>CM074735.1:24117848-24705154 GCA_037367245.1 Phrynocephalus guinanensis | reverse complement strand
AGGAACTGACCGGGGCTCCCCCGGCAGCGTCCACCAACACCGGGAGGTAAGGCTTTATTCTTCTGTCCCCTTCTGTCCTCCCTCCCCTCACGCAGCCGGCAGCCAGGAAGTACGGAGGGGTGGAGATGCACGAAGAGCGACAAACCCCTAAGATCTCTGGTCCGAATTTAAGGGGGCAGCGGATCTTAGGGGTCGTGTAAAAAGGCCCTAAGAGACCTCACCTCTTCTCTGAACTCTTCCTCTGTGGCTTTATTTGTTAGCTACTCCCTGTGTGGAAGTCAGTTGTATCCAAACTGTCACACAGACATTAAAGATAGAAAAAGTAAGATGCTGCCCTTGCCGTCAACACAATTGCACCACTCAGCAGAATTAGAGCACATTACAAATTCATTAATAACATGGCTTGCTGAAGTCAAGAAGCTAGATGCATTTAAGAAATATAATTAGCTCTAAAAGCATAATAGCATAAAAGTCATCAGTAGGCTCCTTGGCCTTCCATATGCAAACAAATGTATTGTTTTCTTAAAGAGCTACATAAGCGGCTATTGGATCTACAAATGATGCCATTAGCCGGGCTTTCTGCAAGATGCCAAACCAAAACACAAATGCAAGAACAGACTCAAAAAGAAAAAGAAAAGAATTTATTGTTCTTTGATTATTTTGGAAAAATATTGGCTTGCATACAAAGCACTGCATTAAAAGCACTTCGGGAGCTTCAAAAAAGGAGGACGGGGAAAGCTGAGAAATCACAATGTTTTGAATGTTGTTTTGAAAATTTAACTAAAGATGCCTACAAGCAGAAGCATCTATTCCCCGGTTGCAGCTGTAGGGAAACGCAACTCTGAAACAGCCCAGCAATAAAGCCTGTGTTGCCCCTTTTGGCTTTTGACCCTGGGGGGTCTCCTGGTTCCACGACAGCTACCTGCCTGTCAGTCAAAATGACAGGACTCACTTCACAAGGGATCTTTCCGTTTTCTTTTTTCAATCCAGTGCAAAGAAGCAATTTCTTCTTTCTTCTAAAACGTCCTTGTAAGCCAGTTCCTTCTAGTTTTATTTAGTCATTTATTTTGCATATTTTTACCCCACTTTTCTCCTTGGAAAAGGACCCGTGGTGGCTTACAATAACGAGGGACAATATACAGCCCAGAACATTTACGACATAGTCAAATTAAGAACAGGGAATTAGAAGAGGCATCTTAGAACATTAAAAGGTAACATTAAAGCGACAAAGAGCACACATACAGTTAAAAGAAAAGAAGAATCCATTATGAGGGATGGAAACTAACATGGGAAACAATGGTGTTCTTATGAAACCAGTCAGTGTAATCACGCATGGTAATTCATAAAAAAGTCACATAACAGGTAGTCCCTCAATCAGGGAAAGCTTGCCTGAAAAGGAAGATCTTTGCCTGCTTCTGGAAAGACAGCATAGATGGGGCAGTCCTGGCCTCCAGTGTGTCATTTGCTTTCACTTTAAAAATGTTTTTCATTCCCCCATACACACACATATACTTCAGTGAAGATGAGTATTGGAATGTGATCTAGAAAACACACAGGGTGTTTTTTTTTCATGACAAAAAAAAGGTGACCTTGCATCAAACCAGATGAAAGGAAAATGCTTTTTAAGGTGCTTTCTCTCCCACAGTAAGATTTCATTAAGAGATAAACAGCAATCAACATCCAAATTAAGACCATATTTACCTTCTAGTGAACAATTAAAACAAACAAACAAAGGACACAAGTTAAACTATCTAGCCGCTAAAATTGAACCTGGTCTAATTCCAGAATGGGCAGGCATTAAACCTGGCCACAGCTGTGTGGTTCAGATCTTTCAACAAACCCAGCATAGAATAGATAGTTTTGAAACACATCAAGTAACTGGGACCTTTGCCAACCTTACAGCGGCATATGATACTTCATCAACTGGTGCCTTAGCTCCTTAACTAAGCATTGTGGACTTAAGAGAATTAATCACCATTCTAGTTCAAAACTTGATTGAATAAATCACTTATTCCATAAATATCAACACCGATTCTTAGTCGTTTTTTTTAAAAAAAGACATTCATACAGCAGTTAAGCCCTTTGTCATAATTCTCCTCTGCTCCTCGAGAACGCTCATTGTCGGGAGCAGTAGTCAGTGAACACCTGGTTTACCCAAAGTTAGGAACTACTGACTTAGCCTGTCCCCTCATTATGCCCTCTCTCATGGCAATCAAGCCCTGGTTGGAATATAGAGATTACCTGGCTAAGGATGGCTATTTCCCCACTCAACACCTGTGTTGTACTCTCAAAGCTCCACATGACCAATAGTGTCCCAAAGAAGACAGCCACATCAGTTGCGGTCTCCAGAGCCAAACTGTGCCATATCTTTTGGTGCCCCAGCACTCTTCCAAGTAGGGAGAAAGTCGAGTTCCATCAAGTTGCCATGTTCTGGATTAGATGTTGCAGTGGCAAGTCAAGGGTTGTAAAATTTCCTGAAACTTTTTTGGGTGGGACAAGAAAGACCCTATTCCCCTGCCCTCAAATTTTTGTTCCCCCCCCCAAAATGCTTTTCCTTAGAGATGGGCACGAAACGAGTGATTTTTCGTTTTTGTTTCGTTACACAATGAAAACAAAATGATTTTTTTTAAAAAAAACAAAACGAAAACGAAAACGAAATGACCATTTTTGCCGTGTTTTTAGTTTTCGTTGCAGCAGATGCATTGAACTAAAAAGAATGCTAACAAAACAGCAATTTTTCATTTTCATTTTTGTTTTTTCATTTCGTTACCTAACGAAACGAAAACGAAATTTTTTGCAAAAAAATCATAAAAACGAAAATGAACCGAAACGGACCCCTAAACGACCAAACGACAAACGAAACACCATTTTTGAGTCATGCCCATCTCTACTTTTCCTCATGGCTGTCTGTCACTAGTAAAAAGTAGGTGGACAGGCTTCCTTATATATCGATAACTCTAGTATAAGGCTTTTATCTTGGAATATTGCAGGGTGGGCATTCAAAATCGGTGGTGTTTCCTCCAGAGAGTATGTTGGCAATTTTGATTTTATGGTGATTGGGAAAGATCCCATGCAAAAAGTGTATGAAATCAAGAGGATACATAAGACCTGGCTTCTTTTACCCATAAACCTCTTGGTATTTAAATTTAAAGAGACACTATAGGCTGGTGGCTATGTGCCTGAGGCCACCAGCCAATCCTCTCCCTTTAAATTTAAATAAAAGAGGTTTATGGGCAAAATAAGATGAAGCTTACGAGATCCTCTTGATTTTATATGATTTTTGCACAGGATCTTTCCCAATCACCATAAAATCATCCTCCACAATTGTACTGTCACAAGGCTTGTAGAGTTTGAGATGTAACTCTTGGCTTTTTGCAATTTCTCTGAACATTGCACAGTCTGACTTTGGGACAAATTGGATTGGAGATCCACTGAGGGGAAGATTGGAAACTGTCTTTTTAAAAATATATTAATTAAATTTGCTTTTAAATGCTCTCCACTTGTGAATAATCTTCTTTACTCTAGAACAGGGGTCCTCAAAGTTTTCAAACAGCGGGCCGGTCCACCACCACCCAGACACCACTGGGGGCCGGATCACAGTCCAAAAGCAGCTGCAGAGGTTGGCTTGCTCACAAAACAGGGGGTAGGTGGGGGTTGCAATTGGTCCCAGGGGCCGGATTCAGGACCTTGGGGGGGGCCACATCCGGCCCCAGGGCCTTAGGTTGAGGACCCCTGCTCTAGAATGATGGACTTTATAACCCTTCCCAGATTGAGGACAGTAACAATTGCTTCGCTACAATCACTGCTGATGTGTTTCCTCCTTGGTATTGAGATAACACACACTTGAAAGCTCCAGACAACCAAACTGATAAAATGTTGTCTTTTTAGAGGTGGTCACATTTGCTGATGATTAATTACTTAAGGGCATGCGGTTAGCAGCACCTACTTAGCCTCTTAATTCCTATGGAAGCAGCAAGGGTATACTTAGTTTTTCCACACACAGATTCTCTAGTTTGGCTTTATTTTTGTAAAATAATTTACGACACAGTGTAATATGTAATATGTTATTGTTCATCTGAGGTTGTATTTATCTAATTTTCAATCTGCTAAGGACCAGATGATTTTTATTAAGACCTGTTATGGAAAACTATGGAATTCAAATAGTGTACTTTCTTTTTCACATGACTGAACATTCCTCAATTGCTCTCTGGAGTTTTTGGTAGTAACAGATAACCATTTTATATTAATAACATAATATTCTATGAATAAATGAAGCAAGAAGGCAAATACGAAAAAGAATCTCCACTGAATACAAGCTGTATGCCAAACATTTTCAGATTCTATTCCAACACTTACCTAATACTTCTCTAGATGTCTTCCATTTATTGTTAAAAAGCTACCAAACAGACCAAAACATTTCTGATGACTGTAATTATAGTGAGCTAACCTTTATAATGCATTAAAACTCAATGACCCAAGCATTAATAAGAAATTACTAGAAGTACAGTATATACAACTGAATATCCTCCAGAGTCATACATGTAATAGTCTCAGGCTCTTAATGACCCTTAACAGCGATTTTGCTAAAGCTTATCCCCCTTTTAAAAATCTTTATTTGCCAAAAATGATAGGAGGAACATCGAAATAACATGCTTTGAAGATGTATTGAAACTGTGTTGTGCATATCTTGTCATGACTGGGATCAGGCATAATAAAATTTCAATTGTCTGCCATTTGCTCCAGCAAAACAATTATGTTGTGTCCTACAAACAGACAACATTCCAGCTGCTATAGATCTGATGTCTCTTTACAGAATGCTCACTGTTGGCATCCAATTCTATCTCTACCTTTATCGATACAACTAAGGGCATATCTTTCCCAATCTTGAGCTGCAGTCATTTTCTTTTGTGGTGGAACCCTGGGACTGTGAGTGGTTGTGAGTTTTTCAGGCCTTTTGGCCAAACATCCCAAAAAACTCACAGCTATCAGATCCAGGCCATGAAAGCCTTCAAGAATACCTGGGACTGTTAGTTATTTGGTAGAGAGCATTGTTTCTCAACTGCCACCAACCACCTAACCCCAGTTCCATAAGGTACCATTAAACATTCATCTATGTTTGTAGTGTGTGTCCTGTGGTGAGACAACATCTCCCAAGAATTCCTAAGGAGACTAGTTGTGAGAGGCTGTCTCTGCTATTCTAGTGTCCCATACAAATGGAAACAGCTTGGCAGTGGGAGAAAATTCATACTGGATTATTAAAAATCCTTAGTGAGACAGTGAAACCACCGCAGAACATCACTGACAGGCTGAAGGAAGGCAATCAGAAGAAGGGTACTTCGTGAACAAGGTAAGCATCACTATGTACCAGATATCACCCAAGTCATCACCTCCTTTTATAACATCCCGAAACACAGAACAATAATCTCAGACTTTCAAAGAAGCATGTGCAATTCATTTGAACCTCTATGCCTTGCTTATAGGTACATTTATATATTTTAATTCCAAAAATGAACATGTTTCTTCTTTTCATTTTTCAAAGCTTGGAAGCACTGGAACCATCTGGATTTGCGTTTTGAGAAAGTGGTTTAAAACAAATGCAAAAGAAAGGGTCACTCTGTGAGACAAGGTCATTACTGGGAACCTGAGCAGGCTGTCTTAATCTTTCCAGTTGTCTCTAAGAGGTCCATCAGATGTGGAGACCACTGAACCTCAGGCTGGCCCTGGGACCTATTAGGACCTCCTTCATGAGAAAGAGTCAGCTGCAGAGGATCAGGATAAGCACCTTGGGGTGGGGGTGAGATGAGGCCTGGGCTCTGCTGGCAGCTGCGGAGACTATAAATCTGGAAGTGACAGAGATGGAAGGGAAGACCAACAAAGCAGACACTGGGGGCTCAGAGCCACATGAATACTGAAAAGCTTGTGGCAACCTAGTGGAGGACCTATTTGAATATGTCCTCCCGAGATACCCCTGGACAGGGGTCTTATTGAAGCTGCAAGTTACTAAGAGGACAGCAGGAGCTCCTGGCACCATGGTGGGCTGCTCATCCATCATCATGCTTGGCTGAGCTCTACCATTCCAACTACCACTCCAGAGAATGATCCTGATGCAGAAAAGCCTCTGGAGATGCCAGCAGCAGGAGTGCTCCTGGTATCTACATGAGGTGTTGCCTTGACCCAGCATCAGGGATAGCATGGCTGTATACGCCATCTCTTTGGGGTATAAGGCAGCAGGAATACCTGTCATGCTTTTGGGCTGATCCACATGGCTTGTTTAGTCCAACACCCCTGACCTTGTGGGAAACTTGGCTGTACTCTTTAATCCCCTCCCAATAAAAACAGAGGGGTCTTGACCTTGCAGTCTGGAGCCCAGGCACTCAGGAGGGGTTGCCTGGTTCCCTGACTCCTGGTGAGAGTGACTTTAGGAACAACAGGAATGGGTTCTTGAAACACAATGAGTGTCTCCCCTGGTACAGCAGGAAAGAGGTAGTATTACTGTATGCACTTTATTTGTCCTTGTCTCTGACCAGTGCTACCTTGATTTACATTCTGAATAATCCTGTACATCATGTCTAAATAGATCAATGTACTACTGAAAGAAGACAAGAACGAAGGAGGGTTGTCTGTGAAATAAGCAGGATTTACAGTAGCAGCCAGAGGACCTCACCCCAATCTTATGTGGCCCTTTGCATAAATGCAAAGATCCTAAGCAAATGAACGATTCAGGCCACTGTAAGAGCCATGTTTCATTTTTCCGGCAGCCTTCCACATAGGGAGGCAGAAGAGGGGAGAGGAAAGGGTTGACTTGCCAGCATTGAGCTCTTATCCCAATATTTCAACCCAACCACTATTATGTGGCATCTGTCATATAACTCCTCTCCAGGGAGACAAAACGATTGTGCAACCCTGCTCTTAAAGCTCAACTGTACTACCTCCCAGCACAAGCACAGACCAGATGTCCCCATACTCTCCATGAAAGTGGTATGACTTCTGCAGATATGCAGCCCTGGACAGATTGGCACCAGACTAGGAATCTAACACTCGAAAGGTTGGGAAATAGATGGGCACCTTATGAAAAATGACACAATGTTTCATTGTTTCATAAGCTTTTGAAACATTATGAAACAAAACGAAATGGGAAACAGCTTTTCATTACGAAATGAAACAAAATGCTTCTTTTTCCCTTTGAAAATGAAACGTTTCATTACTATGTAAAATGGCTCCCTTGTAAAAAGCTACCCACCAAATTTGATGCCTCTGGGATGGCATTATATAGAGGAATGAATCATTTTGTTATTATTTCATTTTGTTATGGATTTTTTTTAATAAAAATTGATTAAAGCAAAACAAAACAAACAAATGCAATGCAATGCAATGAAACGAAACTCTATTTTTCTGTTTCATGCCCATCATAGTTGGGAAACTTTACTTTTCATTTTGTTGCACTTGACTCCTGAGGTTAGATTACATCCCCCAGATTTCCCACTCTTATTTTCATGGGCTTGATGTTCCTCATAATATACCATTTCAAAAGCAATAATAATGTTGTTAGCAAAGTGTGCCTGTGCATTCTGCCAAAGCCTGAGCACAAAGAACTGGGCGTTCCAGGAGGCTGTGAAACACAGCATGTTCTTGCAAGAATAGAAGTGACAGGAGTATCATCAGACGATGTACACTTCTTGCATTTGCAATTCAGGTTTACAAAAATCTCCAGAGGTAATTAGGGCCAGAGTTCCGATAAAGTGTTCAAACTTTTATATCCTTATCCAAACAACCTAATCACTGAGCACCAACTATGTTCAATAGCTCATTTCAGATCTGGATCTATTACTATATAAGGCACATACTCTTCTTTGTATGTTGTAAATATCCCCTGAAAACTCTGCTCAGATGTTCGGAACAGCAGGTGATCTGTGATATACACAACTCATCTGAAACAGGAATCTTTTCTCATTATGGGTTATTATCTCAGGAGAAGCGAATGAATAATCCCAGTGGAAAATAGTCTCCTTCATAAAAAATGTTATCTCTAAAAGTATTGTCAGATAATGCAGGCAGAGCAATAGCGAATGAACGAAGCTGCCACCTTTGGTGGGTCAGCCATGAGTTACGTGTATAGAAACAGAATAATCACGGTTGAGTGATTGGGTGGAGATAGAGGAAATGTATATTCCATTACAGCAGTTTCCAAAAGATATTGGCAAATCTGTTCAGCAAAAGGAGTGACTGGGTAGATCATCATGTTGGATTAGGATTGCTTAGTCATATACTTTCTGATCAAATCCTCTGTTTCAGAAAATCCTCTTCAAAGAGGAGAAACAAGGCATTCCTGTGGCATCCACGGACAACCAACCAGCCCTTGGCCATGCCCCCTCAACAGCTTTGTGGTCCCCCATGACCCTTCTAAACATTATTTGAACTCCAGTAGCACTTTTTGCTCACTGTAAGAAACACACACCCCATCTTGTCTTCTTCTATGAATCGTGTTCATTCTTGATGGGTCAACATATTGCTCCAGTTTCCCTCCATTCATAGGCAAAGGTGTCCTGTCTTGTCCTTTTCCTATAATTTCATTCTGCTAATTCGGGTATGGTTGTTCAGCAATATTTGCTCCATCATTTACAGTATATGGCAGGACTCAAAGTAGATGAAGATGGCTCTTCTCTAGAATAAACTATACCAACTCCTTACCATTTTCTGAATTGGTCTGACCTCACCCCTTTTCACCGCTTTTCAATCAGTTAATGTTTTTCTTAATTTGGCATTGGTGCATAAGGAACACAGCACTCCTGGTGAATCCTGATCAAAGAATAATGGAGTGGTACAATTACTTATTGTACCCCTGTACTATTGTTGACACAGCCTAGAACTACCTGTGTCTTTGTACCTAACATTGTACTACTGACTCATGTTCAGTTTGAGGTCTATCCAACTTTTTTGAAAGTTCATTCGACTTTCCTGCTTTAATGGCTTTGCAAATTTGCTAGAAACATTTTCTGATGTTGCTTCATCAGACAGAGTGAGGAGAACATTGAAGATGACACATAAAATGCTCTCTCGCAATGCCAGTCATCAATTCCTTCACCTACTATAACCCAACTCATACAGGGCTTTACATAATCTTAATGTCATATGTCTGGCCATAGTTTGTTTGCACTTCAGCTGTGTTAACCAACTAAGATGCAACAGAGAAACATTCTAGACACACAGCCTATGTGTGCAATACCATTAGCTATGCCTGAGCAAACAAATTTTCCTGGATAATGTGCTTGCATGGTAAATATGTAAGCTTCTCGCCTTCATTGCTGCAAACTCGAGAAGATTTGAAAACACTGTGAAGCCACTGAGTTACAACAAGTCACCATCTGAGAGCCTGGTGTATCTTTTATTTTTTTCTGAAGTCACATGCTGCCAAGATTCGGTTTAGGCAATGAAAACCATCTGAAAAATGAGAGCCTAACAAATCAGTTCGACCCCCCAAACTGATGTCATATTGATACTTTATTTGAGAGTGAATTAATCCCCCAGTATTAAATAATATATATGCATGCATATGAAAGCACTTGGTGGGGGCTTAGGTGGAAATCACATTCATTGCTCAATCCCAGCAGTTAATATAGTTCCCTGGAATGCAATTTATGACTTATTCATATAGCTTGCATTATTTTATAGACCAAATTCATTTTGCTCATAAATGTTCTACTCAATATTTCATTAGACATGGCAGTGATTTACATACTGTTGTAAACATGCCCCTTGATAATGAAGAATTACCCTTACCCCTGGGATATTTGTCAGCCTGACAATTGGTGGTGAATTCTGGGCAGGTCTTCATTCAAGGTATCTGGGGTCTAGTGTTTCTCCATCTATTAGAAATAGTGTTGCACTCTGTCTGTGGGTGCTTTTACACGACCCCTAAAATCCGAGGCAAAGGGCTCCCAAATCCAGAGCTTAACAATGTTTTCCTACCAGCTCCAGACTTTAAAAAAATTAAGTATGACCATGCCCACCTAAGCGTGTCCCAGCACACTTTTCAAGTACCTGGCCTCCAGGAGGTTAAAAAAAAATCTTCTGGTGAGGATTGTAAAGCTGTGAATGCCGGGCTCCCTCACCTTCTCTTTGTTTTTTTTGTCCCCATGGCCCCTTTAAGAGACAGGAATCACTATGGGGCTGCTTGGGGCTGCTTCGACCGGCAGAAGGAGGTGAGCCTGCATTTTTCTCCCCTTTTTCTCCCTCCCCTCATGCAGACAGGAACAATGGAGTGCAGAGGGGTGGGAACACAGGAAGAGTGACAAACCCCCATGATCTCTGGTCTGAATTTAAATTGCCACCGGATTTTAGAGGTCGTGTAAAAACACCCGAAGTAAATGGGACTCAAAACATGTTTTGTTTTGTTTTGTTTTGTTTCCCTGCTGGGTCACCCCTCTCAATCTATGAACATATAGTCTGATTATAGAACCTACTCAGAGAGGATGTGTGGAGATTTCTGTCTGACAGAAATGGGTTCCAGATGATGACATGGATGATGATGATTTACAATGACACTAAACGTTTCCACAACCAGCTAGCGCTCAGGGGTAGCTAAGAATCCTCAAGCACAATAAGATCAACAGTAGAAACAAATCAAATCATAAAACCATTACAATCCAATAAAACAAGGCTATAAAAATCAGTAAAACGAGGAAGGTCATAAGCTGCTAAAATTCATCCCAATAAATGAAATATTATCATAAAGCAATTTTGCCTTCTTAGAAGCAGCAAGAGTGGAATGGTTTGAAGCTCTGAATGGGGTGTATTCCTCAGCCAGTCCTCTGCATCTGCTGATATTTTGAAAGAGGCCTCTCCTGAGTCCATAACGAGGGAAAGACATTTACATAGGCTCCAAGCAACTTAATGGTTGAAAAGCTGAAAAACAGTACCTTTGACTGAGCCCAGTAAGCACGCCATAACCAGTGCAGATCTTTTACCATCACAGTCATATAGAATCTTCATAATTTGCACTACATAGCACCATAGACCCTCTTCATAGGTGGAATCATAGATTCGTGGAATAATGGAGTTGGAATTTGCCTATAAGGCCACAGAGTACAGCTCTGTCTGTGGAACTCCCTGCCACAGGATGTGGTGATGGCTTCTGGCCTGGATGCCTTCAAAAGGGGATTGGCCAGATTCCTGGAGGAAAAGTCCATCCCAGGTTACAAACCATGATGGAGATGTGTAATCTCCAGGCTTAAAACCGGGGTACTTCGAGGGCCAGATGCAGGGGAGTGCTATCAGGAGACAGATATCTAGTCTCATGCGCTCCCAGAGGCATTTGGTGGGGCCACTGTGAGATACAGGAAGCTGGACTAGATGGGCCGTTGGCCTGATCCAGCATGGCTCTTCTTATGTTCTTATGTTTGTGTGCTCCCTACTTAATGCACGAATCTAAGTTAAAGTGTATCTGACAGGTTGAGTATTTTTTTTTCTTGAATGCCTCCACCACAGGAGCATTCACCACCCCCTGGGGTAATTGGTTCCATTGTCATGTTGCTCTAACAATTAGGAAGTTCTGGCTTGCTGTAGCTGGAGCACATTATTATGTGTCCTTTACTCATGGGTGATCAAGAGCAGATCCTATCCCTTGTGGTACCACCCCACTGGTAATCTCCTCCCAGTTTGAGAAGGAGCCATTGATAAGCATCCTCTTAGTGTGATTCTGTAACCAACCGTGTATCCTCCTAGTTGTTCTATCAGACACACACTTTGTTAGCATCCTAATCAGCACATCATGTGGCACTTTGCCAAAAGCTTTGCTGATGTCAAGATGTCTTAATCACTACAGTCCGGAAGTATAGCTCATGTTCCCAGAATCTATATCTCTCATGTCAGCACCACCTTTGTAGCTGTTTGCTCACCTGGAGTAATTTTCCTCTTTTCATTCCTCTTAGTGCTGATAGGATGGTTGACAAAAGTCTCTGGGCCCCAAAGGCCTTGAGTTTCCATCTGTCAGCTTCAAAGTCTGAGATGATTCCTTCATGGCTCCTCTTGGCTGAGTCATTTGTTCCCACATGAGTAAGAAGAAAGAGAGATACGTCCATGGGTATTATGAGTAATGAAAATGTTACCATCACAGCACTCAACTGTCCTCCAAGGGAAAAGGCACTCCAGACATGATGCAACTGTGGCATGGATGCCTGTTATCAGGTCAGGTTAGCTCAGGAAAGGTTGCTGCTGGCACACCTCATGGAGCTATGTGAAGGTGCTCCTTGTAATTGCTGCCACCTGGGAATCCAGGAATAGTACAGAATAAATTAGTATTCCTAAGAAACAACCCTGACCTGTCAGGGAAAGCACAATCCCTTCTAGAATAAGTTGAATCCCAACTCTACTTTTCGGAGTTTTACCAACCTGTCAATGCAGACCAACACCTCCTCAATGTCAGGAGGATTTAATTCCAGTTTAATTCCATCCCATGATCAAACTCAAGCAGCATTCAAGAGGACTGACTGCTTCCCCTGTGTTAAGTAGCAAAGAGCAGCAGTGTGGTGTAATGGCAAAATCTTGGTGGCACCTCACTCCAAAGCTACCAATGGTATTTCCCAGCTGCGTCATGTACGAGTAGATGTTAAATAATATCATATTGGAGTGTAGTGCCCATAGACAGGGCTATACACTGCCTTACAAGTCAAGGAAACACCAACAGGTCTGTAAACTGCCTAGCAAAGTGCTCATTGCACACAATCCATTGCTCCAGATCCCCTCCTGCCAGTGCCCTGGTGAAGAAGGCCTTCCACAGTTTGGACAAGCATTCATGGTTTGCTGGCCTAATTGTGGTGGTAGCAGATTTGTCCTTTTTCCTGCAGTACACCTTCCCCAGATGTGTTGCAGCCAACTTGTGATCCCCTTGCCTGGGGGTCTTGGAATAATGAGATCATCAAAATTAATGAAAACGAAAAGGTTAGCAAGTACTGTTCCCATCTTTGAGATATCAGAAGGCTAGACTGTTGTTACTTTTGCACTGATACTAGCCATATGCATCCTTGCTTCCTGTCTGTTTAGCTTGTACATATTGTACATATTTGGTGGTGGTTAACTTATTTCACGTCTGCTGTTGCTGGGGTCTGAGGTTGCTACTGCAACTGAGATCTCAGCTTCTGTAATGTGGAAGAGCCAGCTAACAAAGCACAATCTATTTCCTTGAACTTGTAAGGTAATTGAGGAGGTATCCATGACAACAGAAAACAGCTCCAGCAACCTATAAAAATCTGAGATGAAACAAAGAAGATTCATAAGTGGTGTCATATCATGCTCTTATTCTGTGTCATATTATCTTAATCAGACTATACTTACATCCGGAGACAAATGATGAAACCCGTCTTGCACTATCATGAGTCAGTTACTTCTGCCAAGCGAAGGTCCAAGGGGTTGGTGAACCTCAGTCTACTTTTGCATTCATGATTCCATTTGATTGTCTGATGCTTCAAGAGTTATGACAATGACCACACTGGTCCTCTTCATGTACTGAGTCAACATAAAAATACAACCTGGAAAACATAATGTATTCTCAAAGGCTTTCACGGTTGGGATATGATAACTGCTGTGAGTTTTTCGGGCTGTTTGGCCATGTTCTGGAAGTTTTTCTTCCAGATGTTTCACTAGACTCTGTGGCCAGCATCTTCAGAGGGCAAGGAGCTCAGGGAACTAGGAGTTCTCTCTGTCCTCTGGGTATAGAATGCTCCTTGCCCTCTGGAGATGCTGGCCACAGAGACTGGTGAAATGTCAGGAAGAAGAAAAAATTCCAGAACATGGCCAAACAGCCCAAAAAACTCACAACAACAACCTGGAAAACCTCACCAACCACATTGATATTTTGATCTTTGGGGACTACAGTACTGGGATTAATTTGCTTCACAGAGGTAAGTGTTTGATCTTGTATGTGTGGATTTTTTAATAAGTTACTATTCCCCAATACCTCCCCTTCAGCCCAATAGCACCCGTGTGTAATGTTATATAAGTTAGAGGGGGGCTTTGACCATGCTGCTAGGATCATATGAGAGTGTCTTCATTAAAAAAGACTTGCATGTTCATAGTTATGTAAGGCACCCAGATGTCATCACAGATAGAGATGTGGACTTATAGTTAACACTCACTTATCCCATTGGTATCAGTGGGTCTGCTAGAAGAATGACCCAACTGTTTAGAAGTTATCACAACCAGAATACTACTGAAAGAATATGATAATATCCACTATGCACAGTTCTATCCATTTGAAGCTGCTTCAAGTGTTATGGCATATTCCTGTGGAATCCTGTTTGACAAAGTAGTTAAAATTTGCTAGCGCTTTGGTATCAGATTGTCTGTAGCAAAGAATTTTAAGAAGATAACCAAACTGTAGAGCACCAAACTACAAATCCCAAGAATCCACAAGAAGGAACTATGGCAGTTAATTTGGTGTGAAACTGCTATAAATAAATAGGATAATACACTCCACATTGTTAGCATCCCTCCTGATTCTTTATGGCATGCTTTCCCCCTGTAAATCTGTTTATTGTTAATACATGAAAGCAGCACAGAAACAGTATACATTTTTTTTTTGCCTCTAAACATCTTCCAGGCAGGATCAGGCTGTGTGTTAGCTGGAAACTTTATGAAATGAATATCTGAAAGTTTGCATTTTCAGTCCTCAGAACTACAGTATTTAACTGCTCTTCTGAATGGTGTTATCAAAGGATGCCCTAGATAAACCTATTTCATTGCATATTAAATTGGACACATAGAGAGAATGATTTTCTCCATTATTGCTTGCCAAGCCATTGTACTTAACACAACATTAGTCCAATCCATTGCAATTCCTTAATAAACTGATTACTTGTAGCATTAGAGAGCAAATAAGATCATTTTCTTTCCATCTTTATAGCTTAATTTCCCTTCTACTCAGAACAATGTTTCCCCCCTTTACATTTACAATTACCATATATTTGAAAAACAAATTGCCTCTTCTAACTATGCATCCACTCTGATTCATTGACACAAAAGGGATGCATTCTACCAGGTTATGAATGAACCAGCCTCTGTAAAGGAAGGGCCTATGAGCTGCAAAGCCCCTGGAGATAAATCTGGTTTCTGCAAAGCCCCTGGAGATAAATCTGGTTTTGGCTTAATGAGGCTGTTGTGGCTGATATGGGAACTAAGTCACCTAATTCCAGTGGTCAAAGCTGTACATTCTACCCATGGTCCCCTAATGATATTAGTATTATAAATCAACATTTAAATCTTTAGCGATTTGGTTGATATATGAATTTGTCCTTGCAATGTTGACTTCAGGTTGGCTGTACACAGGACGTGTCAAGGGTCTAATGCACATAGAGAAGTGAAGTGCAGAATACCCAGTGATGCACAGTTCTGAGCGTCAGCCCATGGTGACCAACACATTGTTTTCCTGGGTCTCTGAGTCTCTGTCTTCAGACACAAGAAGGCTGGGAAGTTTTTAAACAATGCTCACTGCCTCTTAGATTACTTTGCAAGTCCTAGTGACCTGGACACAACAAGACGGAATTATGAATATTCACAAGCACCTTGGACAGATGCTAGTTCCTCTGCAAGTCCTCCAGGGTAACAAAATGGGAGACTGACATGGTTTTTGCAGTTGCTGCCAAAGACAATTTGTACAAAATCCTTTGTTCTGTGCAAAACTAGTATATTTTCTCATTGAGAAGCTAAGCATATTCATACACTATTATACCAATCCTCAGTAAAACCAAGTAACAGAGCACAACGGCAGAACACACCCAGGAGCAAGCTCCCGCTGACTACACAATGAGATTGAGAGCATTTGTGCTGTGTTTTTAACCAACCAATGCTCTGTCCAAAACTAAAAAAAAGTGTGCATTTTTGAACATGGCATTGTGGGAAAGGCAAGGTAAAAACATGGATTTATAAAATTGGTTTGCTTAAATAATACCTAGTTAAATTTAGCCATGGATTAGCATGTTAATGTAACAAGTGGTGTCTTGAGAACAGAACTAGAGGTTCAGTTTTCCTTTTGATAATTGCACTGGACAAGAGAGGAAAGGAAGGAAGATGACTGGTATGCAGTTATTGTAAATTGTGACAAATTTCAGGCTTTCCCTGAAATTTGTCACAAGGGTTGATCATCTACCCTTCGCTATTTAACATCTATATGAGGCTACTGGGATACGTCATCCAGAGATTTGGAATGCATTTTTATAAGTACAAAGATGACACACAACTCTATCTCTCTAATTTTCCTCTTCAAGCAGGGGAAGCTGTACAGCCCCCACAGCAGTTATTTGCCTGTGGTTATGGACTGGATGAGGGTGAATAGACTGAAGCTGAAGACAGAGATCCTGCCATTGGGAGGGCATCCTGATACTGTAGGTTAGTGGGGTTGTTGCCTGATCTTGATGGGGTCACACTCCCCTGGATGGTTGGGCCTATAATCTGGGTGTGTTTTTTGGACCGGACCCTCTCGATGGAGAAACAAATCTTCTTGATCATGGCCAAATCTGCCTTTTTTTTCATTTAAGGCAGACTGCACATCTCTGCCCCCTTCTTGACAGGAAACCCCTAAGAACACCGGCAGTCTCAAGGATAGACTATTGCAGTGCTCTCTACATGGGGCTGCCCTTGAAGGAGGTTCAGAATTTGCAGCAAAATGGTCCCTGGTGTATCTAAATTAGCACATTTCACCCATTCTGGCCCACCTTCAGTGTCTGCATGCATGCTTTGGAGCCAAATTCAAAGTAATGATATCTTCTAAAGCTCTTCATGGTTTAGGACCGCACTACTGGTCAGAATGGCTTCTCTCTCAGGTCATCCTATCATTTTCACCTGCATCTCCCAATCCTTGATGTTTCAGGCAGCCACTCTAAGAGAAGCCCAAAAGTCATCAACTGGAAGCTGAAGCTTCTCATTAGCACCCTGCCCACTTTGGAACTCCCTCCCTGAGGAGGCCTAATTGGACCCCCACCTTCCTGAGCTTCTGAAAGCAAGTCAAAACCTGGCTTTTCACCCAGGCATTTACAAACCACAGCCCTTTGTAATATTTATTTTATGCTTTATGCTGCCTCATGGTTTCCAAAGGGGGGTTTCTTTTTATATGATGATTTTTTAAAAAAAATCTGTACATTTTTGTTATTTTCTGGAAGCTTCCCCGAGTGGTGGCTTGTCTACTAAATGGGACAACAAACAGATAAATACACTTTAAAAGCCTATGAATTCCACTTTCTGTGAAAGTTCAGTGCCCTACTCATTTCTATTTTAAAAGTCAAACTCACAGTAGTATGTTTTGAAATGCATATATTGGCAGCTCTTCTTCATAAAGTTCTATTAGTAAGCAATCCTGGCACATCAGAAATGGTGCTGAATTTTGGACTGTAAAGATCTCCCACAGAAGCTCCAATGAGGTACAGAAATCAGCCTAAATGTCTCTGTTCATCCCATCTAGCAGAATGAATTGAACTGGCTGGGCAGTGAGTGACAGCTTAAAATGCCGAGTGAGATGTATGGAAGTCTCCCGATCAATTACTAAGTGACATTGGATGTTCTAAGGGCAATTTAGAGAAAAGGGGACATTCATTGGCTAGAGCAATGATGGCAAACCTTTTAGAGACCGAGTGCCAAAACTGCGAATCAAAACCCACTTTTTTTTTTTTTTTGCAAAGTGCCTATACAGTAGTAGAGATGGCCACGAATCGAAAAAATGATGTTTCGGTTTTTCATTTTTTGTTGCGGGTCCATTTCAGTTCGTTTTCATTTTTCATGAATTTTCTGAAAAAAAATTGTTTCATTTTTTCATTTTTCGTTTTTCATTTTTTCCTGCTTTTTTCATGACTTAAAGCATTTTCACGTGCGAACGTCCCCCAATGCCCTAGACCAGAGGGAAAACACTAAAAAAAATGATGCTGGCAGAGACACAGTATAGACTAGGTATGCAGGGAGGCTGCAAAGGCAGCGGCGGGCATTGCCCAGGGCGTAAGGCAGCCGCAGAGTGACTGCACTGCGGGGCAGGGGAGGGTACTCACCGAGAGGTACACACACACATAGGGAGGCTGCAAGAGAAATCTCTTCTTTCTCTCCCCTAAGAGCCAGGCTGCAGCCAGCAGGAACACAGAGACACACACCTGCCTGGCTGGCCTAAAGTAACGAGTCACAGAGACAGCAATCCCACCCTAACTCCCACCGCAGATTGCAAGGAGGACGGGGGCTGCCAAAGCTTTTTATGCCCTCTGTGGCTGCCACACCTACCCAGTCTGCAACCTGGGCATGCTATTGGTTGAAATTGTCCAATAATTTACATGATCCCATCACATGGCTTGTATCCATCTTGTGGCTGGAATCCATTTTGTGTCATCCTTAAAGGGAAAAGAAAAAATACATTGCAATGAGAGAAAGACAAAAACAAACATTTTAAGGACCGCAACCCCCTGGTAGGTAATAATTTCAAATAATTATCACTGTGTTTTTACAGATGTCCAGGGAGTTTTAATACCCAAGAAATCAATATTAAGGACCCCAACCCCCATGGTAGGTATTATCAGGCAGAATAAATAATCATTGCTGGGTTTTTATGGTCATTTCATTGAGCATCACCATTAACGAAAATGAAATGTAACAAACCTAATTTTTGTGGTTCTGTTTGGTTAGTTCCAATTTCATCACAATTTTCGTTATTCATTTTGTTACGTAAGGAAAAGAATAACGAATAACAGAATGAATTTTTTTTTGTTTCATGCCCATCTCTATACAGTAATATAACCTGAATACAGGTCGCTATGAAGGGGCAATGTCAGGTGCTCACAGAGAGGGCTCCGAGTGCCACCTTTGGCACCCTTGCCATAGGTTCACCAACACTAGGCTAGAGTAACAGCATGTGGATGTGAAGAAAATGAAACCACATGGCATCTATCCCATTATTCATTGTGTCCCATAATGTGCATAATAGAAAATCTTGTTGGAGGAAAGATGATATGATTAATCTGACATAATTTTGGTCCAAATTCATTTCATTTATGCCTTAATCACATATCTTCCTTTCATATGTGTCCTAGTTTAAAGTTTTTATTAGATCTTTGATGTCTTATAAATAAATTGCAATAAAATCATCCTCTATATTGCATTGATCTAGCATGTGTAAATGAATGAATGAATGAATGATCCTAATTTCAGCAGAGTGATTGAATCAATATAAACTTTGTGAATCAACATACTTAAGAGGTTGCAAATGTTCTGGTTGTCTATCAAATGAATTTAGGCCCTAAATTTAACAATGCCATGAATTCATTTCTAGAACAATGGTTAAACTGAAACAACACTTTCTGTTTTCAAGTTTAGCTCACCTTGGCTGAATCCTTGACAGGGCCTGGACTCGATGATTCCTTTTGGTTCTACCGTTCTAAGATTACTGTATTATTAAATCCTGTTCTGTAAGCTAAGCCACAGAATGATGTGGGTGCCAGAAACAGAAAAATTCTATTACTTCCCTGTTCCCAGATCTCAAGGCTCCCACAGAATCCTTTCCATGGGGGTGGGGGAGCCATTGGGAGCTGAAGAAGAGGTGAGGAGTCTTACTTTCCAAAAAAAATGTTTCAGGGCTCGCTTCTGGGGAAAATTGTTCGCTTCGTTAGAAGCAAGTTCCCCGAGAAGAGGCAATTTTTAAAAATTAAAAGACTTAGCATCCAGGACTTTCTTTTTGGGGGGTGGGGGGTGGCAGTGGTGATCATTTTTTATTTCTGAAAGAAAAATCACTACACTGATGACATCATCAGCCTTATGCTGATCCGTCAAGTATTAGATTATTTTGTCATAGAGAGAAAAAGCAGAAATAATAATAATATAATAAACTTTGAACTGTACAGCTGGAAGGGACCCTATGGATCTCTGAGTCCAGGCATCCCCTCCCAAGGAGGCACAGTGGGGAACTGAACTCCCAATCTTTGGCCCCAGAGCCAGAGACCTAAGCCAGGCATGTCCAAACTTCGGCCCTCCAAATGTTTTGGAGAGCAGCTCCCACAGTCCTTTGTCATTGGCTATCTAAGCTTAGAATTCTGGGAGTTGTGGTCCAAAACATCAGGAAGGCTGAAGTTTGGACATGCCTGACCTAAGCCATTGAGCTGGCCAGCAGTGATGTTAGTTCTCAGATAAATGTGTGGGGGTGGTTGGGTGGGAGAGACCGAAGCAATGTACACATACCACACTGATTCCTACTTTCAAAAGCCTGTGACGTTTCTTGAATTAGCCACTGCAATTGTGCACCTGGGGAACTAATAAGAGCGAAGCAATTCCATTTTAATTGCCTTTTAATGCTATTTATCCCTTTAGTGAGAAAGGCACAAGCCAGTCATCACCTCAAAGCCCATTTTGCTAGAAACAAGTGCTGGTTCGTGGATCAGAGTCAGGGGCTGGAGAGATAACAAGTGGTGCTCCACTCTAGTGCCACTCAACATCATCAATAGTGATGCGGAATACAATGAGATTAATGTATCTCCATCAAAATAGATGGCTGATACCAAACTGAAGGCGCCTCAACATTCTTTAAGCATGACTCAAAGCAACCCTATTAACCTGGAGCAATGGAGTGAAATAAAATGATGTTCAGGAAATATACATTAGCATCTGTCAGAGAAACAACCTAAATCTCAGAGGTTGATGTAAATCATTGTTTCAGTAAGAATCAGCAGGTGTTATGCCATTTCAAAAAAGGTGTAACCTTGTTTGTATGTGATGTCTTCAAGCCATTTAATAACTATGTGCAAAACTGCTCCCTTAATTTCCAAGTATATTTCTCCCTTCGCAAATAATACTGTTGCATTTTTGACAGTTGCCTATCAACAGAAGAGGATATCTGGGACTTAAATTATGTCCCTCACTCAAAATCAGAGAACATTTTAAAAACTATCATCTTGTGAAACTGAGTGATGGGATAGTTAGCTAAGCAAGAAGGCGAGTTCCTGTTAATTTTTTGAAATAATGAGTGTTGGCTTTGGGGGAGTAGAATCCATTTCAGCAGAAATGACAACCTCTTTTGCGGCTGTGCTGCAGATACAATACATGACTGGAGCATTTTCAGGGTGGTTTATAGACACTGACATCAAGGGGAAATAAAATCTAAAAAAATGTAGAGAGCTAACTATGACAATGACATTTACGCTAACAGCGGCCAGGTGCTTTGTGAAGGGTCTTGCTTATTAATTGATGTAAGAATAAATTGATGTAAGAATCACTAGCTGAAATCCTGTTGTTTAGCATAAGGACATTCATAATTTTCAGCCCATTCCTAACTGGAAAAAAAGTTTCTGCTGCTATTCTTGGGGGTCATGTGCATGCTGGCTAGGTGCATTTGTGAATGCCTTGAGAATTGTGATGGGAACTTTTAATTAGCTGCTTAAGAAAAGACAGAAGGTTTTTATTTTTTGTATACTCATCAACAAGATTTCATCAAATATCTGCATTTGATTTCTCTTTCAGCTCCCTGTTTACAAGTAGCTCCACTGGCTGCCAATCAGCTATGGAGCAAAATTCAAAGTGCTGATTTTAACCTACAAAACACTAAACGGTCTGCGTCCAAGCTAACTCAAAGATTGAGTCTCACAATATGAGCTGGTTCAGGTGCTAAGGTAATAAGTAGAGATGGGCACGACTTAGCAGTATTCCTGTTTCCGTTTCCGTTACTCGGTTCCGTTACTCTACGGAAACGGTAACGGGAATTACTCCGCCAGACTTCAGGCTCAAACCGACGAACGAACAATTTTGGTCTGATTTGTCGTGCTCGTTCCTTGCATCGTGCGATCGCGCGATGCCACGCGGCACAGAAAAAAAGTTTTTAAAAGTTAAAAAAAAAAACGGTTCCCGGCCAAAAAGCAGGCGGAAAAATGCCTGCCGTGACTCAGGGCACCTACCAGAGGGGTTGTTTCTGGAGGTCCCCGGCCTCCCCCCCATCCCCCGTCCTGGGCTGCTCTGGTGGGACTCGCCGCAGGCTCGCAGCCAGCAAAAAGCCCAGTCTCGCCGCCGGCCGCCGCAATTAAAGCGCAAGCAAGCGGCACGGACGGCACAGGAAAAAACTTTTAAACTCTCCCCCCACCCATTCCCGGGCCATAAAAGCAGGCGGGAAAAATGCCTGCTTGACTAAGGGCGCAGGGCACCTACCGGAGGGGTGGTTTCTGGAGGGGGGGTCCCGCCTCCCCCCCGTCCTGGGCAGCCGGACTCGCCATGCCATGCGGTGCGGGTGGGGGATCCAAAATGGGGCGGCGAACGCAATATTGTTTTTGAAATCATGGTCCAAAAACACACAAGCACAACAGAAACACGCAAAAATTTATAAACTGCCAGATTTTTCACAGTAGCAGTGGGTTTTTTCTTGCAACAAAATGTCTCTCCTCTCCTCCTCTGTCCTCCATTGATTTTATTTTATTTTATTTTATTTACACCTGCGCAATGATGGGCTGGCCGAGTGGCCAGCCATGTGGGAGTGGACAACCATGCAAATTTTTGGAGCCATCCCACCAATCGCATGGCCACTTGGCAATGGAGACTTCTGGGATGTGCCAAAAAGCCCCCTAAAACCTGCCCTAGCCCCCTAACCCTAACCCTAATCCTTGACTCCTTATCCATACGTCACAGACTGTCTTCTTAGTGGGTCAGAGGCACCCAGAGGTGCAACCCACTAGCCCACCGTAACCTTACCCGTCACTAGCCTAACACTAGCCCTTGCACTAACCCACCTTAACCCTAAGCCAGATCTACTTGCATTGCACTACACGCAAGTACAATTCCCTTCTTTGTGAGACATGGCGTGCGAGAGCCTTAGGCATCACCCTATGGCTCTGGGTTCACTCACTGGTCTCACTGTCTGCAACTGGTATGCATATCCATATGGCTATGCATGCCATTTTTCAGCAGCAGGTGAGGAGGGGAGACCCCCATGTTGAGGGGTCTCTTGGAGCCTGCTTCCCCTTCCTAGTGGGTGAGGATAGGAGGCACCCATGGGTGCCTCCAGGAGCCCGCTTTCCCTTTATAGCGGGCCAGAGGAGGCACCCACCCCACAGAGGTGCCTCCAGGAGCCCGCTACCCCCCAAAAAACCAGTACTAATGAAAACGAAAAAACGAAAAAACGAACTGACTAATTTTTGCAAATTTTCACGAAAAACGGAAACGACCCGAAACGGAACCGGCCCAACTAACGACAACTCGAAAAAAAAAATTTCAAGTCGTGCCCATCTCTAGTAATAAGGAGCGGCCTTTCTCTCCATACCATCACCTTCACATGTGCATCTCTGAAGAACACATGAAAAGGCCTTCTCTGTTGGTGCTCCTAGACTGGAGGCCAAGTTGGCCAAATCTCAGTTGTCTTTCGAGAAGCAGGCAAAGACCTTACTCTTCAGGCAAGTTTTCCCTGAATGGTGGACTTCAGTATTCCCCCATTTATCACAGGAGTTAGGTGCCTGACCCATCTGAGATAAAGGAAAGTGTGTGAAATGCAGATGCCTCAGCATACTGACCTTGGGCTGCTCCCCCTGGTGCACGTTTCTAAAGAGAGGCTTTTAACCCCCTCCTGACACCTCAGCAAACTGACCTTGGGCTGCTGGTGTTGGTGTGGACTGCCAGGAGCAGCCCAAGGTCAGTTTGCTGAGTTGTCAGGAGGGGGTTAAAAGCCACTGTTTGGAAGTTTGGGCTGCAAGGAGGACCACAAGATTTGATTGGTGAGGTAACAGGAGGCAGTTAAAAAACTCTCTTTGGAAGTGCACACCGGCCTGAATAAGCTCGTTAGGTGAACAATGGCCTGAATACACTCATTAGGTGGACAATATTCTCTATAGGCCATTGGGTGAACAATGGCCTAAGGTGCTGAGACCCATAAATTGTGGGTTGTTAGCTATGGCCTTGGTGGTGGAGTTGTGAAGTATTCTTTTTTTTAATTAAGTAATTTTATTGGGTTTTTTAGGGGGGAGAACAAGGGGGGAGGGGTATGGGGGGAAAGGAATACAGTTTAAAAATTACATTGAATATATCAAGCCAAAAATAACGATTTAACCTATTAACAAATCACCAAATAATATCACAATGCTAGTAGGTTTTTTACTTCTTGCCATCTTTTCCGAGAAATCTCATCGTAGTCTCCCTTTAGAAAGCCGGAGAGTCTGTCGATTTCAATGCATTCTCTTATCTTTTCGTGAAAATTTCTCTCTGTTGGCACATCTGGTTGTTTCCAGGATTTCGCATACAATATCCTTGCAGCAACAATTACATGGTGAAGTACATATCTCTGGTCATAGGGAATATTAATATCTACTATATTTAATAAAAAAAATTCTGGTCTAAGCTCTAACTTAATCTTCAAATATCTTTCCAAAAATAATTTCACCATTATCCAGTATGCCCTTGCCTCTTTACATGTCCACCACATATGGTAAAAAGTACCACAGTCATGTTTACATTTCCAACATTTAGGTGAGCAGTTATACATCTTAGATAAATGGTGTGGTGAGAAATGCCATCTATAGAGCATCTTATAACAATTTTCCTTAAAGGCTATAGATTTGAAGATTTTGACTGTGTTCCACAAGGAGTCCCATTTGTTTAGGCGAATAGAATAACCAAAATTTTCTGCCCATCTTATCATAGTGTCTTTAACCAGTGTATCAATCATTTTTTCATTTAACAACATACTATAAAATTTACTAAGGAGCTTTGAGTCACCAGAGGATAGTATTTTGTCAAGTGGAGTATCATTAGTCATAAATCCCCCCTCTTTAGTAAGATCTTTGAAGTGTGAGTATATTTGTTGGTACTTCCACCAGTCTAACTTATAACCTTCTGATACTAATTTTTCTAATGATTTCAAAGAGAGGTCAGCATTCAGAAGGTGTCTGTAAGTTAAAAATTTTGGGGTTACACTTATGTGGGGGCTAATAACCGCTCCCAACGGAGATAACCACAATGGTGCTTTGGGGTAAAATTGTTTTTTGATCGGTAACCATATTTTAACTAAGGCATTCATTATCCAGTGCTTTTTAAAAGGGGTAGGTATATTACCCTTATACCATATATAATGATGCCAACCCTTATCCAAGCCGTGGCTCTCAAGCTGCAGTATTCTATTATTTGTCATCAAAATCCAGTCTTTAATCCAAGTCATGGTAGCGGCCTTGTAGTATAACACCAAATTGGGCAGGGCAAAGCCACCAGTTTTAGTTCTGTCCTGTAGATAAACATTTCTAATCCCATAAATTGTGGGTTGCTAGCTATGGCCTTGGTGGTGGAGTTGTGAAGTATTCTTGATTTGTCTGGGGATTGTTGAAATCACTGCCTGATAAGCAGCAGATAGACTGTCCCTGAGCACCCCACCTCTGTTGAGAGAGGGGTTTTCAATGCACATATGAAAGGCTTCCCTGACCCCTCTCTCAGACTACCTATCTTCTGTGTTTAATATGTGTACATCTTCATCTTTGAATTAGTGCCCTTTGTCTTTCAAATGGAGGTGCACGGCCATTCATGTGAGTACTGAAAACCCCTCTCTCAACAGAGGGGGAGGGCTAAGGCACAATCTATCTGCCAAGTTTCCATTTGTTCCATTTAGTTTTCGTTTATTATTTATTTTGACAAGCCCCACTTTATATTGTTATATATATTATAAATATATAATAAAAAGAAGTGGGCCACCTGGTTGGCGCTAGGGGGGAAGCAGAACAAAAGCACCAACCTGGCCTGCAGGCCAGGAAGTCAGTGCTGGGGCGGGGAAGCAAAAAAATAAAATAAAAAGCACTGACCCAGCCCATGGGCCAGCTGGTCGATGCTGGGGGGGGGGGGATAAAGAGCACCAACCCAGCCCATGGGCCAGCAGGTCTGCGCTAAGGAAAAATAAGCAAAATAAAACAAAATAAAAAAACAAAAACAAACAAAAAACAAACACCAACCGGTGGGGCAGGCCAGCTGTAAAAGAAAATTTAATGAAACAAAACGAACGAAATGATTTTTTTTAAAAAAAATTATTTCGTTCCAAATGAAATGAATAAATAAATAAACCATTGAAACATTGAAATGAAACACCATGTTGGCATTTCGTGCCCATCTCTAGAAGTATAGATAGGTACTGGCAAAGGTATAGATTTTATATTGTTAGATACAGATTTTTGCGACTTGGGATGATGTTTCAAGTATCCAAGGAACTGAATTCCTTGTAGAAATCCTATTCCATAATGAATGTATAAATTCTAGTCACTAGGCTGCCACGAGTCCCTCTTTTTTTTCAAACTCAGCTGAAATCCTATTGGCCTATGTGAAATTTAAGTAGCCTAACCATGGACAGGACTGCAACTGAGGAAAACACTTGTCATCTACCAATGGACCCAGCTGTGAAGTATAATGGACTGAAGATCCCAGTACATCATTCCATTCCCTTGCAATTAGGCTTTCTGTTTCTCTACCTCCACCCCCAAATTAATCAGCATTTCCTGCCTACCAACAATGCTCAGTCTTTATTAAGCCTTTTTAATGTCCTTCTGCTCAAATTTCATCTCCTAACGATTTCTCCCGAAGCCTTCTGATTCTTTCCTCTTCTACATAGAGGATGTGATTTTGGCTACGTAAGGACAGGCCCGTGAAGACTGAGTTAGCAATTATTATGCACAACGGCCACAAAACGTTCCGGTAATGTGTACTAACTGTCAGGATGTTTCCCTCTCTAGACCATTCCTCCTCAGCTTTGAACATTCCTTGCCAAGTGAGCATCCTCTCTTTTCATTTATCCCACCCCTTGGAGGACCTGCATTTGGGTGGGTGGGTGTTCTGAAACCTCAACTGCTAGGGGTACTTCCTTCACAACCAACAATGAGATATGGTTAATCACTGTTATCTTTTGGGGGGGGTAGGGAATAGAGATGGGCACGAATCGAAAAAAAATGACATTTCAGTTTTTGTTTTTCGTTGTGGGTCCCATTTCGGTTCGTTTTTGTTTTTCGTGACTTTTTTGAAAAAAAATCATTTCGTTTTTTCATTTTTCGTTTTTCATTTTAACCTGCTTTTTGCACGATTTAAAGCATTTCCATGCACGGGTGTCCCCCAACATCCAAGAAAACACTTAAAAATGATGCTGGCAGAGACACAGTATAGACTAGGTACGCAGGGAGGCTGCAAAGGCAGCAGCGGGTGTTGCCCAGAGTGCAAGACAGCCACAGAGTGACTGCACTGCTGGGCAGGGGAGGCTGCAAGAGAAATCTCTTCTTTCTCTCCCCTAAGAGCCAGGCTGCAGCCAGCAGGAACACAGAGACACACACCTGCCTGGCTGGCCTAAAGTAATGAGTTGCAGAGACAGCAATCCCACCCTAACGCCCACCACAGACTGCAAGGAGGACGGGGGCTGCCAGAGCTTTTTTATGCCCTCTGTGGCTGCCACACCTACCCAGTCTGCAACCTGGGCATGCTATTGGTTGAAAATGTCAAAGAATTTACATGATCCCATCACATGGCATGCATCCATCTTGTGGCTGGAATCCATTTTGTGTCATCCTTAAAGGGAAAAGAAAAAAAATACATCGCGATGGGAGAAAGACAAAAACAAACATTTTAAGGACCCCAAACCCCTGGTAGGTAATAATTTCAAATAATTATCACTGCATTTTTACGGATGTCCAGGGCATTTTAATACTCAAGAAATCAATATTAGGCATCTGGGAGCCATTTTGGGTTGATGTCCCCTAACTCCCCTTAAAGGAAAAAAATGCAGGGATCTGAGAAAAGACATAAATGCACGTTTTAAGGACCCCAACCCCCCTGATAGGTATTATCAGGCAGAATAAATAATTTTCGCTGGGTTTTTACGGATATTCAGGATGTTTTTTAACATTAAATACAGCTCATTTCATTGCCCATCGCCATTAACAAAAACAAAACGTAACGAACCTAATTTTCGTGGTTCTGTTTGTTCTAATTCATCACAATTTTCGTTATTCATTTTGTTACATAACGAAACGAATAACGAATAATGGAACAAAAATATTTTTTGTTTCATGCCCATCTCTATTAGGGAAGGAGAGGGAAAGAGATGTGGTATATATATGACATCTGTGTCCTATAAAGTGTCATAAAATTGATAAGGAAACATCATAAATTTAATAAGGAGAT
Organism: Phrynocephalus guinanensis; assembly: GCA_037367245.1. Lineage (NCBI taxonomy): Eukaryota > Metazoa > Chordata > Lepidosauria > Squamata > Agamidae > Phrynocephalus > Phrynocephalus guinanensis. Next base: position 24,677,038 of record CM074735.1, on the reverse strand, counting down.
ACCAGACAAATTGTGATCCCAAAGGTTCATTGGAACATATGTGCTGTCCAAGGGTCAGATCATTCTGGCTTCAGGTAATTGGAGTGATTTGGCGAGGTAATTAGAGTGATTTGGCAAGTTAACACCAAGAGATAGTCCCTAATGAAACTTTGGATCCCTCTCATTATTTACTGGAGAGAATGAAAATTAATTGACAAACAGTTGGTGGTGACACTTGGAGGATCTGTGAGAACTAATATCGCCTGAACATGGGAAAATTTTCAAGGACTTTCCTTCTGATGATATTTTGACAGAACATGGGCAATAGCTCTGAAGGAAAAAATGTGTACTTGACTTAAATTGCTTGGCAGAGAAATAAAAGAAGATAATTCCATTAACATTTGGCACCTTTTGTTAGTTTTTGGTTTGAAATTAAGTGAAGAATGTGACATTTTGAAAATTTGGCTGGAATATTTGTCTGTTGTCTTTTAAGTTTAATAGAATGACTGCATTAAGGGACTATAGGAATAGATATTATTTGCACTGATAAATATATTGCTGAGCACATGTTTGTGTTTGTAATTGGGTTATAAATAAAATAAAAACTGACATAAAAAAGAGGAAACACCGGCATTGAAAGGCACTGACCTTAACTTTAAAGTCTCTTGCTGAAATGCTTTTGGATCACGAGCTATCATTTTTTTCAACAGACAGTGTGAAAATGAAGGCAGAATACAGGCCGCCACATGATTTAATAGCATTTCTCTACTAAAATGAGATGGGATTACATTCAGGTTGGAGCAACACTTGTTTTCAGGAACTGCAATTATTCATATGGGCATTCAATATCTCATATTTTTCAAAGAAGGCATACAAGAATATCTTTCAAAGAAAGGGAAGAAATCAAATATGCCACGTTCTAGCAAATAAATCTCGCCTGATCTTTTTCTTCCATTGGTTCATTCTCACCACAAAATGTGCAGCCATGGTGGATGTTGTAGGCACTTGAGTGTAGGAGAATCGAAGCACACACACACACACACACACACACACACACACACACACATACACACACACACAGAGAGAGAGAGAGAGAGAGAGAGAGAGAGGTTTTCTGAGTGGAGTGCCCTGCCCTCACAGGGCAGCAAGCCTTTTTATTGATCATCTGTTCAATGGGCAACAAGAGAAGGGAGGGTGGATAATTATTGACAGAGAGACTAGCTGGAGACCCTCACGCAGGCTCCTGGGTCTGTTGGTGCCAGTGAGTTTATCAAGGAGTGCTAGACGGATGTGTGACCTAGGGCATAGGCCCTGTTGATCAATTTGGGAGATAGGAATATCCTGTTTACAGGCTAAGCAAAGAAATATCTATCCTCTTGGGGCCTTACAGCACAAGTGGGAATGAGGAAATTTCATCCTGCCTGCTCAGGCCTCTGGGGTCATGTCCTTTTCCAAAAGGAGTTATTCCTTCACTTGGGGAGAGTTATATTTTGAACTAGAACTCCCTCCATGCTTCAGCTTAAATTGGGGAGAGGCCACCCAATACAGTTCTTTTTTCTGTTATTTCTAACACAGAAATGCCCAGTCCATTTTCTTCACACATTTTGCAGTACAGGACATTATGTTCAAAAGAGGACCCATTCAGATCATTCCCATTTTTGCACCTCTGTTTATCCATTTGCCTAGTGCATTTTATCTAATTCGTTCATTCATCCATTTCACACAGTTCCCCCCCCACACACACTATATATTACCACTAGACATGGGCACGACCAGAAAAAATGACGTTTCAAGTTTTCGTTTGTCGGAATGGGTCCGTTTTGGGTCGTTTCCGTTTGTCGCGAAATTTTTCATAAATTTGTCATTTCCGTTTGTCGTTTCCACCCTGATTTAGCGTGATTTGACTTCCCAGAGCATAGGGGCGTCCCGCAATCAGGGCCAGTGCTAGGTGTTTTTGCGCCCTAGGCAGGGGGCGGGGCAGGGGGCGGGGGATGTGCGGGTGGGCGGCGGTGGCGGGGGGCATGGGAGGGTGGCGGCCACGGGCAGGCGAGTGGGCGGGCGGCGGCGCGGGCCGCAGGTGGGTGGCAGTGCCGGCGGACGGGCGAGTGGGCAGTTAGGATATCACTTAGGATAGAGGTTCTGTTCTTGGCTTGCACCCCAAATGTGTGTGTGTGGGCAAGCAAATTGAAGTTGGGAAAATAGAAAATAAATGGTAGTATATAATATATATTTAAAATAAATCCACACCTCCCATTCCCAGTCGAACCTCCCCCTTTATCCAATATCAGGAAAAAAATCCTCAAACTGCCAGAGAAGAAATAAAGAATAAACTGCTATTCCCTTCAGCAGACAAAGCTGCAGGGAATCAAAGAAATTATTTTCTAAATTCAGTTCCCTCCCTCCCTGCCTAACTTAAATCCTAAAGCCTCCAGCCTCCCTCTTCAATCTCGATCGGATCACACCAGCACCAGCAGCCAGCCCTCCTCCCTCAACCACATCCATACACCCGACTTCGATTTCTGGAAGGTGCCTCGGCTTTTTTATGCCCTCCGAGACATCCAGAAGCGTCAGTCAAAAACCTGGCGATGCCATTGGTGGAATGGTTCAAAAAATTTGCATGGTCCCATCCCATGCCCAGCCCAAATGGGCAGGTCTAAAAATATAAAAATAAAATAAAATAAAATAAAATCAATACGACATTTTATTGCTATAAAAAACCCACTGCTTCTACTATAAAAATTCAGGCATTTAAAATAAATAAATTTCACATGTTTCTGTGGTGATTTGGTGTGTTTTTTTGACCACAATTTCAAAAGAAAACTTGTGGTCGCCATTTTGGATCCCCCCCACCGCATGGCATGCAGCGAGACAGACGACGAGGATGGACCCCCCCCAGCCTGGTGCAAGCAGCCCAGGATAGGAGAAGAGGGAGGAAAAGGCTGGGGACCCCCCAGAAACCACCCCTCTGGTAGGTGGCAAAGCCTCAGGCAGGCATATTTTCGCCTGCTTTTTTGGCCGGGAGTCGGGGGTTTTTAAAAAAACTTTTAAAAACTTTTTCTGTGCTTCGCATCGCGTGATCGCCACGATGCCACAAATGGAAATGAAAAACCCAACCAAATTTTTCTTTTTTCAGTTCGAGTTCGAGTTTTGACGCCTTAACTATCATTACCGTTTCCGTTACGTAATGGAAATGATAACCGAAAACGGAAATGACAATTTCGCCGAGTTGTGCCCGTGTCTAATTACCACTGGTTGGACCTTCTGTGTACTTTCCCCACTTCTAGGCCTTTTAGCTATTCACATTTTTAAAACTACACATAGTTTCTTCTGTTCTTGTATCTCACAAATGTAAGATTTTTCAAGACAACTTGATCTTGGGAGGTATAAAAATATTACATTTGTTGAAATTGTGAAGTACATTAAACTTCAATTGTATCATTAGTCCCCATGCCCCATTTTTAGAACTATACGTTCCAGGCAGAGTTCAGAAAAGTTAATTTTTTGCATTCCTCAGATACCAAAATAATAAGCCTGCTAAGGAATCCAAGGAGTTATAATTCAAACACACACACCATATTCCCAGTCATTTTTGACACCTTAGCTTTGTGAAATAAAAACAATAGAAGCTTTGTGAAATAAAAGTTATGTGAAATAAAAGCAATGGTAGACTGGAGGTTCACCAGAGATTATGTGAGTGTTTATTTACAATCTTATCAGTATGTCTTTGCTGTTATTATTGTTTGCAAACACACACAGCATCACAATACAGTCAATATTTATTTATTTATATTTATTTATTTGTAGCATTCCTATACCGCGCCAATTCATAAATGAATTCATTCCTAGAGTAGTGTAGTGGACAGAGTTATGGGCTAGAGCTGTGGAGACCATGGTTCAAATCCCTACTTGTGCACAAACATTCACCAGGGGAGTGGAACTGCAAAATGATGCACATGAATAAAGGACACCCACACCATGTAGAGATGCTTCACTTAACCAACTATTGTTATGTCTAACAGTGTCAGCCAGCAAAATATGGACCGAGTTCCTGGAATGGATTAGCATCTGCAAATGTCCCCAACACCCCCAAAATTTGTATTAGACAAAGAAGGATTTGAAGGGGAGCCCCATTGAATTGGAGGTCGCTGTATTACCCAGGGATAGAAATCATGTGATCATCCAGAAGTCATTGGATTGCAACTTCAACCATAACCAGCATGGTCAATGGTAAGGAATGATGGGAACTGTAGTCCAAGGGCATCTGATAATCCTCACCTCTATTGCACTCAAATGTCTATCAATGAAATAAAGGGTTCAGGTAATAATCTTTGAGAGGAGAGCTAAACCAGAACATGGAAAATTACATATATAATTATCATGATATGTAATCTAAAGTCCATTAACCCTGTTACTAAGGTCATGTCTAAAAGCTGCAAGACACGGATTTTGTAAAAATGAGCCTTACTATACCATTGAGAGTTACTCTCAAGAAACCATGCTTGGGCTCACAGCTATGCTCTGTTTTATTTTCCCTTTACAACACATTGTACCTCTAAAAATAATTTACGAAATGCCTAGAGATCTCTTCCTTGGGATGACCTAGGAAAGGTGTCTTATTTCACAATTTAATAGAATTCATTTAAGGTACCAAGTGAGTTACTGCTAGTGTTCCTTCCACTTCGAATATCTAGTGGGAGTGAATCCCCACTTATCACAGACTTGCATCTTGACTTTTATGTCTTGACTTTCTGTAGGAGCCACCAGGCTATGTGCTTTTCTTTTTTAATTAGATTAAAATTTATGTTTTATTGTTTGGCAATTCTACGCCCCAGTTATGTAACAGAGGAGAGAAAATCAATGAGGTCATTATTTATGTCTACTCTGTGGCTGCAAATCACACTTCCTGTTGGTTAAGGAAGTGTTGACTATTGTATTAGCAAAGTTTTTATGGCTTGGAGGTAAGTTCTGGGGACTCTGCCTTTCCCAAAGAGACAGTTATTAGGGACTCCAAAATAATTATGCAGTTTGAATTAAAATAATTACATAAATGCCTGCTGGTATGGATTTCTGTAGCCAAGTGCATGGGTTAAAGGCGAAAAGTGGAGTGGATTTATGGTATATGAGAAATGATACATTACTGAGTGGAGCAAATAGATACCAACATACCTTCCCCCTAACTCTGGATGCCGCACACTGGTTGCCTGTCCAGTTCTGTGAGAGCTTCAAAGTGATGACATAAACCTAACAGACTTTGTATAAAGCCCTAAACAGTTTTGGACCTTGAGACCTAGTGGAATGCCTTCTTCCAATGCGATCTGCCAGACATTGTCCCTGAGAAAGGCTCAGAAGGAGAAGACCAGGAATCAGATCAGACTGCGCGATAGGGAGCCAGGGAAGTGACAATCTGCCATTCCTCATTTCCTTAAAAAAATCAAATAAAAAAAATCAACATACATCTTAGATAAACTCACTTATCTGCTTACTTAGGCCGTTACTTCACGAGCCGCTCGCTTCGCGGCTAGCCTTCTTTTCTGTGTGAATCGATCGTTTCAGTCCTCACGCTCCTCCTTTTTGGCTGCGATGCCACCCCGACCACATCCCCCTTTACCGTGCTCCAAGCGGGGCGAGTGGTTCCCCTGGCTGCTGCCGGGAATCTTTTCGCTTCGCATCTTGCTTCGCTCCCAACGTCACGTGTGGTCTCGTTTTTTGGCTTTTATTTCAAGTTTTTTTAAAAAATATTCAAACAGGGATATCGATGCATCGCTATATCGTTTCATCGCTTTGCGCTGTTACTTCCACGCTCGAGTAGGGGCGGCGGTGGCGGCGGCAGCGGCGGCGGCGGGAGCAGGAGGAGCCGCTGCGGCCTCGCCCGGCCAGAGCAGGGCACCCGGGGCAGGCAGCGTGCAAGCGGCGGAGGGCGGGCGGCTGTGCCATGCGGGGCTCCCCCCGAGTAGCGGCGGCGGGGGGGCTGCCAATGATGCCAGGAAACAGTTGAAATCAGTAGAGCCATTGCAACTGACAGTCCAGCATCAGTGCATCGATACGCCATCGGTAGGAATTTTTTTAAAGGACGGATGTGAAATAACGAACGTTGAAAAGTGGCATGCGAATGCGAAGGGAGCATGTGAGGTTGTGCTCGAATCGGTCCTAAAACTGCAGCTCGTGAGTACTGAGAAACAGGGGCAGGAGCGAAGCGAGAACACGTGACCGCCACGTGACCACCTCCGAATTCAAATCGAAGGCAATATCGCTGCGGAGCGCCGCGCCTCATGAAGTAAGGGCCTTAGTCACAGTCACAGAATGCAGAGAGACTTCAGTGATTATGAGTAGCAGATTCTGACATGTGTTTAAGACTAATTCTCAAAAGGGAACTTTGAGGGAGAGGCTCAGAGGCTGCAGAGCCAGAGGTTGGGAGAAGGGATGGGCATGAAATGGAAAAACAGTGTTTCGTTTCATTCTGTTTTGTCCCCACCCACATTTTGTTTCATTTCATTTTGTATGACTTTTTTTTACAAAAATAGTTAGAAATGAAACAATAACTAAATGTTTTGTTTCTCTGAGGGCTTGTACTTACTCCTCCTCCTCCTTCTGGGCTCTGGATTCTGGCGGGGCTTCAGCGGTGTTGCTACCCTGCACTGTATTATCAGTGGTACCAGGGGAAACGGGTGCCGAGAAGCCTCCCCGCCACCTCGCGAGGCACCGTTTATCTGGCCAGTGCGCTCCCCATTGGGGGGAGGAGAAGCAGTGAGTCTTCTAAAAGTAATTTTTTAGCGGTGGGTTTTTTTGTTTTGTTTTGCTTTGCTTTTGCTGCAGAAGCAAGCAAAAAAATGTAGAAGCAAGCAAAAAATGTTTAAAAGGCCCACCACTTCTCTGGCTATGCTCCCTATTGGGGGGAGAAGAAGCAGTGGGTCTTCTAAATGTTTTTTTTTTTTTTTGGCTGCAGATGGCCATCAGCGTTTGCTTCTGCAGCAAAAAAAAATATTTTTAAAGACCCACTGCTTCTTCTCCCCCCAATAGGGAGAATACATTGAGGGTGAGGAGAAGTGATAACTTCTTGGCAGCAACGGCGGCAGTAGCGGGCACAGGGCCTCCTGGAATCCCCGCTGGCCCTATCCAGCCTGTATCCTCAGTGGCAGTGGCAGCAGGTGCTGACCCTTTCCAACATGGCGGCACAGCGGCAGCAGGGCATCCCACAGTCTGCTTGCCCTCTCCAGCCGGGGTGTTCATCAGTAGAGCCTGCAGCGAGCCCTGCAGGTAAGGGCCTGTTTTACAGACTGAACAAAATGGTTCATTTTAACAGAGAGAGAAAACGACCATTTCATTTTGTCGGTAGCAAAATGCTGCTTCATCATTTTGTTTTGTTTTGCTTCATTTTGTTAAGTAACAAAATGCCAAAACAGCATTTTGTTTTTCATTTTGTGTCCATCCCAAGTTGGGAGTTTGGTTCCTCACTGTGCCTCCTTGACAGGGGCACAACTTGTTGGTCCCTGGGGTCTGTTCTACCTCTGTCATTCTTGTAAGTCTCTTAAACATTTCTCCAGCCTTTCAAACCACCAAAACAGGAAAGTTGCGAAAACATCAACAACAAAAGACAACGTGGGAGTGGTGTTTGCGGGTAGGAGAGACCAGTGACCTGACACATTACATTGGTGGAACATTATATTAAATTTGAGGGCGACCAACAGCTGTGGTACTGCCACCTTAAATAGGTACACTTCTGGTTTAGAACTCATCAGTACAGGAACAGGCAGGCCCCGACAAATTATGCTACACCACCAAGCACAAGCCGTGCAACATTTGGGGTCATATGGTTTTTAAGAGTCTGGTTGCCATGTTTGATTTTTGCTAACCACACCTGATCTCAGACTAGTTCATTTCAACATATTTGTGGGTACTCTGCTCAGCATTTTCCAGCAAACTCTTATATAACTAGCTAATATAAGCTCTGCCTGCCATCTGCTTGTATACAGGTAGACGACAAAACAGAAACAAAATGAGTTATTTGCATGATATACTGTGACATTTATTGCATTTGCTTTGATCAGTGATGATTTTTGTCATAATTCATATTGTACTTGCCAATGTGCAAAATGCTTTAAAGTATAATTTTCAAGGTTATTAAATCAAAAGGGAAAAGTCGGATTTCTTATTTCTTCTTATTGTTTTATGTTGTTAAGTTGCTTCCAACTCATGGTGACCCTAATGGAGTACCTGAGTCACAGGATGGGAGGTTTACCACAGCCAGCCCCCTTGGCCAGTGAGTTTCCATGGCCAAACAGAATTTTAATTCCCAGCTTCCTAGTCCATCGCCCACCACACTGGCCTTCAATTTCTTATTCCTCGTTAACAAACCAAAATCCAACATAAGAAAATTCTGTGTTTGGGAGAACATAGAACACAACATTGTCATGCATTCTTTTGTTTCATTTATGGTTTTACTGTTCTCCTAGACTGACCTCTCAGAATGGACATTCAATAATGGTTAAGAGGGGGAAGGAAAACCCTTTTAGCTGAAAGGGTCACCTTTTTGCAGTCCCCTTTGTTGCCACTGTTCCTCTTGTTCCTCTCCCTTTATGATACATCCCACCCACCCTTTGACATCTCCTGCTCTGGATTTCCAGGCTGGTAACATGGGTGACCACAGTGAACCCCATGGCATCAAAACAGCAGTAAGAACAGCCAGAATTCACCGTGACATTACATCACCAAAGGCAAAGAAAGCCCCTTGAGAGTATTGAGGATACAGCCTGAGCAAAACAACAATAACAGAAACAAAAACAACAATATGTATCCTGAATACTAGTGAATTTGTTTAATGTGTGTGTTGGTGGGTCCCACTTCAGTTCCTTAGGCACTGAGAGAAACTGAACTGCAGCATGAGAAGGGAATCCCTGGACTTCCACAAATACACAACTTTCCAAATACAACATTTGGAGCAACATTCCGGATGCACTTCACAAGCGTCTGTAGGTTCTTCCAACTTTCTGGAGAGTCTTACAGGGGCATGCAGGGAGAAGAAAGGAAGGAAAGCATCTGCACTAGAAGATGGCTTTACTAATAACTAGAAGTACTGGGGGCATATACATGCAACAGTGCAACCACCGCCTACTATATCCTAACCTGAAGAAGACATCAATCGTTTTTGTTTTTGTTTTGTTACCTTTTGTGAGCTGTTTTTCTTCCCCTGGAGGATACAATGATGAACCTGATGAGAATGTCTGCCACATTTCTTCTTCTTCTTCTTCTTCTTCTTCTTCTTCTTCTTCTTCTTCTTCTTCTTCTTCTTCTTCTTCTTCTTCTTCTTCTTCTTCTTCTTCTTCTTCTTCTGTAGAAATATTGGTCAGTAGGAGACATGCTGTCTGTTCATCATAAGCATATAGATTTCTGTTGACTCTTTATCAATTAACTTTGACTCCCGGGTATGCTGATGGCATTAGCCCTATTCACAGCATTCAAAACAAGGTTAATTTGAGACCATGATCAGAGAGAGTCCTGTAACACTGCCCTGGGCCTGTCACTGTTGTCACGTGAGCAACGACAACCAGAAAGGGGGGAGACAGCCTGTTGTCATGAAGCTTCTCCACATGGTGGAGACTGCTGATTGTTTAGGTCCCCCAGATGCATGCAGAGACCCCATGTACTGCTATTATCTTTTGCCATGGGCCTAGTAATTTATTTCCTTATTTCATTGGTTTCTCTTCATTTCAGAAGTAGTGTGGGAGGCAATTGTTCTCAGATCACTTTCAGGAGTACAGGTGACTTGCACTAGCTATTGGATATGCAAAAAATGTGACTTTTAAATGCAAGAAGTCTCCCTAGGCATTATTTGTTGCATGCCAAGTCAGAACGCAAGAGAAAATGTCTACACAGAGATTTCTTAACTTTATAGCAGCCTTAGTAGGGAGAAATAGGCTAAAGACATGACTACTTGCGCTACAAAGAGAATTTTAGCCATTGGGCTGTTATTTTCATCAGTCAATCTACAGTGATCCTGAGATCACTTCCCATAGTTGTGTATGCACTTGCATGTGTGTGCATGTTGATCTTGTTTGACCAGTTATACATCCCTATACCCTTGTTTGCATCCTTTGTAATGAAAAGATGAAACGGAGTTTTGTTTTTCATTTTGTACCCATTTCTATTTTTCAGTTCTTTCCTCCCCCTCCCCCTCCAGGTGCTGCCTATGAATGAATGCTTGCCAAAGGAGGTGAGGCTCAGAAGCACCAAACATCTGTTTGGTCGTGGGGTGTGTGTGTGGAAACAGTAGTGGTCCGGCAGTTTGTGCCCATCTCTAATGGAGACTGTTATCTGCGAAGATTCTCAGTCATCAAGGTGAGATTATCTGGAAGTTGAGTCATGGCAATGGGACTTCTTTTCTTAAGAGATTGAAACATTTTGATCTCACAAGAAAAGAAATCCAGTTGCCATGGCTCAACCTCCAGGTATTGAGTCTGTTGTTTGACTGCACCTCCAAACACACCTTGCTGTTTTAAGGCTGGCAAAAGCTGGTTGTCTGTCCATCAATATTTGGAGAGCTGCCTTGTATCCATCCGAGCCTTAGAGCCATCTTTGCATTCACTTAATAGCGTCTTTCATATTCCTGACTTGGTTTTACATACCAATTTTATGCTTTAACCAGCTTTGTTCAATTGCATGTATGATTTTGATACTCCATTTGATAAAAGAATATGAAAGATTTATTTGTTAAGCCAATTGGGTAAGCAGTTATAAACACACAAGTGAAGGGAAACAAAACTTGGAATGACCTGTTTGCCAATCTTGAGCCTTTGTACCTCAAAAAGAGTTCCATAGTCTTTGGTTCTTGGAACAATATTTCTTGGCCATAGGAAAGATTTGACCTCCTCCTCTGTAGCCAGAAATAGACTCCAAACTTTATTTATAAAAGGATGCTAATAGTTTGCCCATAGAACAGAAAAGCCCTCTCAAGACAGCTTGCAAATATCATAAAATATCAATAATGCTCCATTAAAATCCAGTGAACTACTGAATTACTAATAAAAGCCAAACAGTAGGACTCAGGGTGGATGACACTGGCAATTTATCTCATAGTTTGCACAGAATTTAGCACAATTTAAATTGAGGTATTTACCAGAACTTACACAGTATATAGAGTTAAGTGCCCAGTTTTTCACTCCATGGAGAAACTTTTCTTTTTGTTCTGCTTTCCTGGGAGTACTTTCTGATCTGATCCTATTCTATCCTGTATTCTTCAGGCTGTGTATTGTATTGTCCTCTCTCTACTCCTTCCCAGCCTGTTATTAAACAACAGTATTTGATCATTCACACTGATGATCAGCAGAAATTTTGAATTACTCACTAAATCTATGTCTGGTAGTCATTCCAGGAAGGATTACAAAAGTTTGAAGAAACAGAGTGGGAGACATGGTAACTACCAAGGTAGTTAAAAGAACTCTCTCACCATTTACATGCACTAATCTGGGTCTTTCTAATAGTATCTCCCTAATAATGTTCAGGGAAAAACAATCTCCAGGTGATTATCTGAAACATGATATAAATTGGCATATATTACTGACATGGAATTATTACAGCGTTGCAACCAAATAATGCATTAGACTTCCTGGAGTGCCCAATGAATTGATATGACTTAAACAGCAGCAGGGAATATTGAATGTGTCCTTTAGTGATGCTGCCAAGGATGCCAGAGGAGTTTTCTAGAAGCTGGAATGATGAACATCACACACACAGAGAGAGAGAGAGAACAGAACAGAAAAACGACTATTGGGGCTAGAGATGGGCACGACTAGGGAAAATGACGTTTTCGAGTTGTCGTGTGTCGGAGGCAGTCCGTTTCGGCTCGTTTCCGTTTTTCACGAAATTTCGCAAAAATTAGTCGGTTTGTTTTTTCATTTTTTCATTGTCGTTAGTACTGGTTTGGGGTGGGGGGTACCGGGCTCCTGGAGGGAGCTGCAGGAGTCAGCCAGAGCCACAAGTGACGGACTGGCAGACTCTTTGCACCCGCTGTGTCTCACATACTTGCATGTAGTGCAATGCAAGTAGATCTGGCTTAGGGTTAAGACGGGTTAGCGCAAGGGCTAGGGTTAGGCTAGTTACGGGTGAGGTTAGGGTGAGTATTGGGGTGCACCTCTGGGTGCCTCTCTGACCCACTTAGAAGGACAGTGTACTGGCGTATGGGTTAGGCTTAGGGTTCTGGTTTGGGCTACGATTAGTGGGCTGTTTATGCCCGATTGGCACATCCCAGAAGTCTCTGTGGTCAACCTGGCCAAGTGGCCATGCGATTGGTGGAAAATTTGCATGGTCTACTCCCATGGGCGAGCCCATCATTGTGAATGCGCAGGTGTAAAAAAATAAAATAAAATAAAATAAAATAAAATAAAATCAACGGAGACTTTTTTTTTGCAAGAAAAACCCACTGCTGCTACTGTAAAAATTCAAGCATTTAAAATAGCTAATTTTCGCATGTTTCTGTGGTGCTTTGGTGGGGTTTTGGGCAACGATTTCAAAAAAAATATTGCGGTCGCCATTTTGGATCCCCCGCACTGCATGGCAAATGGATGCGCCCTCCCAGCCTGGTACCAGCAGCGCAGCAGTAGCAATAGCCAAGGAGAGGGGGGCGGGGAACCCCCCCAAATAAAACACCCTTCTGGCCTGGTAGGTGCCCTCAGACAGGTTTCGCCTACTTTTAGGGCCGGGAATCGGTTTTTTTTTTAACTTTTAAAAACTTTTTTTCTGTGCCACTTGGCATTGCGCGATCGCCGCGATGCAAGTAACGAGCACGACAAATCAGACCAAATTGTTCGTTCGTCGGTTCGAGCTCGAATTCTGGTGGAGTAATTCCCGTTACCGTTTCCGTAGAGTAACGGATATAAGTAACGGAAACGGAAACGGGAATACCGCTAAGTCGTGCCCATCTCTAATTGGGGCAAAAAATCAAAACTTTATTTATCAACTCATGGGCTCTGAGCTATCCATTATGGAGCAGGAAAGAGATCTTGGTGTGCTGGTGGACAGCTCAATGAAGGTGTTTACGCAGTGTGTGGCAGTGGTGAAGAAGGCCAATTCCATGCTAGGGATGAGCAAAAACAGCCAACAATATAATGCTTCTGTACAAAACAATAGTAAGGCCGCACCTAGAGTGTTGTGTACAATTCTGGTCACCACATCTCAAAAAAGACATAGTAGAACTGGAAAAGGTGCAGAAGAGAATGACTAAAATGATTACTGGGCTGGGGGACTTCCCTTATGAGGAAAGGCTCTTTGGTCTGGAAAAAGGGGGGCCTGAGGATATGATTGAGACGCACAAAATAATGCAGGGCATGAGTAACGTGGATAGATGGACACTGTTCTCCCTCTCACAAAATACCAGAATTAGGGGACATCCACTCAAACTGAGGGTTGGGAGAGTGAGAACAGATGAAAGAAAATATGTTTTTACACAGCATGTTGTTAGTCTGTGGAACTCCCTGCCACAGGATGTGGTGATGGCATCTGGCCTGGATGCCTTCAAAAGGGGATTGGACAGTTTCCTGGAGGAAAAGTCCATCACAGGTTACAAACCATGATGGAGATGTATAATCTCCAGGCTTAAAACCAGGATACTTCAAGGGCCAGCTTCAGGGGAGTGCTATCAGGAGACAGATATCTAGTCTCTGGTGCTCCCAGATGCATTTGGTGGAGTCACTGTGATATACAGAAAGCTGGACTAGATGGGTCTTTGGCCCGATCCAGCAAGGCTCTTCTTATGTTCTTATGTTCTTATGAACCAAGAAGTCCATCAAAAATTGTTGGTGCATTGGTTCAGGTCAGTTGTGTTCATCAAAAGTGACAAACCAAAATGAACTGAACCAAAAAAGATTTTTAGCTATGTTTTGTTCATTTGTTCCATTTGCCCATTTTCTCCTCCCGACAGCCAGCTCCTCTCAATCAGAGGCACTAGGCAACCCTTGGTGGGACCTAGAGACTACTGGATTGGCAGGTCTGACAGCCAAACAGGTGGCTCAAAAGGCTCTTGGGGAGTTGCTTGTTCTTAGTCATAAGACTGATTCATAGGAGAAATTTTCACCTCAGAGCTGCTTCTGCTAGTCAAAGGGATCCAACTACCTCTGATCTCCAGTGGCATGTTGCTTCCTTTCCCACGGGACCTGATTTGAGGTTGTTTTACTTGGATGTCCAAAATCCAAACTGCACCAAACTTGGAGGAGGTGTAATGAGTCAAATAAATCTTATTTACGATTTTGGTGTCTCTAAGTGGCTGGAGACCCATAGCAGGGTTCCCAAACAACTGAACCAAAAGAAAGCCAGTCATACTTCATTTTTTTTTCAAACTTTCGGGAAGTTCATGGTTTGTGGACTTCAATGAACCACAAACTACAATGAACAATCATTTTGCTGGTTGTGCCAATCTCTACACACATTGGCTGAAATCCTGCTGCTTAGCATTAACAGACGTACCGTAGTATGACTTGCTAGTCTAAGCAACAGGATTTCAGCCATTGTGTCGATTTGTTTGAAGAAGCCAAAATGTCCTCATTTCATGTACTGTAGGTATATTTTAAATGAGTAGTTTGGTTGAGCAAAAGGGACAATGAATGCTGTGCCATCTTCAGGGCCATTGTGTTTGAGCTTTCAGAAAGCTAACTTTTGTCATCATATAGGGTTGGGGTGGGCAAAAAAGACAGTAGAAATGCACATTTTCATATTAACCCCAACACAAACTTATCTGTGTTCATGGGAACTATAAAAATATTGACTCATAGTTCTCCTATTCAGCATTCCAGCAAGTCAGCTGTGTCTTCTTCCAGGATACTCCATTATGTTACCACTATCCTATTGGTTGTTTACCCCCTCTAAAAAGTACTATTTCAGGGCATACTCATTTGTTAATGTGTCTCTGGTATGTCTCTTTTGCATCCCTATTTTAGAACATAAGAAGAGACATGCTGGATCAGGCCAAAGGCCCATCTAGTCCAGCTTCTTGTATCTCACAGTGGCCCCACCAGATGCGTCTGGGAGCACACAAGACTAGATACCTGTCTCCTGATACCACTCCCCTCCATCTGGTTTCTTTTGCAAAAAAAAATTCCATGCTTTTGGAAAACTAAGATGTTCCTATGTGTGTTAAAATGTCACATTTATGCATAGGGTAGTGGTTTTGGTTACACAGGAACTGGTATTCACCTTCAGTTCATGAGTACTCACACAACTCAAAGAGACACAGTTGGGTTTGTGTGTGAATATAAACATATGCAGAGATTCAGTGGTTGAAAACCCATTGCTTTGTGTAATGGTAAGCTGTACCTAGAGTAGGACCATTTGACTTAATGGAATTTAGAGAGCAACTGGCTGAACAAATCCCTACTGAATCAACGGGTTTAATCCCGTGTGATTTTATTCACTAAGCAACAGGATTTCAGCCACAGTGTGAATGTAGAAGGGCACATGAATAGCAATCAGCAGTACACCTCCATTTGAAGGAAAAAGGCCACTCTTTCAAAGATGAGGATGCACACATATTAGACAAAGAAGAGAGGTGGTTTGAGAGAGGAGTAAGGGAAGCCATTCATGTGAGCATTGAAACCTCCTCCCTCAACAGAGGTGGTGGGCTCAGGCATGGTCTATCTGCTACTTATCAGGCTGTGCTTTCCAAAGTACCCAGACAAATCAAGAAGCCTTCACCACCAAGGTCATAGCTAACAACCCATTTTTGATAGGTTCAGCACCTTAGGCCATTGTTCACCTTAAGGCTATGGGTACTATTGTCTCCCTAACGAGCCTATTCAGGCCATTGCTCATCTTATGAGCCTAATTCAGACCAGGGTGACAAGAGGTCAAAGCTGACTATAAGATGGAGGACTTGCACTAGCTGTATTCAGACCCATGAAGCTGTTTGGATGAACAGCGAAACATTTCTATCTCTCAAAAAAGAAGTCCAGTAGCCATGACTCAACTTGATGATATGACTGAGAATCTTCACAGTGAATAGCAATCATTCAGGTATGTGTCTATGATCTCAGATGAATACTCAAAAAGGGGGTAGGAACTTATTTTAGATATACAAAAATATATGTTTAAGCAACTGTGAAAATACATTGATGAATGTCCGCATTCCTGGGAAATAAATGGTGTTGGATGCTTAATATGGGATTTGGAGTCATATCTCCAAGGGATGTATGATTCCTTCCCTCCAAAATAAATGGAATCTGAGGATACCTAGCTTTTGCCAGGTGATGCCACTTCGTACTTTATGATTCAGTATTAGGGGTGTCTTCCCCAAGTGCTGTCCTGCACAAAATGGTGGTTAGCAAGGGAACTAGGTAACAGCAGCCATATGGTATTTCACAGGACCAGTGATTGCTAGTGACCATTGTGACTCAAAGGAGGCATAGCAACAAAGGGGTGAAGGAGAGCCAGGGGCAAAAGAAGATGCAGAGAGAGAGAGAGAGAGAGAGAGAGAGAGAGAGAGAGAGAGAGAGAGAGAGAGAGAGAGAGAGAGAGAGAGAGAGAGAGAGAGAGAGAGAGAGAGAGAGAGAGAGAGAGAGAGAGAGAGAGAGAGAGAGAGACTCTGCCTCTGGTAAGAACACACAGAGGAGTAGGAAGACTAAAGGTAGTCTGTATCTGAAGTAAGACAGATTCCCGCTTGCCCTACCATAGCCTCACAATATTTTTTTTAAATGACATATTTCTGGGTCCCACTTCAGCAATCCCAGAAGTGGAGAACATTGAACCTTCCAGACATTTCAAGCTATAACATCCATGATCCCTTGCTGTCAGCCATGTTGTCTGAAAAGGATAAGAGGTGAAGTCCACACCCTTGCCTGTGTCATTCCCCCTTTTCGCTCTGCAATGTAGGGTATCTGTTTTTCAGAAACTCATTCTTTGTGGCAGTCAAGCATTGTGACAAATGACTGCAGAGTCTGGCAACAGCCCTGGTTATCCATATGTAATTGGTTATGCATGAGCTCCAAACATGTTTGTGTGATGAAGTTGAAGATTAATAAAAAAAATAGTTTTTCACAGCTGGAATCCTGGACCACTCAACGTTAACAACACTCCCTTCAGCTCCGGAACAAGGTTTGTAATCTGTGTAACATTTTCTGACAAAGCCCAGGAAAAAGAGGATACTAGAGGGAAACGTTAATGTGTTGCAGCAAAAAGAGCCAAGCCGTACCGGGGTACCTGAAAATATATACATATAAATGAAAACAACAGGACGGCACCAGAGGCAATGGGCTAATCAGATCAGTCCCTTTTGCAATTAAGCGGCACTGAAGTGGGTCTGAGAGACTTAATCTCTTTGTGATGCTTTCAGGGGGTTGTTTTCATCAAGACAACAGCACAGGAGGACCGCCAGCTGTGCTAATCCATATGTTGTTCACAGACAATGGCGTGCAACCCAAAAGTAACTAACAAGAAAGAAGGAAAACCTTAATGATTGTTTCCTTGAGCTGAGGGGTGGGGGCAGTATTAGCAAAGATATTTATTTATTTATTTATTTATTTATTTATTTATTTATTTATTTATTTATTTATTTATTGACTTTTATCCTATCCATCTAGTGGCAAGCCTTTACTCTGGGTGGCTAACAGAGGGATGTATAGGACAACATTGAGCACCAAATAGTTCATTGGAGAACAGTAACAGAATAACAACTCAAACAACATAAGCATAAACTAATATCACATAACACCAGCTCCCATGTTTAAATACCAGATGAGATGCTGGAACTCAACAGGTACCATTCCCTCCCCTTTTCCTGGCCACATGTTATCTGGCATACCCACCCATCCCCACCGCAGCTGTTCAAAGGCACAGAGCTGATGTCAGAAAAGAATGTGGCTCTAATATTCTTCTTCAGGCCAAAGGGAGACAAAGAGTCACTGTTTCCTTCTGTGGTATTGATTTTCCCATTAAAATGGGAAGTGTGATAATAAATTGAACAGGAGATCTTTGACAAGTAGGGTCTTCCTCCACAGGTTGGAGACAGTATCTAATTCTCCTTGCCCAGATAGGTAACATTATCATCACTGGCCCCAAATAATTCACACCTCAAAGCTGCCAGCTTCACTTGACACCGGGATAAGTTTTAATCGAAGGCACAGACAACCATCTTCAGCGTTCTTTGAGGACATTCTTTTCTCAAGACACTTGCCTGAGGTGCAAAATTGGGTTTAACCATTGAAACTAGCCTCCTTGTACACAGCCAGACTCTTGAATCAAGTCAGCACTATCACAAAGTCAGGGAACCCACCTGTGTAAAGTAAAGGTGCTCAGGCATAGCTGACTCCTTCAAGGCAGAGGTTGGGAAAGTAACTTTTTTTGGACTACAGCTTCCAGAAAACTCTAATAGCCAAGCTAGCTCTACAGAGGACCTTGGAAGTGATTTGTCAACAAAGTTCATTTCCCAAGTTTTGCTTCTAAGTGTGGGTGAGAATTTACTCCTTGCCATGTGAATTCACCAACATTTCTATTGGTTTCCATCTTTGAAAACTGATGTTTGAAAACTGCAGGATGTAGAGGGGGAAAACCCTGCAGATTTGTCAGTCTTCAGTACGTCCAGAACTATAACTTTCAGAAGTTTCATTTGAACTCCAGTGTAGAAACTTAATTGAAATAAATGACAATTGCTTTCTATTGAAGTGAGAGAAGTGATGACAAAAAGAGCCAGGTCCTGGGATTTCCCCCCCCCCCCACTTGCTGTCCTTGTGAATAGTGCAGAGTAGAAAAGGGTAAGCTGTAGAGCATCTTGATTGCTGGCCCCAGTATCGACAATAGAGATGGGCACGACCAGGAAAAATTACGTTTCGAGTTGTCGTGTGTCGGAGTCGGCCCGTTTCGGCTTGTTTCCATTTGTCATGAAATTTTTCAAAAATTTGTCATTTCATTTGTCGTTTTTTCTTCTGTCGTTAGTACTGGTTTTTTTTTGGGGGGGTAGCGGGCTCCTGGAGGCACCCCTCTGGGGTGGGTGCCTCCTCTGGCCTGCTATGAAGGGAAAGCGGGCTCCTGGAGGCACCTCTCTGGGGTGGGTGCCTCCTCTGGCCCACTACAAAATGGCACGCATAGCCAATTGGATATGCATACCACGTTACAGTGGCAGGCAGAGGCACCTCTCTTTCGGGTGCCTCTGTGATTCACTGCCTGCCTGCATACGGTGCACTTGGGCTGGGGCTGGGGAACAAAGTGAGAGAGGACCCCTATGGGCGCCCTCTGGCTCACTAAGAAGGGAAGTGTACTTGCTGTAGTGCAATGTGAGTACACAGATCTGGCTTACTGGTTAGGGGTTAGCGCAAGGGCTAGGCTTAGGGTTACGGGTAAGGATAGGGTGAGTTACTGGAGTGCACCTCTGGGTGCCTCTCTAACCCACTAAGAAGGACAGAGTACTGGCGTATAGGTTAGGGTTAGGGTTAGGGTTCGGGTTCTGGCTAGGATTAGTGGGCTTTTTATGCCCGACTGGCACATCCCAGAAGTCTCGGTCAAAACCTGGCCAAGTAGCCATGCAATTGGTGGAACGGGTCCAAAAATTTGCATGGTCCCATCTCATGGCCAGCCCATCATTGTGCAGGTGTAAAAAAATAAAAATGAAAATGAAATAAAATAAAATCAGTACGACCTTTTACTGCTATAAAAAAACCACTGCTGCTACTGTAAAAATTCAAGCATTTAAAATAGCTAATTTTCACATGTTTCTGTGGTGCTTTGGTGGTTTTTTGGACCACGATTTCAAAAAAAATATTGCAGACGTCATTTTGGATCCCCCCCCAGCACCGCATGGCAAATGGAGACGCCGAGGATGCACCCTCCCAGCCTGGTACCAGCAGCCCAGGACAGGAGGGGGGGAAGGCTGGGGACCCCCCCCCCCCCCCAGAAACCACCCCTCTGGTAGGTGCCCTCAGGCAGGCATATTTTCGCCTGCTTTTTTGGCCGGGAATCGGGTTTTTTTATTTTTAAAACTTTTTTCCTGTGCCGCTTGGCATCGCGCGATCGCTGCGATGCCACCAGGAATGACCACAACAAATCAGACCCAATTTTTCTTTAGTCGGTTCGAGTTTGAGTTCTGGTGGAGTAATTGTCGTTCTTCGTTTCGTTACGTAACGGAAACGAGGAACGGAAATGGAAACGAGGATTTCGCCGAGTCGTGCCCATGTCTAATCGACAACATTCAGCTGCCTTCTCCTATATAAAGTTTGGCACCCTCTTTCCTGCTAGCAATGTAGGCATGATACCACACAGCAGTATCAAGTGATTCCCTGGCATTTTGAGTCATGGATACAAAACCACAATATTTCACTCTCATAGAGCAGAGGGTGTTGGTTTTTTTTAAACAGAACTGAGTCACTGCAAGAGTATTGGTGAATACTCTTGTTCTAGTGAAAAACCTGTTAGAAAAAGGAATTTTTTTTTGTTATTAAAGACTCTTATTGATTTTAAAGGAAGAAGGAAGGGGGAGTGGGGAAAGGGGACAGGGAATACAATATAAAAGTTACATTGAATATATCAAGTCAAAAATAACAATTATACATGTCAAAATAAAATAACATATCAGATTACTAGTAAATTTACTACTTCATGCCATCTTATTTTGGAGATCTCTTTGTAATTTCTTTTCAAATATCCGGAGAGTCTGTCAATTTTGATACATTTAAAGAAAGGAAATATTGAGGCTTCCTGCTAACCTCGTATTTCTGCCACAGTGAAATGGCAAAAGGCTGGAAGTAGCAGCTGTTCCATCACAGCATCTCCTCCCTCTTGTCAGACCCAGAAATCACGTGCTTGACTTTCCCTAAGAGTCCTATAGAAATTCCATGGTCCTCCAAGGAAAAATCAGCCTCTCATTGTGTTCAACTTCATGTGTCAGTTCAGCACACTTGGGTTTCTTTTCTTGAAATAACTCCCCCCCCCCCCCGGTTTTGGCAGTATCAGATAAGACTGTAGCAAAGAGACTGCATGATTTCTCCTCAAAAAATTATGTAGTATTTTAATTTTCTTTTTTGAAAGATCTGAACATAGAAAGCTAATTTTACTTCCATTATCTTGGGAGCTGATCAAGGTATCCCTTGAAACATACAATATTCTCAGTTTGCCATAAACCAGGCATGCCTAAAGTCAGGCCTGGGGGCCAAATGCAGCCCGTTTTCAAATTCTGATTGGCCCGCAGCTTCTTCTCCCCACTGGCTCAGCCTGCCACATCCCCACCAGCTGGCCCCTCCCCATACCGGATCGAGGAGTTAGCTTGCAGTTTTATGGTTTGCCTGCCCTCCCTGCCTCTGTCCATCCCCCCAGCCACCTGCCCAGCCTACCCACCCCCAGTTCCATTGCTGCAGCATCCTCCCTGCCTCCTTGCATATTACAGAGACTTGTCCAAAGTCCGGCCCAGGGGCCAAATGCGTCCGAATGATTGGCGCCCACACATTTTCACTTCACCAAATCTGGCCCTCCTACCAAAAAGTTTGGACACTCCTACCATAAACATTCACTTTTACTCAGTCACAGCAAAATGTATCTCCTTGGATATTTAGCTTCAGAATTTCCAAGCTTCTCTAAACCTTGTCTGCATATCCCACCTGAAGAACTTGAGGCAGGTTAATAGAAGTTTCAGTTTTCTCTGAATAAGATGCTTAACTTAACCATGGATGAAGAAATTTCAGTTTAGTCAAGTTCACTGGCAAAGAAAAGGGGAAAAAACCTTGAAGGTGACTGCATGCCAAAACACCTAAAAAGACCTATTTCTGTGCTTCTCCTTTGGTTTTCTCCCTTCCCATTTTCCTTTTTTTCCCAAAATTTTATTTTCTCAACCCATGTGACCTCATTCACTTTTAAAAAAAACCCCAAAATGGAAGTCAAATCTCCCTTTGCCACTTAGCAATTGAAAGAAAAATTGTACTGTACTTGAATTAGGTATTTGCAATTCATAAGCACTTCTCTTTTTTGGCTTAAAAATGTGGATTCCCGACTTTTAGTCTTTTTGGAAACGTGAGATTTTCCTCATGCCATTTTATTTCATTTGTGGAGGGCAGGGTGATGAATACTTAACATTACAAATGTTCACCTGAAGGAAAACTTAGAGGCTGACTTTAGAATGAGATGAACCAGCTATAGGTATATTTTGAGACATACTAAGAATTTTATTTAGAAAGATTCATGCTTCATGCACTATTCTTATTTTTTATTATTTTTCAAAAGTGTTGAGTGCCCATCTTGTGAATTAAAGTTTGCATAAAATGAAATCTAAGATGAATTTGGAAAAAAATATAGTAAGAGTACAACACTGCTAGAAATTCAAAATGAGAATGAGAGAATTTAATTTCATTATGAATGGAGGAATGTGTGGTTCATATATTTTCAACAGAAATAAAATGTTGAAGCATGATCATTTTTTATCTATCAGTGGAGAGAGGAAAAATGAGAATTCAACATTTTGCTCTTCGATGGAACATTCAGAGGTGTGGCGTGGGGAGGGCAAGGGGGGCATGGTGCCCCGAGTGCAGCAATTAGGGGGTGCCAAATTGCCTACCACCCCCACCGACCCCGCTCGCTATCTCTGAGTCCGGCTGCAAGCAGGAAGGCATGCGAGAACAGTGGCTGTGTCTTCGTTGCCATGCACAGGAAAGGTAAGGTGCACACACACTAACGCATGCACATGTGCGTGCACACACACACATGCTTGGGCACTCTGCCCCTACCCCACACCCACAGGATTGCTGGGTGAATGGGATGGAGTGGGGGAGTGCCAAAGGGGTGCAAAAAACAACTTTGGCACCAGGTGCCCCAAAACCTTGCTACACCACTGGGAACATTTTAATTGAAACAGGTGATGGAAAACTCAATGATGGTAGAAGAATTCTGATTTCCACCTAAAATTGTTATATTTTATATTTACCACACATTTAAACACACGCATATACATCTATTCATCTTGACATCCATTAGGCAAAATTGTTTATTTTGCCACTGCTGCTGGCTTTTGTCATGCAAATACTAATCTTATAGGCAAATGTCAGCCTATGCATCTTTTATACAGTCTTGATTTATTTCATGCAATAGAGAGCAACTTGCCTTAAAATTTAAATGTGTTTTTAGGCAGTGCACCAGCTTATGTAAGATTTTTGAAGGAACCATCTATGTGTTGTTTGATGTCGTTTCTCTCCCAGTATTTTCTTTCCACAGTAGTGACTTCTTCTTTAATTCATAAATTCGGGATTAAAATATAAGACCAGCTGCTGAGAGGAATCTGCCACTGTCTTAGGGTGTTTTTACACGACCCCTTAAGATCCGCTGGCCACTTAAATTCGACCAGTGATCTTAGGGGCTTGTCGCTCTTCCTGCTTCCCCACCCCTCCGCACTTCCTGGCTGCTGGCTGCGTGAGGGGAGGGAGAGAAAAAAAGGAAGAAAAGATCGTGCCTCACCTCCGTTCTGGCTCTCATTCTGGCTCTCGCTCTTGCCGGCAAGATTCCTGTGTCTGTAAAGTAGCTCTTAAAGGGGCGGGAGCCAAAACAACAACAAACAGAAGCAAGGAGAGCCCCGCACTCACTATCTTTACACCACATCAAAGAATTTTCAGGACGGAAGAGCAGGTACTTGAAAGGTGCGCTGGGACACGCTAAAGTGGGCGTGGTCGCACCTAATTTCCTGTAAACTCCGGAGCTGGTGGGTAAACATTTTTAAGCTCCGGACCTGGGAGCCATTTGCCCCGGAGTTTAGGGGTCGTGTATAAATGCCCTTAGAAGATCATAAGTGCAAAAAGACAGAGGGTCAAAACGTTGTAGATGGGTATGGGTGGGCACACAAAAATAAACCCCACACATCCCCATTTGTTCATGATGATATGAATTTTCTATGGAGTATAGATTACAGCCAAGGAGATATCAAAGAGAATCAGGGGAAGTTCCAGGCAATTAGAGATGTTTGTCATTTGAATGAACGGTCTTGGGAAGAGGTGGGTTGTGGTTCGTTGTTGGTGTTCACACAGGGACTAGATGGCTGTGGCGGCTTGGACTACTAACAAGACAGATGATTGAACTAGACAGACCTTTAAAATCCCTTTCATCTCTGTAACTGTGATGGTATATGGGGGGGAAGCAAAAGCAAAAAAGCAACTGGAGTCTCTTTGATTCATATTTTATTTTGTTACAAGAGAAAACAGTGCTGAAAGCAGTTCAAGGTGGTAGGACCGAGATGCGA
The DNA here is from genome assembly GCA_037367245.1 of Phrynocephalus guinanensis. Classification (NCBI taxonomy): domain Eukaryota; kingdom Metazoa; phylum Chordata; class Lepidosauria; order Squamata; family Agamidae; genus Phrynocephalus; species Phrynocephalus guinanensis. Next base: position 24,652,884 of record CM074735.1, on the reverse strand, counting down.
CCAATGCTCCTCCCCCGTTGTCCAAGCTCACAAACTTTGAAGGTTTTTTTTCCCCTAACGCTTCAAAATCTGTGAATGTGGCCCAAGATGACAGCAGGACAAAAGAACTGAGTACATATGCTATGGGTAATGATACCTGTATCATACTACCTTCACCTCTGTTCAATATGAGTAACTGTCTCCAGGATATCTATCGGTCAAGTTTGCTGTCGTTATGAGCAGTCATGGCTACATGAATGCAATGTTTAAAAAAAGTTCTTATTTTTTTTCCCTTTTGTAACTCTGCTTTTCACAATACTTTGCAAGTCTTTTAAAACCTACTTCCTCCTCCTGAAAAACTTCCAAAGAGAAAAGAAGAAAAGAAAACTAAGAACTGGGAGGGGAATATATGCAGGGAATTAAGGAAAAGTTGGCAAGTGAGTAAAGGGGGAAGGGGGAAAGGGAAAGAGGATAGAATTTGTACTGGTCTATTACTATACCACTTTTGTAATATTTAAAAAAGAGGACAGGGGGGTGATTGCCCCAGGAAACAGTACAGAAAATGAATTAATACAAATTAAAGAGCAACGTAACATGCTATAATTATTCAGACAGAAAGAAATGTAGTGATGCAGTTCAAAACAATGTAAACGCTCCTGCCATTATATATGTCATGTGACCACTGGAACGAATATCATTACAATACACGGATGGAAATACTGTAATCAGTTTAACTTAGGTTCTTCTGTCACATGTGATTGAGTCCACCATCAGCTGAAAAAGGGATAAGTTTAGCTGGATTTGAGAAAGAATGTCAAGAGCTGCATATGCAGAAGTGAGTGTGATGTTTCCATTGGAATTAATTGATTTATTTAAAATATTTTACCTGTCTTTCCCCTTAAAAGGATCCAACCTGGCAAGAGAAGGAAACAGGGAGAAGCTTGGAAGCTTTGAGGAAGCTTGGCTGGCATTGTTGCTTTCTAAAGTGGTCAATTTTATTTAAGAGCACATCAAAGAGGCTAAAGATATGGCAGGATAAACCAAGAAGAAAGGACAATATTACATTTCTTTGCTTGCTTGTTATTTCTATGGATTCTTTTGTAGCCCTCAGTATATATATATTTAAAGAAGGCTTACATAAGAAAATGTAAAACAAATGTCAGTGCCAAAATGGCAGCAAAGCTAAAAACAATAGGGGGGAAAGCAAATAAAAGCTGAATTAATAAAAACATCGCCGTTTGACAATTCCAAAGCCTAGAAGAATGAGTGGCAGTTAAAAGATGCTAAAATCAGTGCCAAATAAACCTCCCAGAAGACTGGATTACATAAGCCGGTGCAACCTTCGGAAAGATTATTTCCCCATCTCTCAGCCATTTCATTCCGCATAGTGGAAGACAATTTATGTAAGGCCTCTGGCTATTAAGTAGGCATCCATACTCTCATCTATGTAACAGAGATAGGTCACCATAACATAATTAAAAATCAGAAGAATGTTATTCTATCCAGAAGTGTGATGTGGACACTTACCAAATATTCTGTGGAAACCATATTGAAATATTCAACCTCACTTTAACCAAATGCAGTGCTTCTTAAAGATGGTCCCCCAAAGGGGCTGCATAGTCCCCATATGGCATGGCATTTGGAATAACTGCAGCATAACCCACTGCCACACCTGCATATGGCCAAACAGCAACACACACACACCGTGATTAGAGATGGGCACGACTTAGCGGTATTCCCGTTTCCGTTTCCGTTACTCGTATCCATTACTCTACGGAAACGGTAACGGGAATTACTCCGCCAGAATTCGAGCTTGAAACCGACGAACGAACAATTTGGTCTGATTTGTCGTGCTCGTTACTTGCATCGCGGCGATCGCGCAATGCCAAGCGGCACAGAAAAAAAGTTTTTAAAAGTTAAAAAAAAAAAACCGATTCCCAGCCCTAAAAGTAGGCGAAAACTGTCTGAGGGCACCTACCAGGCCAGAAGGGTGTTTTATTTGGGGGGGGGGTTCCCCACCCCCCTCTCCTTGGCTATTGCTACTGCTGCGCTGCTGGTACCAGGCTGGGAGGGCGCATCCATTTGCCATGCAGTGCGGGGGATCCAAAATGGCGACCGCAATTTTTTTTTTTGAAATTGTTGCCCCAAAACCCCACCAAAGCACCACAGAAACATGCGAAAATTAGCTATTTTAAATGCTTGAATTTTTACAGTAGCAGCAGTGGGTTTTTCTTGCAAAAAAAAAAGTCTCCGTTGATTTTATTTTATTTTATTTTATTTTATTTTATTTTATTTTTTTACACCTGCACATTGGCAATGATGGGCTGTGGGAGTGGCCCATGGGAGTGGACCATGCAAATTTTCCACCAATCGCATGGTCACTTGGCCAGGTTGACCACAGAGACTTCTGGGATGTGCCAATTGGGCATAAACAGCCCACTAATCGTAGCCCAAACCTGAACCCTAAGCCTAACCCATACGCCAGTACACTGTCCTTCTAAGTGGGTCAGAGAGGCACCCAGAGGTGCACCCCAATGCTCACCCTAACCTCACCCGTAACTAGCCTAACCCTAGCCCTTGCGCTAACCCGTCTTAACCCTAAGCCAGATCTACTTGCATTGCACTACATGCAAGTACGTGAGACACAGCGGGTGCAAAGAGTCTGCCAGTCCGTCACTTGTGGCTCTGGCTGACTCCTGCAGCTCCCTCCAGGAGCCCGCTACCCCCCCAAACCAGTACTAACGACAATGAAAAAATGAAAAAACGAACCGACTAATTTTTGCGAAATTTCGCGAAAAATGGAAACAAGCAAAACGGACTGCCTCCGACACACGACAACTCGAAAACGTCATTTTCCCTAGTCGTGCCCATCTCTACCCGTGATGCTGCCCTGAACCGGTGGCTGCCACATCTGTATCTGACCAGGTGGCCATCCTCCTGTGACTGGACCTGCAGGCCACATCTGACTCCCTACCCTGCTTGGTGCCACCATGGGCTGACTGGTTGGCTACCCACCATCTGCTGAACTTGCTGAAAACCCCTGGCTCACTACTCCACTTGGCCCTGAAATAGGTGGCACTGCTGCTGTTTCAGACACCAGACCTGTGTGCTGTGAACCAGTTGCCCCCAGCCCCCTGCTAATGCTGATGTGCCCCCCCCCCCCTCACACACACAGCCATGTGTGGCTGGCTGTGTAGTATCCAGTGCAACTGCCAACTCACTCATACAGGGTGTGTCCATGCCTGCACTTGGTGCATCGCTCCTCTCCTGCACCACTGCTGGGCCTTCTGCAATGCCCAGGACTTCCACACTTGTCACCTTGGACCTAGATCTCCTGGTTGCCTACGTGGAAGGTCCCAAAGCCTCCACTGTTGCTGGGGCTGGCCCCTGCTCTTCCAACACTGTAGATTGGGACATAAGAGCATCAGCCAGTTCTCTCGACTGCACTTGCCTCCGAGACTTAGAAGGCCTAGCTGAGACCTTAGCCTGGACCTTCTGCATGCCCACCTGCAGGAATATGCCTGTGGTCTTCTCCAAAGCTGCCATCCTAGCCTGGAGCTGCTGCCACATGGGCGAATCCTCCTCATCCGGCGAAGACTTGGGCAGCAAAATGACAGGCACCACCCTCTTAATTGGGTTTTTGCCCTTGCCTTTTGCCTGGCCCTTCTTTGGCCCCATTGCACCCTCCAGGACAATTACAGAGCAAACCAACCAACCAACCCCCCAATTGTCCCTGGTTCGGGCCCTCTCCCAGGCACAGGCAGCCACCCAGGCCCAATTAACTGAGGATCCGCCTACCAGCCAAGAGGCCTGGACCCTAGCAATGGAGCCCCTAATAACGCTGCTATGCTGCTGCTGACTATTTCAATTATAATTATTATTCTGATCATTATTGCCATATATAATCAAGTATGTCAACCTGAGTATAAGTTGAGGCCCCTAATTTTGCCTCAAAACTGGGGAAATTGATTGACTCGAGTATAACCCGAGTCAATATTTCCCTCCACTGCCTTCCCCAAGCAGGCTGGGGGAAGGTGTGGGATTTTAAAAATGTCTTTTGAGCAGCTGCCAGTGATCACGCCGCCCTTCCTGAAGCAGACCCACAATCCCCCCCAACTTGGGAGTGAAGCCCATCCACTAAGCCCCGTAGGCCTTAGTGGGGAGCGCCGGGGCATGCAGGGCTGCTGGCTGCAGGTCACATGGGCCAGGAGTGCCCTGCCAGACCTGTGAAACTGGCAGCAGGGTGTGGGGGGGGGCTGCCGGCTGAAGGCTGCGGGACTGGGCACACCGTGCTCAGTTGGCAAAAAAAGGAATCAGCAGAAGGACTATCTGAAAAGGGGAAGCACCATCTTTGTGAGACCGACCCTGAGTTCTTTTGCCTGTGGCGGTGGCGGCCACGTGGGGATCTCCGGGATCCAGGAGTTGTGGCAGTAGCAGTAGTAGCTTTTTTCTGCTGCTGCTGCTGCTGCTTTTCCTGCTGCTGCTCTGCCACTGCCACTAGCACCACCAGCACTGGCATCGGTGTCAGGCTCTGCTCTTCTGTTGACATCCTAGCCAGCAGGATGGGAGACGAGGAAGAATGGGGCTGAGGAGGATGATCCCGGAGGCCCTGCTGGCCCGATGGCACTGGCAGTGCTGGCGGTGGTGGCGGCGGCTGCCGTGGTGGTTCCCGTTCCCTTCCTCCTCCTCCTCCTCCTCCTCCTCCTCCTCTTCTTCCTCCACCTCACATTGCTGGACTCATCTGCTGAGGACCAGTGTGCTGGTAGCAGCATGGGGAGGAGAGGAGAGGAGAGCCCGCCTCAGTGACATGCAACGACGAGAGACCCTTTCGGGAGGCTGAGGGAGGAGGGTGGAAAAGAATTGTTGCAGGAAGAAGAAGAAGGGGGCAACACAGGCATGCAGGCAGGTGAGCATGTGTGTGTGTGTGTGTGTGTGTGTGTGTGTGTGTGTGTGTGTGTGTGTGTGTGTGTGTGTGTGTGTGTGTGTGTGTGTGTGTGTGTCATCTCTGAGGAGAGGGCAAACTGGCTACATAACGGTAGGAGCCAACCCGTCGCCTTTCAGTCTTCTTAATTAATCACCAACAATCTGTTATGATGAACTTCAGACTTCCCCAGTGACTTGCCCATTTTGAAAGTCCCCCCCCAAACAACTCCTTGGTGTTTTGCTTTAATAAGATTGAATTTAGTAGTTCAAAACACAGTTTATTAATTGCTGTGTAATATGCACATGGGGTAATGTGCACATGCTTTCCCAGCAACCAGGTACACAGGTTGCTGGGAAAGCATAAAGCAGAAGTTGGGGTTAACATCTGCCGGTTGCCTAAATTGCAAGAATGTCTATGAATGGAAAGTTTGCAGGTGCAATGGGTACACACTGACATATGCTGAAATGTGAGTGTGGTACAAGATTCTGGTATGTTCCAGAAAGTGGGCAAAGGGTATTTAAAGAAGAGACCTGCTCCATTTGGTGGTCCAAAATATTCTGGCCTCTAGGAGAATGATACCTTCATCTCATCTCTGTGTGCTTTGTTTTGTTGTGTGTTTTGTTCTCTTTTTTGTTCTTTAATAAAGCTTGCTATCATGCTTTGAACTGAGGAGTGGCAGGGCAATTTTTTAAACCAACATTTTAATCTATCTGCTTTCCAGCTTATTCAATACAAGAGCTTTCTACGCTTATCTTACTAAATACCCTGCATTCTTTGATCCCAACACCATGGCTTGTTCTTCCACTGCTCCTACAATATAGTGCGATAATAGAGCTTGAAAATAAAAGTAGGGGTTATGTGATTTGTAGCCCTGAAGATCAGACAGGAGAAAATAATAATAATAATTAACCTAAATCTTCCCCTCCAATCAAGACATGGTCATTTCTTTGTTAAAATGAGAGTTACAGTTCTGGTTTATTATTGGGATTGTTGGTGGATAGAGATACTGAGAGGTACAAAACTTATACGGCAAGGGACTTTGCCTCAGTTGTTCAAGTACCTTAAATTCTACACAAACACACAATGCATGGCCTTTGCATTGATTTATGGACTAGCCTGAAAGAACCATCACAAGATATGAGCCTGCGTGAGGGTCTCCAGCTACTCTCTCTGTCAATAATTATCCACCCTCCCTTCTCTTGTTGCCCATTGAACAGATGATCAATAAAAAGGCTTGCTGCCCTGTGAGGGCAGGGCACTCCACTCAGAAAATGTGTGTGTGTGTGTGTGTGTGTGTGTGTGTGTGTTGTGTTGTGTTGTGTTGTGTCATTATAGTTGTGACTGACTCTTTCTGACTCCATGTCCATAGAGTTTTATTGGCAGGAATGCTGGAATGGTTTGCCAGTTCCTACTCCAGGCGCCTACAGCACCTGGTATTCCCTGGTGGTCGCCCATCCAAGTACTAACCAAGGCCGACCCTGCTTAGCTTCTAAAATCAGGTGAGATTGGATGTGTTTAGGGCATCTAGGCAGCTCTATGAGACCACAAAAAGGGCTAAAAACCTCTATAATGGCCATCTTCAGCGCTTGTGACCCCTCCAGTCTATCACACCTGCTGCTTTCCTCCTACAAATAGAAGGGGCAGCTCTAAGGAGTGAGAACTTTTGCTATCCATTGTGAGTCTCCCCAAAAGTCAATACCTTGGGGAATTCTAGTCCTCACTTGTGCGAGCCCCTAACCACCCTGGAACAGATCTCTCCGTCTTTGGACTTGTCATCTGTAGCAGGCCAACTAGAGGTGGCCTGCTACAGAGCTAGAACACTTTCCTTTGGCACATGAGTCACCTAGCCAGCTGAATAGAGCTAATGTAACTTGCTGTTTGTTCTGTGGGGTTGTGCATGTGTGTTTTTCATTTCAAATGTGTTCAATAGGAGTAATTGTCCAAAAATAGCAATGCACACGTTCTGTTTTTTAAGTAATTTCCCCCCTCAAGCTTGTCTTTGCTTCCCTTGTTCTCAAAATAACCACTTAACTTTTCAGATGACAGGCCTCTGTTTCACCATGGAATAATCCTGGGATTGGGCTACTTATTTTCAGTGACTTGGGCTTTTCCTTCTCTCTCACTGGTGCTCCTGTCCACCTGCAACGTCTTGACCCTCTCCAACCACCTTCAGTCTAGTTTCTACCCTGGAGCTCCTGGAGCTGCTCTTATAGGAATCATTGGGAGTTCCTCCCCCACAATATCTGAAGGTCTCTGCTCAGTCTATATTCTTCCCGAATTTTCCCTGCTATCTTTGACATAATGGAACACTCTGTCCTGCATGACTCCCTTTATACTCAAGGTCTCCACAAGCCTGTCCCCAAATGGTTCTTTTTGATCTCTTTGATCATCTCATCAGTCTCTCCATAGGGAGACATTCTTTTTAATTCTGTTGGAGTCCCACGGGGTTCTCTCTCTTGGCCCTCTGCTATTCTCTCTCTACACGCTATCCCTGGGTGATTTGATCAAACTCTATGACTTTCCAGAGAGAAGGGAGAAGATTATGTTTAGTCCTCATTTGTAAATGAACTGACCCACTTTTTAACTTCCTGCACTCACATGCAGATCAGAAGATTCCACAGTTCTGCTACATCCGCAAATGCATACATTAAAAAAGATACATAAAACTCCACATTAGGAAAATGCATACACAAAGCATACAAAAAGATGGGTGAGATGTTTTTGTCGCACATGACGCATGATGTTGTGTGCCTTTTTGTACCAGGCACCATAGATCCCTGCTGCGACTTTGCAATTCAGACTCCTGTTGGCTGTGATTGTGGAACTGAGATATTTGAATTCCTCAGTTCTCCCTAGGTCAATACCATTATTGTTATTTTACCACATTCATTTGGGTCAGTCATCAGATACTTCATCTTCCTCACATTCAGATGCAGGCCAAACATCACCAGACGGTCACTCCATACTTGGGCTTGGTGCTCAAGATCTGCCTTACTCTATGATGTCATCATGATGTCATCAGTATAAGAAAGTATCCAAAGTGCCATATTCTGCGGATCATGAGTCACTGCATCCATAACCAGAATGAAAAGAAGCATGGAGCTTGCCAATCCTTGATGGACCCTAACTGTGATACGAAAATATTTCAATATGCCAGCAGCAGGCTGCACATGGCTCTTTGGCAACTCATAGGGCAGTTTGACCCAACTAACAAGTTCCTCTGGGACTCCATGATTTCACAGTGCATACCAGATGACATCATGTAGGACTAAATCAAAAGCTTTCTTGAGGTCAAGGAATGATGCGTGCACTGGTTTCCATTTCTCCCTGTTTTTTGAGTAGTAGCCAGCCAGTGTGGATTGCATCAATCATTTGTGATGAAGCCAGTTTGGTTGCTTTCACACGACCCCTAAAATCAGCTGCAAAATGCTTGCAGATGTGGAGCATAAAATTGTTTTCCCACCAGCAGTGGACTTTTTTTTTTTTAAAAAAGTACAACCACGCCCACCTAAGCGCGCCCCAGCACATTTTACAAGTACCTGGTCTGGAGGAGGTAAAATCCTTGTTGCTGTTCCTTTTTGCTGTTTTAAAGCATTGCATGCCTGGCCCTCCTCCGCTTTTTGTTTGTTTTTGTTGCGTTCCCCCCTTTTAACAGACAGGAATCCTAACGGGCTGGAACAATTAGATGCTGCCAACAGCAGGCAGAGGTGAGCCTACATCTTTTTCTCTCTCCCCTCACCACAGACAGAAGCAATAGAATCAGAGTGTGGGAGGGTGGGAACACAGGAAGCAGAACAAAAACCATGTTGGGAGGGATCTGTGTTTAAGTTGCCAGCGGATTTTAGGGGTCGTGTAGAAGCAGCCTTTGATTGACACTTAGTTGGACTATGGTGCAGATTTGTGTGATGTTAAGTCACTCAAAGATTTTAAGAGTATGGTCAAGTAATCTAATTGGTCTGTAGCTGGTGCATTGTGCAGGGTTCCCCTTCTTTTTTCCAGATTGGCACTGCCATGCTATTTTGTCAGTCATCAGGCATCTTCTTCTCTGGCGCACAATCTGGTTAAAGAGCTCAATCGGCTACCCACAATGATTCCAGTGTCGTGACTTCCACAGTTCTACAGTTCCTTCCTGGATAACAGCTTACACTGCAAAATAGAGTGTTTATTCATATGTATGTCACACTGAGTTCAGTGGGGCCTGCTTCCACATAATTGAGTTCAGGAGAATAGCCTTACATCTCCATGTGTTTATCATGTGAAGGAGATCCGTTGAATTAAAACAAAATGGGGCTAATGTTCATGGACCCCCTCCACTGTCACACAGTCCCCTTCCCCCTAACCCGAAGTCTGTGCTTTGAATGTGGATGTCTGAGACTAGTAAGCCCTGCATTGCAGGGGTGAACTTTTCTCCTGGAAGATTCAATCTCGTATGTAAACTTTACACACGTAGACAAATTGCCACTCTCAGATTCTAGGTAAAGCCATTGAAGCTCTATAACTTCAAGGTACTGGAAGCAGTACGGCTCTTTTTCTTCCTTTTAATTTCATGAAGATTAATGGATGTAATTAGCATATGAGAGGGGTTTTAGCTGAGCCCAATAAATGCTTTGAGAGTTCATCCACTCTCCTGTCTCAACTGCTGCCTGATAGAGAATATTTACTCTTCTGTAAGAGCTAGCTCCTGCCTAGATGCCACAAGCACATCCGATCTTGCCTGCTTTTGGAAGCTAAGCAGGGTCGGCCCTGGTTAGTACTTAGATGGGCGACCACCAGGTGCTGTAGGCACTTGGAGTAGGAACTGGCAAGCCACGCCAGTATTCCTGCCAAGAAAACTCCATGGACATGGGGTCATGAAGAGTCGGTCACGAGTAACAACACAACACACACACACATGACATGCTAGCTATAACATGTGAAACATACAGTGTTAACACTTATCTCAGAGTCCCTATGAGAAGGCTCAAGGGAATTAAACCCATATTGGGAGCCACATGCACAGGTAGGGGAGTTTTAAATCAGTAACTGAGGAGAACAAGTCAAGACAACCCTGTCATTTGCACAGTGAAGCCATTACCGCATGCTGACTGTCCTCAACCTTGCTGACTGTCCTCAGATTTGCTAGAAAATTCAGTCCCATTGCTAGTGTTGAAGGAAGATTTAACCAGTTGCCTTTGACACCTAACACAGTGAGGCGCTGATTTGTCTTTTCCTTGAAACAGCTGCATTGTTTATATTCCTTTCATCCAGGTCTCCATCTACAACAAAGTCCCCGCATGCTTCCTGGGCAGAAGAAAGAAAGATCCAGCTTAGCTCTATGCTATGTATTTTAGCATAGTGTAGTTTAGCCCTAAAGGGTTACCTCAGTGATTTTCTGCTTGCTTTCTTCTTTTCTTTGTGCAAATCGGTTGCTTACCTGTGACTGAATAGGGACTTAATATGTCCAAAATGCCTGGGAGACACAGGCTGTGAATGTCACCACCATATCACATCCCTGCTAAGTGCAGTATTATACACACTGTAGGCAAAATGACTTCTCGTGGAAACCGGGCTTGCTAGTGTGTGTGTGTGTGTGTGTGTGTGTGTGTGTGTGTGTGTGTGTGTGTGTGTGTGTGTGTGTGTGTGTGTGTGTGTGTGTGTGTGTGTGTGTGTGTTGGGGTTGGGTGGGGTGTGGGCATGGCACTGTTTGTAGTTATCAATACAAATCATGAGAGACAAATTTCAACTTGATGTGAGGAAGACTTCTGTTCGACTACTGCTCCCACCAACCTTAGTTATAACCAATGGTAAGAGATATTGGAAGTTGTCCTATCTCTACAATTTCACAACATATTGCTCATTCAAATAAAGATATGGATCTGAATCCTCATCACTGGCTCAGTGCACACAACTGTGGTGCTGGTCTTTTCTTGTGTATAAACATATCCAGAGCTCCCTGGTGCATACATAAACCCCACAGCACAAGTCAGCATGCCCTGCAATTGCAAACAGTGCTGATTGCACTTTTGGAATTAGTGTAGAACTTAGAGAAGAGTTACGAAAAAGTTTGTCCCTTTTAGATGCCTTTAGAAATTTCTGCTGATATTGTTTTCACAGCACAGTGATCTGAACAGCTGCTGTGCATCGCCAAAGTGTTATTGCCTGCAGTTGGTTTAGCAGCTGATCATTGGGCTCCCCTTTCACAAGTCCAGATTTTTCATTAAGCAGTGAACACACAAATGAAAAGAAGCCTCCTGTGTTGCGTCAGTCACTGCACCATAGCATTTCATACTTGTAACTACTTCGGACTACAGGGGTGCCTCGTAAGATGAATTTAATCCATTCTACAGGTCAATTCATTTTACGAAAAATTTGTCTTATGAAATGTGGTTTCCCATAGGAATGATGGGAAACGATTAATCCGTTCCAGAGATCAGAAAAAAAGTCAAAAAAGTGCCATTTCCCCTCCAGACCTCTTTCTAAAGTGAACATTAAAGGACTGCAGAGCCAGCACCCCCCTCCAGAACACACACACGCACGCACACATGTGCGCGCATGCGCGCATGCGCGCGCGTGCACACACACGCGCGCGCACACACACACACACACACACACACACACACACACACCACAATGTAACACAAACATGGACAAAAGCAAGCAGCTAGACAATTCTTGTGAAGCATCCCATAGGGAATTTTCATCTTGTGAAGCAATCCTATTCCCAGAAATTTCATTCTCCTTGTGAGTTTTTTTGTCTTACGGGGCATTCAACCTAAGAGGTGCCACTGTATATTATATCCTTAATCAATATAAAAAAGAAGAGGTAGGTAGATGCGTATTCCTTTTAGGGGGGGAAAGGTGACAGACTGTATGTTTGTCACCACTACCCCATGTATGATGCTCCTGAACACACACAAACATATTCCAGGCTGCCGCCTCCTCCAACACATGATATCAGACAAGCAATTCATGGTATCAGACACGCAATGGAGCACTCACATTTGGCTTTTAATAGGGTTTTTTTTTAATGCAGATCTGAATAATTATCAGAGTTTGCTGACAACATTTTGCTGCCTGATCCAAAGGCGAAGATGGCACCCCCTTCCCTGTCCATGTATAGGAGCAAGCTGAAAAACACTGCGGCAAATTTACTTGCAGACATTTTCAGAGACCACCTAGTTTATCTGGTCACAATGACAAGGAATCCTAACATACCTTCCTTCACTCTTAAAGAAAAAGAAAAGATAGCCAGTGTGGTGTCCTGGTGAGAGTGTAAGCCAGGCATGTCCAAAGTGAGGCTCGGGGGGGGGGGCAAATGTGGCCCGTTTTCAAATTCTGAGTGGCCCACAGCTTCTTCTCCCCACTGGCTCAGCCTGTGATGCATCCCCACCAGCTGGCCCCTACCCATACTGGATGGAGGCATCAGTTTGCAGTTTTATGGTTTGCCTGCCCACCCTGCCTCTGTCTATCCCCCCAGCCACCTGCCCAGCCTACCCATCCCCAATTCTGTTGCTCCAGCGTCCTCCCCGCCTCCTTGCATGTTATAGAGACTTGTCCAAAGTCCGGCCCGGGGGCCAAATATGGCTGAATGGTTGGCCCCCCACACATTTTCACTTCACCAAATCTGGCCTTCCTTGCAAAAAGTTTGGACACCCCTGGTATAAGCAATGCCTTAAGAGATCTGAGTTTATCTGTCCACTCAGTCACCACAGTCACCAGGATGCCTTGAACTCCTTCTTAACATGACCCACTTTCCAAGGCTTCTATGAAGATAAAGTGGAGAGCCATTGACTGCACTTTGAACTAACTGGTGTGGGGGGGTTCATCACACATGAGAAGAAAACCCTAGCTATATCAATTCATTTCATCACATGGTTTATACATATCAGCAGAAGCATTTGCATTGTATTTAACTATATCAGTTCATTTCTTTCTCTTTGAATGGATACAGAATTAAACTGATCTTTAATTTTGTATCTTTTACTGTTTCTTGGAACAGTCAACACCCCCCCCGTCCTTTATTTAAAAAGAAATCACCAAACATGGCATATGGATGAAACAGTACAACCCTTCTCTCCTCCTCCCCATTTCACTTCCTGCCTTTACATGTCCCCTTTTCTTTATTGCCTTGCATATCTTTCCCTCACTTTTCCCATTTGAACAGCTTCAGGAGGAAGAAGTGGGTTTCCTAAGACCAGGGTTTTAGAAAAGTGCAACACTCCTGCTTTCTTTACAATTCAAAGCAGGACATTTCAAGCCCTCTTTCATTCACAAGGGAGGGATGGAAAGCTGTCCCCTTGGAGTTGTCTCCTTCTGAGCAGTGCATTCATGCTGTTTTCACTAGTACCAGTAGCAGCTACTAGCAATTCACCAACATTCCTTTGAAAGAAAACAAAATACAGGTTCAAGCACAATGCCTATGAATTGTCCACAGCACCCAGAAATCCAACCCTACTGCAAAGGAAATAAATTGGCAGCAATATTAACACACGCTGAAACAAAGCAATTTATCATTTGTACAATTTGAAACAACCCTCCTGGTGAGGGGTGAATAAACCAATTGCCAAAGCAAATGAATCAATGTTGGTGATGTGTCACATGAACAAAAAATTATGAAATACTCTAAATGGCCAAATGGTTATGACTGGGGTTCTTTTCACAGGTGTAATTGAGCCCTGAGGTGATTTTTTAATATTATTGTGGTGCAAGTGGAAGGGATGATTGTTTTCTTTATGTTTATGCTTCTGCATTTGTTGTGAACTGCCCAGAGTAGTGGCATGCCACTTGATGTTCTGATAAATAAATAAATAAATAAATAAATAAATAAATAAATAAATAAATAAATAAATAAATAAATAAATAAACAAATCTAGGATCGGTAAACAATACTCTAAACACTTAGGGAATAGTTTTTTTAAAAGTAATTAATTGCTTATTTCTCACTTCATTGCTTCCTCATGAGCAATATCTCTCTAGTACATAATTTTTGTATATAGTTTCTTTCTCAAAGAAGTGTGTTTATGTAGCCTTTGAGCCAGGAACCACACTAGATAGATTCAGAGAAGCATGAAAGGTCATAGTCTTCTTATTCCCATATTAATCCAAGAAGGGTGGATTCAATCAGTTTACTAGAAAATGAGGACTCATCTTTATTGAACCATCATACTGGTGTATCATGTAACTGATTCTCCAGAGCATCAATGAATGGCAAAAGCCAAGAAATGCAGACCTATCTGATATAACTCTACATACACTATTCTATGTTTGGGTTATGAATTCTATGTTTGGGTTATGAATTATGAAAACATTTTTCTTTTGTTGGCATGATTCATGTTGGTCTTTGAGGTTTGTTTTCAGTTTTGATATCCCATAAATGGAAATCTGTCCCTTATTGAATGGGAGCATAACTCTTTAGTCTTCTCATTTTGCTGTTTCTAACAGTATGCATCCCCTCAACATGGAATAGTTATTCCTTCTCACGCATTAACTACCTTCCCACCTTCCATCTGGTGTAATTAAAAGGCATGTGCTTTCCCACACTTTCAGTGCATTGCAACAAAAAATATTATTATATATCAAATGTAGAGGTGGTATCCTTCTGACTAAGCTTGCTTGCATAGCAAAGGTACTCCTAATGTTCCCAGAAGCAACCAGAGGTGGTCAGTGACATTTGATAACTAGGACATGCTTCTTCAATTAGCTTTGTTGACCAATGACAACCAGCAATTCAGGGGATTGTCTCACTGGTGGTGCTGGCCCTGCAGTGCATTCCAATACTAAATGTGTCTTCTTCTATACCAAACAGAAGCTGGGATGTCAGGGAAGAAATCATGCCCTACCATGATGCTTCCTTTATAAAACAATACCTTTCTGCAGCAGTATCAGTGACATCTCTAAGTTCGGCAAGACTTTAACAGAAGAGCATAATGAAGTGGACTAGATGCCAATGCAAGGCAATGCAAGTAGTGTCACCATGGTTCTCTGCTTCTGCGTCTTTGCACATTTTGGAATGAACAGCCAAGAACAACGGTGGGAATATTTGCCAATTTGTTAACAATTAAAAAATGAAAAACAAAATGAAAAACAAATTTTAAAAATAAAACAACAGAATTTTCATTTCTACCCAAAGGATGAAATAATGAACATTCTTGTGCATTTTTTTCAAGTATTGAGGGTGGGTTTTTTGTTGTTTTTTGTGTGAAAAATCTGGAGATGGGTGGGCTTTGCACAAAACTCTCCCCCTCTTTTTGGTAACACTGATGGTGATGCAAAAAGCAATGGTCTCTTCACTCTTGTTCAGGAGGAAAAATATTGCAGTGGTTGAGCTTTTCTTCTTGTCTTCAAGTATTAAAGTTCCTTTTCTAACTAAAAGCAAAGCAAAAGCCAAGTATTCTGCTTATACTGCATACCGCCCCATAGTGCTTAAAGCACTCTCTAGGTGGTTTTTCAATTTAATTATGCAGGCTACTAGAGATGGGCACGAATAAAAAAATGGTGTTTCTTTTGTCGTTTGTCATTTAAGGGGTCCGATTCGGTTCGTTTCCTTTTTTGCGAATTTTTGCAAAAAATTCATTTTCATTTTCGTTTGTTTTGTTACCATTTCATTACCATTTATTTCATTTTTTGTGATTTTTTTTAGCTTTTAAAGCAGTTCAATGTATTGCCGTAACGAAAACGAAATGGATGACAAAATATCTGGTGTTTCTGTTCGTTTTGTTTCATCTTAGAGATAAAATTTGTTTGTCATTTAGTTGCGTAACGAAATGAAAAAACAAAAACGGAAATGAAAAATTGTTCGTTTTGTGCCCATCTCTACAGGCTACACATTAGGGACAAGAACATTTGCTAGTATTATGTAGTTACATTATCATCCTTGAATCCCTCGTGATTCACCACATTCGTTGGAGCTTCTGGATCTGTATGTCTACACCACAAAGTCATGAGCTGCTGCAGCACCAAGTGTATCATCACTAGCGTCTGATATTAGTTTTACACCATTTAAATTTTGACGGCCGGAAGAATAGCTCAACGCTTTAGGTTGGGAGTTTGATTCTCTGCTGTGCCTCCTTGATGAGCTGGACTAGATGATTCATACAGTTCTAAGATTATGAGAGTAGCATTATTGGAAGCAAGCAAAGTATAATCTGATGAAGTCAAGTGTCGACTGTTCAAACGCACAGCAAATTACATTTCCCAGAGTTTACCAATTGAATTGCTATCACCAGATTACATCTGTGGTGTAGATAAATGCTTGGGAATTTACAAAAGGTGTGTGTGAGAGAGAGGAGACCCTATGTGAATCAGTCTCTGAATGCCAAGCACAGAATGCATAATTCTGTGCAATTTCAGATGAAGGGTTATTCCTCTTGACTTAGCCTCAATGCTAAGAATATCTTTACCCATTCTGCATCCAAGTACAAACTGGCATTTCTGTAGAAAAAAATAACTAGGGGAATCCAGCCATAATTCATGTTTGGGGAAGGGGGTGCTGGTGAAGCAGGCTGGGGTGGGGAGATAATGAGAAGCAAATTGGCCAAAGTACGTTAAGCAGCGGCATTCCTTTTTAATGTTCCAGCTGCCATCCTTTCTTAAAAGAGTGCAGCTGTATCAAATAATGACCAGCAATTTGTAATATGGCTGTTTATTATTTTTCTTCCTTCCTTCCTTTTTAATTTCATAAGGCATCGTCTGTTGTCTGAAAAAAGCCCTGCCGGCTGGGCAAAGTAGCTCAATTGCACCACTCACTGGGATGAAAGGACACAGCAGGCGAAACACTGCTAGAACCAAGCATTCATTCGGTATAGAATGTCTCCTCGTATGCAATGTATGTTGTTGGGTGTGGGTGGTCTTTCTGCCCTGGCTTTGCACAAAGCATGGAGTGCAAAAGAAAACCTGCCATCCTGCAATCGTTGTTCTTGTTGCATGGCTCCTAAAAGCAAAACACAGAGTTAAAAGGCTGCTTTCAAAATTTGTCCAGCTATCATCAAAGAATATATCTCCCTATCCCATCCCAGCCAACTGCCTTCCTTTTCTCCCATTACAAAGAAAGGCTTAAGCGATCTAGCTCCAGGTCATGTTTTATTCATTGGAGAAAAGGCCTCTCCTTTCTGCTTTCTGTCATCTCCTATTAGCCAACCTCAATGGCTCCAGGAATATAGGTTGTCTCTCCCGGCACCACCACAACCCACAGAATCAAGGCATTTGAGAGATTGAGCTCTCGCACAGAGGGGGCAAAAGAGAGGAAGGAAGGCAGACAGGCGGGTGAGAGAGTTTCCTCTGTCAAGGGCTGAAATTTGAAACCACAGCAAGATGTGCCAAATGAAAAAGATGATCTCTCTGACTCCACAGACACTGTCCTTTCTGTTTCGGAATTGCTGAACACTCTGATTACTGCTCTGCTTCCAGTCTCTCTCTCTCTCTCTCTCTCTCTCTCTCTCTCTCTCTCTCTCTCTCTCTCTCTCTCTCTCTGTGTGTGTGTGTGTGTGTGTGTGTGTGTGTGTGTGTGTGTGTGTGTGTACATGCACATGCACATGCATATGTGTGCATGCTTTATTCTTATGAATTTGTGAAATTGGGTAATCCTCACCCCACCTCGTAAATCTTGCAGATTTGGATCATGCTTCAGTGTGAGCTACATCTGCCACACTTGAATGTGCTTGGCTAGCTTATGTGCCACAGGGTAAGACAAGAGATGGACATGTAGATATCTCTCATGATATGATGCTGCCACTCCTCGCCCCTAAGAATCTGTCTTCTGAGGAAGCCATCTGTTTCTGTCTAATGTTTGGGCCGGCTCTGCATGCAGTAAAAACATAATGGTAAGATGATTCCTTAAAGCAAACCAACTTGGAATTCAGATACAAAGAACTTCCTTTTCACCACACGGTTAGAATATTAGATACAATTTTCTAAAAACCTCTTTTAAGGTGTGTCTCCCCCCCTTGCTGCTGCTGTTATTCTAAAACAATATTGCTGAAATTTGAATTTTGTTTTCCAGAGTCCCAGTCCATCACTCTATCCATCACACCATGCTGGGAAACCAAATCATACATGCTGGTTCCCACCTGTTTCATTTTCAAGTAGAGATATGTGGTCATCTATGTTTTATTTATTTATTTATTTTATACTGCCCTTCTGACAGACAGGGAGGAAGAAAGCAAGAGGACCCCCCCAAAAAACAAATAAACCCAAAGTGGAGCAAAAAGGAAAAAGATAAATGGAAAATGTGCATGAAGAAATGTGTGCCTCTAAATGTGAGTGTTACAAAAATTACTAAAATTTACATAGAAATGTGGTACACCTCACCACAGTGAGGGCAACTGCACAGTTGGCAGATGTGCCTACTGTTCAATTTCATGTCTTTGTGCTAAGTGTTGATGGGCAACCTCAAGGTCCTTACTCTCCCTTCTTATGAGTCTCAGTCATTCAACCAGAACAAGCCTGAGATGCCTTCTAACAGAGGACCATCCTCTGCAGCCCTTTTAGACAGGTTTCCCTTGCAATATCAGAGAATCATAGAACGATGAAGTTGGAAAAGCCCTATAAGGCCACTGAGTCCAACCACTTGCTCAAGGAGGGAATACAAATCAAAAGCTATCTGCCAGGTGGCTGTCTAAATTTCCCTTGAATGTCTCCAGTGTTGGAGCACTCATAAGAACAGCCTTGCTGGAACAGGCCACAGCCCATCCAGTCCAGCATTCTGTCTCACACAGTGGCTCACCATTTGCTTCAGGGTGTTCCCAAGCAGATGTCTTCACCTGCTTACGATTCCCTGCAAATGGCATTGAGAGATATCCTGCCTCTCTCTCCAAACCAGAGGTTGTCCTTAGGTGTCCATAAGGATAGCCATTGAGACCCTTGTTCTCCATGAACTTGTCTAATCCTTTCTTAAAGCTGTCAAGGCTGACAGCTGTCAACACTTCTTCTGGCAGGGAGTTCCACAGACTAGTGACCCTCTGGGTGAAAAAGTACGTTCTCTTATTTGTTTGAGATCTAGCACCCAAAGGTTTCATGGAGAGCTCACTAGTTCTAGTGTTGTGCGATAGGGAAAACAGCTTTTCCTTATCTACTTTGTCCACACCATGTACGATTTTATAAACTTCAGTCAGGTCAGCTCTTAGACGCCATCGTTCAAGAGTGAAGAGGCCCAGCCATTGCAGCCTCAGATGGTAAGGAAGGTTTTCCATTCCCCTAATCATTCTGGCTGTCCTCCTCTGCACTTTTTCCATTTCCATAATATCCTTCTGGAGGTATGGTGATCAGAACTGTTCACAATATTCCAGATAGGGGCTCACCATAGAATTATAAAGAGACAAAATGACATGGGCTGACTTATTTTCTATACCTTTCCTTATGATCCCTAGCACTGAGTTTGCTTTTTTCATTGATTCGGCACACTGGGTTGACACCTTCATTGAGCTATCCACCAGGACACCAAGGTCCTTGCCAACCCAGTCTGAAATAATGAGATGACACAAAGTTTTGGATTTATATGGGCCAAAATTTTTAATAACAATCTTTAAAGATAAACCTTTAACTGCAAATTAAGGAGGGCCTGTGCCGTAGCACAAGTGGTTAACATCTGTAGATGTTATTAAACCGCTGCCCCTCCCTGGTTAAGGAAGATTCTAATTGAATAGGGGAGGATGCTGCCAAGATAATTAAGCATGCCTCCCCTCCTGAATCCACTAATGGCAAGTGCAGCCCTCATTTACCTGACCTGGCATTATAAGGTCACCTATACCTATTGTCAAATTGTTGAGGGCTGCCAAGCACCTTAAAGGTGCCATCTAAAGGAGGGGCTGACATAATGGCAATACCACTTACGCTACCCGCCACACTAAACAGACTAACCATATGTCTATTTACCCCATCAAGCCGAGCAACTCGGCCCACAGGTCCTCTTGGAGTTCGCAGAGAAAAATCTCCATGGCCATATCGGACAAATGAACCCCATCTGGCTAAATAGATCTTTTTTATGAATGGTGATGCCGGGGTGCCTTATCACAGAACCCAGTCCTGCGTTAACAAATTGGGCTACTTCTCAATTAATGCCTTTGTGTGTCTTGTGCATCTTTTTAGGGTTGTGCAAAGGGCCCCCGACCAAACGTGGAATGATTTCCGACCAAACAATGCGGGTCATAGGGCATCAACGATGGAAGTCACTCCGGCCATCAATGACCTGGAAGACGAGGGCATTACCCAACATTCAGATCATATCGTTTCCACCGAGGTGGTTAAGCATAATGGCTGGTGGATGGTCAAGGGATTGACAAAGGAAGTCAGCTACAAAGCCGCTCCAGAGCATTCCCTGTCATCCCCTCCACACCAACTTAGTCCACAAACCAAGTCCAAGATCTTGGTCATATCCAGGGCGAGCAGCATATTTGGCCACCCAATAGATGAAGCTGTGGCCGCACATCACAATTCTGGCATGCACTCCAGACAGGGTATATGTAACGAGGGAAACAGAAACTAGCCCGGGCCTATCGGTCCATCAGTGGCATACATAAGTATGAAACTTCTGCGATCTCCATCACCCTATTTGCTGAATACAAGCTGATTCCATGCCCATAGCAGCAGTTGTGGAGGTGGCACCAATAGAGAAGGAGTGCATTCCAAAATTGCCAACTGAATATGCCGGTGGCATCCAAGGCGTGCAAGGCCAAGCACCAAAATTGAAATTGTGTTAGGGGAGACACTTTCCTATGTTGAAACAGATAACCCTGTGCCTCTCCAATAGCTGCAACATAGCCATTAAGGCTTCAATGCAGCAAATTTAGGTGAGATAACACCTACACAGGTGGAGTGCTTGGCTCCATTGCTAAAAGTCATTTTAAACATTGTGTGCCGCTCCCCTGCACCCCTGGGTTGCTGGGAAGCGGTGTGCGATGTTAAAAATGCTTTCAGCAATGGCTATTAAAACCTTCCCCCCCTCCCTCAAGCCCTTTCGGGGTCCTGCGGTCCTGCAATATAGCGGGACCGCAGTATATGAACCACAAAAGGTTGGGGAACCACTGTATTTATGTATTTATTTTAAAAAATAGCAATTCCTGCGGGTCCAAGAAGGCAGACAACATCTGACTAATTATATCCCCTCCAATTAAATGAAACTTAAAAACGTCCCCGACCTTCCCCCCACCCTTCCGAGGCCAGATAGCCTCTGCCCTCCCCTCTCCACTAATTCCCCTTTCACAGAACAAACATAAATAAAAGAATAATTAAAGAGTCAAGCAAATACTTTGCATGAAGACATAAACCGTTCAGCTCTTCTGAGTCCGAGAGCTGAATCACGTAAGCAGCAGTGTTCTTGCCGATGAAATCACTGCTGAGACAAGAGGTGGGGAGCTTGCTGGAGCAGGCTTATATAAGCACACTCCCCACCTACACAGCCTCTGTAGGGCGCACAACTTTCATGCCTCTTCAGTCGGGCGGCAAAGAAGCCCCAGCCCACAACAAGTTCAAATGGATCCCCCCTTTCCTGGTATGATGCACAGAGTTCAGACCCCATCAGTTTATATGTGTAATTGGTGGTTGTTTTTTTGCCCCAACATGCATCACTCTGCACATACTAATGTTGAAGCTCATTCCCACTCGTTTGTCAAGAGATCCCTCTGGAGCTCCTCTCAATCTATCTCAGTTTTTTCTACCCTGTATAATTTAGGGTTGTCAGAAAAATTGGCTACCTTGCCATTTACTCCTACTTCTAGATCATTTATGAAGAGGTTGAAAAGCAGGAGTCCCAGTACAGAACCTAGGGGGAACCCACTCTTTACCTCCCTCCACTTGGAGAAGTGTTCATTTAGTGCTACTCTCTGTTTCCTGTACCTTAGACAGTTGCTGATCCAGGAAAAGACCTGCTCCTTGATTCCATGACTGGCAAGTTTATTCAAGGGCTTTTGGCACGGGACCTTGTCAAAAGCCTTCTGATAAACAATATCAGATAAACAATATCAGATATTTTGATAAAAAATATCAACTGGATCTCTCTTATCCACATGGTTGTTGACACTCTCAAAGAATTCCAACAGATTAGTGAGGCATGATTTGCCCTTGCAGAAGTCATGTTGGCTCTCCTTCAGCAATGCCTTCTCTTCTATGTGCCTATTAATTTTATCTTTTAGGATTGTTTCCATCACTTTACTTGGGACACATGTGAAACTGACCAGTCAGTAATTTCCTGGATTGTTTCTGGATCCTTTTTTTGAAGATTGGTGTTATATTTGCAACCTTCCAGTCATCAGGTTCAACACCTGATTGGAGGGAAATATATATTTTGGCTAGGACGTCAACAATTTTATCTTTAAGTTCCTTGAAAACTTGTGGATGGATGCCGTCTGGTCCTGGTGATTTGTTAGCACTTAGCTTAACAAGACATGCATGGACCTCCTCCCTGGTTATTTCTATCTGGCTTAATTCTTCAGTTTCCCTCCCTATGAAGATAGGCTTGGTTTTGGGCATGTGGTCTCTGACTTCTTCAGTGAATACTGAAGCAAAGAATTCATTGAGTCTCTCTGCAATCTCTGTTTCCTCTTTAATAATCCCTTGCCTTCCATTGTCGTCTAATTGTCCAATGGCCTTCCTAGTTGAGTTCTTACTTCTAATGTACTTAAAGAACTCATTGTTATTACTTTGAGTGTTTTTAGCTATACACTCCTTCTTTATGAGCCCCCCCATACATGCCAAGGAAGAGGCAAATGAACCATTAACAGAGTCATAAGAAGACTGCAATACTAGGTAATCTCTTTCCTTTTTATTTGTTCCAATTGGCTACACCTAGTGCACTTTTCTAAATTTTATCCCAATCCCCAAATGAAATGCATGGCCTTCTGTACCAACCCCCTCCCCCTTTGCTGGCAAGGCAGGGGCCATTGGCCTTGATGAGCCACATTGAGAAGAGAGGTGAATGTGTGTACATGAGCCATGACATGTCCCTCCATTTCGGATGCAGCCTAAGAACATCCAAGCTCTAAGCCTCAAGTAAGAAACTGCCTGGCTTTTTTCCATCTTGCCAAGGACCTTACATCTAAGAAATAACTCCTGGCAAATCCATCTTTTGCCTTGTTATAACCTATTGGTACTGCTCTGAGGAAGGGGGTTTTGCCCCTAAAATATTAGCAACATTTTTGTTAATTTTCTAGTAGCCTAAAGGCATCGCCTGTTCCACTTTTGTATTTAGCACATCTAGGAACTTTACCTCTTTCTTATGTGCTGAACAACAGTTCACCCAGTCTATGTGAGGGTAATTGAAGTCCCCCATTATAACCAGGCTTTCCTTCTTGGATGCCTCCTTTACAACATTCTCCCTCCGGGGCTTGGGTCCAATGCCAATAGCATATACCTCTTAAGGTAATTGGCTCAATTGCTGTAGTGCTCTAAAAATTAGGAGTTTTTTTCCAGATATTCCACTGAAAATGGCTTCCTGTAACTTGAACCCATTGTTGCCTTACCTCAGCGGTTCTCAACCTGGGGGTTGCGACCCCTTTGGGGGTTAAACGACCCTTTCACAGGGGTTGCCAAGAACCAGCGAAGAAAAAGGCACAAATAGATGGCACTCAGGGAAACCAAACGGCCACTCACACCCAGCCAGTTTTAAGGGAAAGTATGTCCTACAATTCCCAGGCAGCATCTACAGACCCTGTGACTCCTGGGAGTTGTAGTTCCCTCAGGCAGCCTCCTAGCCCAGCTGCTTTAGCTGCGATTCTAAATAGAGTGGGTGAGGCAAGTTTGAGGTGTGGCACCTCCTGTGTGCCTTGTAGAGGTGGCTGTGTGTGCCCTCTGCCAGGTGCAAAACCACCACTGTCTTTGCCTCAGCCAGCTGCACGGGGACTACAAGGCCCAGCATCCTCCGCATCACTGGATCCACTTCCTCCGCATCTGGCCAGAAAAGAAGGAAGAGGCAGCAGCGGTGGGAGAATTCATCAAGTCCCCAGGTGAAGTGCCAGGAAGGAGGCACTGGAGTCCCAGGATGCACCAGCGATGGAGCACCCCAGCGTGCCCAGGTGGGCTATGAGTCTGCAGTCATAGCAAAAGGCTGGGCTGGGCTGCCGGGTGCTGCAGAGATGGAGTCCAGAGCTGGGAAGCGGCACTAGCAGCACCAGTACCAGCAAGGATGCAGCGGTGGCCTAACCCTAACCCTAACCCTAACCCTAACCCTAACCCTAACCCTAACCCTTTCAACCCACCTGGGAGGTGGATGGGCAAATGAGTTGCCTGGCCGGTGCATGGGGTGGAGGTGCCCGGCCCCAGGCACACCCCCCAACACCCACTGCCCCCCTTCCTTCCCTCCCTTCCTTCTCTTCCATTCCAGGTGGGTGTGCAGCCGCTGATTGCGGGCTGAGTCAAGGTTTCCTCCAGCTGCCTCTCCTCCTTCCCTCCCTTCCCCTTAGGCTGCCCAGCTCTGGGCTGCTGCTGGTGTTGCTGCTACTCTACACGCTACTCTACTCTACACGGTGGGGCTCCGCCTGTTGCTGTGGCTGCTCTTCCTAGGCCTCCGCATCTTCCTGCTCAGCTGCACCCTCCCAGACTGCTGTCCCCATGGTTCTGACCCAAAACTCACCCTGGATAAATTCAGAGAAAGAAGAAGGATTGTCGTCTTCTTCTGTTTGCCAGAGCATGCAAACATCCAGACAGTGCGTGCAGTAAAGGCCATTGGATTTCAACAGGCTGCTCTAACAGGCTGTTGGAGCAAGCTGTTAAGAAGAAATGACAAGTGGAGCCAGTTCTTCTTAATAGTTAACAGAGCAATCCTATGTAGATATATTCAGAACAGGAAAGTGAGAAATACTTGCCAAACTCTTCACTGTCTTCCGTTTAGACTGTTTCAACTTGATGAGACACCTCAAGGAGAAATTTTCAAGCTCAGGAGGATCCTTCACCTTCAGGAGAAAGTGAGAGAAACAATGTTATTTATAACTATCCAGGGCTTCCATACACTAAGAAAACTGTGTACAAAACACTCCCTTTGGGAACCAAGGATCAGAGAGAGAGAGAGAGAGAGAGAGAGAGAGAGAGAGAGAGAGAGAGAGAGAGAGAGAGAGAGAGAGAGAGAGAACAAACAAACCGGATGAATGTTAAAAGGGAAACAAACACCTCCTCCTATGCCTTTAGTCTTTCTAAGTCTATGCAACAAAGCAGTAGCCACTCTCATTTTGGGCAAGCATTATTTGCATTAAAGAACAATTTTGCTTCTCTTTGATTCAAAGAATTCAGATGAGAATCAAAGTGAAGGTAAACAACTGTGACAAATTATGTGGGAGTCTTATTAGGAGCCTTGTGGTGCAGTGGTTAAACTGCTGTACAGCAGCTAAATCTGTACTCATTACCTGGGGTTCAATAAGCAGGCTCAAGGTTCACTCAGCCTCCCATCCTTCCAAGATTGGTTAAATGAGTACCTAGCTTGCTCAGA
This sequence comes from Phrynocephalus guinanensis, assembly GCA_037367245.1. Classification (NCBI taxonomy): domain Eukaryota; kingdom Metazoa; phylum Chordata; class Lepidosauria; order Squamata; family Agamidae; genus Phrynocephalus; species Phrynocephalus guinanensis. Next base: position 24,627,595 of record CM074735.1, on the reverse strand, counting down.
CGGGAGGGATGTGTAGCCTGCATAATTAAATTGTAAACCGCCTAGAGACTACTTTAAGCTCTATGGGGCGATGTATAAGCAGAACACTTTGCTTTGATTAGAAATGAATGAAGAAGGAGAGCACACCACTAAGGATGGGACTTGGTAGGGATCTGCTTCAGCCCCCCAAGCCAGACCTCCTCAGTAAGACTACTAAATGTCTAAAAAAGAGAGAGATGGTAGTAACAGGAGCCATTAGCAACCCTACTCTTTGTTGGAAAGTCATGTCCAACAAGAATGGAGTATTGTGTACAATTCTGGTCACCGCATCTCAAGAAAGACATAGTGGAACTGGAAAAGGTGCAGAAGAGAGTGACTAAATTGATTACTGGGCTGGGGCACCTCCCTTATGAAGAAAGGCTAAAACATTTGGGCCTCTTTAGTCTGGAAAAAAGGCGATTGAGGGGGGATATGATTGAGACATACAAAATAATGCAGGGTATGAGTAAAGTGGATAGAGGGAAGCTCTTCTCCCTCTCCCAAAATACCAGAACTAGGGGACATACACTCAAATTGAGGGCTGGGAGAGTAAGAACTGACAAAAGAAAATATTTTTTCACCCAGCGCGTTGTAAGTCTATGGAACTCCCTGCCACACAATGTGGTGATGGCATCTGACCTGGATCCCTTCAAAAGGGGATTGGACAGATTCCTGGAGGAAAAGTCCATCACAGGTTACAAACCATGATGGAGATGTGTAACCTCCAGGGTTTAAACCAGGGTACTTCAAGGGCCAGATGCAGAAGAGTGGTATCAGGAGACAGATATCTAGTCTCATGCGCTCCCAAACACATCTGGTGGGGCCGCTGTGAGATACAGGAAGCTGGACTAGATGGGCCTTTGGCCTGATCCAGAATGGCTCTTCTTATGTTCTTAAGAATGCTATCTGCAGGCAATGGGCACCAAAAGAGAAGAACTGATAACTGAACTGGAAATGGTGAGTAGAGATGGGCACGAAATGCCAAAATGGTGTTTCATGTTCGTTATTCGGGCCCTGGGGCTCGCTTCATTCCATTTCCATTTTTCAGGCCCCCGGGGCCCCCTTCGTTTCCATTTCTTCATTTTTCAGGTGCGGCAAGCTGCGGCCACAGGGAGCCCTCCCAGGGCCGGGCGCCACTGGATCCAGAGGCATGCGGGTGGGGAGAGCATTCCCGTGGCCGCAGGGAGCCCTCACGGGGCTGGGGCAAGCCTCCTGGGAGAGCTGTCCCGCAGCCACGGGGAGCCCTCACAGGGCTGGGCGCCGCCGGAGCTGGTGGCAAGCCTGACGGGAGAGTGATCCCGTGGCCATGGGGAGGCCTCCCGGAGCCAGGTGCTGCTCCGGTCACCACCCACAACAGGCCACCACCCCCGGAGCACCACCGAGTGCCGCCCTCCCTTGGGCCCCCTCCCCAAGGACTGATCCGCTGCTCTGTCCGCCACCCCCATCGGGTCGCTACCCCAGAGACCCACGCAGCGCCGCCCTAACTGGGGCCCTTCTCCCTGGGAACCACTCCGCACTGGGAGCCGCCACCCCAGGAAACCGCCGCCCCACACACCCCCGGGCCTAGACCCGGGAAACCTGTGGGGGGTGCCACTGCACTCCCCCCGTGCTCCAACGATGACTTCTGCTCCTGCTTCCGAGACGGCTGCACCATCGCCACTTTGCCATGTGGCCAAGGTGGCACCAGGCACAGCCGAGCTCCAACGTCCTCCCCTCCAAAGCCTGCCGAGTGCCAATGAAGAGGCCGAGATCCCAGAGCCCAGCCCTCATAAGGGCTTGGATCCCACCTCTTCTCGAGAAACCGGCAAAGTCTCGCGTCGGCTCCAGCGGGGAGGGGGCAAAGAGGCTCCGCCAGGCCCAGCCCCCTCTCGCCGCCCTCCGCTTGTTGAATGACAGCCTGGCAGGCTGTCATTCACCAATTGGAGGTGGCTGGACAGGGGGATGGGAATCCCGCCTCTGCATGCCGAGGTGGGATCCCAGCCCCCTCTCGCCATCCTCCCCTGCTCCATTTTTCATTGCTCAAGCAGAACGACACCAGTAACAGAAACGAACAGAAATAAAGAAAATTTTCTTGGTTCTGTTCGGTTTGAGCCTGCCCCATTGCAATGGTCATTATTCGTACAGTTACGTAACAGAATGAATAACGGAGAACGATAATGAAAAAATGGTTGTTTCGTGCCCATCTCTAATGGTGAGAACTGTGGATGCTGCTGACATCCTTTTGGGACAGAAAAAAAAAACCTCAGGGTGATACAATACACACTCTGAACTTTAAGGAAGCTGATGTATACAAGCTTAAGGAAATGTTGAGTTGGTTATCCTGGTCAGATATACAATACTTGAAAAGAAGGGAGTTTATATTGAATGGATATGAGATATTGAAAGCATAGTCATTAGAGATGGGCACGACTTGAAAAAAAAAATTTTCAAGTTGTCGTTAGTCGGGCCGGTCCCGTTTCGGCTCGTTTCCAGTTTTCGCGAAAATTCGCAAATATTAGTCAGTTAGTTTTTTCATTTTTTCGTTGTCGTTAGTACTGGTTTTGGGGGGGAGCGGGCTCCTGGAGGCACCTCTGTGGGGAGGGTGCCTCCTCTGGCCCGCTATAAAGGGAAAGTGGGCTCCTCACCCACTAGGAAGGGGAAGCAGGCTGCAAGAGACCCCTCTACATGGGGGTCTCCCCTCCTCACCTGCTGCTGCTGCAAAATGCTATGCAATAGCCATATGGATATTGCATAACAGAATGTGCAGACAGTGAGACCAGTGAGAGTGATAGCGTCATGCCCGCCCTTCACAAGGCTCTCGCACCACCATGTCTCACACAGAAGGGAATTGTACTTGCTGCGTGTAGTGCAATGCAAGCAAGTAGATCTGGCTTTAAGGTGGCTTAGTGCAATGGCTAGGGTTAGGCTAGTGACGGGTAAGGTTACGGTGGGCTAGTGGGTTGCACCTCTGGGTGCCTCTCTGACCCACTAAGAAGACAGTCTGTGACGTATGGGTACGGAGTCAAGGGTTAGGGTTAGGGCTAGGGCAGGTTTTAGGGGGCTTTTTGGCACATCCCAGAAGTCTCCATGGCCAAGTGGCCATGCGACTGGTGGGATGGCTCCAAAAATTTGCATGGTTGTCCACTCCCACATGGCTGGCCACTCGGCCAGCCCATCATTGCGCAGGTGTAAATAAAATAAAAAAAATAAAATCAATGGAGGACAGAGGAGGAGAGGAGAGACATTTTGTTGCAAGAAAAAACCCACTGCTACTGTGAAAAATCTGGCAGTTTATAAATTTTCGCGTGTTTCTGTTGTGCTTGTGTGTTTTTGGAGCACGATTTCAAAAACAATATTGCGTTTGCCGCCCCATTTTGGATCCCCCGCCCGCACCGCATGGCATGGCGAAATGGCAACTCGAGTCCGGCTGCCCAGGACGGGGGGGAGGTGGGACCCCCCCTCCAGAAACCACCCCTCCGGTAGGTGCCCTGCGCCCTTAGTCAAGCAGGCATTTTTCCGCCTGCTTTTTTGGCCCGGGAATGGGTGGGGGGAGAGTTTAAAAGTTTTTTCCTGTGCCGTCCGTGCCGCTTGCTTGCACTTTAATTGCGGGCGGCCGGCGGCGAGACTGGGCTTTTTGCTGGCTGCGAGCCTGCGGCGAGTCCCACCAGAGCAGCCCAGGACGGGGGATGAGGGGGGAGGCCGGGGACCTCCAGAAACAACCCCTCTGGTAGGTGCCCTGAGGCACGGCAGGCATTTTTCCGCCTGCTTTTTGGCTGGGAACCGGGTTTTTGTAACTTTTAAAAACTTTTTTTCTGTGCCGCGTGGCATCGCGCAATCGCGCGATGCAAGGAACGAGCACGACAAATCAGACCAAAATTGTTCATTCGTCGGTTCGAGCTCGAAGTCTGGGGGAGTAATTCCCGTTACCGTTTCCGTAGAGTAACGGAACCGAGTAACGGAAACAGAAACGGGAATACCGCTAAGTCGTGCCCATCTCTAATAGTCATTAAAAAAATCATATTATTGTTAAAAGAGAGGCAACTAAAGAAACAGTGGCTGTGGAATAAGATTTCAGGTGAGCTGAGGTTTGAAAGAGGCCCCTTCAGGTAAAGGAAAGTGGGGGGATCACTAAGGAAGACTACAAATAAGTAGCTGTATTTGTAGATAGAAACTCCAGGGAGCTAAAACTCAGAATGAGCTCAGACTTTAAAAAGAATATAAATATAACAAAAGGAAGGGGGCTCAAGCTATTCTGGGAGCAAGAGGAGTGACAAGAAAGCAGTAGCTCTGTTGAGTGGAAAGTTGGAGATACAAGCTAATGGGTGACAAAGCAAAGGAAGAATTGTTCAAAATCAACTTTGCCTCCTTTTTCTCCCTAAAGCAAAAGTGTGTGCTGGCACTTGGTAAAGATAAAAAAGTTCCTGTTGGGTTGGACCTCAGCTAGAAGCAAGGGGAGGGCAAACTCATGGGCTTTCTTTTGTGGATGAATCTGTAGCTGGCGAGAGTCCATGCAGGAATGATGGTGAAGCTGGTATCCTATTGAATCTAGAATCTCTTTGGAGATCCCAGTTGGCAAGTGAGGAGAGAGTGAGGGGCAGGGGCATGGGCGTGCCCAACTCCTTTGTGTTGTGATGTCCCCTTCTCCCCCCCCCCGAGAATTCCTTCCTCCCACCCTTCCATCCTCCTTCTCCACCCCCGCCTCCTCCCACCCCCACAGCTGCCTCACAGAGACTGTGATCTGCTGCTCCTCCTGTTCCCCTTCTGAGCCATTCCCTCCTCCTTGTGCCGCCGTGGGATGTAATTGCCCTGCTGCTGGCTTGGCCCATCCCAGCTGCACAGTAAACATGGCAGAGGTGAGAGCTATGGGTGGCAGCAGCAGTGGCAGCAAGGGGGCTGGAAGGGAGAAGGGGGAAAACAGAAGGAGAAGTAGAGTCACGTCAGGCCCCAGGCTGGTTGGGAGGAAAGTGTACCTTTTAAAAAAAAAGTCTTCCAGCAGCCTGGGCAAGTGGAAGGGGTGATCTGCACAAGCATGCAAGCACCTCCCTTGCACCCATCCCCACTCGCTCGTGTGGGTGTAAGGGAAGCACGTGCATGGTCAGCCTTACCATAGGAATGCATTAAAATATGTTCCCTCCAGAAAGGATTAATTGATTTTCAATGTGTTCCTATGGGAAACAGCTACTCTACTTACTTTTTTTTACTTATGGGCATATGCTTGGAACTAGAGATGGGCACGAAATGAGCGATTTTTCATTTTCGTTTTTGTTTTTTCATTTCGTTACGCAACGAAAACAAACCGAATTTTTTAAACAAAACGAAAATGAAAATGAAACGACCAAATTTGCCGTGTTTTTCGTTTTCGTTGCAGCAGATGCATTGAACTAAAAAGAATGCTAACGAAACAGCGATTTTTCGTTTTCGTTTTCATTTTTTTGTTTCATTACCTAACGAAACTGAAACAAACTTTTTTGCAAAAAAAAATCATGAAAACGAACTGAAACGGACCCCTAAACGACCAAACGACAAATGAAACACCTTTTTTTTTTTGAGTCGTGCCCATCTCTACTTGGAACAGATAAAATTCATAAGTAGAAGTTTTAGCGTAGTAGCCCTTAGGCACTTTCATCCAGAAAAAGTAGACCTCGGCCTGTTCAAAGTTGGACAGCCCTGTCCTAGAGGAAGTCTTGTTAGTTGCACCCATAAACACAGTGGCAGAAGGAGACAGTTTTGCTACACCCAAGTTGATGATATACACTTTGCTTTGTCTTTGCCGTCCTTTGACTACGCACATGGTACATTGCTAATAAATACCACGAGAGGCCAAATTTGAGATATTACCCTTATTTTTGGACACTGGACTTGGTTGTTGCCCTAATGACAACAATCTGATGGACATTTAACCCACTACAGGAGATTGTGTGCCTGGAGATCAGTTTCGGTTATTTCCCTTTCTAGAAAGAGCATTTTATACTTTAATTCCATTCTACAAGGAAGGAAGGAAGGAGGGAAGGAAGGAAGGAAGGAAGGAAGGAAGGAAGGAAGGAAGGAAGGAAGGAAGGAAGGAAGGAAGGAAGATTTGGTTTATGTATATGGGATACTGTGCTTCTATACCCATGCTTCCAAATGCAAGGAAATGGCCCAATATTGCTGCACAATATCATGCCAGCATTGCCAGCAGGAAAAAGGATGCCAAGCTTTACATAGCAAAGGTTAGCCTGAATGTTGACAACGCCAATGGCAGCAGTCAAGATTAGAAGGTCTACAGTAGGGGTGGGGAAGATTTGAACCTCCAGATATTTTGAACTGCAACTCCCAGCATCCTTTATCGTTGGCAATATTGGCTTAGAACTAGGGATGGGCACCAAGTGAAAAATGAAATGCTGATTTGTCCATTTGTTATGTAGCAAAATGAAATAAAACAAACCAAACCGGGGAAGCAATGTTTTGTTAGTAATGAAATGAACCCGGTGGATTTTTAGTTTGAAATGAACTGATGTGTTTCTCTGTAAAAATGGTTTCCCTGGGTCCTAGAGGCACCAAATTTGGTGTGAACCTTCCTTGGACTCTCTCCTTTAAGCCCTCCAAATCTGGAAAGATTTCAGGTTCAGGGGGCCAAGGTACTCAACCTCAAAGGGGGTGCCCCCAGAAAAAAAAAGAATTGCAGTGTTATGTGCTTGGAAATAGTGATCCCTGGCAGCGATCAGCATGGAAATTATAGTGGCGCTTCCTCAAGCTCTCCCCTTGAAGCATCCCCAATTTGGAGAGGTTTAGGGTACAGGGAATGGAGTTGTTGAGCTCCAAAGGGGCTGCGGGTGGAAATTAATTGAAGGAGTGTGGATCGGGGCACTGAGGGAAAGCTGTCAATTAACCCTATAATGGTAAAGCATGCTGAAGACATGGGCTGACTCCTTCCATTAAGCACCCCCTCCTTTGGAGCTTAATATCTCTGCCCCCAGAAGCCCTAACTTTTCCAAATTTCAAAGGATCCCCTAAAATCGTTTGGGAAAGAGAAGCCTGCCATTCGCATGCCTGAGATCAGTATTTTTCCATTGAATATTTTTAAATATTCAATTACTTCTGAACCTAATCTCCACACTAACTTCTTAAACTAGGGAATGTTTTTCAGAGAGCAATTAAGAATAACTCAGACACAATCTCTAAATAAGTTACCTCTTCCAGAAAATGCATTTGGTGGGAGTCACTTTGGTCTGGTCTGCTCAAGTTGATGAGGTATTCAGAAATGATGAATCCCATTCTGATCATCTTAATAGTCCAAAACTCATGGATTAGCACTTCTGTAGAGAGGCCAAATAGTAATGCAATGCATTGTGGATCTTGGATGTATTTTAATTATTTTGTGGTCAACAACATTCCCTTATGAATAGTTCTGTTTAAGTGTGATTAATACTGCTTTTACATGACCCCTAAAATCCGCTGGCAACTTAAATGCAGATTCCCCCCAACATGGTCTTTGTTCTGCTTCCCGTGTTCCCACTTCCCGCACTCTGATTCTATTGCTTCTGTCTGCAGTGAGGGGGAGAGAGAAAAAAAATGCAGGCTCACCTCTGCCTGCTGTCGCAGCAGCTAAATGTTCCAGCCCATTAGGATTCCGGTCTGTTAAAAGGGGGGGACCCAACAAAAACTAAAAAAAAGCAGAGGTGGGCCAGGCATGCAATGCTTTAAAACAGCGACAAGGAAGAGCAACAAGGATTTTACCTCCTCCAGACCAGGTATTTGTAAAATGCACTGGGGCGCGCTTAAGTGGGCGTGGTCATACTTTATTTTTTTTTAAGTCCACTGCTGGTGGGAAAACAATTTTATGCTCCGCATCTGCGAGCATTTTGCACCAGATTGTAGGTAGGGGTTTTGTAAAAGCAGCCTTATTTAGCCCAAACTGTATCAAGATGCACTGCTGTCATGGTTTTACAACCCCTTAGAAGTGAATTCATACATGGAGTACATCTGGTCACACTACCTACTTTTTGTGCTTAAAGCAGGTCTCCAGACCAGATTAAATGCTCCCAAGGTTACTAAAGGGCTCTGCAGATGTAATCACAAGCCTTCTGCCTTCGTGGATTGCTAGAGAGCAAGTGAAGACTGGCAACAGGTAAATGTGAAGGATGAAGGAAAAAGTAGGGTGTTGGCAACTACTGAGTGGTCAGCTTGGCATCAATAAAACGAACAGACCTAGAACAAATCAATGAAGAGTCTGTCTGCGAGCACTTAGACAGGAATTTGGTAATTGCTTAGAGCCAGTGTGGGTTTCTCAAGAAGAAGAAAAACCAAGTCACACCAAGTCTCTTTCCTCTCCTCTCCTGTCTCTGAAAGAGTTACAAGGTTGATATATAACATAAATTCTGTAGGTGTCGTGTACCTTGATTTCAGCAAGTTTGACAAAGCTGCATAATAGAGATCCCAAACTCAAGGATCTACAAAAGGCATTCCTCAGACTGTAGTGCCCACCTCATCTGATTAAGACACATGTCAACAGAGCAAGAAACATACACAGAGGTAACCTGCTGCAAGACAGATCCAGAGGACTAAATGACAGAACAGCACTGCTTGTCACTTATGGTCCACAACTGAAACCAATCACAAGCATCCTAAATGATCTCCCACCAATTCTTGACAAGACCTTGGTGAGAGACCCAGGCTTGCCTACAGGCCACCACCAACCCAGCCTCAAGCAAACACTAACACACAAGGCATTTCAAAGCAGCAACACAGACAAGGGAACTAAACCAACTCTGCCCACATAATCACAGGGCCTAACAATGCCATTTACAATATCAAAGGCAGCTTCACATGCTCCTCAGTCAATGTGATCTATGCCATCTTTTGCCAACAATGCTCCCAAGCACTCTACATAGGACGACTAAGACAATCTCGGTGGTCACAAATCTGACATTATAAACCACAAGTGAAACCTGTCTCCAACCGTTTCACTCTACCAGAACACTCTGTGGAAGATTTGAAGGCCACCATTTTATAACAGATTCATTTCAAATCAAGAATACAGAGGGAAACAGCTGAGATAAAATTCATATGCATGATGGACACTTATACAAAAGACTGAATGTAAGTCAAAGTTTTAAAGCCATTACTAAATGTGATACTTCTCTGCTGCCACTGTTATTTTCTTCACTACTACCAAACCCAGCATTCACCACAAGGCTCTAAGGCAAAAACTGTCTATATTCCCTACATCTCTTTCTTTCACCTCTATATTTAATATTCTCCTATACTCTTACTCTTAAACTTAAGTGATCCCCCACCCTTCAACATCCTCCCCCTTCTTCCTTCTCTCTACTCATCTTCATCCAGATCTGGTGTCTGTTTTCTGTCTTCTGAGGAGTTTTTACAAGCCCTAAAACAACATACGAAGTAAGCCTAATCACTTCATGTAAATGTACCAAATACCCAACAGCTAATGAATAATTGGTATGAAACTGATATTTTATTCAACATTCATTCTTTTGCCATTTGTATGAAGAAGTGGACTAGATCCACAGCTTACATTAAAATATAATAGTTTTTAAGAGGGCACATATTTGTGTCTTTTGTTTTGTTTTGTTTCTTTGGATTCCCCCCCCCCCCTAGAATTCTTGCATAGACTAACATGGCAACCTCTTCCGAAAGGCTTCCAAGGCATTATTTTGGCCAATCAGGTAAGGCAAGGGTTTAATGACACTAGTTTTAGATGGATTTGGTTGGTGGGCCATAACTAGACCATCTACCAACAGTTCCTCATTATGCTTGAGTGATGTGACAAGTGTTATAGGGTTCTGTCCTCAGCCTGATGTTGTTTAAAATCTTTATAAATGACATAAATGGAGGAATTATGGGGATGCAGTTCTAGTTTGAGTGACATCAAATTAGAAGGGCAAGATGATACTTCTGAAGGGATACTCTGGATTCAAGTTTATGATAGATTGCAAAATGGCAGAAACAATTTGAGTTTTGACAGGAAAAATTATAAACAACTAGGTTTAGGCAGGGGGAAAAAATTTAGATCCAGAGCAGCCGTTCCCGGTGGGATCGATATGGCCCTTGGAGGCCTGGGGTCATTTGAAGGGGGCCGTAGACTGAAAACCATACTTGATAGACCACTATCTGATTTTCTGTGTGACTGATACAATCCTGATTCAGCCAATCATTCTTTCATATTGTGTTTATGTCTGTGGCCAAAAAGGATTCAGAATAACTGATCCAGAGTACCGCTGGACCACAAGCTAAACATCAGTGAACAGTGTGATGGAGCAGCAAACACAAATGCTATATAGGTTGCAAACCCAGAAGGATGATTTCTAAATCCAAAAAAAAGTAATAGCAGCACCATTCCGTTCTTGTTCTTTAAACTGTCGTCACAGTTTAAAAAGAACATTGAAGATGGGAACATGAACTGAGGAGAGCAGTCAACATGGCATATAGTCTGGAAATGAAGCATTTTGATAACCATTGGGTATGTTTAGCCTGAGAGACCAGGGGGCAGAAAGGTTGATATGATGCCTTCATTAGATTATCTTCTCATGTTTGAAGTGCTGTCATATGAATGATAGCAGGGGTTGGGGAGATTTGTTTTCTGTGGCTCCAGAGGATAGAACAAAAATTACTGGGTTCAAAATATATTTAAAAATGAGATGTTCAGTAAACATTTGGAAGGATGTCCTGGCAGGAGGAGCTGTTCAACAGTGGCATTGCCTATCTTAACAGGTGGTGGACTGTTCTGCACTGGAGAATTTTAAGTCAAGGTTAAGCGGCCATCTGTCTCTGGTACTTGAGCAGTAGATTTCCTGCACTGGCCAGGAGTTGGACACTCTTCCAGCTCCACAATTCTACGATTCTTTGAAATATCACGTTCTTGCCACTCTTCCAATTAAGACCTTGCCTATGGTTTTGAATGTATTCCATCTCGGGGTCCCTGGGGACTATGTTTATCTGAGGACTGAAGCCAGAGGAATCTCTGAGCAGAACAATGCCCTGTGAACAGAGCAAGCCGTTTCTCTCAAGCCTCTGCCAAACGCCTGCCATGCTGTTGCTCTGATCATAATCCCTGAGTGACCTAATGGGGACAGGAAGTAGCAAGAAATGCTGTGCAAGTCATGGATTTCACAAGCTTAACGCTGATCTCCTGGATTTTAGCATCCGAAACAGGGTGCTGCAAAATATTAATTTTTATTTTTGTTGTGGTGCGTATGTCTGCAATTGTGTTCGTGTGGCTCTAAACAGTTTCAAAAATAAGCAAAAGAGCATTCCCACCCCCTACTGGATCATATCATGCCCCGACCCTAGCATTTCTTTACCATCCAAATCAACAATCCAATATGATAAACAAACAGAAAAGGGGGCAACTAATCTTCTGCCTTAGAAACAATGAGATCGCCACAATGATTCCTTCTGTATAAATCACAACTTGGGTGATTATTAAATTCTGCTTACCTATCATTCCTACTCTAGCTTTGAGCGAAAAAACATTATGCATTTTAAAGTCTTGGCCTCAAATCTGTTGTGTGGCATTATAGACGCAGAAGTGTACATGTTCAGCATTCAAAGCAGGAAGGCACATTGCTGATGGTAAAAATCTAAACATATTTGTTCTTCCTCCTTCTTTTCTGTTTTATACCACATCGTTCTATCCTGAAATATGTTCCAGAATCTAGGGTCCAAATAAGAAAGGTAAATACTGATAGGGTCTTATTTTAATAAATACTTGTTACATGTCTTTATTTTGTAAGAGCTGGTGTTTACTTGTTTGTTTATTTATTTATTTATTTATTTATTTGTTTATTTATTTATTTATTTATTTATTTACAAGATTTTTTTAGCCACCTCATTACCAGGTGGTCTCTGGTTTCTGGGAAGTTTACAAAATAAAGCTAAAATATGCAATAGAACAGCATAGTAAAACACAGCGTAGGCCTAAAATGTTTAAACCAACAGCATAAAACCAAAATAAACTGGCAGCACAGCAAGATCTTAAAAGCAGTCACATTTAAAAGAAAACAAAACTGAATAAGTAAAAAGCCTTGTCATTATTTATTTTGAAAGGTATTCACCCGCTGTTTTGAAAATGATATAGGTGGCACCTCCTTAGGAAAGCAATTCCACAAGTAGGTTGACACCATGAAAAGACCTTCTCATGAGCAAGGCACCTATTTGACCTCATTTGACCCTGAGGGGTGTCTCTGAAGGCAACCTTAGGATCTACCTCTCCTGAGTGGCATGCCAAACTAGCAACATATTTCCATAAATTGATACTGCCTTCATAAATACATATGAGATGAGACAGGTTTTCTGGTAACCTAGCCCTAAGATGTTTACATCAGAAGTTAATCTTCACACTGTAATTTGGGAACACCTGGAAGCTACTACTGATCACAGAGTAGAGGTGCAATGTGACTGTTATAACCATTGTGTGTATAGGTCAGTCCTTAGTAGAGATGGGCACAACTTAGCGGTATTCCCGTTTCCGTTTCCGTTACTCGTATCCGTTACTCTACGGAAACGGTAACGGGAATTACTCCGCCAGAATTCGAGCTCAAACCGACGAATGAACAATTTGGTCTGATTTGTCATGCTCGTTACTTGCATTGCGCAATGCCAAGCGGCACAGAAAAAAAGTTTTTAAAAGTTTAAAAAACCCCGATTCCCGGCCCTAAAAGTAGGTGAAAACTGTCTGAGGGCACCTACCAGGCCAGAAGGGTGTTTTATTTGGGGGGGGGTTCCCCGCCCCCCTCTCCTTGGCTATTGCTACTGCTGCGCTGCTGGTACCAGGCTGGGAGGGCGCATCCATTTGCCATGCAGTGCGGGGGATCCAAAATGGCGACCGCAATATTTTTTTTTAAATCGTTGCCCAAAACCCCACCAAAGCACCACAGAAACATGCAAAAATTAGCTATTTTAAATGCTTGAATTTTTACAGTAGCAGCAGTGGGTTTTTCTTGCAAAAAAAAGTCTCAGTTGATTTTATTTTATTTTATTTTATTTTATTTTTTTACACCTGCACATTCGCAATGATGGGCTCGCCCATGGGAGTGGACCATGCAAATTTTCCACCAATCGCATGGCCACTTGGCCAGGTTGACCACAGAGACTTCTGGGATGTGCCAATCGGGCATAAACAGCCCACTAATCGTAGCCCAAACCCGAACCCTAAGCCTAAACCTAACCCATACGCCAGTACACTGTCCTTCTAAGTGGGTCAGAGAGGCACCCAGAGGTGCACCCCAATACTCACCCTAACCTCACCCGTAACTAGCCTAACCTTAGCCCTTGCGCTAACCCGTCTTAACCCTAAGCCAGATCTACTTGCATTGCACTACATGCAAGTACGTGAGACACAGCGGGTGCAAAGAGTCTGCCAGTCCGTCACTTGTGGCTCTGGCTGACTCCTGCAGCTCCCTCCAGGAGCCCGCTACCCCCCCAAACCAGTACTAACAAAAACGAAAAAACAAAAAAACAAACCAACTAATTTTTGCAAAATTTCGCGAAAAACGGAAACGAGCCGAAACGGACTGCCTCCGACACACAACAACTCGAAAACGTCATTTTCCCTAGTCGTGCCCATCTCTAGTCCTTAGAACTAATCATGCTACCTTCTTTTGTACCATGCCTATGAACAGCACCAGAAATGGATACAGAATGGCCAAAGGTATTAGATACACCCCAAAGGTAAAGGTTATGTCTTCGGCATATCAGTGTAAAATTAAAATAGAATTTCAGCCAGCATGTAAATTGATAGGTTATTTCACATTTGATGAGTTGGAAGTGTCACTCAGACGGTTACTTCACGTCCCTCTCATCGCAGTTTGCGGTCCCGCTTGGGACCGGTATGAAAAAATGTTACTCCACGTCCATTGCGTGACGGTGGAATCTCGTCCCGACCACGCCCCCTGAATTGGGATTTAAGCGTGATGATGAGCCATACCTCTCCCTAACCTCGAGAATTATCTTGTCTCAGTTCCTGTTTTGAGACATGTGCCCATGAAGTAAGGCTCTTCACACAACGTGCACATTCTCCATCTAGTGGCAGGAGTGCAAAGTTGCATTCTCCAGTACAATCCCAATGGCATAAACAATGCATCACAGAGAGATAAAAAGGCATAAAACCTCAAACTTTGCTGCTTAATGGCTCACGTAGGGAAGGTCCCTGCGAGTCCCCCCTTCGCCCCTCTGTGTGCACGCAGAGGGGAGAAGGGAGGTCTGAAACGGATCTTCCTCGCCCGGGTCATGACAGCACCCGGTGCTGCTCCTTCTCCCCCTTCTCCCCCCCCTTCCCCCCTCCCAAAGCCAGCGCCCAGTAGCTGCTCGGTGCTAGCTTCGGGAGGGGAGAAGATTTAAAAAGCCCGCTCTCTCCTCCCATCTGATGGGGTGGGGGAAGAGCGGGCTTTTTAAATCCCCCCCAGCCCTTCCGGGCACCGCCGGCACCGTGAAGCCGGCCAGGAGAGCACTCCTGTGGCTGCAGGATCATTCTCCCGGCAGGCTTGCCACTGACTCCGGTGGCGCCCGGCTCCGGGAGGGCTCCCCGCAGCTGTGGGACGGCTCTCCAAGGAGGCTTGCTGCCGGATCCGGCGGCGCCTGGCCCAGGAGGGCTCCCAGAGGCTGCGGGAACACTTTCCCATTGGGCACCGAAAAACGATCCCCAAAAAACGGAACGGGCCCCTGGGGCCCGAAAAACAGTAACAAGCCAAAGCGGGCCCATCTCTAGCCAGGAGTGCCTATGCACAATAAAAACTGGTGTGCCACTTTTCCCTGTTTCTTGAGAGGTCTGCAATGGCCATGGTGACACATGCCTTAGTTACATCCCAGCTGGGTTACCATAACATATTCTACATGTGGCTGACTCTCCCACCCATCCACCCCTACACCTGTTACAATAGCAACACTGGCTGCCAGTGCATTTCCTGGCATGACTCAAAGTGCTGGTTCTAATCTATAAAACTTTAAAAGGCTTGGGTCCATGCTATTGCAGGGGCTACGTCTCCCTTTATGATCCTGCTGGGTTGTTGAAGTAATCAGGAGAAGCCTATCTCTCAATTCTGCCACTATTGGAGGTGCATTTGGTGAGGACACAGAAGAGGGACATCTCTGTCACTGCTCCCAATCTTTGGAACTTCCTCCCACAGGAGGCCAGGCTGGCCCCAACATTGCTGTCCTTCCACAAGCAGACAAATATTATATGTAATACCTTTACCTTTAAATGTTGTCTTTTAATGGAAGATACCTTGGGTCATTTGGAGAAACACAAGATGGAGAGAGAGAGAGAGAGAGAGAGAGAGAGAGAGAGAGAGAGAGAGAGGTGCATAGCAAACACTTCATTAGCATATTGAAAAATGATGCAAAGCACCCCTCAGATATTTGAAAATCTATCAGACAATGCAATTGCAATTTTATGCCACTTGCACAAATTACATAGTTTTTACAAGTTCTGAACTTTGCATAAAACCATCAAGTTAATAGCACTAGAATATGTCTCATATGTCTCATCTTCTCACAGGTGAGAAGGAAAAAATGTGCTGTTCTTCCATGCAAGGGCTATGTCAGTACTAGTAACTAAGTCTGTCCATGTTTGCTGTGGAGCTCTTAATTATACAGTGGTCCCCCACCCTTTCGCGTTTCATATACTGCGGTCCCGCTATATTGCGGGACTGCAGAATATGAAAAAGGCTCCCTGGGGTAAGGGGGGGAAGGCCTGTTTCAGGCCTCCTGTACTTACCCCAGGACTGGTACTGTCCAAAACGGCCCTGTGAGGGCCTTAACGGGCCTTCTGGAGGCCCCAAAAGGGCCTCCCTGCAAACCAGAAGTGACTTCCGAGTCACTAAAAATAATTTCTGAGGCCTCCGAGGGCTTTTCTAGGCCTGTTGGAGGCCTCAGAAGTGGTTTTCGTCAATCCAGAAGTCACTTACGGTTCACAGGGAGGCTCTCTTGGGGCCTCCAGAAGGCCTGGGAAGGCCCTCGCAGACCTTTTCGGGACAGTGCCAGGCTGGTGGTAAGTACAAGAGCCCCCAGCTCGGCCCCCCAGGCCCAACCCAATCTGTATCTTCATATCACGAATTTTCAATTATCGCAGTTCGGGTCAGGTCCCTAACCCCCGTGATAGGCGGGGGGGTCACTGTACATCAGTGAATCCCTTCTTATTGCAAAGGACCATGGTGTTTTGTTTCAGTGTTCACATCTTGCTCAGAGGAGATTGACCTTGCCGCCTTGTTGTTAGTCCAAAAAAAACCCCAGAAATTAATCCAGATTAAAGCTAACACTCCCCTGAGATGTGATGGCAAAAGAACATTGAGACTGGTAGTCAACAAGTGTTTCTCTGCCATTTTAAATTTCTTGTTGTGGCTCATGTTTTTGTGGAACCCAACATGGAACACACACACACCCCAATCATCCATTACCTTCTTATGATCTCTCTGTGTAGAATGTGCTTTGATTCCAGAGTTTTAAGTAGCAGCTGAGTCTGGGATAATTTACTCTTTTTCAATGTTTTCATGGTGCATCTCCACAATTTCCCAACTCACTAAACACAAAATTAACCAGAGAGCGGTTGAGCATTATTAGTCCATAGGTATCATACCGAACGATTACTCATACTGAATGCGTGCTCATCAAGGTGTAAAAAACAATTCTAAGAGGCTGTGGCAGGCTAGAGCACAGAACTGCCACTTTTTATATTAATTCAATACCAAGGATTTTATACACAGACCATTTCCCATCTGTATTAAACACTAACATTATCCACCAGCTTATACATTCTCTTTTTCCCCGTCCCCCAAATTGTTAATTTTAAGAATATGAGATACAATTTGAACTCAGTTCTTTGGGAATTCATTTTCCTGCTCACTACAGGAGAATAGTTAACGAGATTTGAGGAGTTTATATACACAGTCTTACAGAAACCAAATTAACTGCATAGCTATTAATCATTCCACTTTCTAAAACTTTGACTCAAGTTATGTCAACAGAGAGTACCCTTTCGTCAAAAATGATTGCTGATACTCATAGCTGTGAAACAAAAACAAAGAATGATGCTGAATTTATAACATCATGCTAGGTATTTCTCAAAAGTTGCAGTTTTTCAGCAATCTTTTAGTGATAAGGAAGGGAAACACATGGGGTTTGCCACTCTTTACTATGGTTCATTTCCTTGCTCCATAAGATGGCATTGTAAACCTCACCCAAAAGATACAAACAAAGGAAACTGCTCCCTTACACCATGTGTGATTACCAGTCCATCTTTTCCTTCAGTGCCATCTTAACCATGGTTGGTGGAGATCATCCCCTAGAAATGTAACAAAGCCATGTATCAACATCATTGCTCTGCAGTTATTTTGGATTCACTCATCTTCATGAACATAACCCATGTGTCAATTCTGTGGAACTGCAGGGAGCACTGAAGCTATGAAACAAGTACTTTGGACTTGACGTGGAACTATGGAGAGTTATCCTAGATCAGACCAAAGTCCAAGCTAACACTCTCTTCACATGATGGCCAACCAGTTGCCCAGAAGATGTCCACAAGCAAGACTGAGCACCACTACATGTTTTGTTCTGCTTCTGGACATTAATAGCTTGGAAAGGTAGGTAAAAATCCCAGGGTAGAGAATAGAGATGGGCACGAAATGAACATTTTTTCATTTCCATTATTCATTATTCGTTTCATTACGTAATGAAATGACAAACGAAAATTATGATGAAAATGGAATGAAATGAACAGAACCATGAAAATTGTGTTCATTACGTTTTGTTTTTGTTAATGGCGACATGCAATGAAATGAGCTGTTTTAAATGTTAAAAAACGCCCTGGACATCCATAAAAATGCAGCGATAATTTATACTGTCTGATAATACCTACCGGGGAGGTTGGGGTCCTTAAAACATGCATTTATGTCTTTTCTCAGATCGCTGTATTTTTTTCCTTTAAGGAGAGTTAGGGGACATCGACCCAAAATGCCTCCCAGATGCCTAATATTGATTTCTTGGGTATTAAAACGCCCTGGACATCCATAAAAATGCAGCAATAATGCGATAATTATTTGAATTTATTACCTACCAGGGGGTTGGGGTCCTTAAAACGTTTGTTTTTGTCTTCTCCCATCGCGATGTATTTTTCTTTTCCCTTTAAGGATGACAAAATGGATGTCGCCACTCCAGCCACAACATGGAGGCAAGCCATGTGATGGGATCATGTAAATACTTGGACAACTTCAACCAATAGCATGCCCAGGTTGCAGACTGGGCAGGTATGGCAGCCACAGAGGGCATAAAAAGCTCTGGCAGCCCCCATCCTCCTTGCAGTCCCCAGTGGGACTTGGGGGGGGATTGCTGTTTCTGCGACTCTAGCTTCAGTCCTCCATCCTCCCTGTGTGCGTGTGTGCGTACCTCTCGGTGAATACCCTCCCCTGCCCCACAGTGTAGTCACTTTGCGGCTGCCTTGCACCCTGGGTAATGCCCGCCGCTGCCTTTGCAGCCTCCCTGTGTACCTAGTCTATACTGTGTCTCTGCCAGCATCAATTTTTTGTGTGTTTTCCCTCTGGTCTGGGGCGTTGGGGGATGCCCCCGCACGGAAATGCTTTAAAAATCACGCAAAAAGCGGGTAGAAACGAAAAACAAAAAACAAAAAACAAAAACAAAATTTTTCCAAAAAATTCGCAAAAAATGGAAATGAAACAAAACGGACCTCTCAATGACAAACAAAAAAACAAAACGCCATTTTTTGATTCGTGCCCATCTCTAGTAGAGAATTATGGCATCCCCCCCCCCAAGAAAACTGAAAAATCCTACACCTATTGATTGACTTCTTGCTCTGTTCTGATCTTCACAACATTTTAGGGCATTGTGATTCAGGTGCAATCCAAAAATAATGGAGAAATGCTGGGGGAAAACTGCAAATCATCCTTCTCTTTTTTGAAAAGGGAAAAGAAGGAGGGAGATCTCAGAATGCTTCTACCAAACGTGTGGGGGGAGGTTGGGGTGCAAACTTTTGGCCCAATGGTAGTTATCATTCTTAAATATTCCTTTGTGTGAGGAATTCAAAGCTCCAAAGCAAAGCCTGTACACGTGTTTGGCCGAACATGCTTAGAGTTCACTTACCTCTATCCCTGATAAACTGCATGTCCGTTCATGTGGAAAAAACTTACAAGCTCTGCGTCAGATATTCATGTTCCTCATAGGAAAATCTGCATGTATGACAAACTTAGGCAGCATATCAAAAAGCAGAGACATCACTTTGCCAACAAGGGTTCGGATAGTCAAATTTATGATTTTTTCTTGTATTGATGTATGGAAGTGAGAGCTGGACTATAAAGAAGGCTGATCACCACAGAACTGATGCTCTTCAGCTGTGGTGCTGGAGGAGACTCTTGAGAGTCCCCTGGGCTACAAGGAGATCAAATCTAGCTATCCTAAAAGAAATCAACCTTGAATGTTCACTTGAAGGACAGATTTTGAATCTGAGGCTCTAGTACTTTGGCCATCTCATGAGGAGAGAGGAGTCCTTGGAAATGTCCCTGATGTTGGGAAAGATTGAAGACAAAAGAAAAAGAGGATGGCAGAGAATGAGATGGTTGGACGGTGTCATCAGTGCAACTAACATGGATTTGGCCAATCTCTGTGAGCAGTGGAAGACAGGAGGGCCTGGCGTGCTCTGGTGCATGGGGTCACAAAGAGCCAGACATGACTTAATAACTGAACAACAACAAAAATCTCGTTTTTAATCTCTGTACAATATATTGTCATGTCAGAATTTCTAGTGCCTCTAATAGGGTTTTCAAGGTCAATGGATATTTAAGTAGTTTTACCAGTCCTAGCTCTTCTGGATTTCAGGTTTGCCCACCAAACCACACTGGGTATCTCCCTGCTTCATACAGTGATTCAATCCTTCCCAGTTACATACTGCAACAATATTTTACCTGTATGATGGCAAATTACAATTTGGGGTGACTATGCTTTCTTACAAACTGCCAGGAGAAGTTAAAAAAAGTATAATAATTTGGGATTGGTTAATAAGACCACAAAACAACATTAATCAATCTCTCCTTCAGACTGATGAGCCCCATCAATTAGCGTAAACAAAATATTGATTTTTTTCACCAAAATTACCATTTTTAATGTAATTGCCTAATTGCGATAAAGCATGCTTTGGAGTGAATAATGGTTCAATAACTTATTTTTCTTTTCCTTCAGGCTTGTAACTCTGAATTAATGAAGCAAATAACATGGGTGAGTGTGCAGCTATAAATGTTGACTAACCTGTTTACAGAAGCAATTTGAAGAAAAGAGCCCAAAGGGAGCACCCTGGATTTCTTTCTATTTTGTTCTATCTGAAGTAGAGATGGGCACGGAACGAACAATTTTTTGTTTTCATTTTTTGTTTTTCATTTTGTTACATAACGAAATGACAAACAAAATTTGTCTCTAAAATGAAACGAAACGAACAGAAACGCGGGGATTTTTGTCGTGCATTTTGTTTCCATTACAGCAATGAAGTGAGCTTCTTTAAATGCTAAAAAACACGTAAAATTGGAATAAATGGTAACGAAACGTTAACGAAACGGTAACGAAATGAAAATGATTTTTTTGCAAAAAAATCGCGAACAACGGAAATGAACCGAAACGGACCTCTAAACGACAAACGACAAACGAAACTACATTTTTTCAATTCATGCCTGTCTCTAATCTGAAGCATGGAAAAGTTACTTTGGGGGACTACAGTTCTCAGAATCCCTCAGCCAAGCACAATTGCTGACCATGCTGTCTGCCAGATTCTGGAAGCTGTAGTTCAAAACATCACTTTACAAGCCCTGATTCTAGTATCAAGGTGGAATTGGGGAGCTCCATTCCTAGTATCACTTTTAAGTATGCCCAAGAGCATAAGTAAAATCAAGAGAAGACGTAATCCCATTTTATCAGCTACTTTTGTAGGTCCTTTGAGTCTCAGAAACATAAGAACATAAGAACATAAGAAGAGCCATGCTGGATCAGGCCAACGGCCCATCTAGTCCAGCTTCCTGTATCTCACAGTGGCCCCACCAGATGCGTTTGGAGTGCATGAGACTAGATATCTGTCTCCTGATACCACTCCCCTGCAAGACTTAACATAATTCACTATATAGAGTACAGGAGGTCTGTGTGGAGCTTGAGATCTTGGCCATAAAAGGAGGATGGGGATTGTGTTGCTTTCCATGTGTTGTTGGACTGTACTCCCATCATCCTTAAATACTGTTGTTAATCACTTGGACAGATATGAGTTGTGCTCTGAAAATATCTAGAGGACTAAATGTACAACCCATCCCATCATTGCTTTAGAATGTAATCTGCCCATGGAAAAGTAACAACGCTCTTCAGGGGCTTCTATAGTGTGGTAATCAGGCAGTAATTATAAATATAAGAAAGTGTTTGGTGAAGCATTAAGACTGTTCCATAGAAAACACTTGGGAATAAACATGCAATACACTACAAATTACGTATTTCAAAAACCCCCATGATTAGATTAGCCAATTCTTTGATTAGTGGAAACATCTGACTGTTACAGGAGGAGCTACAGGAGGAGCTTCTCACACCTGCTGTTGTTTGTGTCATCACATGCTATGACCATTTCTGCTGTCTTTCCAGAAGCAGGTAAAGACCTTCCTCTTCAGGCAAGCTTTCCCTGAATGATGGGCTACTTACTATGTGACTTTTAGATGGATTACCATGCGTGATTGCATTTACTGATCTCATAAGACCACCAGAGTTTCCATGTGAGTTTACATCCGTCATAATGGATTTTCCCCCTTTTTCTTTTTGTGTGTTCTTGGTAGCTTCAGTGTTACCTTTTAATGTTGTAAGGTGCCTCTTCTAATTCCCTATTCTTAACTTGACTATGTTTTGAATGCTCTGGGCTGTATGTTGTCCCTCATTATTTTAAGCCACCTTGGGTCCTTTTCCAAGGAAAAAGGTGGGGTAAAAATATTTATGGTAAATTAAAATAAATAAATACTAAGGAAAAAACATATTTATTTATTATTTCCTGGAATGTTAGCTATTGAAATGAAACATGCATATGATATTCTATTATGCAGACTGGATAAAGACCCAGGCATAATCTAAAGAAAGCCAAATAGTTCATGGATTTATGCAAAACATATTTGCCTGATATTTGTAATGGAAGTATCTACCTTACATCTACCATATATACAGTATTAAAGTGAGCATGCACAAGAGGACAGAGCTGTCTCCCATTCTTTCTCCTCAGTTCCCTGAGATCAGATGATTTATGCTTGGGAGTTGGCGGGAGCATTCAGATGTTGTCTCCCATTAGTTTCATGATTGGCTATGTTGGCTGCTAGGACAGGAGCTACAGTCACACACCATCATGAAGTCAACTGGCCCCTTAACTTTATGTTATTTCCCCTCAAGCATGATTTAGTTTGGGTATCAAGAGCTGGACTAAGGCAAACCTGGCATTTGAAGGTCCAGGCAACTAAGACTAGAGGTCTGCAGCTAAAGGCATGCTAGCCCCTGGGGCACTTGGAATGGTGGGTTGAAAGCAGGCTTGCCTCCATTTCCTCAGCTTTCTTCTGGGATGCTGTAGGTTTCCATAGAAGGATATATGAGGGGGGCTACTTGTGAAACATCTTGCTTAATGAGAAAACTCCACGTCCTCTGAGCCATATTTTGGCCTATTCTGCTCTGGATCCACAGGACGTAGCAAGGATTGTGCTACCAAGGTTGGTAGTATTTTTGTCTGTTCATTTTGCTTTTGTTTTGATGATTTCCAATATTATAGTATTCCATTGGCCAAGTAGTCATTGCATTGTGATTTCAAATGTATTAACAATTGGCGAAATGCCTTATTCTTTGCTAGCATCCCCTCTCAGACGTAACATACTTTGTCAAATAATGTGGTAAGCAGTATTGGGCACAACTTGATTATTGAAAAGCGGCACATAAATTGCTAAAATCAAACTAAACTAATGTTTAGTGTGATTTAATCCCATTCGGAATTGTGGGACCCAGTGGGACTAATTTATGAGTAAACACATTGCATATTGCACTCTCAAGGTCAAATTCAATGTCACCCAAAGCCCATTATTAGAACAGGGAATTCTCTGAGTGGTGATGATCACGTTGGATAATTCCAGCAGGAGCTTTTCACATGTCCTGTCCTTTGGAAATTACATTGATTTGTTTTGTGATTAACCATCAGGGGCAAGCCCAGGGTTGTTTACAAGTATAATTACTCCATCATGAAACTCTGCCTGTATCATATCTCTGGAACACTAAAAAAAAAATCCATCCCAACTAATAATTTGTATTGATAGGCTGTATGAAAATGCATAGTTTGTCTCTAAATACAGTGGACCCTCATATAACAAGCGGTTTGTTTAACAGAAAATCTATTTAAAGGAAAAAATTTCCAGAGATAGGGGGAAATCGTTTAACAGAATCATCTATGGGGCGAATCTATACAACAGGAAAATGGTCACGATTAGGGCTTAATCCGTTTTCCATGCATTCCTATGGGAAATGTGTATAAAGGAAAATTTGCTTAACAGAATTTCATTTGGAACAAATCAATTCCTTTATACAAGGTGTGTGTTTGTGTTGTGTCGTTACAGTCGTGACCAACCCTTCGTGACCCCATGTCCATGGAGTTTTCTTGGCAGGAATACTGGAGTGGCTTGCCAGTTCCTACTCCAGGCGCCTACAGCACCTGGTATTCCCTGGTGGTCTCCCATCCAAGTACTAACCAGGGCCGACCCTGCTTAGCTTCCGAAATCAGGCGAGATCGGATGTGCTTAGGGCATCTAGGCAGCTTATACAAGGAACCACTGTATAATTAAATAGGTTAGGTGAGTGAGTTAGATTTTGCTTGCCTTATTTTAATATATTTTGATATACAAAGTAGTCATCAAGCCCCACCTTTTGGAGAAATGCATTGGGAAAAACCAAAAACAAAGACAAGGCATTGGAAGGTGAGGCTGTCAGACACTAATAGAGATGGGCACTAACCACCACTTTGGCACAGTTTGTTTCCCAGCCAGAAAGTTGGGTTCAGCACCCCGCTCCTCCAGAGGGGACCTTACTCGGTGGCAGCACCCTACCCACCTCCTCCAGGTGCTGCTGCTGAATGGGTGATTGCTGGAGGATGGCAGGGTGTTGAACAATGGATTAGCTGTTTGGCTGGGAAGTGAATCATGCCAAACTACTGAACCAAAGGTTCATGCCCATCTCTAATCACTACTAATGTACAGGTCAGGAGCAGAAGGGTGAAGGTATATATCTTCCTCTTTGGGGGCTTCCCAAACACATCTGGTTGGCCACTGTAGGAACAAAAATGTTGGACTAAGCTGTCCTTTCATCGGATCTAGCATGGCTTCATATTTGGAAACAGTCAGGAACCAGTTAACATCCACTAAGTGAACATTAGCTCATTCAAAGAAATTAGAAAGGAGGTCCTCATTACAGAAACAGTTGGAGAACTAACAATGGAAAAATTACTGCCACTCCTAATTAGTTGCAGAGAACGAGATGTAGACAGACATGTTTGAAGAAGGATTTGTAAAATTCTGGTGCAAAATATCCTAATCACCCTGTGATCAGATGATAGCTGTAAAAGAGGTGTCTGCATCCTTTCTAGTATATAATGAAGTTCTCAAAAATTTAAATGGAACCAATTGCATTTATAAGATACATGTTGATGGGGCAGGAGGAGCTTCAAGCATGTTTTAATAAAAATAAGAGTTAAATTAATACATATTGAAAGTTTGCATAGATTATAAAGATATAGATAGATGAATATGTAGCTATAGATATAGGTAGAGGGCTGGAGTTGGGAGGGAGGGGACGGAGAGAGAGAGAGAGAGAGCGAGAGAGAGAGAGAGAGAGAGAGGATCAAATAAATGATTGGACTTATGGATAAAAGATGCAAAGGTGGCATAGCCTGGAAATGAAAATATCCCTATAAAAACATAAATATATTTAATTAATAATTGGTCAGTTACATACTGCATTACATTAGAATGGTAAGTATAATGTTTGCCAGGACCCTGGTGATATTATATGACTACTCTATTGTATCCGGCAAGAAATATTCTCTTCTTGAAAGAACTATAAGACAAAACAGATCATTCCTGATTTTCAGCTACTTTAGACATTCTTTTGCAAGCAGAAATAACTGCTTAAACAACTCAGAGAGCAATTTACTTATGTAATTGACTCTATTATTGCTAAGGTGCTTATGCTAACCAGCACTATTAATATAATTGTCATCTTGTGCATCCTATTTCTCTCAGTTCCACCATGACTGCTTGCATGTAAATCACTGCCTTGCATACTATCCTCTGAGCATCTAATGAAAAGGATTGTGGCTGATTAAAAGTCATGGGAAATAAAACCTGTTCATCTTAAAGCTGCCACCAATCTATTTGTAGTTTTTAAAACAAAGAATCTGCAGGTCATGTAACCAACAGTGTTTTTGGAAGTAACCTGTTTATTCCCTTTTGATGAAAAGAAAGAAAAAATGGTATTTAGAGGAAAAGAAGATAACAGTAACAGTGCTTATCTTTTTAATGCCTTCCTATTTTTAATACCACGCAGACAACAAATGGAGACAAGATAATTTCTTCAAATTTTCATTGCTCTTGGGGAGTTCTCATCCCCGAATACATTTCTTTCTCAGAATATGAGGTCCTTCAGCATTTTCAACTTTGGCAGAAGCCATTTCAGATGTTGGAGACAATTTTATTGGATTAAATAAACAGGTCTACAAAGGTGTGGGGGGGCTGGGGGGGGCTCTGTCTGTCTGTCTGTCTGTCTGTCTGTCTGTCTGTCTGTCTGTCTGTCTCTCTCTCTCTCTCTCTCTCTCTCTCTCTCTCTCTCTCTCTCTCTCTGTATGTGTTTGCATTTAAGTAGCAAGACTTCCTCAGTATTTTGCAAAAATTAGTATGGCATTCACATTATAAAATATTTTATAACCAAACAGCACACTCTCCAATTTATGTTTATCATGTGATTCTAAGCAATGAACCATGTATGGGTGACTTCTATTTTTATTCATTGTGCTATAAGTGCAAACAAAATCTAGGCCTAATTCCAAGATTCAGCTGATGCGGCAACAGTAGCATGACTGCAGCCCTAAGTACCTCTTGGAATTTGCCTCTTGATTAGACATGAGCACGACTCGGCGAAATTGTTGTTTCTGTTTTCGGTTATTGTTTCCGTTACGTAACGGAAACGGTAACAATAATTAAGCCATCAGAACTCGAACTCAAACCGAAAAAAGAAAAATTTGATCGGTTTTTTATTTCCGTTTGTGGCATCGTGGCGATTGCGCAATGCGAAGCACAGAAAAAGTTTTAAAAAGATTTTTCAAAAAAACCCCGACTCCGGCCAAAAAAGTAGGTGAAAATATGCCTGCCTGAGGCTTTGCCACCTACCAGAGGGGTGGTTTCTGGGGGGTCCCCGGGCTTCCCCCCCTTCTCTTGTCCTGGGCTGCTTGCACGAGGCTGGGGGGGGTCATCCTCGTCGTCTCGCCATGCCATGCAGTGGGGGGGATCTAAAATGGCGACCGCAATTTTTCTTTTGAAATTGTGGTCAAAAACACACCAAATCACCACAGAAACGTGAAATTTATTTATTTTAAATGCCTGAATTTTAATAGTAGCAGCAGTGGGTTTTTATAGCAATAAAATTTCATATTTATTTTATTTTATTTTATTTTATTTTATTTTATTTTTAGACCTGCCCATTTGGGCTGGCCATGGGATGGGACCATGCAAATTTTTTGAAGCATTCCACCAATGGCATCGCCAGGGTTTTGACTGACACTTCTGGATGTCTCGGAGGGCATAAAAAGCCGAGGCACCTTCCAGAAATCGCAGTCGGGTGTATGGATGTGGTTGAGGGAGGAGGGCTGGCTGCTGGTGCTGGTGTGATCCGATCGAGATTGAGGAGGGAGGCTGGAGGCTTTAGGATTTAAGTGAGGCAGGCAGGGAGGGAATTGAATTTAGAAAATAATTTCTTTGATTCCCTGCAGCTTTGTCTGCTGAAGGGAATAGCAGTTTATTCTTTATTTCTTCTCTGGCAGTTTGTGAGGATTTTTTTTCTGATATTGGATAAAGGGGGAGGTTCGACTGGGAGTGGGAGGTGTGGATTTATTTTAAATATATATTATATACTACCATTTATTTTCTATTTTCCCAACTTCAATTTGCTTGCACACACACACATTTGGGGTGCAAGCCAAGAACAGAACCTATTCCTAAGTGATATCCTAACTGCCCACTCGCCCATCTGCCCATGCCGCCACCCGCCCACTTGCCCTCCCGCAGCCGCCGCCCGCCCGCTTGCCCGCCCCCGCCCTGCCCGCTGCCTAGGGCGCGAAAACACCTAGTGCTGGCCCTGATTGTGGGACACCCCTATGCTCTGGGAAGTCAAATCGCGCTAAATCGCGTTGGAAATGAGAAACAACAAACGACAAACGGAAATGACAAATTTATGAAAAATTTCGCGACAAACGGAAACGACCCGAAACGGACCCGTTCCGACAAGCGAAAACTCGAAACGTCATTTTTTCTGATCTTGCCCATGTCTACTCTTGATTTTTCAGTCCTCCAGAGAAGACTTTCTGAATGCACAGAAAGGCTGCAGAAAGAACGTGAGATTTCTCCCATCTTCTGATTCTGCTGATGAAAACAGACCCATCAGCAGAGGTCACCAGTTGGATCCTGACCTGAAAGTTCATTTATAAGTTCGTTGATCTTTGTGTCTCTTTTGTAGATTGATGGAAGGAAGGAAGGAAAGAAGGAAGGAAGGAAGGAAAATTTCAGGAAAAACATAATCTTTTTTGGAAGAGCTCTCTCACAAATACAGTAGGTAGTAACTTCAACTTCAGAGCTGCTTCTGTGGATATTTAACTGTGATGTTGCCAGGTGAGAAGCATCGCTCTTTCTCACGTATCATACTGAAGCCTCTCTCTCTCTCTCTCTCTCTCTCTCTCTCTCTCTCTCTCTCTCTCTCTCTCTCTCACACACACACACACACACACACACACACACACACACACACACACACACACACACACACACACACACACACACACACACACACACACACACACCTAAACCTCTACCAGATAGCCACAGCTTCCAGGAAGAAGGAAAACATGCTGTAGGTGTGACCAACATTCTAAAGATTGGAGTAGATGTTACACAAGAGACATTTGAATTCATTTCACAGTGTTGTTTTCTTCTGTTAAAAATAGCTGCACTGTGCAGGGATTTGAATTCCGCTGTAATATGGGTTGAAGGATTGGATCTGTTCTTTCATCATACACATCACAAATCAGAGGAGGGAATGTTATCATCTGCGGAAAGGCAAACATAAGTACTTGTTTTCCTTGCATAGGGACAGAGGGGGGATCCTTCTCCAGTTCAGCTTTTATTCCAACCTAGAGAAGAATTTGAAAGTGGCAATACTTGACTCATAGATGGCATATTTATTATTTAGGTATGTATTAAACTTGTACAGTATACCCCACATATAATGGTAAACACTACTTTGGGTGGTTGACATCTAAAGTGAAACAAACACAAAATAAAATTATTTGAAATAATATACTGAATTATGACAAGCCCCTTAGACCACATTCCTCTGAGCACAGACGTATGAGTTTGTTGGCCTGAATTCTGTTTGGGAGCATCTCCAACTGAAGCTGCCAAGTTAGGATTGCCCCAGTAGCAGCATCCCATACCCTGAGTCTCATAGCCAAAACTCAAATCGATGAGGGGCAGCTTTTATAAGTCGGAAAGGGGATGCAAGAGGAACAGGAAATATATCTGCACCAGCTAATTGTGGATGCAGGAATGTGGGGACACTCAATCCATAGATAATCCAGCTAGCCAGGTAATACAGATAAAGATAAATACAATAGTAGCTCTACTTTCGAGCAGTTCGACTTAAGAGCAAAAAGCCGTTGGTGTATTTATTTTATTTTTTAGATACGGCTGCTCTACTTACTTGTTCTTTGGCTTATGAGTATGCATTCAGAATAGATTAAACTTGTGAGTAGAGGTACCACTGTAGAAGACATTTTTCAACAGCTGGGCAAAAAAGCACCTTGCAGCTTTAGCAGTCACTGCTCTTCCCACCAGGGCTCATATCTTATATGGCTTTAAGTACAGCATCCATAACATACACAGAGTTTTGTGAGCCCTGCACCACTGGTGCTCCAGTTCCTGCCTCCCTCCAAAAATATGGATAGGCCTATGGCCAGTCTCTCACTAGTCCATCCATTCTTCCCCTGCCTTGACTCTTGCCTTTTTTGGTCCCTTAATGCCATACAGGGAATGCTGGTGTCAACCAAGAACCAACAAAGATGGGTCCCCAGCTCATTATATTTTCCTTCAGTCCTGCTTGCCTTCATATTTGCCTCCTTGCCTGCCTAGAGAGGCAGGCAAACAAAGCAATGCCCTCAGACTTCAGCTGACTTCCTGGTGACCTGACTATCTACCTCAGGCCTAGCAGAAAGGAAGATGATGAGTAATGACCTCTGTTGGCCTGTCTGCTGGCCATACCTTCAGAGTCTTTCAGTTTAGCTGAATGACTAAAAGACTAGGCTGTGAAGCAGAAACTTCCTCATTCATGCACCCCAGATGGCATGAAGGACCGAGACAGAAAAACAGAGGGACATTGCTGAATAATTTTTATTATCAATACATTGTTTGTTTGCTGACTTCATACTGATTATAAAGGCAAAATAAAGGGCAAAAACAATGGAAAAGTTAACAACATAAAAATCCAAGAGAAACTAAAGGAGACGGCACAATGATTATGTCCAAGTAATGGTTCAGATAAAACTGTGGTGGGAATAAGAACAGGGACTTTGTATCTAGACATGGGCACGACTCGGCGAAATCCTTGTTTCCATTTCCGTTCCTCGTTTCCGTTACATAACAAAACGAAGAACGACAATTACTCCGCCAGAACTCGAACTTGAACGGACTAAAGAAAAATTGGGTCTGATTTGTCGTGGTCGTTCCTGGCAGCATCGCAGCGATCACGCGATGCCAAGTGGCACAGGAAAAAAGTTTTAAAAATAAAAAAACACCTGATTCCCGTCCAAAAAAGCAGGCGAAAATATGCCTGCCTGAGAGCACCTACCGGAGGGGTGGTTTATGGGGGGGGGGTGTCCCCGGCCTCCCCCCCTCCTCTCCTGGGCTGCGCATCCTCATTGTCTTGCCAACTCGCCAAGCGGCGCGGCACAGAAAAAAAGTTTTAAAAATTAAAAAAACCCGATTCCCGGCCAAAAAAGCAGGCAAAAATATGCCTTCCTGAGTGAGGGCACCTACCAGAAGGGTGGTTTCTGGGGGGGGGTCCCCGGCCTCCCCCCCTCCTCTCCTGGGCTGCGCATCCTCATCATCTCGCCAACTCGCCATGCCATGCGGTGCGGGCGGGGGATCCAAAATGGGGCGACCGCAAGCAATATTTATTTATTTTGAAATCGTGGTGGTCCAAAAACACACCAAAGCACCACAGAAACATGCGAAAATAGCTATTTTAAAACTGCCTGAATTTTTACTGTAGCAGCAGTGGGTTTTTCTTGCAACAAAACGTCTCCATTGATTTTTTTTATTTTATTTTTATTTTTATTTTTTTACACCTGCGCAATGATGGGCTGGCCATGGGAGTGGACCATGCAATTTTTGGAGGCATTCCACCAATTGCATGGCCACTTGACCAGGTTTTGACCGAGACTTCTGGGATGTGCCTGTCGGGCATAAAAAGCCCACTAACCGTAGCCCGAACCCGAACCCGAACCCTAACCCTAACCCATACGCCAGTACACTGTCCTTCTTAGTGGGTCAGAGAGGCACCCAGAGGTGCACCCCACGAACTCACCCTAACCTTACCCGTAACAACCCTAAGCCTAGCCCTTGCGCTAACCCCCCTAACCCTAAGCCAAATCTGTACTCGCATTGCACTACACACGCAAGTACACTTCCCTTCTTAGTGGACCACAGAGCGCCCAGACTGAGGAGGAGCCTTCCCCCAGTGTGCGCACTGTGACACTGCAGTTAGCAGTGGGCCTGTGGTCAACAGAGAGAGGCACCCAAAAAAGAGGTGCCTCTCTACTCAACTTGGTATGCATATCCAATTGGCTATTCATGCCATTTTGTAGCGGGCCAGAGGAGGCACCCACCCCAGAGAGGTGCCTCCAGGAGCCCGCTTTCCCTTCATAGCGGGCCAGAGGAGGCACCCACCCCAGAGAGGTGCCTCCAGGAGCCCGCTCCCCCCCAAACCAGTACTAAAGACAGACGAAAAAACGACAAACAAAACAACAAATTTTTGGAAAATTTCACGAAAAACAGAAATGAGTCGAAACAGGCCGGCTCCGACACACGACAACTCAAAAACGTCATTTTCCCTGGTCGTGCCCATCTCTATTTGTATCTTTTAGGGCTGCGGAAAGTTCTCAATTTCTGCCTTCAAAGTTCCACAGTCTATATAAGCCAGTGTAGCACTTATTAGCTCCTGTAAAAACAACAGCTGTGGGGTGATATATAGTAGTGAATCACTTAAGAGTTATACAACCCACTCTAAAGCTAGTACCAGCTCTGCTTCGTATGCTTTATCACAGTGTGAAATTTTAAACTCTGTAACAAACATATTGTCCTTTGCTCCTCATTACTCTGAGCAGCAAGAAGATATTTAGAGGAAGCGTACTGATTCTCATTCCTTTGCAAGACAGCACATCGGGGACTTGCCGTAACTTTATAAAATCTGGCTTTTGCAAGAATGTAAACAAAACTTACCGAGAACAAACTTCTGCAGTACGTCCATTGGTGTGGTCTGCACTGCAGCTCTTCAAACAAAGTCTCCATATGTTTTAAATAGTGTTTGTTCTATGAATCAAGCAGGGCTTATATGAAATAGTCTTACATGCTGCTACAGCCACCTCTGACTTATGAGAATCCTTCCAGGATGGACTATTCCTACATATTAATGATACACAGAATGAAAAACTATTTTCTTTTAACTTCTAGCTCTGTCCCTCTGTTGCTAAGTTAGTTTTTGGTACCTGGCAACCTAGCCCAAACTTGGATCCTCAGGTGTTCTTCGAATACAACTTCCAGAAAGCCGGGCTGGAACATCTAGTAGTGATGTTTTTGGGATGTTTTACTCCAAGAAGGTCTTAGGACCAAGGCTGGAAATCACATCCTTAGATCTGTGCCTCCTCTGTGTGTCACTATGATTCTATTCCTCTGTGTTCGTAGGCCTCCTACGTAGTTCCCACTTACACTGGTAGACCATATCCTTTTCTAATTAACTTTTCAATAAACTTTTAGCTCTCTGGTCCTTTTTAGCCATAGTTCACCAGCTGTTAACTGCCTCAGTTACCCCACCTGCACCTCCCCCCCCAAAAAAAACAAAAAGTGACATAGGAGGTTACATTCTGCATGTCTTTTCATGGGGGAGGAATCAAGTCTTGAGGCTAAGTGGTTAAACTTCTGTACTGCAGCCCATACTGTGCTCACACAACCTGGATTCAGTGCAAGGTATCCAGCTCAAGGTTCACTCAGCTTTCCTGCCTTTCAAGGTTGGTAAAATGAGTAACCAGCTTGCCCAAGCAGGGGGCAATGTGTAGTCTGCATAATTAAATTGTAAACCACTCAGAGAGTGCTTTAAGCCCTGTGGGGCAGTATATAAGCAGCATGTTTTGCTCCCCCCTTTATATATCCCTAATGAATTATCAACTGCCATTACAGTTGTTTTGCAACATCTGTTTATTCATTGATACACATACTGGTCAATCCAACAATTCAGCAGAAAAACAGAATTTGCCCGTGGACCATCGGTTTCCCCAAAATGAAGAGCAGCCTATTAGATTACTCACCCACATGTAATCTTTATAGGTTATTTCTTTATACTTGGCTGGAAAAATAAAGATGTATTTCTTCTCTACACCAATCTCATATTTGTTCCCTATATTTCATATAAGCACAGCCTTGTTAAGCACATTGATCATCCAGTAATGTTCCTTGTAGAACCATCCTATGTCCTTTGAAAATCAAGTATACATGTATGTAGCCAAAACCTGGAAATATTAATGAAAATATCAGCAGATGAATAATTCATACAAGTTGCCAATCTAAATAGAGGACAGCCCTCCTCTCACATGATACCTCAATATTGCATTTCTACGCGAATAAGCCAGGGATGGATTTAGTTCTCCCAATCTTTCACCATTAACTTTCCTCACTTGCTCCATTGTGAAGGCTGGCAGTAGTTGCAGTCCATTAACATCTAGTTGGCCTATCTTTGCCCTAAGTCAGTGGTTCCCAACCAGGAATTTGTGGTCTGCAATTCTCAGAAACCTTCACCACCAGCTGTGCTGCCAGGGGTCTTTGTATTTTCTATTTTTCACAGCATCTGCTTGGTTTCCTCTTGGCTGGGTGGGGTACTTTTTAGGACAGCTGTCCAAGAGGCTTCTGGGATTACTGCTCTGCTGTTATTATACAGGACAGTCTTTCCCACCAAGGGGTAGTTTCAGCAACCAAGCATCCTCTTTCACCATCCTTTGTGTTTGATTGTTTGTTTGGATGGGTTGCATTGTTTTGGCCATGTGGCTATGGATCTGATCTGAAGAAATATTCTGAAGAAGTTGCAGAGTTCCTAAAAGGAAGGAAGGAGGAAGGAAGGAAGGAAGGAAGGAAACTGGTTTCAGCTTTTCTTGCACATTGTAGGTTGAGCAATAATTGGAGACAATGAGTTACACACGCACGCACGCACGCACGCGCGCGCGCACACACACACACACACAGAGAGAGAGAGAGAGAGAGAGAGAGAGAGAGAGAGAGAGAGAGAATGACAGAATCCTTTGTTTTTCCAATTTTTCCTTTTTTTCATTTCTTGGATGCCTACAAATATGTAGAGGATTTGTACAGTATTTTGGTACAAATTGAGTCAGCTAACTACAAATTGGAATAGGGCAAATAGCATATGTTGGGGTTAGTGCCCAATGTTGTGCCATGGGGTATAGCACGTTCCATTGCAATGTACTGTACAGTAGAGATGGGCACGAAACAGAAAAATGGTGTTTCAGTTTTTCATTTGTCGTTGAGAGGTCTGTTTTGGTTCATTTCCGTTTGTCGTGAAATTTTTGAAAAATTTCGTTACCGGTTTTCGTTTTTTCATTTTTCGTTTCTACCCGCTTTTTGCACGATTTTTAAAGCATTTCCGTGCGCAGGCATCCCCAACGCCCCAGACCAGAGGGAAAACACTAAAAAAATGGATGCTGGCAGAGACACAGTATAGACTAGGTATGCAGGGAGGCTGCAAAGGCAGTAGCGGGCGTTGCCCAGGGTGTAAGGCAACCGCAGAGTGACTGCACTGTGGGGCAAGGGAGGGTACTGACCGAGAGGTACGCAGCACGCACACACACAGGGAGGCTGCAGGACTGAAGCTAGAGTCGCAGCAGAGACAGCAATCCCACCCTAACTCCCACCAGAGACTGCAAGGAGGACGGGGGCTGCCAGAGCTTTTTATGCCCTCTGTGACTGCCAGACCTGCCCACCCAGTCTGCAACCTGGGCATGCTATTGGTTGAACATGATCCCATCACATGGCTTGCCTCCATTTTGTGGCTGGTGGCGACATCCATTTTAAAGGGAAAGAATAATGCATTGCGATGGGAGAAGACTAAAACAAACGTTTTAAGGACCCCAACGCCCCTGGTAGGTATTATTAGACCATATAAATAATTATCGCTGCATTTTTATGGATGTCCAGGGCGTTTTTTAACATTTAAAACAGCTCATTTCATTGTGTGTCGCCATTAACGGAAACAAAATGTAACAACCACAATTTTTGTGGTTCTGTTCGTTTCGTTTCATTTTCATCTCAATTTTCGTTTGTCGTTTCGTTGTGTAATGGAAACGACAAACAGTAATGGAAACGAAAAAATGTTCATTCCGTGCCCATCTCTACTGTACAGTGAAAAGCTAACCTGGAAACCATTGCCCTTGTTTTATGGAGGATCCTTTCCCTATAATGAGCTTACCCCATTTTTCATCTGGTCTCAAAAGGGGGGGAGTAGGAGACTTCAGAAACATTCTTGTTTCATAAATCAGTTAATGCCAAGTCTATTAGAATACCAAATGTCTTTGAAACTTAGTACAAGTTTATGTGGCATTCATAAAGCCCACAATCCCTCCTGTGTTAGAACTGTGCTCTCCTTGGTGCTGATGGGATTGTTATAGGCTAAAATGTTTGTAGCAATCTGGATTTGCAGGCATCCTATGTACCTTTCTACACTATATCAATGCCACAATATTGATAATAAGGGATTTGCTGGCTATTTACCACTGACATTTTCAGAAGCTGTACTGTAATCCACAATTATCCCTCACTGTATTACATTCTCGCTCTCTCTTTTGTAAATTTGGCTTCTAGGTTTTAGAAAGAAAGCCACTATATTGTACAACCTGACATTTGGATGCTTTCCCAAGAGATATTAAGAACTTAACATCTTCATACCACACTGCTGCCAGAGTAGATTAAAAACTATATAAGGACATTTTTATTAGAGTCTGGTTAATCTCCAAAGTTCAGGGGTTCATTTATTCACACAAGAGTATAGATGCTTCTTGGGAACTTTGCTAGAGACTACAAAGCCTCTTGAGTCTAGCAAAATTGCTCCAAAGACCTCTAGAACAAGGAGGGATTCAGATGACATTTTCTGCATCTCATGTTATTCTTTAAGGTCAGAAATGTATCTTGAACAACACAACTCACAGCAAGATCAAAACTAGACAAAGGGTGATACTTTCATAGCCTGCTAGTAGAAAAATAAAAAAAGTTGCTGAGCTTTCGAGAGCAAGCTCTCTTTTTCAAAGCAGGTATGGCAAGGGATGTAATTTGCCAGGAGAGAGTTCTCAAAAGTTCACTTGTCAAGATGGATGCCAGGCTTCTTCTTGGAAGGCACAGAGCAGCATGGCCCGATGGGGCTGGACTTTACAGCATACAACTCACAGCATTATTTCAAATGTATGAGACAACAATGGAGATATACCATAGGCTGTAACAGGTTAGGTAAGGTCTCAAGGATGGTCTTCAGTTTAAAACCAGTTATTTCAATGAGGCCACATTTTCTAACCCCAAGACCATGGTTGGGTAAAACATTACCTTTTTAAAATTTCTTTCACCGCCATTTCACCCCCAGATTTGTTGCAGCTTCATCAACCAAGTTCCTTATTTGCTTATTTTTGGTTCTTGCCAATTCACCCATACAGGTGAGCATAGTCAACTAAGTATCACATAATGATGTTGATAACCCTGTGATGCTAGATTTGTTTCATATTTAATATCAGTAAAGGCAGACCAGGCAAATGACAATAAAGGCAATTTTGCTATTTTTTAACCAAACACTGAGTCAAACAGACTAGCCAAAATTTATCCAAAATTAGATTTATTTCTCAATAATCAATCACTTTCATTAGCTATCAGTAGCCCCAGCCTTATGTGTAGCAGCAGTAGAATCAAGTCTGGCCACCAGATTTGGAAATGTCACATATTCCGAACCAAATCAGCTTCATTTTGACTGAATTGCATGAGTTGAAAATCATAGCAGATGGAACAAATTCTGTTCACCATATGAAAACAATATAGGATACCAATTGTTCCAAATCCTGTTGCTTAGCATAATAACTCACACTAGAGTAAAGCCATTGATTGAGTGGAGATTGGGTGAGTCAATTCCCCATTAAGACCCATTGAGTCAAATGGGCCTGCTATAATTCTGACTGAGGCTGTGACCATATTAATTTAAAAAAATGCAGGAAATGCTCTGAGATTTAGATGGTTTACTTCATTCCACCCCACCCCACCCACCCCACCCCACCCATTGGCTACATGTCATAAAAGTAAATGTGAATCAGTTTGGAGTCCATTTCTCCCATCAGCAGCTTCTGCCGTCCTCTCTCGAGCCTTCTAGTTTATTTTATTTTATTTACTTTTACAGTGGATCTGTGTGCATCATTTCAAGAGGCGTGATTACTTGAACGCATGCCTCTGTTTCTGAATTGATCTGGCCAAGAAACAAACAAAAATGAAGTTTGCATTAATAGGAAAGTTACTTGAGAGAGAGAGAGAGAGAGAGAGAGAGAGAGAGAGAGAGAGAGAGAGAGAGAGAGAGAGAGAGAGAGAGCAAAACATAATATTATTCTGTATCTTACCAGTCTTCTTTGCAGGTGCTGTTTAAAAGCAAAATCCTTTATAATTAATGCTTCGGATTCCCTTTCAGTCACTCACTGCTTGGCAGACTGGTCCTGTCAAGAGGTACACAGCCAGCTTGCTCACTCATAGTTGCAGCTTTCCGCCTCCTGCCCACCCCAATAAACAAGACACCTACATAGTGAAGGAGGAGGAGGAGGAGGAGGAGGAGGAGAATGGAAAACAGATGAGATGAGGAAATCTGCATTTGGCCTTTTAACAGCTTATTAAGAAGTTATTTCGTATCTGAGCCCCTCCTGATGAGCTATGGAAAACCTACAGTATTTTTCTGTTGATGACAATATTTTTTATTAAATTTGTTAGAGTGAAAGTCGTATAAAAGTCTTAAAAGTAAGAGCAAAAGTTGCATGAGACTAAGATTAGCGTAAAAGTTGTATAAGACTAAAGGTCTTATACATGGAAGTAAGCCAAGGACAGAACCACGTGGTTGCAAAATTAATTTTGGGTTAGAAAAGTGTGTGGGGAGGTAGCCTTATACATGGGGTTGGCATACAGATGGGAAAAATACGGTGCATTAATGTGTTTAGCCAGTTTGTTCCTCATCCTGTGTGGCCAGTTAAGTTGCAGTGATCTGGGGAAACTTGAACTCCCCTGTGCAACTTCACAGCAAGTAAACCGACGTTTCTCTGGTTGTGTAGTTGCACCCTTCTATTACCATAGAAAGTTTGAGTTGTTCCAGTTGAACCCATAGGGCTTACAAAGACAATGACTTGCTACATTCCCATTGATTCAGTGGACCTATGCTAAGCAACAGGATTCTGGACATTTAATCAGGTGGGTACAAATTGCCTACTTAAAAAAAGCAAACTTTAAAAATGTCTAATACACAGACCATTTTAATTCTTTGCCTAATTCTCACTTCAGAGTGGCCATGTCACCCATTTTCGTTTACATTGGGGCAAAAAACAAAAAGGTAATTCCCTTTTCAGCTTGTTGATGTCACAAATTTACAGATCATTTCCGATCTCTGCCCCAAACTGAACTGGATGAGGGGGGGAATCACTCTGGAGGCAATCAGGACAAAAAGAGAACAAAAGGAATTGTTTTAAGAAGGGGCTTAATTTGAAGAAAACATGAAATTGGCCGGACCCTTTTGTGTGATCTCTTATCCCCCCTTTTTTATATTAGTCATATGGTTTTTTCCAGTAGACAAATTAGAAGCCCGTGCAATCTCACAGAATTCAACTTTTTAAAAGACCCTTTGAGACAACAAAAGTTAATTTACTGGATGCCATTAAGACATATACCAGAAGACTGGAAGGGTACTGTAGGTTCTCTCTCTTTTTTGCTTTTACAGTACCATTCCACAATAATTGTTAAAATTGGGACTACTTTCACTCTGGTTTTGTAGTACTGTTTGACTTCTATTTGCTTCTCTTTAAAGTTACAGTGCCTGGGCTTTCTTTTTTTTTTCAAACAACCATTTAAAAAGCTGTAGAGCTGCTTCACTGTGTTACCCTAACTAAGCTATCTTCTTTTTAATCAGAGCAAGAACATCCTTTTTATTATTTTATTATTTTATTATTTTTTATTTTTATTTTTATTTTTATTTTTATTTTATTGAGCAGAGGAAGATGGTTTTGCTATAGATCAAAGGAGAGAGGGGATGTTGCACTTGACTGTCCTTGTATAACTGATGTTGGTATGTGACTCAAAAATGTTAATACTAGGAATAGGAAACATATGATACACAGTAAATGAGGAAAGGTTTAGGTGTCTGTATATGGAGCCAGGAGTGGGGAGTTCATTTCCCCATTATGACTCATTGACAGGGAATGAACTTGATGATATAAGATAATGTTGACTTATTGTAACTTTGAAACATATGCCTTGGATTTGGGTTTTTTTTGGGGGGGGGAATTATTCATATGAATTTTTAATAGCAGCAATCTCAGAATATTGTGGATGTACAAAATTTCTTAAATTACCTACTGGTTTCTTGGAAAATAAGGGGAGATGAAATGAAATGCATGTTCTGTGCACCAGCGATGGCTGAAAAACTAATATTGAAACACTGGAAGGATACATGTCCTCCGCCCATTAATCAGTGGACTGAGTATGCTACAACTCTTCAACAGCGGCATTCTAGATGGCCGATGTGCAAAACAGATATTCAGTCATAAATCATTGATGTTAATGTTTATTTTTAGGAGAGGCTGGGTCTTGTGTGTGTGTGTGTGTGTGTGTGTGTGTGTGTGTGTTGCCACTGTTGTCACTTTACTCTTTTTCTTTTGAAGGTAGTGTTTGGTTTTGCTTTGTTTTGTTGGTCCTATCTACTTGTTATTCATATGTTTTTAGTGTGTGGGGGTGCACTCTCTCTCTCTCTCTCTCTCTCTCTCTCTCTCTCTCTCTCTGTTTTTGTGGAAAGCAAATACCTCTCATGGTAGTCAGAATACTGTGGGACACTCTTTCCTATAAGCATGATAGAAAGTGTGCATCATAGTAAAAGTATATATATATATATATATATAAAAAGAAAGAAAAACCAAACCCAAAATAGTTTCTTGTCAAATGAAACTCATGAGTATTCAGCACGTGTCCATTCATTAAATAAACCCCTCAGTAAATATCCTTTTCTATGTGACTGCATTTCTGCAATGTCTTCATCCCATAAATTATTCAAGTTTAAAAACATCACCTTTGGTGGAAGGGTAATGAGCAGATAAAGATGCTTTTAGCAGGAAGATACAGAGCAAATTGAATTACCATCTCCCTTGGTAGACCACCGCCTATCTGTTAGTTTACATCAACCAACACTTATTTGTTTCAATACATTCATCCAGAAACTCTGGTAAATTGGGAAGGAATAAAATGTTTCATTTGCTCATAGTTTTTCATCTATAAAAATAAACACCACATTTTGTGGTTATGTATTGGTAACTTGTTACCTCGCTTATCTAGTTGATTAGCTTCATTATTAACTGATTGGTTAAATTCCTGATAAAATACTTTACTCAAACTGTTCACTTCTGGCTCCATAACACTGGGATAACATTAACTGAATCCTGACTGGGGAAAGGTGGAGAAAAGAACTCAGAGGCAGAGAGAGAAACAATTGGCTGCTACTGAGTTGACTGACAGCAACCTCAATCCAGAAGAATCCCTGCCAGCTAAATTCTCCGGGCTTAGCCATCAAATAATGTTGGACTACAAGTCCCATCACCCCAGCCCATCGTGGTCAACCCCCACCTTAGGATTGTGGGAGTTGTCATGCAGGGGACCTGGCAGACCTCAGGATGAGAAAAGCTGGAGATTATTCTGATGGAAAGTGTTTAGTACTTCTCTTCAGACATTTTCTTCTGTTCCACTGCCCAAAATGTTTGTTTCTCTTTTCTTTTTCTATACTTCTGTACAAAAAAGATGTTCTTCCAAAGCTAACTCCTTTGATATGATCACAATCTGCTCTGTTCTGGTGACTGTTATACAAAATTGTCTCCCCATTGAAACTGGACAGGCTGTCAGGCTGGGTGTTACCAGGTATTATCTTATTTTATTTATTTATTTATTATTGAATTTATATCCCGCCCATCTTCCCAACGGGAACTCTGGGCGGCGAACATAACAAAACAAATCAGGAGATACAAACAATTGGGTACAATAAATCTTAATAGGGGACATAGTCAAAGGAATCAACATGAATTAATAAAAACATATTAAGAAAACTGCAGCAGGGGCGCACCCTTTAATTCAAACCTCACCGCTGCTATGTCAGATATGACCTAATTATCAATTATCGATGGCGGATGGGGGAAAAAGGGAAAGAATAAGGAAGCTAAGCTAGGTCACCAAAGGCCTCGCGGAATAGGATGGTCTTCACCGCTTTACGAAAGGCCAGCAGGGACTCTGCAGAGCGCACTTCGCTAGGGAGGCTGTTCCATATAGTTGGGGCAGCCACCGAGAAAGCCCGGTTCCGGGTACGGGACCGCCTGGCTTCTCGGAGAGATGGAACCTGAAGCGAGTGCGCCCGCGACTGCCGAACCGGTCGGGCCGATGTTGACCGCTGGGCGATCCGCTCTGCCAGGTACTCTGGGCCCAGGCCATGGAGGGCTTTATAAGCTAAAACCAGGACCTTGAATCTGATCCGGGAGGCAACGGGTAGCCAATGCAGCCGAGCCAGAACCGGGGTGATGCGGTCATAGCGACGCGCACCCACCACCAGTCTGGCCGCTGCATTTTGCACCCGCTGCAATCGCCGGAGGAGAGTCAAGGGCAACCCCATGTAGAGAGCATTACAGTAGTCCAGCCTCGAGATCACCAGCGCCTGGACCACTGTCCTCAGGGAGTCCCCGTCTAGATAGGGGCGAATCTGGGCGATCTGGCGAAGATGAAAAAATGCGGTCCTGGCCACGGCCGCCACCTGAGCGTCCAGGGACAAGGCCGGGTCCAGGATCACGCCCAGATTCCGAGCCCTCTCCGCCAGCTGGAGGGAAACACCCTCCAAACTGGGGAGGGGGCCCCCATAACCAGACGGGGAGCTCCCGAAGAACATCACCTCGGTCTTCTCAGGGTTGAGTTTGAGCCTGTTGGCCCTGGTCCAAGCCATGACCGCCTCCAGGCACTGGTCGAGGGACCGGACAGCTTCCACTGCAGAGGTGGAAAAACAGAGATAGAGCTGCGTGTCATCAGCGTACTGATGACATCGCAGCCCAAATCTCCTGATGACCCCCGCCAGCGGCCTTACATAGATGTTAAACAGCATGGGGGAGAGAGACGAGCCCTGTGGAACCCCGCAAGGGAGTGTCCACGGGGCCGACAACTCTCCTCCATGCTGCACATACTGGGGCCGACCCTGAAGGAAGGACCGGAGCCAACTGAGAACAGTGCCCCCGATCCCTACCTCCAGGAGCCGGTCCAGTAGGATACCGTGGTCGACGGTATCGAAGGCCGCTGACAGATCCAGGAGAACCAACAGGGTAGAGCAACCCCTGTCGGCCGCCCGGATGAGGTCATCTTGCAGCGCGACCAGAGCTGTCTCGGTACCCCGGCCAGGCCTGAAGCCAGACTGGCAAGGATCAAGGCACCGCTGTTCCTCTAAGAATGATTGAATCCGCACCGCGGCCACCCTCTCGATAACCTTGCCCATGAAGGGAACATTGGCAATCGGTCGGTAGTTGGACAATTGGTCCGACGCCAATCCCGGTTTTTTCAAGATGGGCTTAATCACCCAAAAAAACCCAAAAAACCTTAATCTTGATTGCTAACCACTTGCTCTTTTAATTAACATCTAAAGAACAGCCAGTTACTCTTGATTTTAAATGAATAGCTTTTAATGGTTTTAATGATTGTTTTCTTATTCTTAATTAATTGCCTTATAACTAGATTTGGTCTGCCTGGGGATATGTATAAAAAGCCTGACACCATAGGTTCCAGGGAGGTCTATTTCCTTCCCTGGGAAGTGGCTGGTCCACTTACTGCTTGTTAATCAGTGTGTGTGCCCATCATCAGCACAGTCATGGCAATCATAGAAAGAGCCTGGCTGGTGCTTCCCCACTTCCCTGCACCACCAAGCACTCAACAGCTGAGCAAGGAAACTCTTCATCCTGCCTCCTTGCTGGAGCAGACAGCTGTGCAGGGAGACCAGGAACTGCCAGATAGGCTCCTTCTTTGATTGGTGTGATTGTTGTGATGACACAGGTGTGAGCTGTGTGCCTACCAGTGAGTGGACTGGGCAGTTCTGGAGAGAGGGAATAGACCTCACTGTGATGCTGGGCTTCTTATTCGTCTATCTAGGGGCCTTTTTACACGACCCCTAAAATCCACTGGCCACTTAAATTCGGACCAGAGATCTTAGGGGTTCGTCACTCTTCCTCTGTCCCCACCCCCCTCCGTACTTCCTGGTTGCTGGCTGCGTGAGGGAGGGAGAAAAAAGAAAGAAAAGAATGCCGGCTTACCTCCGTTCTGTTCCCGGCAGCATTCAGATCTCTTAAAG
The DNA here is from genome assembly GCA_037367245.1 of Phrynocephalus guinanensis. NCBI lineage: Eukaryota > Metazoa > Chordata > Lepidosauria > Squamata > Agamidae > Phrynocephalus > Phrynocephalus guinanensis. The sequence continues at coordinate 24,584,398 of CM074735.1, read as the reverse complement.
GGGCGGGGCGCAAAAAAAGAACAAACAGAAGCCAGGAGAGCCCCGCACTCACTATTCTTACACCAGATCAAATATTTTTCACATCCAAAAAGCAGGTACCTGAAAGCTGCGCTGGGACGCGCTAAAGTGGGCGGGGTCACACTTAATTTCCTGTTTACTCCGGAGCTGGTGGGTAAACATTTTTAATCTCCGGAGCTGGGAGACATTTGTCCCGGAGTTTAGGGGTCGTGTATAAACGCCCTAGGCCAGTGTGGATGAACCTATGGCACGGGTGCCAAAGGTAGCACTCGGAGCACTTTCGATTGGCACCCAATATCGCCCCTTCATAGCCACCTGTATTCAGGTTAAATTGCTGTATTGGTACTTTGCAAAAAATTAGTGGGTTCTGAATAGCAGTTTGGGTACTCGGTCTCTAAATGGTTCGCCATCACTGCTCTAGGCAGATGAATAAGAAGTGCTTGAGTCTACTTATAATTAGAGATGGGCACGACCAGGAAAAATTACGTTTCGAGTTGTCGTGTGTCGGAGCCGGCCCGTTTCGGCTCGTTTCCGTTTTTCGCGAAATTTTCCAAAAAATTGTTGTTTCGTTTGTCATTTTTTCGTCTGTCATTAGTACTGGTTTGGGGGGAGCGGGCTCCTGGAGGCACCTCTCTGGGGTGGATGCCTCCTCTGGCCCACCATGAAGGGAAAGCGGGCTCCTGGAGGCACCTCGTGGGTGCCTCCTCTCCTCACCCGCTACAAAATGGCATGCATAGCCAATTGGATATGCATACCATTAAGCTGCAGTTGCAGCAGGCAGAGGCACCTCTCTTTCGGGTGCCTCTGTGACTCACTGCCTGCAGTGCACTTGGGCTGGAGAGCGAAGTGACAGAGGACCCCTACGGGCGCCCGCTGTGACTCACTAAGAAGGGAAGTGTACTTGCTGTAGTGCAATGCAAGTACACAGATCTGGCTTGGGGTTAGGGGTTAGCGCAAGGGCTAGGCTTAGGGTTACTGGTAAGGTTAGGGTGAGTTACTGGGGTGCACTTCTGGGTGCCTCTCTCACCCACTAAGAAGGACAGTGTACTGGCGTATGGGTTAGGGTTAGGGTTCGGGTTCGGGTTCGGGCTAGGGTCAGTGGCTTTTTATGACCGGCTGGCACATCCCAGAAGTCTCGGTCAAAATCTGGCCAAGTGGCCATGCTATTGGTGGAATGGCTCTAAAAATTTGCATGGTCCACTCCCATGGACAGCCCATTGCGCAGGTGTAAAAAAATAAAAATAAAAATAAAAATAAAATAAAATCAATGGAGACGTTTTGTTGCAAGAAAAACCCACTGCTGCTACTGAAAAAATTCAGGCAGTTTTAAAATAGCTATTTTCGCATGTTTCTATGGTGCTTTGGTGTGTTTTTGGAGCACAATTTCAAAATAAATATTGTGGTCGCCCCATTTTGGATCCCCCGCGCGCACCACATGCAGACGACGAGGATGCGCAGCCCAGGAGAGGAGAGGGGGGAGGCCGGGGACCCCCTGCCCCCCAGAAACCACCCTTCTGGTAGGTGCCCTCACTGAGGCAGGCTGCAGGCATATTTTCGCCTGCTTTTTTGGCCGGGATCGGGGTTTTTTTTTAAAAAAAAATTTTCTGTGCCGCGCCGCTTGGCGAGTTGACGACTCGACGAAGATGCACACTTTGCGCAGCCCAGGAGAGGAGGGGGGAGGCCGGGGACACCCCCCCAGAAACCACCCCTCTGGCAGGTGCCCTCACTGAGGCAGGCATATTTTCGCCTGCTTTTTTCGCCGGGAATCAGGGTTTTGTTTTGTTTTTTTAAACTTTTTTCCTGTGCCGCGCCGCTTGGCGAGTTGGTGTGGGCGAGTGCGACTCGATGACGAGGATGCGCACTTTGTGCAGCCAAGGAGAGGAGGGGGGAGGCCGCGGACCTCCCCCCCCAGAAACCACCCCTCTGGTAGGTGCCCTCACTCAGGCTGGCATATTTTCGCCTGCTTTTTTGGCCGGGAATCGTTTTTTTTTTTTTTAATTTTTAAAACTTTTTTCCTGTGCCGCTTGGCATCACCCGATCGCTGCGATGCCAGGAACGACAACGACAAATCAGACCCAATTTTTCTTTAGTCGGTTCGAGTTCGAGTTCTGGCGGAGTAATTGTCGTTACCGTTTCCATTACGTACATAAGAACATAAGAACATAAGAAGAGCCATGCTGGATCAGGCCAAAGGCCCATCTAGTCCAGCTTCCTGTATCTCACAGCGGCCCCACCAGATGCGTTTGGGAGCGCATGAGACTAGATATCTGTCTCCTGATACCACTCCCCTGCATCTGGCCCTTGAACGGAAACGAGAAACGGAAACAGAAATGAGAATTTCGCCAAGTCGTGCCCATGTCTACTTATAATACATTGTAAACAGTGTATGGATTTAAAATATTACAACTAGAGGTGGACATGAAACAGAAAACCCATGTTCAGGTTCATCTGTTTTGGGCCCACCCTTGGTTCAATTTGGTTCGGGTTTGTACGAATTTTAAAAAAAATTACGAACCCGAACTGATCCGAACAGGTTCAGGTCGACTTACTGGTTAGTGGTGGCTCATTTGTTTGTTTGTTTGTTTGTTTTTACTGGGGCCAGTGCCTCATTTTGGGGAGGGGTTGGTTTTTTGTTTTTCTTCAAGTGCCGACCGCGTGGCCCCTGGGGCCAGGTTGGTGCTGGTTCTCTTTTTTAAAAAAAAAATTTAGAATGCTGACCTGGTCACCCTTTGGTTCAGCGCTCTTTTTGGGGGGGGGATTTTTTTTAAGTGCTGACTGTGCTGCCCCTTGGGCTGGGTTGGTGCTGGGTTTTGTTTTTGTGTTTGTTTGGGGGTTTTGTTGTTGTTGTTTTGTTTCATAGTGCTGACTGCACGGCTCCTGGGGCCGGGTCGGTGCTGGGTTTTGTTTTGTTTGTTTTGTTTTGTTTTGTTTTATTTTTTTAAAGCACTCCCCACATGGCCTCTGAGGCTGGGTCAGTGCTGACTTTTTTATTATTATTTTCTTTATTTTAGAGGGCTGTGTTGGAGCCCCTTTTTATTTTATTTTATTTGAATTTCTGGGGGGGGGGGTTAAAAGTACTCAGCTGGGGGCTTTTTGAGGCACTGGCTTGGGCCCAGCACCTCTAGAAGCCTACATTCTCCGCCAGGACCAGGAGGACTGCTGCAATGACGACAAGGTGGGGAGGGGTAATGAAAAATGAAGCAAATGAAACTGAAATTTCTATTTCGTTTCATTTCATTTTTCTTTGATGGGATGGTTCATTATTCGTTTTGTTAGCTAATGAAATGAATAACAAATAACAAAATGAATTAAAAGTTCATTTTGTGCCCATCTCTAATTACAACTAAACATATACCCAGGCTTTCCTACTATAGGTGCTTCTTAGCCGTTTATCTACCATCACACACACTCAATTTATCATTGGGAACCATCATTTTCAACATTGTGTCTTTCCACCACAATTATGTTGTCTCAGATGCACAGTTAAAATCCATGCCTTCCTTAATCCTCTACCTTATAGAAAGTGCAAGTTTATGGAGCATATTTTGATGTGCCGGTAATAATATTGTTTCCAAATAGAGATGGGCATAAATTTTAAAAAATTGCAAAATTCATTCAAAACAACACTAATTTGTTGATTTGTATTCAAATGAATTTATATCCACAATGAATATGAACTGATGGATTTTAAGTAATTTTTGAATTGTTGATTCATTAAGGTCTAAAATGCCCCCAAGGTAATCAGAGAAACCAAAACTGCAGGAAATCTTCTCCCAACACTTCTCTACAATTTCTCCAAGTATGATGAGGATTGGTTTTCTGATGTCCATGTTACCCACCCCCAAAAATGGACCACTAGGAAAGTTCTCTCCATGTATCTAAAAACACCAGACTTGCAGAGAAGTTTCCCCTATATATACACAGTGGACCGTCGTATAACAAACGGTTTGTATAACATAAAATCTGTACAACACAAAAAATTCAGGAGATAGGGGAAATTTGCTTAACAGAATTGCCTATGGGGTGAATCCGTGCAACATAAAAAGGTTGTGATTAGAGATTGCTGTTTTCAGTGCATTCCTATGGGAAATTTGTATAAAGGAAAAATTCCATAACAGAATTTTATTTGGAACGAATTAATTCCTTTATACAAGGTACCACTGTATAGTCGTTCTTTGGCCTTGACAATTCACAAATCAAAATGAATCACATTTTGTCTCATTTGTGTTCATCTCCAAAGGACATAGATAGTTGCTTGATGCTTTGCAGTGCAAAATGATCTGAAGGGGTATATCGGGGGGGGGGGAGATGGGTACCTCTGCCCCAAGTGCAACAATCTGAGGGTGCCTGGAAAGGGAGCAGGAGGGGGAAGCCATGCACGCTCCTGCTGCCCAGCAGTCCTTCTTTCCCCTAAAGCTTGGCGATGGCACCCCCTCCACCCCCTCCACCGCTGTGCGCCAGGTGAGCACCAAAGCAGGCAGGCAGGCAGGAGTGCATTGGTTGTGGCGCCTTCCTCCTCCTCTTCCTCGCCTTGGTGAGAGAGGTGCACACACACACACGTGCGCGCACACACACACACACACACACACACACACACACACACACACACCCCACCCATCTGCCCGTGAGTACATGTGCATGCACCCCCCATGCCTACAGGGTTTGGCTCTCCATTGCTGGGTGGGTGAGACATTGGAGGGGGTGCCAGGAAAGGCGCAAAAATGAACTTTGTCCCCAGGCACTCCAAATCCTGGCTATGCCTCTGATGATCTATCCTTGCAATGTGCTTTTCTTCAATATCCTACCATTATCCTAGTTCCATTTTCCAGGAAAGAACTTGGGAAATAACTTTAGGATCTCAGTTTCTAAACAATAGACCTGCTATTGATCCTCAGAGTTGTAGTTCAAAAAGCACAGGCACGATGGAGTGAAAGTTTCCGAGAGTTGCAAACAGTTAGTTTACTAAGCGCTGTTCCTGAAAACCGTTTGGTTACAGATATCTTGAGTTGGTGAGCGACAGCGAAAGCCACTGCAAAGTTCATGATTAGCAAATAGAGGCTATTTTTTCTGTAGCCTTTGGAAAACTACTGATAACATTACTTTAAAATATGGGAGCAGGTTTTTCGTGATCTAGCTAATCTGAAACAGCATCTTTATTTGCTGCAGTGTGCTGACATTTGTTTCTGACCTTTGTCAATTCCTGACACACATTTTTTCTGATATTATGCAGTTTATTGTTTATCATGTTGACACAAGTAGCATGCAGCTTCTCATCGTAATCTCTGTCAGAAATATGGATAATAATTCTGTTAACCAACAGACATTTTTCTAGTTGACAGAGTAAATAAGACATACAGCCAAGGCCAAGGTTACAAAATAAAAAATCTTAGCATCTTGCAGAATAGGCATTCATAGGGTCAGTTCTCCAGCCATTTTGCCTTCCATACAAGAAACTGCCCTAGTTGCATATCTTTTTCAATTGGTGCACACATTGGCTTTTGCTTGTTTTAAGGAGGGCATGCTGCGGTCTCTATATGGTGTATTTTTAAATTTGGAATTGTGGACAATCATTGAGATAATACACTTGCTCCACAGCACAGGGAAAGTCCACAGCTTTAGGCTACTGCCTTGATCCATCTCAACAAATCAGGACTAGCAATTTTCGTCACCATTGGCGGTTGCTTTGTAATGCTAGTGGTCGTTAACTCTGTATTTAAAACCAAGACGCCACAAAATAGTGCTTTTAGAACTGGAACAACTTGCAGTAATATATTATTGCTTGAAAACTCCATTCTCCATTTGCTTACTGTTGTGAGGGTTGACAGCTGAGCTTAAACTTCTGGAGAGCTCAGAGATTTAGGCATCTGGCTGCCGACCCAGAGGTTGGAATTTGATTCTGACTGTGCCTCATTGACAGGGGCTGGACTTAATCATCCATAGAGTCCATGACAGCTCTTCATTTTGATGATGATGATGATGATGATGATGATGATGATGATGAAAGAAAGAAAGAAAGAAAGAAAGAAAGAAAGAAAGAAAGAAAGAAAGAAAGAAAGGGAAGCCCAAGAGGTGTGCCTTAGCATGTCATTGCCCCCACTAAATTCCTAATACAGTGGTACCTCAGATAATGAATTTAATTCATTCTGTGAGTCAATTTGCTAACCAAAATATTGTTACCTGAAATGCAGTTTCCCTTTGAAATGAATGAGAAACCAATTAATCTGTTCCAGAGGTCCAAAAAAAGGGGGGAAAGCTGTGTGTGTTTGGGGGGGATCAGACCTCTTTATAAAGTGCACTTTAAAGGCATGCAATGCTGGAACACACACACACACACACACACACACACACACACACACACACACACACACACACACACACACACACACACACACACACACACACACTGCAGTGCAATGCAAACATGGACAAAAGAAACCAGCAAGACTATCTCCATCTTGTTCCCACCAAAAATGCAATGGGGAAAAATGCAAACAGAGACAAACACAAGCGGCAAGAGAAACCCAGCCCATACTTGCCTGCAGTACAATGGAAAAGAATGCAAACATGGACAAAAGAAAGCAGAAAGACTACTTTCCCACCCTAAATTGTAATGAAAAGCAGTGCAAAGATGAATAAAAGCTACCTCCAAAACAAATGCCAGGTTGTTTCTTCCAAAAGTGCAATTGAAACCAATGCAAAGGCACAAAAAGCAAGAAAACCTCAGCTCTACCTTCCCAAGTCTGAAAGGTCCAAACCCCTCAGCTAAAAATGTCCAGAATGGCTCCAAAACTTAATAAAAAAGTGATCCAACTCCTCCCACCCCTCCACAAACTATGGGGGTGCAATGCATCCTGGGTACACTTTTTTTTTGAAAAGCATAATGGAAAATTCGTTATCTGAAATATCCCTATTCCTGGAAATTTCCATTCTCACAGCTCCTCTAATATGAAACTTAACATGCCATGCTTTGTGATTCATACCCTGGAGGCAAACATGGACTTCATTGGCAAGCCTGGTTTCTCAGCTTTGAAGAGAAGACAGAATCAGATCAGGGATAGGCTGAGATAACTCACTGGTTTAGTTATCTGGCTGTAAAGGCAGAGGTTGGGAATTCAATTCCCCACTTTGCCTCTAGGGAGAAGAACCAGCCCATGAAGTCTTGGGCAAGCAACATATAGTCCCAGGATACCAACTACCTGGAAAAGCCTGGAAAGGTCACCATACATCAGAAGATGAGTATTCCGGCAGCACATGATGGTGCTGAGATAATCTAGGATAGAAAATGTTAATAATAACATATAGTTGGGCCCCAGAGCCCTGTGTCTTCTGTGTCTTCAGTACCAACATGTAGTCCATCACTTGAGCCATCAATGGAGAGTTTGTTTTTCAACACTGAAAGATATTGAACATTCTATATTAGTGACTTCCTCCAGCTGATACACTGAGGTTTCTAAAATATTACTTATTTTCTTGATATTGATTGACCCTGCCTTCCATTTCATTCTTTGGAGGTGGAAAAGCCATCTACGCTGTTTGCCTCATTCAGTCTTATGGCCTGCAGCCAGTTCAAAAGCTTTTTGCATTGTTAGAGAGAGAGAGAGAGAGAGAGAGAGAGAGAGAGAGAGAGAGAGAGAGAGAGAGAGAGAGAGAGAGAGAGAGAGAGAGAAATGGAAACCCAAACTGCACCCAAACAAACAAAAACAGACCAAAGCTACATTTGAAACATGTGTTTCTAACTGATACATATAAAGCAAACTTAATTGAGACTGAAGTAATTATTTCTCTTGCATCAATTTTTTATTGCTTCATTGTGTAGAATTAAAATGATATGTGTAGGAAAAATGTTTATAAGAGGCAATGCAGATAATTATTAATTATGAAGGAAACAAAGGGGGCAGGAGAGAAGAGAAGGAAAGAAACGGTAGGATAAATGAATCTGCCAGTTCCATTTTCTCCTTCACTGGAAATTTTTTTACACCTCAAGGTCTTTACCTCCAGAGTATGAAGAAAACCGTAGACTTTGGTAAATCTGTGATGAACTTGTGAGGATTTGTAAATCCTAACCCATATGCACCAGCCATCTTCAACAGGGATAAATACAGATGTCATTTATCTTTCAAGGAACTGTTAAACGTGTGGAGCCTTTCAGAAACCAAAAAGATATGGGATCCAAAATTCAGCACAACAAACATAGTGGAATTCAAACTCAATTTTTAAAGACATCTGCCCCCAAAGATGTCCAAATGGATGGATGAATCTGTCGGTTCTGGTGTTTGTTTGCTTGTATACCTCCCCATTAGTGCAGAAAAACTACTCTGGGTGGTTTACGTTTGGCTAAAACAGTAATATAACAACAAAACAGAAAATAATCAACAAGAAGGGGGGGAGGAATCATGTAGGGTTGCCCAAAAAAGCCTCTCTATACAGCGGAGTTTTTGAAGGTCTTTTGAAAGATGGGAGGGAGGTTACCAAGTGCAATTCCACTGGCAATTAGTTCCATGACATTAGAGCCACTGCAAAGAAGGGCCTACTTCTAGCAGAAGCTTTCTCATGGCCTGGATGGACAGAATGGGTTGGTTGGATGACCTTAGGAAAACACGTTTTAACAAGCAATGTGGTCCCGAACCATGAAAGGCTTTAGAGGTGATTGTCAAAACCTTGTACGCAAGAGGTAACCAGTGCAGGTGAGCCAAGACTGGAGAGATGTGGTCAAACCCCTGGCCACTTGTTTCCAGTCTGGCTGACACAATTCTGGACCTCCTGCCATCTCCAGGTGAGACACAAGGGAAACCTCACATTGAGTGTAGTTGAAATGGGAAATGACCAATGCATACACAAATGGTTTACTTTTTTCTCTTTTTCCCCCTCAAGCTTTTTAGTAAAAGTTTCACCTCACAGAATTTGATCATTTTTAATATAAACTTTGCATGAAATGATACTGTAACCCATTTTTGCTAAACAATTCACCCAGCAGTCTATTTAATATTCTCATGCATGGAACTGTGTCATGTTTTCACTGCCAGCTCATTCAATATAGTACATGTGGCTGCAACTTTATTAAATCATAATGCCATCTTCCATAGTTCAAATGCCACATGAGTCAACATTTAAAAGGATATTATCTTTCTTAATGCAGGTGAGCAAAATCAATATGCTGTTTATAAACAGGTTGTTTGTCAGAGGCCAGTTTCTCCTTGATCCTTATTTGAATGTCTTTCTTTATTATTAGATTTGGAAAGTGGGGCTTGAGGTTTAAATAGGATGCCTCTTGATTTACCCACACATTTATAGCCAACCGATATTACAGCCAAGTCTCTATGATCCACCTGGACTGTTGCCTCCATGCCAGCAAATATTTTAGCCCATTAGATTGTGAACAATATTGGTGATCCAGGGGCCTATGCACTTCACCAGTGAGCCAAACAAATCTAAAAATTGTGGTTGTGCAATTGATCGTAGAGTTTATGTCAGGACTGTTGGGTAACACACCCGTGGAAGTGCTTCATGGATCTTATTTCCAATCTTCTGTAATTCCCCATCCCCACCCCCATTCAAGTTATGCATGCATAGCTGTGCCACAGGATTTCAGCCTCTATGATTCTCATGTTTTGTGTCTGTGTAGTGTAGGACATCTGCTTGTACCACGCTGTTTTCGTTCCCTATGGAACTTGCATTTAGTGTGTTTTGTTCCGTGACTTGTCATTAGAAGAAAAGCACAGGCTTACTTTGCATGTCAGACTGCTGAGAGACCCATCTCGGAGGAATCTCCATTATGGGAGGAAAAGTGGGTGAATGGCAAAGAAAATGCCTTCCCTTTCATGTGCCATTTTACTGTCATTGAAAAGGCTGTGCAATCCTTTTTAAACCCAGTAGTAAAGGCCATGCTTCTGGCTGATGATGATGATGTTCACATTGGGCAAAGAGTGCATCATCAGAGCTTGCCCAAGACAATTTGATGCCTCAGAGGGAGTTCATATGATGGCCCACAAGTGGAAACACTTTAACATCTTGCTTGCCATCCAGACATAAACCTCTACCTTCATCTATCTGCTCCTGCTCTCCTTTTATCAATGTCAGTCCACAATATCCTACTCCTGGATGTAGTTTAGAGATGTTCTGCCATGACACACACACACACACACACACACACACACACACACACACACACACACACACACACACACACACACACACACACACACACACACACACAATCTGAGGAAAATCTACCAGATTCAGACAAACATATTTTTTTCTCCAGAAACATTTATACAAGATTTCCACAGTTTTCCTTCAGCACCCAAAGGACTCAGTCTCACTAAAGTTTTCTGCACATCTTAATTTGATGCATAGTTTTTTTTTTTGGGGGGGGGGGTTGTCATGTGGTGTTTGATGCGCAGTTAGTGTCCTGTCAACAGGGTAGTATTTTACTGCTCTGTGTTCGTCTCTACTTGGTTACTGCACATCTTTTTCCTTTTTCCTTGGTCGATTTTCTAAGCCGGACCCACAGGAAATAGCAGGAAAAGGGGTATGAAACTAATTACTGCATATTTTCTGGGGTTGCACATCACTAGAGTAGCAAAGAAATGCACATCTTTAAGGGAAGTGTTTTAAACCAACCCCTATTGGTGGTTTAAAATCTTCTGTGAAAGTCCACTTCTGGGGGCGTGGACGGTCGGGGCACCAAATTACTTTCCTTTGCAGTTAGGAAGCGATCTTTTACTGAGCAGTTCGCTGCAGCAAAAATGCACAGAAAACACTGGTGAGACCGCGGCTTAAGTTACATTTTATGGATTCTCCTGTCTGTAAAATATCCTTCCTCTAAGAAGCTCATTCATGGCAGAAACAAACCTGACCAGCTCTGGCTAACTGAGGTAATAAATCTTCTTCAGAGTCTGGAAATAAATATGACACCTGCTATGTGACTAGTAATTTTTTCAGTACCTGAGCTATAACTAAGAGTTTTTGTCATAACTTAAAATGAAGGATAACTCCATTCCTTTTGCAGTATAACTGCCTTCTTTCAGCTGGTTTGAAACACCTGCCATGTATTTGCTTCTCATACTTTCCCCCTCCCTTATTAATTTCCCCATCTAGCATTAGGAAGCTATTCTATAGGTCTCAAAAGCTTCCATACTTTATACATCTACCCATTACTTTACACATTTAACTGAGTTGGAAGGGGCCTCTAAGGCCAATGAGCCCAATCTCCTGGTCAACGCAGGAATCCAAGGTACATCTGATAGAAGGTTGTCCAATTTTCTCTTGAATGCATCCTGTGTTGCCGCACTCACCACACCTCCCAAAGCAATTGGTTCCATTGTTGTACTGCTGTAACTAGACATGGGCACGACTCGGCGAAATTGTCGTTTCCGTTTTCGGTTATTGTTTCCGTTATGTAACGGAAATGGTAACGATAAGTAAGCCGTCAGAACTCGAACTCGAACCGAAAAAAGAAAAATTTGGTCGGGTTTTTTGTTTCCGTTTGTGGCATCGCGGCGATCGCGCAATGCGAAGCACAGGAAAAAGTTTTTAAGTTTTTTTAAAAAAAACTGACTCCCGGCCAAAAAAGCAGGCGAAAATATGCCTGCCTGAGGCTTTGCCACCTACCAGAGGGGTGGTTTCTGGGGGGTCCCCGGCCTTCTCCCTGCCAGGACCCTACCTGTCATGGAACCCGAATGTGAAGGGTTAAATGCTGGAGAGCAGGAGGAGGAGCCTTGTAGTTCAACTCAGCAGGCAGCTGAGTCTGAGGACGCAGCTGAGGGCACATCTCCTCCTATAAGGACTAGGAGCAGGATCCTGCAAACGAGAACTAACAGGAGAGCTAGGGAAAGGATCTTTAATGATAGGCGTAGAATTAGATCTGAAAGCCCTGAGTTCTAGCAGGAGCCTTGCCAGAGATATGGGTGTGCTCTCTGCTTTAGGATAAAGCTAGCAAGTTTACCCTGAACCCTCTGTGGGAGCAACGCATCACTTACCTTGCCACCACGTTCCTGTGTGTTATCCTGACTTTGTTTCCTGACCTTGGACCGGCTTTCTGACTACGGCGTTCTCTGTTTCCTGACCTTGGACCGGCTTCCTGACTACGACGTTTCTCTGTTTCCCTTGAACTTGGCATTTGGCTCTGTAAGTTATTCTGGATTGACTCGGACTGTTCTTTGTACTTTATCTGGATTACAACTAAAGTTCATAGCAAAGAACTGAACTTGGCTTGCTGTGTGTTCTGTGTGCGGGGCTTGACACTCCCGCTCTTCTCCTGTCCTTGGCTGCTTGCACCAGGCTGGGGGGGGGGGGGATCATCCTCGTCGTCTCGCCATCGCCATGCCATGCGGTGTGGGGGGGAATCAAAATGGCGACCACAATTTTTCTTTTGAAATTGTGGTCAAAAAACACACCAAATAACCACAGAAACATGTGAAATTTATTTATTTTAAATGCCTGAATTTTAATAGTAGCAGCAGTGGGTTTTTTTATAGCAATAAAATGTCATATTGGTTTTATTTTTATTTTTTATTTTTTATTTTTTTAGACCTGCCCATTTGGGCTGGGCATGGGATGGGACCATGCAAATTTTTTGAACCATTCCACCAATGGCATCACCAGGTTTTTGACTGACACTTCTGGATGTCTTAGAGAGCATAAAAAGCCAAGGCACCTTCCAGAAATCGCAGTCGGGTGTGGATGTGGTTGAGGGAGGAGGGCTGGCTGCAGGTGCTGGTGTGATCCGATCAAGATTGAGGAGGGAGGCTGGAGGCTTTAGGATTTAACTGAGGCAGGCAGGGAGGGAATTGAATTTAGAAAATAATTTCTTTGATTCCCTGCAGCTTTGTCTGCTGAAGGGAATAGCAGTTTATTCTTTATTTCTTCTCTGGCAGTTTGTGAGGATTTTTTTCTGATATTGGATAAAGGGGGAGGTTCGACTGGGAGTGGGAGGTGTGGATTTATTTTAAAAATATATTATATACTACCATTTATTTTCTATTTTCCCAACTTCAATTTGCTTGCACACACACACATTTGGGGTGCAAGCCAAGAACAGAACCTCTATCCTAAGTGATATCCTAACTGCCCACTCACCCGTCCTCCCACGCCGCCACCCACCTGCAGCCCGTGCCGCCGCCCGCCCACTCGCCCGCCGTGGCTGCCGCCTGCCCATGGCCCACCGCCCGCCCGCCCGCACCTCCCCCCACCACCCACCCGCCCTGCCCCGCCCGCTGCCTAGGGCGCAAAAACATCTAGAGCTGGCCCTGATTGCGGGACGCCCCTATGCTCTAGGAAGTCAAATCGCGCTAAATCACGGTGGAAATGACAAACGACAAACGGAAACAACAAATTTTTGAAACATTTCGCGACATACGGAAACGACCGGAAACGGACCCGTTCGGACAAATAAAAACTCGAAACGTCATTTTTTCTGGTTGTGCCCATGTCTAGCTGTAACCATTAGGAAGGTTGAATGCATTTATTTCCCTGTTGTCTCATGTAACTTTGGTGCCCGCATCACCCCTGTTTTAAACTATTTCGGGAACTAAATTATTTTTGATACAGAATAATCCAGGAGAATAAAGTGTATTTCCATGATAGGTCAGCTTCAGAAGAAGCAATGCATTTCTACCTGACAGACTGTTAGAGTGTATGAATCACATGTGAACAGGAAGCCTGTATCTGTGGGTACCTCTGCACTCAGATGACCTCTTTAGCAGGAGGATATGACCTGCTTCCACCAGCCTCTGTAGGCAAAAAAATAGATATACATTCCTTGAGAAATGCCAATCAGCCAATTCCTTTTTCCAGTCTTTCTCCACATGCAGTGTGGCTTTGTCAATTTAAGACACTGTAAGAGAAAGGAAACTTGCCATTTTTTAAAAAAAGGGTAGCACCAGCTTCTTCAAAGATCTGCATTAGCTACTGGTCCTGATGTAAATACTCAACCTGCAGGGCTAATCAACACGAGCAAGCAAATATTTGAAGAAGAAATACCCAGAGAGGGTGCAGGCATGGAAAGAAATTAGCTGTGAAGGAAAATCAATTATATATCATTATCAGCAAGCGGTCTGCAGTACATCCCATTAATAAAGCTCCATCTAGAAAAAGCACAAATCGCTGCTCAGTTCCTCTACCTCCAGGATGATAACACACTCAGAGTTATTTTTGTATCTGCTCATGATCCTGAATCCCGGGGGAGGGGTGTGTGAAGGAAGTAACAAAGAGATGTAAAGCTTTTGGACTTCTGTGAACTACTGGCAGTAGCACACAAAAAAATGATGTAAATGATGTAAATGAATACATTCATGTAGAAAAGGAGCCGGAGAAGAAAATTGCTTCCAGGATGACGGAAGCCACTTTCACCCCTACACATATCTATGGCAAAGTCAGAATAGAAAACCTAGAAGGATAAGGACTGAATAATTGAGGCTTAAAGCCACAGTGGCTTATGAAGATTCTATTATAGCTTGCCAAAGTATAAAAGTATAAAAGACCACAGGAGCCTTGTAGCAATAGTAGCTAAACTGCAGTACTGACGTCATAAAAACTCTGCTCGCAATCAGCATTCAGTCCTGATGGACTGAGTTAGCTGGCTCAAGTTTGAATCAGCCTTCCATCCTTCCAAATTTGATAAACTGAATATCCAACTCATCCGGGTTGGGAATGTACAGTCTGCATAATTAAACTGTGAACCACCCAGAGAATGCTTTAAACACTCTGGGGCAATACATAAGCAGCATCCTTTTTATAGTTGTTGCGAGTTTTTCAGGCTGTTTGGCCATGTTCTGGAAGTTTTTCTTCAACAGACTCTGTGGCTGGCATCTTCAGAGGGCAAGGGGCTCAGGGAACTAGGAGTTATCTCTATGCTCTGGGGCAGGCTTGTCCAAACTTCGGCCCTCCTGATGTTTTGGACCACAACTCCCAGAATTCTAAGCTTAGATTGTCAATGACAAAGGACTGTGGGGGTTGTGGTCCAAAACATCTGGAGGGCCAAAGTTTGGACATGCCTGCTCTGGGGTATAGAGTGACTGAGATTGGGGTTTTTAAGTTGTGGGAAAGAGGAAACTTGTCCTATGCAGGAGAATAGGTGTTAAGTCATTGTATTGTGGTGAAGGGATTAAGAAGTTTCAATGCAATCAGGGGTAGGAACAATCGTTCTGTGTAGTTGATGGGTGTCATTAGCTGTTTTATTGTGTGAACTGATCACTGTTGCTTGTGGCTGGGTAGCAATCATTGAGTTTTGACCTTTTGCACTCTGCAGCTTTTAGTACTGGAAGCCAGGCTTTGTTGATTTTTAGACTTTCTTAGTTTTTGTTGAAACAGTGCTTATGTTTGTGGATTTCAATGACTTCCCTGTGTAGTCTGACATAGTGAATTGGTAGTGTTGTCCAGCACCATCTTAAGAAAGTGTGCTCACTAACATCACCCAAGGACTGGGGAGCTTTTCTTAAACAAATTTATTTATTTGATTTGATTTATATACTGCCCATCAGACAGCAAAAGGCCACTCTGGGTGGTTTGCAACAATACCAAATAAGAGCAAGAAAAGACAGATTAAGCATAGAACCACAACATAAAATATCATTAAAATTAGATAATCCAAAAGCTATAAAAACAGATGGCAGGGCTAGAGAACCTAGGATAAACAATTTATGGTAAACAGTGCTGCGTTAGGATGTCATAGGCACAGGGACAAATGAGAAGCTTTAGCCTGTCTAGTTATCTAAACCTAGCTTCTTGGCTTTCCTTCAAGCTAAGCAGAGCATCCAGGCCCTGAGATGAGCTAATGAATACTTACTACATATCATGACTCAAGGAATGAGGCCCATCTGCAGGAGACTGGAGGCATGGCAGAAGTAAGAACAGGAGTGGAATTTCCCCAGAACCAGTCCTAAATCTTCCCACTTCACTGGAAACATCAAGACCTTCCATGCTCTTGAGTTGATATTTTCAGACTCTAGGATAGCATCCACCACAGAATCACTGGCTGTTCCCCTGTACTATCACGGTCAATTGCTAAACAAGCAGTCTTGGACTTGAAGAGACTTGACTCACCCAAGGCAGACCTGGTCACTAACACTACAGCCCATTTGGGGGCTACATTTGAGTTTGCCTGTCGCTGAAACACCAGTAGTTCATTGATTCCATAAATGCACATGAAGCTGTCCACTGTACGGTCTTCTTTGCTTGAACTGTGCCTTACTGAACCTGACCTGAGTTTTGTGTCAGGTCCTTTGCTTGCCTGGTCTCTGCTTGATCGGGGCTCTAATGTGAGCTTCCTTGGCTCTGCCACCTTAGTCTTGCAGAACCCGGACTCATGCCTATAAAACACAACATACCTCACTAAGACTAGAACTGGGAAACCATCATCTCTAGAATGTGACAGCAAGCCTAAACCTGAGTGGATGTAACTGAAGCAACTGTCTGTTCTTTCCTAGGAATTATTCAAGAAAGGTTGCTGACAATATTTAGGAAGAGTCATCCATCTCTCATTGTAACACAAGCAAATCAAGTTCCCTTGGTCTCTCAGTGATGTTGCCCCAATCTTATATTTATGAACTTTGTATTCTGCAAATAAAATCAAAGTGAATGATCCAAGCCTATAAAAGTCAGACATTTCCCCCCAAGACTGCCTCATATTTTCCTATTAAAAAACAGGAGAGCATAAAGTGTCATGTAATGAATTCTCAGAAGTCTCACTGTCAAACGTTGTTGATGGGAATCTCTTAATGGAAATCTATGGAATGCAAAGCCCCTCTAACACAATGCTAACAATAGCAGGGACAACAAATTATTAACCTGGATGTGAAGTTCACAGCTGCAGAGTCCTAAAGAGAGCCACAATGTAGAAAATGTAGCAGCAATGAGCAGGTAAACCCACAGCATCGCAGCAGGGTAGAAGTTGAACACAGAGCCTGACTGAATTGTGCAAGAGGTTTTTGAAGGAAAGGTCTGGCTTCATCCCTTCACTATGCATTGGACAGAAAAATCCTTCGAGAATACACTGAACAAAACTGTTAGCCAGACGCCATGATTTGTTGTTGTTCAGTCATTCAGTTGTGTCCAACTCTTCGTGACCCCATGGACTAGAGCTCGCCAGGCCTTCCCATTTTCCACTGCCTCCCGGAGTTTGGTCAAATCCATATTGGTTGCATTGATGACACCATCCGACCATCTCATTCTCTGTCGTCTTCTTTTCCTTTTGCCTTCAATCTTTCCCAACATCAGGGACTTTTCCAAGGAGTCCTCTCTCCTCATGAGGTGGCCAAAGTACTGGAGCCTCAGCTTCAAAATCTGTCCTTCCAGTGAACATTCGGGGTTGATTTCTTTCAGGATGGATAGGTTTGATCTCCTTGCAGTCCAGGGGACTCTCAAGACTCTTCTCCAGCACCACAGCTCAAAAGCATCAGTTCTGCGGCGATCAGCCTTCTTTATAGTCCAGCTCTCACTTCCATACATCACTACTGGAAAAACCATAGCTTTGACTATCCTGACCCTAGTTGGCAAAGTGATGTCTCTGCTCTTTAGGATGCTATCTAGGTTTGCCATTGCTTTCCTCCCAAAAAGCAGGCATCTTTTAGCAATGACAAACACACCAAAGGAAGAGATGGAAGGCCACCGCTCGATCATTCAGGTCATTTCAGGTTTCATCTTTAAAAGTGATCAGTAAAAAATGATGGGGAAATGATGAATGCAACCACTGAGGAGGAAAAGAGGGGAGGAGGATTCAGGGTAAGTGACAGAAGCTGTGCCTCCTACAATACATGGCTGGGCAAAGCGTGGCCCTCCGTAACTCTTTGGGTTGCAGTTCCCCAGAATGCCTCACCATTGACTTTGGCAGCTCAAGCTGAGGGATGGTCCAGAACACTTGGCCACCCTGCTGTAAAAAAAGAACTCCTGTTTGGGTGCAAACCCCTAGTGTTTCCTATTTAAGGCTGTCCAACAGTAAGATCTTGATGGGGAACATTTCCAGAGGGACAGTTGTGTTTGTCTCTAATGTGCCAAAGCTAACAAAGGATCTCGTGGCACCTTAAAAACTGATCTGTTTTGCTTGGCTTGAGGTTTCATAGGCAGGAGCTTAGTTCTACAAGTGCATATGATGCAGAAGGAAGCAATCCAAAAAGCTTATAGTCAAATCAAATGCATTAGCCTTGAGGATGACCTCAGACCCTTTGTTGGCTTTGTTTTCCCTCAGAAGCACTCTTTTTAGAAACGTGTTAGATGATCTCAGGCTTTGTAAACAGATCTGAATTCCTGAACATAAAATAAAATCTCTGGCAAACTCTGTTAAAACTCTACAAAGCAATTGTTCTCTTTATGATCTCCCAGACATTGTCTTTTAATGACCTATTTGTCCTCCTAAGATTCAACAAGAGAGATGCTAAGCTTAGGAAACAGACACCCCTCATCCACTTGTAGTTGCTCCCCATCCCTCCAGAGTACTGGTAATATCGGTACATCTTTTCCATTTAAAGCTTCTTTTAAATTCCTCTCCACCACCACCTCTTTCTGCTTCCTGTGAAATTCATCTTCAAGTGCTACTCTGTTATAAGGCTGCTTTTTTCTGGTTATATATTGTTGAAGATTTCCTTCCCCGCTATTCTATGTGTTGTGGACTGTATTTCATTATTTTCCGTGGGACTCTAGGAAGGGGGGGGGACAAAAAGACCAAAAACAAAAAAAAACCCCATTCCTTTATTTGAGACTCCTGACATTTATTAGCATAATAAAAGTCTCAAGATGAAATTGCAGTTTTCCAGCCAGTAATTTCATTTGCTGCGGAATTTACCAGGAATTTATTTTAGAGCCCGGTAAAACCTAAAATATGAGGTTATGTATGAAATACAGATGGGGGTGGGGGGATGAAAATGGATTACAGAATGAAAAACTGGGCTGCTGTTGTGATTTTTTTTTCCATTAAGGAATGGCAGAGAAAATGGAATGAAGACCAGGGTTTAGACAGTCCTATATCAAACATTATGCATTGCCTTGCAAGCTATTCCCTCTCTAGAGATTACAACTGATCTGCATACTGTCCTACTGTGCTCAAATAATGCCTATGGCTCAGAATGGCTTTTTCTTTTAATGATTCCAGCTCAGTGTGCAACTCCGTCCTCTTTTGGGAACAAGCTGGCCAGTGCGGAACATGCTTTAGTAACTTC
This sequence comes from Phrynocephalus guinanensis, assembly GCA_037367245.1. NCBI lineage: Eukaryota > Metazoa > Chordata > Lepidosauria > Squamata > Agamidae > Phrynocephalus > Phrynocephalus guinanensis. The sequence goes on along the minus strand of CM074735.1, from coordinate 24,565,232 downwards.
CTGAATGAATTAGCATTTAACGCTCTAAATGAAGCCATCTCCAAAGAGCATCCGAAATGCAGCAGTCCAACTATTTAGTCACAGCTGACTTCCCGAGTCTCAAAACGTCCCTCATGAAGAAGTTTTGTTGGTTCTCAGTTCCTATGTATTAGCTGAAGAATACTTCAGAGCAGCCATTCTCAATGGGGGCTGTATGGCCCTCTAGGGAGCCTGGAATATTCAAAGGTGGCCACAGACTGGAAAACACATGTTCACATGCCACCTTATAAGGCTTGTTATGCATGCTTTAGAGCAGGGGTGTCCAAACTTAAGCCCTCCAGATGTTTTGGACCACAAGTCCCAGAATTCCAAGCCTGTATTGCCGATGACAAAGGACTGTGGGAGTTGTGGTCCAAAACATCTGGAGGGCCAAAGTCTGGACAGCACTGCTTTAGTGCAACCGTTCTTAACCTTCTTTTTTGGGTGCAGGGCACAGCCATAAACACAATATGGAAGGAATATACTCAAAATCAGGATTGTATATGGGCTCGACCACACCTGCCAAAACAACCCGTTATACCAATTTGGCTGTTAGATTGTTTCATAATACTCGGTTCACATGACACACAAAGATTCAACACCATTTCCCAGTTAGCCATTTCTTCCCTGTTTATTTCTTTCTCACCAAGAGGGTTGATTTATTTTGTACTGAGGATTTATTACTTCATTCCTTATTGTTTCAGCCTACGTGGATGTTGTTGTTGATTTATTTCCTTTGCAAAGGGGTCAGGTTTCTGGGTGCTGTGGCCACTTTATGGCTGCTGTGCTTGTATCTTTTTTTTAAGTATATTGACAAATCAGACTTAGCATCCACTGGTGCAGCTGGAGCAACACCCCAAGAAACACCAACATGAATACATTGCTCAGAAAGAGACAACCTTCACTCGCTCCCTTGTGAGTGAAAGAGGACTTGAGATTTCCTTTTTTGAATTGTAAATGTGTGTTGTGTTTTGTTATCCAGTCTCTACACACAATAGTTTGAAAGTCTTTCAAGACTTGCTTCCTCCTTTTGACACTGTTCAGCGGGGAAAAGATATTCAGGAAGGAAGGGGGAGGGGAGGAGGGAAGCCCCATACCATGCTACTGTATTTCTGTCCTGATGGACCAACTTTGATAATTAAAAAATATTACTGCCCCAAGAAACAGCAGAAAAAATGGATTGATACAAAATTAAAGAGTCATGTAGCTTTATCTCAAATGAAAGAAATGAATCACTAATTAAAAGCAATGGGAACACTCCTGCTAGATATACACCAACTGGAAAAATTGCATCTCTACAACAAATTGGAATAACTAAGGTTCTTTTGGTGACTGTCATTATGCCCTACGATCATCAAAGTAAAATTTTATACAGTGGTATGTGAAGAATTCTTTCCAATCTGTGTCTCCCTTCAAATGTGTAGGCTCCCAGGTGGGCATATTGAGAACGGCCCTGTTGAGAACGGCCACTTTAAATGATGTTTTTGTCCACATCTGCTATAGTGGATGTGGCAAAAAGGGTTAAAACAAGTATGAATATTCATGACTCTGTTTTGAATAGCCAATCACCAAACTGGTAGGAGTAGTTAAGCATGTTATATAGTGGGACCTAATGGGTGATGGGCAAGTTCAGTATGAGTTCAGTTTGTGTTAGAGCTGAGAGAAGTTCAGTTAAGAGAGCTGAGAGTCAGTTAGATTGTCAGTTGGTCAGGGGGGAGATCCTGCCACTGAAAAGGGTCTGGTTTTTAAAGGAAACACATTATTATAAGATTTCATGTAAGCAATACAAGAACATCGGCTAAAGCTATCATAATACTGATCATCTAATTATAAACCAATAAACATTTCATGTTTTGTTTTAAAACTATATAACCTGGTGTGACTCTATCTCAAATACATACAAGTGTCCAGTTAATCTGGTCATGGCAGCGAGTGAAAACCCAGTGTGTGTAAGGGGCACGTCATAGTGGAAACTTTACTTTTAGCTGCAGTGGCAGAAGTGGGAGATTGATAGTCCACTCTAACATCCTTGATTAGAGCCAAGCTGTGGTAAGCTACACAGTATTAGAGCACTATCAAAAGAAGGAACTAGAAGTAAACCACTTCTGAAAAATTTTTCCCCTTGGAAACCTTAGCAAGAGTAGCCATACATTTGGAACCAATGTGGCTGCACATAACAATTACTATTTTGTCATAGTAGAAATTAATTTGTCTGACTTTGCTTCAGTTCTGTCCTTTCCTATTCTCTTGGATTCCATAGTTTCTTTCATTGTGATATATGAGGTGTTTGTGTGTTATGTTCTTAGTGTTATTTTAAGCCTCCTAGCCATCCTTTGCTTTGCCTATGAGGTGGAATATAAATGCTATTTTACCAGAGCCTCTTTGGGGAAGGGGATTTAAGATGAAGTATCACATGACTGTCTTCATTGTTGGAAGACAAATAGGAAACACTCAGACCTTGTGTTGTACAGTAGCTTGCTTGGTTTTCCACAGGGGCAACTTCAACATTTGAATACTCTCACCTGTCATGCCTGCAAGGCCAATGTCAAAGAGATAGGTTGAGAACTGTTACTATTTAGAACAAACTTGCAGAAATAGAGTGAAAGAGAATCATGTCTAAAGTAACTTCAATTGATTACAATTGTTATAAATTAAGTATGACTAAACCTAGACCCAAGTGTTGAGATATTTTTCTTTGCCACAATTTCAAGGCAGAATGTTACTTTTTCTTGCCACTTGCACTGCTGATAGTCTCATCTCTTGTTTTATTTTTTCCATGGTTGAGTCAATTTTTAAAACCATTTTATTAGAGCCTTTTGAGTAGGAACCCAGAGTACAAATGGGAGGAGGGAAAAATAACTTATTTTCTAGTAGAAAACTCACCAAAATATCAAATAGTCACATCTGTTATGATCAAGGCTAAGTACAAAATATCAACACATGAGCACAGTTACAGGCTTGTAGTGAAAAACTGGAGATATGTAGGGAAGGTTTTCCCAACTACATAAATGCCAAAACAAAAATACCCACAATGATCAATGTCCAGAAGTTGGTTATTGGTACTTTATAAAACCTGACAATGGGTGCTGCTGAAATGTTTCATATTCTCCAATATTTGTGAAAAGGTTATATATTTAGTTTGATTTGTAATTATCCAGTCTGGTTTACAGTTGGGGGAGGGGCACCAAAAGCCCATGATAAGAAGATCCCTTGTTATCATGGAATAGTGGGAAAGAAATGAGAGAACCACTTCTGGAAGTGAAGACAAGGGCCTCAAAGGCTGCTACACACCAACTGAAAATCTGTAGGCCCTATAAACGCAAGCAGTCATTTTCCCCTAATCAAAAATCCAGACTATACAAATCCTGAGTTGCCCCTTATCATGCCTTAAGGATCTGAGGGTCTGTCTCTTGGAACATAGAGACCCGAAAAGTGGGGGGGGGATGAGCCTTTCTCCAGCAAGTGCCTTACTTCCTTCTTGTACCCCCCCCCACACGCACACGCCCATTAGAGGAAGTACCAGGAGTGAGAAATCTGGAGCTGAATGGCTGAAAAACTGCTTTACATGTGGAAACTCTTAGCCAAGTTCAATCCACCTCAGGTTCAAACCACAGGAAGGGCTAGGAAAACTCTCTCCCTGAACTCTAGGAGAGCTACTGCCACTCATTGCCAGCACCCCTGGACTAAATGAGCAAGGTGTCTGACTCAGTGTGAGGCAGCTTCCTGCATTCATGTGCGTAGTAAAGGACTGCAGGAGAAGCAAGATGTGTGCAGGAAGAGCCTCATTCTCCTCAGTAAGGCACCCCTTTCATGCTGCCATTTTAAAGCAAAAGCAAAGTGGTCTGCTTGTATACTGCCCCATACCACTTCAAGTAGTATCTGGGCGGTTTACAGTTTTTAATTACAGTATGCAGGCTACACATTGCCCCCCTCCCACCCCTGCAGGCTGGGTACTCATTTTATCAACCTCAGAAGGATGGAAGGCTGAGTCAACCATGAGCCTGCTACCTGGGATTGAACCCCAGGTCGTGAGCACAGTTTTACCTACAGTACAAGCATTGAACCACTGCACCACGAGGCTCTTTCTAATCTGCTCACCCCTGTGTTATGAATAACTGAGGAAGATATATTTGAATAAATAGATCTTCCGCCATCATGTTCAGTTTGAAGCTCACAAAACAACTCTTGCTGCAGTTGTAAGCCATACATTTATATATATTTTTAATTTCATCCTTGTACATCTAGCTGCCAAAGATTACACTCTTGAGAAGTTCAAAACTCACTATAGTCTAGTTAAGTGATTACATCCATTCCTAAGCACCTCCTTTCATGTCATTTTTGTCATCCCTTTCAGCCATGTATTGAAGTACACGCAGAAAGGAAGCGTCTTCCAATTTCTTCCAGCTTTGTATTATGAATGATACAAACATTTCTTCCAGCTTTGTATTACGAATGATATAAACAGTGTCTGCAAATCAGGTGCTGGACCCTTTATATAAGACTTCTGAGGATGAAAGTTTTTTTGGTCCTTACTGGTGATGACCCGCAGGCTCCGTCATAAAGCATGCCTACAACTTTGTAGTCCTCAAATACAAACCAAAACAATTGTCATTCAAATAATGGACTGTAGTCAGGGGGGTTCTTTGTCTGGCTGCAAGGTTCTAGGAGCAACTCTCCTCCAGATGACGTGATTATTTCTTCCTGGAGAGAGAAAATGAATTGCATTAGCAATAAAATGCAAATAAAATAAATGTTATCAGCAGCAAGAAAAATAATCATGTTGGTTATAACTAGAAGGGGGCCACCCTAAACACACTTAAGCAGCTCCACTGAATTTAATCTTCAGTAAACATGCGTAGCCTCATGCTGCTATATACTTGAAGTTTAAAAGAGTTTTAATGATTAATATTGCCCCAGTGAAAAGGACAAGCATTAGCACCGCAGTTAATATTCTGAGGGAGATGAAGGTCTTTGTAAAAAAAAAAAAGGGGGGGACCCCAGGCTCCCCAGCTGTTGCCAGAGCAGCAGTCCTCAAGCGGGTGGTGAAGTGCAAGATGGACTGGAGCTGGAATGGTTCCAGCACTCTGGGAATGGTGGGAGGAAGGCATGGAGTAATCTCTGTTGGCCTCCCGTTGGCCAGAGGGGAAGGGTTTTCCCCTCTGCCATCTTTCTCTTGGAAAGCAGGAAATTTAAAATCAGATTATGCCTTTGTTGATTAACATCCTTTCTAATTTTGCCCTGATTCTTTCCAGAAACAAATTGACTCCTTGCTAGGAGTATATTGATTTCCTTTCTCAAATATATATGTAGTCCACAGTGAACACAACTGCTCTATTTAGAACAGCTTTAGATAAAAACCAGTTCAGGCAACTGATCGCCAATGTTCTACAAGGACATGGCACTTGAGGAAGAAGAAGAAGAAATATATATGTCAATACAGATGAGTATTACTTCTGAGGAGAGAAGTATAGGCCTGTGCTTTTAGGGCCTTTAGTTTACTACGGTAGGTTGGGGCAACTTGTAACCCTCTAGACATTGTTAGACTGCAGAGCCACACTGCCCCAACTAGCACAATCAATGGTAACGTAGAGATGGGCAAGAAATGCACTTTTAATTTGTTTCATTATTTGTTTCATTAGCTATTAGTCTCTTCTTCTTTTTTAAAGTGCCGACAGCATGACCCCTGGGGCCAGGCCGGCACTTGTTTTATTTATTTAATTTTATTTTATTTTTTTGTTTTATAACGCCAACCAAACGGCTTCTGGGGCCAGGTCGGCGCTGCTAATTTTTTTTTTAAGCATCGACTGCGTGGTCCCTGGGGCCAGGTCGGTGCTGGCTCTATTTAAGTTATTTTTTCTTTATTTTAGACTGGCAACGCGGCCACCCCTGGGGTCAGGTTGCCACTCCTTTTTTATTTTTATTTTATTTGAATTTGTGGGGGGGTATTTTAAAAGTCCCCAGCAGGGACTTTTGAGGTGCTGGCTTGGGGCCAGGACCTCAGTTTGTTTGTTTGTTTGTTTGTTTGTTTTTTCAAGTGCCAGCCACGGGTCCCCAGGGGCCAGGTCGGTGCTGGCTCTTTACTTTTATTTTATTTTTCTTTATTTTAAAGCACGGCACTCCTTTTTTAAATTTATTTTATTGGAATTTGGGGGGGGGGGGGTAAAAGTCCCCAGCAGGGGCTTTTGAGGCGCTGGCTTGGGGCCAGTGCGTTGGTTTTTTTCTTCTTCAAACACCAACCATGGGGCACCAGGGGCCAGGTCAGAACTGGTTCTTTGTTCTTCTTTATTTTAGAGTGCCGACCTGGCCACCTCTGGGGCCAGGTCAGCACTCCTTTTATTATTTTTATTATTATTATTATTATTATTATTATTATTATTATTATTATTATTATTATTATTATTATTATTATTATTATTATTATTATTATTATTATTATTATTATTATTATTATTATTATTATTATTATTTTGTTTTTAAAAGTCCCCAGCCGGGGGCTTTTTGAGGTGCTGCCTTGGGGCCAGCACCTCTACAGGCCTACCTTCCTGCCAGGACTAGGAGGACTGTAGCTATGAGGACAAGGTAGGAAGGGAAATGAAAAATGAAGTGAACGAAATGGAAATTTGTTTTATTTTATTTTGTTTTTTCTTTGATGGGTTGTTTTGTTATTTGTTTTGTTAGCTAACGAAATGAATAACGAATAATGAAACAAATTAAAAGTTCATTTTGCGCCCATATCTAATCTATCTATCTATCTATCTATCTATCTATCTATCTATCTATCTATCTATCTATCTATCTATCTATCTATGGATGGGTTTTAAAACTGTCCATTCTACAAAAAATTCCAGGGAGGAATTCACATTTTTATACAACCTTGCTGCTTTCTGACAAAGTTCTGGGTATAACTTTTAAAGTGGCTAAATACTATCTTGGTGTAAATTCTTATCACAGGCCTTGTTGCTAGATGGTGCAGTATATAAGTCCAATAAAATAAATAAATAAATTTTACCCTTGTAGGTCACTGAAACTGGTGACTGAATTTGCTCTCTAGGAGCAACAAACCATTAATAATGTAACAAGGGTGTTGGTCTTTACCAGGCATGTCCAAACTTCGGCCATCCACCCCTAGAATTCCAAGCCTGTATTTCCAATGGTAAAGGACTGTGGGAGTTGTGGTCCAAAACATCTGGAGGGCCGAATTTTGAACATGCCTGGTCTATACTTTTATTTACCCTTATTTCATTACTGCATCTGAAAAGCAATAATGTTAATTTGGTGCACATAGATGTTTTAGAGGTATAACGATAATCTGATTGCAATTGTAATCTTTTGCTGGTCTTTGACTGTTAATAAAATTAATTAATAAAATTAATTAACTAATGAACTAATTAAGTAATTAAGTAATTTGTTCATTTAAGATGTACTGCAACATTGTCCATTGTGTTTCTATGAAACACTAGCTCTCTTTCATTCCTCACTATGTCCATCTATTGTTTTGAAAACCAGAACTCTTAAGTACAAGGCAAGAAGAGCGAGAGGTCATATTCAGAACAGGGTTCATATCCCTGGAAAGATATAGATGTTTTTAAAAATTGACATCAAGGACTTGTGGTGCTTGTGGGTGCCTTTGGAAATACATTTTTAATGCAGCAGAAACAACAAAGTGGATTTAATAATTGAAGGTAGACCGGCTGGTGCCTGCACCACTGCTGGTTCTGGTTTGGTTTGGTTTTACCCCTCCTGGTTCTTTTCTTTCTTTCTTTTTTACCCCTCCCTGTACTTGTTGCTAGGGTGCACTCAAGACAGAAAAGACACCAGAGCTAGCGGCATGGGAGATAAGGAAGGAGTAACGTCCCAAGACAACACTGTCAAACGTGTTTCCTATTCGACCACAGACAATTAAGCAAGCAGTGGCAGCTTGCTCGAGGGGCTGAGCGAGTCCCCTAACAAGCTTGTCATAGCTGCAGCCATTGATTCTTCTTTCATCGGGGGACATCCCAGTCTATTTTATCTTGAATGTCAGGGGCTAATGGACATTTTGCTCCTGACAGGTGTCCCTGTGCTTTCTCCCCAGACAAAGGAGCTTTCTGTGCTGCTGTTATTGCTTATGATGAGCAAGGAGGGAGCCAGAGAGAGAGAGAGAGAGAGAGAGAGAGAGAGAGAGAGAGAGAGAGAGAGAGAGAGAGAGAGAGAGAGAGAACTTCCTGTTCCACCTCAGTTCTTCCAGAGAGAGAAGCAGGCCCTGCAGTAACAGAAGGCTAGACATCAGCTGGTGGCCCAGATATCTGAGATCAGTAGGACATGCTGCCCTTGCTTTTGACTTCCATGCAAAAGAGGAACGAGGGAAATGTACTCTTTAGGGAGGATCTGTATCTCGCAGAATCTCATGGCTACCACAGGCAAAAATGGTAGCTTGAAAAACAAAATAAAAATAAAAATAAAAATAAAAAACGGCCTCCCTATCCTTGCAGGCAGGGCAGAGATCGAGCAAGTCTTGGACTAGGGCTCCTGGAATGTAGGACCATTATGGCCACTAGTCATGCTGATTGTATAATTCTGGGAGCCCTGGTCCCAAAAAAAGGGAGAGATTTTCTCCCCCTCTGGTTTCTGCTAAAGTGCAGCAGGGCTGGAACTGAGCTGCTGAGCTCAACTTTCCTTCCCCCCCCCCTTATTTCTTACCAAATACAGTTTTAGCTCATGAATGGGATGGGGATAGAATAGAATAGAATAGAGTTTTATTGTCATTATGCATATGCAAAATATGCACAACGAAATTAGAGTGCTGTTCCACTACACACTCTAAGCATACAAAACACATAAAACATATAAAACACCATACAAAATATTAAAAACTCTTAAAATTGCTTACAAAATTTAAAACACTACTTAAAACTGATTAAGATAGTGCTAAAACTGTCGCATTTAGCTTGGATACCGCTCTGTGATAAAAACTGTTCTTTAGTCTATTTGTCCTTGACCTAAGAGTCCTGTATCTCCTGCCAGACGGCAACAGTTCAAAAAATTGGTAGCCAGGATGCGAAGGGTCTCTCAAAATTCTAGATGTCTTCCTTGAGCATCTGGAGTTGTATAATTCTTCCAAAGGAGGAAGAGGACAGCCCACTATCCTCTCAGCAGTGTTTATGACCCTCTGGAGCGCCCTTCTATCTGCCACTGTGCAACTGGAAAACCAGACACAGAGGCAGTAAGTGATAGTGCTTTCTATAAAGCCCCGGTAGAAGGTTACCAACAGTTTCTTAGACAGTTGTTCCCTCCTGAGAAGTCTCAGAAGATATAATCTCTGTTGGGCCTTCTTAACCAGTGCTTCAGTGTTGGCACTCCAGGTCAAATCCTCCTGTAGAATAACTCCTAAGAACCTACTGTCCATCACCCGCTCTACACAAACTCCATCATAAATCAGGGGCTGAGTGTCTGATTTCCTTTTTCGATAGTCCACTATAAGTTCTTTGGTCTTGTTGATATTTATTATCAGATTGTTGGTTCTGCACCACCGTAGCAGCCGATGCACCTCCTCTCGGTAGGCTGACTCGTCTCCACCAGAGATGAGTCCCACTACTGTTGTGTCATCGGCAAACTTGATGATTTTATTTTCAGGATGAGTATGAGTGCAGTCAGAGGTGTAAATACTAAACAATAGTGGGCTCAACACACAGCCCTGTGGAGTACCCATGTTGAGAGTGAGGGCTGACGACATGTAGTCACCTAATCTGACCCTCTGTGAGCGATTTGATAAGAAATCCATGATCCAGGCACAGATGGAATGACAAAAACCAAGGTCCTTAAGTTTAGATATCAGCTTGTGAGGTATGATTGTATTGAAAGCAGAGCTAAAGTCCACAAAGAGCATCCTTACATAGGTCCCCCGCAGCTCCAAATGGGTAAGAGCAGTGTGCAAGGTGATATCTATAGCATCTTCCGTGGATCTATTTGCTCTGTAAGCAAACTGATATTTATCAAATGTGCCTGGGAGGCAAGAGATGATATGCTGGTGGACTAATCGTTCCAGAGACTTCATTACAATGGAGGTAAGTGCCACAGGTCTATAATCATTTAAGCTGTTAATAGATGGCTTCTTTGGCAGTGGAACAATAATGGAGGCCTTCAGACAAGATGGAATAGTTGACTGGGCTAGAGACCGGTTAAAAATTTCAGTAAAAACTCCAGCCAACTGGTCTGCACACTCCCTAATCACCCAACCAGAAATGCCATCAGGTCCTGCAGCTTTCCTTGGGTTCACAGTTCTCAAGATGTTTCTCACTTCCCACGTTTCAACAAGAAGGAAGGGGCTAAACTGTGCTGATGGCTGTGATGTAAATACCTCTGTTTGTTCTGTCTCAAACCTAGCAAAAAAATTGTTCAGTTCTTCAGCCAAAGAAGCATTTCCAGCAGAAGGGGCAGCATAATTAGATCTATAACTAGTGATTTGCTGAACCCCTTGCCACATTTGCCTCACATTATTATTACTGTAAAAAACAAGCCTCAATCTTCTTCTTATAATCCACCTTTGCTTTTTTAATGCCTCTCCTCAAATCTGCTCTAGCAATGCTATACCTGATCACATCACCAGACTTGAAAGCCTTATTCCTGTCATGCAAGAGGCACCTCACCTCTTTGGTCATCCATGGTTTCTGATTTGGATAGATTCGGACACGTTTATCTACAGTAACAGTATCTATACAGAATTTAATATAACCCAGAATTCCTGCAGTATACTCCTCAAGGTCTGAGTTATCAAAAACATCCCAATTTGTTTCTTCAAAGCAGTCCTGCAGCTGCAGTGAGGCTCCCTCAGGCCAGTGTTTCACAGTCTTTGTTACAATTGCAGTTTGTTTCCTTAAAGAGATATAAGCTGGTGCTAAAATCAGGGACAAATGATCTGATAGACCCAAGTGTGGAAACTGCAGGGCCCTGTAGCCATTCCTTATATTGGAATAGACCTTATCCAATATGTTTGTTCCTCTGGTGGCACAGTTCACATGCTGATAGAATTTAGGGAGAGTTGTCCTCAAATCATAAAGCAGTCAAATCTTAGGACCAAATAATGTTGTGGCATTTTATCATTTGATGACACTTAGCCTTCCATGTTGGTTGGTTATAAACAGCTGCTGAAGTGAAGAGACAAACATAATCAGGGCCATGGTAATGTGAAAAGGATGGAAATACATGTTATCTGCATTGAAAGAAACACTCTCCTTGACAGCAAAGAGAGGTAGTTTTGGGGGACAGGGTCATTTCTGATTAGGATCATAGTGGAGGCTTGATCTGGCTTTCCAGCAGTTGATTAAAGATAGAGAGAACCACTACCATAGAAGCCCAAACTGCATTAAGCGGTTGGCCTTCAGAAACCAGGGATGGTGGTGGTGTCTGACACACAGACCAAACAAGATCTGAGTTCTTATATCCCTTCATTGAGTTCTTATATCCCATCATTCATGAATCTGTTGTATCAGTGGTGTAATGTGTGAGGGAGGTGGGCTATGAAGTCAAAATTAGACAATCAATATAAATTCACTTCATTGGCATCATTTCAATAGTTTGATGGTTTGCCTAGGAGGAAGCTTCCTGAGTGCACTGGAATACCCACCTCAGGATGCCTGCTTTTCATGCCTATCCATGCCTAAAAGTGAAGAGAATTCCCTAAACACACACAAACACACACAAGCAAATGCTAGGAAAGAAATATATTATCCCACTCAATGCATTGGCAAAGTGCCCAATGGAGATACACTTTAACCCCTTTAGATGCAAAAAGGGATCAAGTCACTGAAATGACTTCTGCTCCTTCCTTCCTTCCTTCCTTCCTTCCTTCCTTCCTTCCTTCCTTCCTTCCTTCCTATATACACATTCACAACTGTCCTATGGGTTAGAAGAATTCCTAGTGTCCCCTACCAGACATGAGGGAGGAAAATAGGGAGCAGAGGGATGCATTCTTTCCCACTGCCTCAAGAAATTGTTTCAGCCTATAGAACTTTCAGTTACATGGTAGAACTAAGGATGAGGTTTTTTTCTTAAAATTATGGACTCAGACTCCCTGAAAGGAGTAATACTGCAGATGTTGAGATTATGTTGACAAAACCAGAATCAATACCATGGGCACTCGCTAGAGGCACCATGCCCCAGTAGGGCCCAGCTCCAGATGGTCTTTCTGGGCCTTCCCTTTAAAAGAAAATATAGCACAAAATGCTTTGAACTATTTCCTATAAATCATTTCCCATAACATGTAGTGGGAAAATAAACTGGTGGCTAAACTAGTGCTAATCAGAGTACTGCTTTTCCCATGGCCTTCTTAAACCTGAATAGATAGATAGATAGATAGATAGATAGATAGATAGATAGATAGATAGATAGATAGATAGATAGATAGATAGATAGATAGACAAATGTAGTACTTTCTTTTGAATTGTTCATCTCCTGAGCTCAAATATTGATCTCTGGATAGCATGTAATACCTTGTGGAAATCAATAAGGTCAGTAAGTGTTGCATGCCGGTTGGGATCCACTCCTAAGAAGCTGTAGTAATCTCCCGAAGCATCCACCAGGAAATGTTTGAAACCACTCTGATGACGATATGAGAGGGCATACCCCCAGATTTTCTCACTGACCCGCACCAGGAATGCACCTTCAGACTTGTTCATCAGCAGTTCTTCTGCCTCTTGACGAGTAATAATGCCTACCAAAAAAAGAGTAAAAAGGAAATGAAGCCACTTGTGACCACTGGAAGTCTTGAAAAAATACATGATGTACCTTAAAAGGGACCTCCCAGGGAGCACATGAAACAGGCTTTTCCCTCTAAAACCTTGCAGCACAGCAATCAACTTAACCTTCAAGATTCCACTTTATAGACTGTAGCATTATTAATTACGCATACACAGAGTTTGGGGTACAGCCATCTCTGGTCCCAGGCTGCCTGTCTCTGTGACTGAGTGTCTGTGGGTGTGTGGGTGTCTCTCTGTGTCTCTGCGTGTCTTCATGAGCTGAGTGAGTGTGTGTCTGTGTTCTCTCTGTGTGTGCATGTGTCTGTGAGAGCTGCCTGGGACCCAAGCCTTTATTGATAAGAGTAAACAAGTACACACAATAGGACAAAGGAAGGATGGTCTTATCATGTAATGCATAGGTGGGGGGAATGCACCTTATCTGGGAGGAACATACTTAGCTAGTGGGGGTTATTGATAAGGACAGAGGTAAGGAAGCTTTGGGTTCGGTCACAAGCCAGCTGTGTCCTGATATCCGGGACTGCCCTTGTCTTTCTGGCCTCCTGAGGGAGTTCAGCTCAGGGTCAGCTTAACCACGCACTGGGCTCCTGCTCAGTCTCTGGAAATCTCTGGAAATCCAGGCCTTCAGATTCCTTGGTGCTTGCCAACGTATTGGGGTTCAGAGTCTGTTGGGGTATGGAATCCCCACAACTGACCAGGCAGAAGGCCTTGGTCCATTAATCTGGGTAAATCAGAAATCTAGCCTCCTTGGTGGGATTTCCAAATCTGACCTTTGAAGCTTCAATAGCAATTCCTGTCTTCATTCTCAGACCCTTTCCCTGTCTTCTAACTGAGCAAAGAGGATGGGAAAGGACCTCATATACAATGTGTTGCCTACCCCCTATGCTGTTGCCTGCACAATGGATTAGATAGAAGCCTTACCCTGGTTAGCAGTGAGAAAGTATTCTGCTTGGATTAGCAGGACAGGAAGCAAGATTGTACAAGTACCTATATGAAAGGGGTATCGGTGTCTGTGTGCATGTTTGTGTTTTTGCAAAAAAGGGAGCACCAGCAAACACTGGCACCAGGCACTTCAACTGGTAACCTCATCCACTTACTGGCATACAGCTTCTACTCTATTTGCCCAGAGCAGATCTGACCTTTGGGAAAGATGGGCCTGCCAGAAAGAACAGTACTGTATGCAATATCTGCAAATCAGAGCAAAATTCAACATATGAGCAGTCCAAATTATTTGCTTTGATTTCTTTCCTCCTAACCCGAGAAAAATACAACAGCCAGTCTTCACCGATGCAGGTATATGTACACAGAAATTGCTTGAGGAACAATCAGCTAAAGCAGGGGGATTGTTAAGCATGCAGGAGGTATGCAGGACATGTTTAGAGCAGCATAATTTGGGCTGCACCAGGCAAGATGGCTATGGATATCCCCCCCTCCTCATGACACTGATGGTATAAACCATGATGTGCGATGTACCAAGCAAAATCACTCTGAAATTATGCACTTTGTTCATTAACTGAAGATTTCTCATCTCTGCCACTTTGGCATTTTGAATAATTTCTCTCTGAATATTTAACTATGAGAGTTGACCCAGCTCACAAGATGTTCCCTTCAATTGATGGCTGTCACCCTCATTGACTAAAAAGATAAGCAGAAACAGATTGGCACATTTATTCTGAGCCAGTGGGTTGCATTGGCTAGAGTGATAGCATCTATTCAGTGGCCGCTGTTGAGAGTTTTGGCATTCTCCTTGGCCACCTTGTAATTCTCAAATAGCCCTGTTCTCTTCAGGAAGCCTTGGCTCGTCCACCAGACAACCTGAGTAAAAAAAAAAAAAAACATGTGCTGCCACCCATGAAGGGCAAACATTCAGAACCAAGATTCTAGAGTGGACAAATCCCTCTGATGGGGATCTAACACAACCATTTCCTATTGCGATATGGCATCAATACAGCAATATTTCACTCCTTTTTGTGCCTTAAATACAACTTCCACAGTTCTCTGGAGGTACCTAGAATCCTGGATTTGAAATATAAGTTGGAAAATGCTAAGTAATTATTGTTGTTGTGTGCCATCAAGTTGGAATCATGGTGACTCTAATAGGGCTTTCAAGTCAAGTGAGATAATTAAGGGGGGTTAGTAGTTCCACAACCCCAGAGAGTTTCCATGGCAGAGTGGAGAATCAAACTATGTTCTCCTGAGTCCTAGTCCATCATAATATCCATTACACCACACTGGGCGTCTGTGAAGAGGAGAGGGACACCCTCCATTAAATTCCAACTCAGTACCCTGAGCAACCTAATTCAGAGTCTCTGAGGTCAGATGCGTATGAAGATCAAGCCACCACCTGGAAAACCCAAGAAAGCGGCACACATACAGAGTTGTATGTGGTCACATTGATCGTGACGGTGACTAGGGAGAGGGAGGGAGGAGCTCATTTAACTCTAGTGCATGAAGAAGCTTTGTCACCAGAAGAGGAAGAGAGAAAGGAAGTCAAGGAGAGAAGGAGAAGGTCTTGCTGAAAGGGACGAGAAGCTTACCCCATCCCCAGACAAAAAAAATCAAAAGGAGAGAGACAAGGTAGATGAAAAGAAGTAGGAAAGTGCTTTGAGGATAAAGTAATTGAGTCAGGGCTGGTGGAATTTGGGAATGCTAGTGAAACCCAAAGAGAGGAAGAACCTGAAGCACGGGGCAATGCCAAAGACAAATTTCTGTTCACCATATTTGGATTTATGTGTTCAACATACAGTCCTCATCCCTCCGTCTATGGATGTGTTGCACACTTTTGTTTCTGAGTTGCCAAGATTTCATTGCATCAACTCTACCACCATGATGCCATTAACCAGCCCTTACCACCTCCTTCGTTCACATTTCAGCCTATCAGCTAATTGCTAAGGGTGGTTATTGGAAAATAAACAACATATGTGGAATCCTTCTTGAACAATCAAAGCAGTTTGAAATCAAGTCAAACAAGCTGCCTTCTCTTTCCATTCCAAGGCTCCCTGTTCTGAACCCGATGCTCTTATTAGTATTATTTAGTATATTGTGTTACATGTACAGATATGTCACTCTGATGCCCTCCCATTGTTCTCACTGACTCCTTTAATCCTTCTTTTAAAAATGTAAATGCAAGCCAACATATTCTTTTGGGTGAAATGGGGAAATTGCCTAATAAGAGACTACTGTAATTTGCTAGCCGGATACTTCAGGGTAGAGATGGGCACAAAATGAACAATTTTTTGTTTCCGTTTTTGTTTTTTCATTTTGTTATGCAACGAAACGAACAGAAACACCAGAAATTTTGTCATCCGTTTTGTTTTCGTTATGGCATTACATTGAACTAGTTTGAAAGCTAAAAAAATCACAAAAATTGAAATAAATGTAATGAAACGGTAATGAAACGAATGGAAACAAAAACAATTTTTTTGCAAAAATTCACGAAAAATGGAAACGAACCGAAACGGACCCCCTAAACGACAAACGACAAATGAAATGCCATTTTTTTTTATTCGTGCCCATCTCTACTTCAGGGAGTTAAGTAAAGTATCTGGCTATGCAGCTGGAGGTCAAGTATTTGACTCTCCACTGTGATTCCTGAGAGGAGAGCCAGCCTGTGTGGTATTGAGCAAGCTGAGCAGTGAACACCTTCACAGCATCTTCTACTTACACTACACTGGAAAGGGCATCCATAAGTAGGAACTGCCTTGACAGAAAGTAATTATTAAGGAGGCAAACTGGATGTTAATTGCATATTGAAAATTGCAATGTTTCATTAATTTTGCCAGCTTCTTCTATATCCTGTAGGCATCATATCAGTCTTCTTTTTGGTCATGCACACAGACAGACAGACAGGCAGGCAGGCAGGCAGGCAGGCAGGCAGACAGACAGACAGACAGGTAGATAGATAGATAGATAGATAGATAGATAGATAGATAGATAGATAGATAGATAGATAGATAGATAGATAGATAGTAGAGATGGGCACGACTTGAAAAAAAAATTCAAGTTGTCGTTAGTCGGGCCGGTCCCGTTTCGGGTCGTTTCTGGTTTTCACGAAAATTCGCAAAAATTAGTCGGTTCGTTGTTTTGTTTTTTCGTTGTCGTTAGTACTGGTTTTTTGGGGGGGAGCGGGCTCCTGGAGGCACCTCTGTGGGGTGGGTGCCTCCTCTGGCCCGCTATAAGGGAAAGTGGGCTCCTGGAGGCACCCGTGGGTGCCTCCTATCCTCACCCACTAGGAAGGGGAAGCAGGCTCCAAGAGACCCCTCAACATGGGGGTCTCCCCTCCTCACCTGCTGCTGCTGCAAAATGCTATGCAATAGCCATATGGATATTGCATAACAGAATGTGCAGACAGTGACTGTGAAGACTAGTGGATGGCACTGAACCCAGAGCCATAGTGAGATGCCTAACTAAGGCTCTCGCACCACCATGTCTCACACAGAAGGGAATTGTACTTGCTGCGTGTAGTGCAATGCAAGCAAGTAGATCTGGCTTTAAGGTGGGTTAGTGCAAGGGCTAGGGTTAGGCTAGTGATGGGTAAGGTCACGGTGGGCTAGTGGGTTGCACCTCTGGGTGCCTCTCTGACCCACTAAGAAGACAGTCTGTGACGTATGGGTACGGAGTCAAGGGTTAGGGTTAGGGTTAGGGGGGGCTAGGGCAGGTTTTAGGGGGCTTTTTGGCACATCCCAGAAGTCTCCATGGCCAAGTGGCCATGCGACTGGTGGGATGGCTCCAAAAATTTGCATGGTTGTCCACTCCCACATGGCTGGCCACTCGGCCAGCCCATCATTGCGCAGGTGTAAATAAAATAAAATAAAATAAAATCAATGGAGGACAGAGGAGGAGAGGAGAGACATTTTGTTGCAAGAAAAAACCCACTGCTACTGTGAAAAATCTGGCAGTTTATAAATTTTCGCGTGTTTCTGTTGTGCTTGTGTGTTTTTGGACCACGATTTCAAAAACAATATTGCGTTCGCCGCCCCATTTTGGATCCCCCGCCCGCACCGCATGGCATGGCGATGGCGACTCGCGAGTCCGGCTGCCCAGGATGGGGGGGAGGTGGGACCCCCCCTCCAGAAACCACCCCTCCGGTAGGTGCCCTGCGCCCTTAGTCAAGCAGGCATTTTTCCGCCTGCTTTTTTGGCCCGGGAATGGGTGGGGGGAGAGTTTAAAAGTTTTTTCCTGTGCCGTCCGTGCCGCTTGCTTGCGCTTTAATTGCGGCGGCCGGCGGCCGGCGAGACTGGGCTTTTTGCTGGCTGGCTGCGAGCTTGCGGCGAGTCCCACAGAGCAGCCCACTAGGACGGGGGATGGGGGGGAGACCGGGGACCTCCAGAAACAACCCCTCTGGTAGGTGCCCTGAGGCACGGCAGGCATTTTTCCGCCTGCTTTTCGGCCGGGAACCGGGTTTTTTTAACTTTTAAAAACTTTTTTTCTGTGCCGCGTGGCATCGCGCGATCGCGCGATGCAAGGAACGAGCACGACAAATCAGACCAAAATTGTTCGTTTGTCTGTTCGAGCTCGAAGTCTGGCGGAGTAATTCCCATTACCATTTCCGTAGAGTAACGGAACCGAGTAACGGAAACGGAAACGAGAATACCGCTAAGTCGTGCCCATCTCTAATAGATAGATAGATAGATAGATAGATAGATAGATAGATAGATAGATAGATAGATAGATAGATAGATAGATAGATAGATAGACAGGAGATTTAAAAATCAGAAAGACTGTGTTCAGTCTAGGAGCTAATCACAGTAAATTGTTTGTGCTTCTTATTTTTTTAAAAAATATATTCATTGTGGTCTCCTGCAAACTGGAAATTTTGGGCAGGATCCAAAAGTAGGCATCTGCAAGTACAACAGAAGAACCCAGTGGATACAAGGGGGGGGGGGGAATATCTCCCTTCCCTCAACAGACCCACATATATCTTCAGAAGTAAACATGGAAGTCTAGAAAACTGGTCTGAGCCAGGTTTTGCTGCCAGATACAGCTGCAAGTGGGAAGGAAAAGGGAAGGAGAAAATCTCATTCCAACTGTTGTTGCTTAGATGTAACCTTTTGCTTCTCACTCATAAAAACTGGAAGGAGGTGCACAAATGTCTGTGCTTCAAGCCCCTGGAAAGCCGGGCAGCCCTTGATTCAGTGGCCCATTGGGGAAAAAGTTTAGATAAGCTTCCCAGCTCTAGGAGCAAATCATGTCTGCTCAACCATGGCTATTTCAGATGTGGGGAGATGGAATGTCATGTGTTAGGCAATTCCATCCAGCAATTACTGCTGCGCTGCTGGTACCAGGCTGGGAGGGCGCATCCATTTGCCATGCAGTGCGGGGGATCCAAAATGGCGACCGCAATATTTTTTTTGAAATCGTTGCCCAAAACCCCACCAAAGCACCACAGAAACATGCGAAAATTAGCTATTTTAAATGCTTGAATTTTTACAGTAGCAGCAGTGGGTTTTTCTTGCAAAAAAGTCTCAGTTGATTTTATTTTATTTTATTTTATTTTATTTTTTTACACCTGCGCATTCGCAATGATGGGCTCGCCCATGGGAGTGGACCATGCAAAGTTTTGGAGCCATTCCACCAATCGCATGGCCAGGTTTTGCTGACTGTACCAGGCTGGGAGGGCGCATCCATTTGCCATGCTGTGGGGGGGGGGATCCAAAATGGCAACCACAATATTTTTTTTTGAAATCGTTGCCCAAAACCCCACCAAAGCACCACAGAAACATGCAAAAATTAGCTATTTTAAATGCTTGAATTTTTACAGTAGCAGCAGTGGGTTTTTCTTGCAAAAAAAAGTCTTCGTTGATTTTATTTTATTTTATTTTATTTTTTCACCTGCACATTTGCAATGATGGGCTCGCCCATGGGAGTAGACCATGCAAATTTTCCACCAATCGCATGGCCACTTGGCCAGGTTGACCACAGAGACTTCTGGGATGTGCCAATCGGGCATAAACAGCCCACTAATCGTAGCCCAAACCCTAACCCTAACCCTAACCCATACGCCAGTACACTGTCCTTCTAAGTGGGTCAGAGAGGCACCCAGAGGTGCACCCCAATACTCACCCTAACCTCACCCGTAACTAGCCTAACCCTAGCCCTTGCGCTAACCCGTCTTAACCCTAAGCCAGATCTACTTGCATTGCACTACATGCAAGTACGTGAGACACAGCGGGTGCAAAGAGTCTGCCAGTCCGTCACTTGTGGCTCTGGCTGACTCTGCAGCTCCCTCCAGGAGCCCGCTACCCCCTCCCCAAACCAGTACTAACGGCAACAAAAAAACAAAAAAACGAACCGACTAATTTTTGCGAAATTTCGTGAAAAACGGAAACGAGCCGAAACGGACTGCCTCCGACACACGACAACTCGAAAACGTCATTTTCCCTAGTCGTGCCCATCTCTACTTCCAAGCATCCTTTCTCCCATTTTCTTTTCCAAATTTGGTCACTAGAAGTAAAGGGGGATATTTTCAGATTCCTCTCCCATGTGTAAGAATAGAGGACAGTGTCTGCAAGATCTGGGGATGGCGCTTTGGAGCCCCTAGAACCTGGAGCTTGCCCATCTTTGTAGGAAATGCTTCACTTTCAGCTCCATATTTCCTCATTCCTCTGACTCATTTATGTGCAAGGAGGAAGGGGGAAGCAGGTGCATTGGAAGAGTTACCTCCTTCCTCCCTCACACCACAGGAGACCTGCTCTTGACTCTTGACAGGAAGCCATCTTGCTAAAGAGGACCTTTACTCAGGGAAGACGAAAAGCAGCTTCTCTTGCAC
Source organism: Phrynocephalus guinanensis (assembly GCA_037367245.1). Lineage (NCBI taxonomy): Eukaryota > Metazoa > Chordata > Lepidosauria > Squamata > Agamidae > Phrynocephalus > Phrynocephalus guinanensis. The sequence continues at coordinate 24,544,715 of CM074735.1, read as the reverse complement.
ACATGTAGGTTTATGTTATCCTGATCCCACTTATAGGAAAGGTTATTATTTTGTACTAAAAACTCCAAAAATACCCCAGCCAGCATGGTTGCTGGTTGTCCTGGCAGGGGGATTTGAGATGTAGTGTCAAAGTGTTAACCTGTGGCAATTCCTCACGGAGGTTTTTGCTGACCAAGTTGTGCTGCCACAAAAATATAGTAGGTCTGTGGCTGATATGCAGGGCATCTTCTCATTTTCAGACACTGCAAACTTCTAAAATCTTCACAGGTGACTTTCTTGCTTTTGTATATTTAAATGCAATTCCTGTATGTCCAGACTCTTGACTACTAGCACACTGAAGAACCTGTCAAAGCGATGGGTAGAGAACATATATTGTAGTAATCCCCAAGGTGTTTGATGTGCTTCTGTACAAAGAACATTATGTAATCAGGGGCAGCCTTAGGACTAGACAATCTGAGATTCACCTTGGGTGCCAAACTGAGCAGGGAACTGAGCTGAGATGAAGGAAGCGCCAAGCAGAGCAAACTGTATTTTTTTAATAAAAAAAAGTCGCTGTCTGTATTGAACTATCAAAAGAGAGGGACTGCTAGGAAACAACAGCAGCAACAACAAAACCAAAACCGAAAACAAAACATAAAAATATAAAAGCTGTGATAGCCATGGAGATATCTTCAAAAGATACCCACATATACACTGCATTGCTGCCTAGATGCCCTAAGCACATCCGATCTCGCCTGATTTCGGAAGCTAAGCAGGGTCGGCCCTGGTTAGTACTTGGATGGGAGACCACCAGGGAATACCAGGTGCTGTAGGCACCTGGAGTAGGAACTAGCAAGCCACTCCAGTATTCATGCAAAGAAAACTCCATGGGCATGGGGTCATGAAGAGTCGGTCACAACTGTAACGACGCAACATACACACACACACTGCATTATTTCTGCTTCCATCTAGCAGCCAGCTTTGGTAAAGATACACATTTCTGGTTTTTTTCTAAATCAGTACTTTCAGATAGCAAATAAGTGAATTAGCAGATACTGATCTTGTAGATGGGGCAGCCTACTGTATGTATGTAAAGCAGAGGCAACATCTGGCATCTGGAAAAAAATCTCACTGGCTGCTCATTTGCTTTCAGTCTGAATTCAAGCTGGTGTTGGTGGATTTCAAAGCCCCCAAGACCTTGGGACCTGGTTACCGGAGAGGCAACTGTTCCCTATACACCTGCCAAATCACAAGGGAAGCCTCTGTCATAATCCACCATTGGGAGCTGACATGGAAGAGGGTTTTCCGAGATGTAGAACCTTGATAATGGAATACCATCTCCTGGTCACCTAGCTGGCACCAACCGTGTTTCTATTCTGGTGCCATGTTGAAACCCAACTGTATTGTCTTAGCAATTGGTGATGAGAGAGATTATGTATTCGTCTTCAGCAGAGATGAGGATGAACTGCCAAAACGGGGAATTTGTCCTGATTTATGGTTCATCAAAGATGACAAACCACAAACCATGAATTTTGGCCCTGGCTTATAGCAACCAACGTAGGTCATCCAACTTAGAGTAACCCCAGATATCTGGTTAGTTGGGTCTTAAAAAACCCAAAACAAACCAGGACTATCTGTGATTTAGATATGACTGTATGAGAAGATTAGTTTTATTTACTTTTATTCATGTTAATGGGTCATTACATGTCAAATCAATGAATGGAACCTTAATGTCATGGATTTGGTTCATTTTTGGTACATCTTTATCTTGCCATGAAATGTTTAATTTTTTTCACATTTTTGGTCCACTCATTTCTCAGATAATGCATTTTCAAAATGCACTACCTGTCATTTTAAAGCTTATGAATAGGGCTTTCATTTGATATAGAACATGATCCAATTGTACATTGTCAAAAATATACACATTTAAATAAATATAAAATTTGAATTTTTGGAAAAACGGAATTTTTTAAAAATTTCAAAAAATTCACACTTAAAGATGCACATATTGTAGCCAGTCACTCCAAATTTCAGGATGGTATCTCAATGGTATCATATAAAACTTTTTGCTTGTTGGTAGTGACAAGGAAATAAATTAATTTACCCCCCAAAATACACCAAAATTTCTATATCTAATGAGTAGAGATGGGCACGAAACAACAAATTTTCCGTTACCGTTAGTCATTAGTTGTTCCGTTACGTAACGGAACAAAGAATGACAATTTGGATGGGCCAGGCTCGAACCGAACAGAACCAAGAAAATTTTATTTGGTTCTGTTCGTTTCCGTTACTGGCCTGGCCGCCCAATGAATGGAAGAAAGTCCTCCTACCTGCTGGTGCTGCTGCTGGCCTTCCTGGTCCAGAGTCAGTCTTCCGACTTCCAGCTTCGGGGGCGGAGTCAAAAAGGGGTTGCCATCCGGTCTCTGCACCCGGAGGCAGGATCGGAGCCCCCTCTTGGTGCCCTCTCCCCACAGCCTGACAGCCCGGTGGGCTGCAGGCTGTGGGCGGAGTTGGGAAGGAAGGGGCTGAGATCCGGTCTCCGTGTGCGGAAGACAGATCCCATCCCTTCTTGCCACCCTCCACCCCACAGCCTGACAGCCCGGTGGGCTGCAGGCTGTGGGTCAGAGTCCTGCAAGACCGCGGCTCGATCTCCTCCGCCCTGGGTGACGGCCAGCACAGCTGTCATCCCGGGCTGAGGAGATCAGCTGAGCTTCAGGCCGGGGTCCTGCCACCCTGTCATCGGCTGGACCCCTTCAAAAATGGCCTGCCTGGCACTAGGGTGTCCCCCTAGTGCCAGCTGGGTCATTTGATAAGGGGTCCAGCCCATGGCAGGGCGGCAGGACCTCTCTGAAAATGGCCCCGTTGCCAATGCAGGAGCTCCGCGCTGGCAAAGGGGCCATTTTCAATGGGATCCTGCCGCCCTGTCATGGTCTGGACCCCTTCAAAAATGACCTGGTTGGCACTGGGGGGACCCCCTATTGCCAACCGGGTCATTTGACAAGGGGTCCAGCCCATGACAGGGCGGCAGCATTCCTCCCTTCAGAGGGGACCGTGGGCTCAGCTGTGCAAGCAGAGTAGAGTCCACGGTCTCCTCTCAAGGGAGGGCGGCGAGAGGGGTCTGCAATCTGGCTTCCACATGCAGAGGCTGGAACGCAGCCCCCTCCCGACCGCCCTCCCCCTCCCCCCCCAGCCAGATGACAGCGCCCGACGCTGTCATGACCGGCGCGGGGAAGAAGAGACCCCCGTTCCTCCTCCGCATGCAGAGGCAGAATGGGGTCTCTTTAAAGGGATCTTCCCCACGGGGATGACAGCACGCCTGATGCTCTCATCCACCACGGGGAAGAATAACCCCCAAAACGAAAAATGGAAACAAAGTTTTTTAAAACATTCATTTCTGAAAAACGGTAAATGAAGGGAGATGGGCACAAAATGGAAGGGAAAGGAAACCCCATTTTTCCATTTCGTGCCCATCTCTACTAATGAGTAATATCCTCCCCCCCCCCCCGGCTAGCATGTTAAATGCTTTTGCCATCTCCTGTGGAGTTAGCTGGTATGTTTTCTCTCTCTCTCTCTCTCTCTCTCTCTCTCTCTCTCTCTCTCTCTCACAGACACACACACACACACACACACACACACACACACACACACACACACACACACACACACACACACACACACACACAGTGTGAGTCCCACTAGCAATTGGTCCACATTGTATATCAAACAAAAGCCCTATTTATAAGCTTTAAAATGATACCTGTCCCAGGTCTGTAGCTATCAGCTATCAATGGCATTTGAATTTATGGTGGGTTGTGATTTTTTTTCTATTTTGCCATTTTGAAAATACAATATCTCAAGAAACAGGTGGACCAAAAAAATCTGAAAAAAATTATATATGTTTTAAACATTTCATAAGTTACAAATGTACCCAAAATGAACCAAATCCATGAAATCAAGTTCCAAAATAGATTTTTCATTGGTTGAATTGACATTGAATGACCCTTTTGCTACCAGCAGTACTGTACAAGCATGCCTGATGCTATTTCTTATTAGTGAGTCTTTGAAGTCAGCCTTCAGTGCCTGCAGATGGTGAATCCCTTGAGCAGTTTAGTTTCCAGAGCCAGCTGTCTTTGATTTACTTTGCACTACTTTTCAATATTTTCTTTCCTCTCCTCTGAATGCTTCATGTCAAACAGTAGAGCTGTAACAATGAGAGACGTAGCCCTTTACAGAATGCGGGATTTAGACAAGCAATATTGCCCACACAAATTACTACTCACCCCAAAGGGCTTCACATGTCCATTACCCATAATATTCATAGTTAAAACACAGAGAAACCACCTGCACCCAATTTTCCCCTTGCTGTATTGTAAATTCCAACTTGCTTCCACATCATATGATGCTCACTCCAGCCTGTTGCACTGACACTGACAATGGAATTGAGATGGCACTGATTAACGCAGTCCAATTCACTCAGTTCCTCACTGATCATTATGCTTCCTGCTATCTCTTTCCACATTTGGCTTCTAAACTGATCAATGCTGATTAACACTTCTGCTCCCGTACCAAGCTTACTGTATAAACGCAAATGGAAAAGCAGAAACACAACTGAAGTAGAATGAAGGGGCATACCCACCACTTTTTGGCTTGGTTTCATAATCAATGCTATCTTGTTACATTGTAAGATAAATTTAAATATCTTTATTAGTGTATCTCATCTTTTGGATTGGATTGGATTGGATTGGATTGGTTGGTTGGTTGTAGCATAAGCAAGCCCAGTTCCTCACAGAATTTTATGCATGTTATGCCAGACATTATGTATGTCATTTAAGTGATAAAATGGCTAGTGGTATGTCCCTCTGTACGGCTGAAATGTGTTGCAGAATTTAGGATTGCGAAGAGGTGATTACGTCCTAGGAAGGAAGAGAATTTTCAGCATTTAAAAACTTCCTTTTTCTTTCCCATTGTATCTTTTTCTGACATCCTTGCAGTCTTTTTCATGGCATAGAAGCCATGAGAGCCACAGGACTGAAGGATGAAGTATTTCCTGGCCAGTAACTAGAGATGGGCATGAAATGAAATTTTTTTTGTTCTGTTGTTCATTATTTGTTTCATTATGTAATGAAACAAATTACAAAAATTGTGATGAAATTGGAACAAACAGAACAGAACCACGAAAATTAGGTTCGTTATGTTTCGTTTTCATTAATGGCAACGCGCAATGAAATGAGCTGTTTTTAAGTGTTAAAAATGTCCTGAATATCAGTAAAAACCCAGCAATAATTATTTATTCTGCCTGATAATACCTACCAGGAGGGTTGGGGTCCTTAAAACATGCATTTATGTCTTTTCTCAGACCGCTGTATTTTTTTTCCTTTAAGGGGAGTTAGGGGACATTGGCCCAAAATGGCTCCCAGATGCCTAATATTGATTTCTTGGGTATTAAAACACCCTGGACATCTGTAAAAACACAGTGATAATTATTTGAAATTATTACCTACCAGGGGGTTGCAGTCCTTAAAATGTTTGTTTTTGTCTTTCTCCCATCGCGATGTTTCCCCCCCCCCTTTAAGGATGACACAAAATGGATTCCAACCACAAGATGGATCATGTAAATTCTTGGACAATTTCAACCAATAGCATTCCCAGGTGGCAGACTGGGTAGTTGTGGCAGCCACAGAGGGCACAAAAAGCTTTGGCAGCCCCCGTCCTCCTTGCAGTCTGCGGTGGGAGTTAGGGTGGGATTGCTGTCTCTGCAACTCGTTACTTTAGGCCAGCCAGGCAGGTGTGTGTCTCTGTGTTCCTGCTGGCTGCAGCCTGGCTCTTAGGGGAGAGAAAGAAGAGATTTCTCTTGCAGCCTCCCTGTGTGCGTGCGTACCTCTGGGTGAGTACCCTCCCCTGCCCCACAGTACAGTCACTCTGCAGCTGCCTTACGCCCTGGGCAACACCCGCCGCTGCCTTTGCAGCCTCCCTGCCTATCTAGTCTATACTGTGTCTCTGCCAGCATCATTTTTTTAGTGTTTTCCCTCAGGTCTGGGGTGTTGGGGGACGTCCACGCACGGAAATGCTTTAAGTCACACAAAAAGCGGGTAAAAATCAAAAACAAAAAATGAAAACATGAAACAATTTTTTTTTCAAAAAAAATCACAAAAAACGAAAATGAACTGAAACGGACCCGCAACAAAAAATGAAAAATTGAAACATCATATTTTCGATTCGTGCCCATCTCTACCAGTAACCTCATCAAGGGGCAGTAATTTTGTATAGTTAAATATTGCCTCTCTGTGCCTCACAAATGCCAAGGCGCAATGAAAGGAATTACAAAGAAGTTGGAAAAGCCATGGGATAAAGTGTTTAATTACCCCAAATAAGCCCCTTCTGATGATTGTATCAGCCTATTGGAAGTGTAGTTACAGAGGAGATGTTTAACCTCTTTGTGTCTGGGAGTGTGATAGCAACCCTATCTCCTTCCCTTCTATATTCCAGTGTTAAACATTCCCCCAGCTCTTCTTAGGATACTTTTTTTAAAAAAAAATCATATTTTCTGTAAGTTTGCCACCATGTTTCTTCTGATGTAGCAGTATTACACGTGGCTTTATAGCTGCAATTTGGCATGGGGTGATGTTAACGACAGAGTGATCAGCGATTTTATCACAAGGTTATTTTCCTCTACATCTATAGAGCTGTGCAGCACACCCAATTTTATTTTTCACACAAACTCTCTCTCTCTCTCTCTCTCTCTCTCTCTCTCTCATACACACACACACACACACACACACACACACACACACACACACACACACACACACACACACACACACACACACACATCACATGTCTGTCTTGCTCCACATTTGTAGAAAGTGCATGCAGCTACTTTACTTCAGAGGCTGAGAGAGAGAGACTTGAAGTGGCAGTGTGACTTGCGCCATTTCTCCTAGATTGCTGCATAACTAATAAGCCATGCATGGACTTCTAGATGGCTCTTATTTCTTCCGCAATTGCAGTGTAAAGCCAGTCATGGGCCCTGCCTGGGTGATCATCAATGCAGCAGGCATTGCGGCTAGACATGGGCATGACTTGGTGAAATTGTCGTTTCTGTTTTCGGATATCGTTTCCGTTATGTAACGGAAACGGTAACGACAATTAAGCTGTCAGAACTCAAACTCGAACCGAAAAAAGAAAAAGTGGGTCTAATTTGTCGTTGTCGTTCCTGGCATCGTGCGGGGATCACGCGATGCCAAGCAGCACAGAAAAAAAGTTTTAAAAATTAAAAAAAACCCAGATTCCCGGCCAAAAAAGCAGGCAAAAATATGCCTGCCTGCGGGCACCTACCAGAGGGGTGATTTCTGGAGGGGGGGTCCCCAGCCTTCCCCCCTCCTCTCCTGGGCTGCTGGTACCGGGCTGGGAGGGGGCATCCTCGGTGTCTCCATTTGCCATGCGGTGCGAGGGGATCCAAAATGGCGTCCACAATATTTTTTTTGAAATCGTGGTCCAAAAAACCACCAAAGCACCACAGAAACATGCGAAAATTAGCTATTTTAAATGCTTGAATTTAATTGCTGGATGACCTCCAGTTCATTTCTTAAGGGCATGCGAAAGATCACTTACTAGTCTATGTTTCCAGCTCTGTTGCTCTTAATGGCACACAAAATCAGCTGCCTAAAGCTGCTGTTTTGGAGCAAGGCATCCAAATGCCTCTGCATTCCCAAGTTTGGGGCATTTCAAGACCACCACAGTGTTAAGACTTAATGCCAAATAACTGCTGCCATCAGCATATGAAGTGTTCCTAATGAAATGGATTTAAAAGTGGACATTAGAAGTTACTGCAGAATCAACATTTGAACCAGCGGCATTGTTCCTCAAGTGTCACACAAATTGTGGAAAATATTTGATTATTCTGGGCAGGGGATAGGGAACTAAACAACTAAGGGCGTTTATACACGACCCCTAAGCTGCGCTGCAAATGGCTCCCAGCTCCGGAGCTTAGAAATGTTTTCCCACCAGCTCCGGAGTTTAGAGAAAATTAAGTGTGACCACGCCCCCATAAGCGCGACCCAGCGCACCTTTCATGTACTTGCTCTCAGCAGATGAAAATTCCTTGATGCGGATAAGAGTGCCGGGCTCTCCTCGCTTGTCTGTTGTTGTTTTTGCCTCCCGCCCCTTTAAGAGCCCCTTGAGAAGGAACCAGGAAGTAACGGGGCTCGTGGCAACTTCGACTGGCACCGGCAGGTTAGTAAAGGCTTCTTTTGTCCTTTTTTCCCCTCCCTCCCCTCACGCCGACAGGAGCAGGAAGTGCTGAGGGGTGGGGACGCAGGAACAGAAACGAACCCCCAAGATCTCTGGTCCGAATTTAAGGGACCAGCGGATCTTAGGGGTCGTGTGAAAAGGCCCTAATGCACAGAAAACAGAGCTTTGTTTCTTTAGCTCTTTCTTAATCACTTATGTATTTGATCAGCATCCATAAGAACTACGTTATCTCCAAATCTGTATCATTATTGGGAGGAAATGGCTTGAGAAATGGAAATGGAAAAAGAAAAAGCATTATCAATCAATCAATCAATCAATCAATCAATCAATCAATCAATCTATCTATCTATCTATCTATCTATCTATCTATCTATCTATCTGTCTGTCTGTCTGTCTGTCTGTCTGTCTGTCTGTCTGTCTGCCTGTCTATCTTCTCTGTGCATCTTCCCTCTTTGTAGAAAACTTATATGGCACTATATATAATTTAAAAACTGAAAATTAAAAAAATGAAAATTTAATCAGGAAAGAGACTCATAAATGCTCTCTGTGTGTCTAGGGATCTCCATCCAGGAGGAATTAAGTTCCCTTCCAACCCATGCTGCAATGTCATCTGGTCTGTAATGTCCCTGACAAATTTTATTAAGAATTTCTTAAGTATTCCCTTAGTTTCACTCACAATCACCAGAAAACCTATTATGAAAGGCAGGAAAAGGCACTCTTGGTCAGGTGAAATGAAAGAGATCTCAGTTCCAGACAACTAAGCTAATCATATTTTTGGCTCAGAGAGAACAATACAAAGAGAGAGCAATGTTGGGTTTCTTTTCACAGCTCTTTCCTAAGTGTGAAACTGGTTATTAACCCAAAACATGTGGTCCACTGCATACAGTGTTATGCACGCTTGTAAAGAAAATTATGCAATTTGTGATGCTACCTTTATTATGCTTCATGTGAAGCTGTCAGGGCTTTTTGTTTCAGCTAATTAGTTTGTTGGAGAGGAAAGGCACTCACTTGATTTCCACAGTTTTTCTTCAGATACTCATATATTTCGGCAAAAATGCAAGAGAATTTGCCATGCTTCCCCCTTTGCTAATTGAAAGGTGAGCTTTCAGGTACCATAATACAACAGCCAAGTTTCCCTCAACCCAGTGGCCTTCAAATGTGTTGGGTTACAACTCCCATGATTGCCAGAGATGATGAAAATTGCTAATCAGCCATGACACTGCTGACATCAATAACTTTTTGAAGTAAGTCAGCCCTAGATGCCTCACCTCAGTGACACCATGTTTTTATAATTCACCCTTCCTTGTCTCCCCAAGCAAAATAAGAGCTCAGCTTGCATAGGAATCAAATCTCCCGTCTACTGCCAGCCTTGTAATTAATCAATTGCTAGGGGAAGAATACATTTAACAGCTGCAGAAACATGAGATGCTCCCTACTGTGGACTGATGTGATTATTATGACATCAACGACCTGTCCCTGTGGCAACAGTCAGAAAGATTCACACTATTCAGCTGGACTTTCACGGCCTCCTCTGCCTTTCATCTGTAAGGTAAGAAAGTTGTTCTCCGGCGGCACCCTCCACTTCTCCTACTCCAAGGCAAGCTGTGAACCCTTGACTAGAGTTGGCAATCCTTTAAGGGTGAAAAGATAAAATCTTGAGGGGCTCAAAAACACTTGAAAGAACAGCTTCCCTAGTCTCACACCTCTATATACAGGGTCACTAGGAATGTCAAGGAGGGATATTCTGGTAGAGATGAGAAGATAGGGAAGTGCATCAAGGAGGGAAAAACTGCTATGTTTGGGCGGAAGAAGAAGCCATCAAAAGGTCTAATGTACCTTTTGGGAGTTTTGATCATATCTGTTGAGGAGAAAATGCTCTGGGTTGTGGGGTACCAGGGGATGGCACTAAGTTAAGGTCTTGACTTGGAATAGAGTAGACAGGATAGATGGAGAAGCTCATTTTTCTGCTTTCAGGTTCACATATTGGTGGACTTTCCCACCTTGTACAACTGAACTACAAGCCAAGAGAAGCACACCTGGAATTGACTTAAGGGAATGCTTAGATTTTTACATGGTCCTTTTCCTCCACTAAAGATGGAAGTGCCAACAGATCTCCAGATGCGGGAACTCCCCTCAAGACTATAACATTCTACTTCTAGCCCCAGATGGGTCCTTGTCCTAGGCAGTTCCCTGTGTAATACAACTCAGAGAGCATGTTCTTCTCTTGAAGAATGGGATGGGTAGGTCTCAGTATCAGTCTCTGTGTTGGTGAAACCAGGAAAACCTCATTTTCAAACTCCATGGGAGGCTCTGGTTCATATGTCAAGGGCTTTATGATGCCAGAGCATGCTGTGCAATTCTCAGGCACAAGAGAGCTGCATGCCAGTACATTTAAGTAGCACTTTTGGCTGTGACTGGGGAAAGGTTTGACCACTGGTGTAACTAGGGAGGGGTGGAAGAGTGCATTTGCCCCGGGGTACGCAGCAATCTGGGGGCACCTGGATGGGGAACAAGAGGAGGAAGCCATGTGCCATCCTGCCAGCAGTCCTCCTTTCACTCCGCTAAGGCTTGACAATCCTTAGTCGGGAGAAAGGAGAGGGAAGCAGGTAATTTTTTTCCAAGCAGCACCTCTATCAGTTGCTCCCCCTCCTCCTTCCCTCCACCCCCACTAAGGCTTGGCAATTGTTAGCCCAGGGAAAGAAGGAGAGGGAAGAATGTGACAGAGGTGCTGCTTGGAAAAAAATCCCATCACTTGCTTCCCTCTCCTCCTTTCCCCAGGCTAATGACCACCAAGCCTTAGCAGGGGAAAGGGAGAGGGGAAGTGTGCTATGAAGGTGATGCTTGGGGGGGGGGGGGAATCACCTGTTTGGTGCTATCCGCACGCTGTGCAGTTTGCACAGGAGGGTGTGAGAAAGAGGGACCCTTCTCCCCCGCCCCCACTCTTCTCCCAGAATCAGGCATCCCTTGCTTGGTGGGTGAGACACAGTTGGGGGGCAGGAAGGGGAGCAAAAATTGACTTTGTCCCCGGGCCTGCCAATCCCAAGCAGGGGTCCACTCTGTATGTAAGATCTGTTAATTTACTCTGAGTTCAATAATACTCAAACATCTGTTTCTAAAACCTAAGATCTTTGATGCCAACAGAGTTGTACTGTTAAGTCATAATTGGACATAATGAAATATTTTACGAGATGCTTTTGGGGTTCCCAACACCCCAAAACCGCGCCCCATACCATGCACAAGCACCACACGAAAACCCCAAACAAATTGGAACTTTCCCATAGAAATAATAGGCAAGCTGCTCTGCAGTCTTTTCCCAACCTGAGTGGCACTGTTGCTGAACCAGGAGGCTTTGATTAATTGAAATACAATATCATTCACCATAGACCCTGAAGAGCGTAAACTACTGACAAAACTCCATACACACCTAGATTCTCCTTCTCCCCCTCCACTAGATTCCCCCCCCTCTCTTTCTCTTGCCTTCCCCTCCCTGCCACCTTGAGCTAGAAGGGCACCCCCCTGCTCCCCTCTTAACCTCTTACCCCACCATGTTTTCCTGGGTACCCCCCCCCCGGTTCTCTATGCTTGGGACCACCATCTTGGGCAAGAACCCTGGGGAGAGAAGGAGGAAAATTGTGACTCTTTGGCATGGCTGCATTTTACAGAAGCGGAATCCATTGTTCATCTTGTCCCTTGCACTCTCCAGCAGCTGCATCCTGGATTAAGAGGCAACCAGAGGCATTTCCATTGTTTCAACTTTACACATTTTCCAGGACTGTCTGGCAGCCTCTGGCCTCATTCCATTGAGACTCTGGTTTCCCCATTGAATTGTCTCTGTTTCCTGATGACTCACTGCTCTCCCCCCAATTGATTTACTGATTTTCTGTTTGTCAAGACCTCAACACAATACCCTGCTCCCCCTTATCATTGTCACACCCCCGATGGCCCATTAAGGGACAGATTAGGCCAGGCACACCTGGGCAGATGTCCAGCCCTGCATAATCAGGAACGCCTTGGGACCACCCCTTGGGACCAACCAGCCCCAGACTGCATCCATTGGACAATCCCCAAAGATTGCCCCTGCCCACCCCCAGCCATCTTGGAGGGAGGGAAAAGGAAGGAATAAAATGTGTCTCCATTTTGTCTTGGGGGCGGAACACCTCAGCACTGTCCTGGGTGGGGTGTTGGCCTGCTGTCTTTTATTGAGCTCAATAAAACCAGTATTCCCCCTTGGATGTCTCTCCTGCTGGACTCTTTATTGGGAATTCTGAGGCCCAGCAGCAAACAGCAGGAATAGCCTGCTGCAGACTCAACAGTACTTTGGAGATCAGTAACTGTGAACCTTAGAGACATGAAAATAATATTCTCAGCTCTTAAAAACTCTGAGAAGTTTTGTCTAGGAACTCCTGGTGAGAATAGTACATTTCCAAAAATTTTATCCTCAGGAATATATTAAAATGTTATGAATGTTTGCCTCTGTAGCTGTCTCCTCACTCTACAGGGTGGTGTTATTGCTCAGCAGTGCTCCGCCATGATGGGTTAACTCAGCGGAGCTATGATTGTGATATAAACTGAGTCACCACATAGCGACTCATGACTCTTTTCCCTTATAAGGCTTTGATATAACCCTTTAGGGATCTCAGACAGTCCAGTATAACTAGTTAAGGAACATGAAAAGGAGTTACATATGTTTGTCTGACCCCACCCCAGTAAAGCCATTTTAAATTAATAACAAACAAGACTAAGTGTGTTCAGCATTTTTCTTTAATTTGTACCTAATTTCCATTGTACAAATGATTCACAGGCTGAAATATTTGAAAACAAGGTCGGGATGAATGAAAGATGGGAAAGAGGGATTTTAAAAACCCCAAACATATCCTAGGTCTGACTCAGCAGTGAGTCTGAAGGCTTGATTTTTTTCTATTCATGTAGCTTGCATACCATTTGTGCATTGTCTAAAAACAAACAAAGCAAGCAAATTTCCTAAATTGAATACAGTTTAAATAAAATTGGAAGAATACACTTTTTTGAAAACGTTCTATGGAAATCTTCTAAAGGGACACTTCTCCAACTGGAGGGAGGTAAAGAGTGGGGTCCCCCAAGGTTCAGTACTGGGACCTCTGCTTTTCAATCTCTGTGAATAGCAAGGTAGCCAAATTTGCCGACAACACTAAATTATACAGGGTAGTAAAAAATGAGAGATTGTGAGGAGCTCCAGAGGGAGCTCTTGACATTGGGGGAGTGGGCAAACCAGTGGCAAATGAGCTTCAACATTAGTAAGTGCAGAGTGATGCCTGTTGGGGCAAGAAAAATTACATTTATAAACGGATGGGGTCTAAACTCTCTTCAAAAAAACAGGAAAAGGACCTTGGTGTCCTGCTGGACAGCTCAACGAAGGTGTCAACCCAGTGTGCTGCAGCAGTGAAAAAAGCAAATTCAATGATAGGGATCATTAGGAAAGGTATAGAAAAATAAGTCAGCAAGTGTCATTTTGCCTCTTCATAAATATCTGGTGAGGCCCCATCTGGAGTATTGTGTACAGTTCTGGTCCCCATACCTCCAGAAGGGTATTATGGAAATGGAAAAAGTGCAGAGGAGGGCAACCAGAATGATTAGGGTACCGGAAATACATTCCTTACCATCTGACGCTGGAATGGCTAGGCCTCTTCACTCTTGAATGATGGCATCTAAGAGGTGACCTGATTGAAATTTATGAAATCATACACGATGTCGACAAAGTAGATAAGGAAAAGCTGTTTTCCCTATTGCACAACACTAGAACTAGGGGGCACTCCATGAAACTTTTGGGAGCTAGATCTCAAACAAATAAGAGAAAGTGCTTTTTCACCCAGAGGATCACTGGTCTGTGGAATTCCCACCCATTAGAAGTGTTGACAGCTGTCAGCCTTGACCGCTTTAAGAAAGGATTGGACAAGTTCATGGAGAACAAGGGTATCAATGGCTATCATTATGGATGCCTAAGGATAACCTCCGGGTTGGAGAAATAGGCAGGATATCTCTCAATGCTATTTGAGGGGAATCACAAGCAGGTGGAGACATATGCTTGGGCATACCCTGAAGCAAATGGTGAGCCACTGTGTGATCAGCCATGGAAACTCACTAAGGAAGTAGAACTGGTAAATAATTATTACACGCCATAAAGTCCATTCTGACTTATGGCAACCCTTTTTAGGTTTTCCCAGGTAAAGAAGACTCAGAAGTGGTTGAGCATTCCCTTCTTCTGGGGGCATCCTGTCACTGTGTAGTCCAAGGCTGCACAGGCTGTTTCAACTTGTAGGAAACAGAGTAGGGAATCAGACTCCCAACCTCTGGTTCTGCAGCCAGATACCTAAACTTCTGAGCTATCCAGAGAGCTGGAAATGGTAGAACAATTCCTTAAATATGTCACCCGCCTTGAGAGCCCTAGTAGAGCCATGGCATGTTGATTCTGACAGGATGGTACATACAGCACACAAACAAGGCATCATCAACTTTGTTTTACATTAATTACTTTGCTGTGTTCCAAAAACACTGTGTGAATAATACCTGCTTTTGTTGGTCTTGAATCAATACTCAACAACACCAATAATTAAGGGAAGAGATATAATTGATTTGACCACATTTGTTTGTTCTGCACTTTAGTTTATTGTCAATGGGGGGTTTATTTATTTATTTATTTATTTATTTATACAGTTTATATACCGCCCGTCTTCCCAAGGGAACTCCGGGCGGTTTACAACAATTATAGAACACAGCAAAATACAAAACAGAAAAATAAATAGTAACTAAATAATAAAAGCAAATATAAGCAACAATATAAGCAAAGTTGTTGACAACTTTGATTATTCAGTGATGACAGAATTTAAGTTATTTAGAGATCAGAGTGTTCAAAGGTTTAGCCTAGCTTGTGGATTTTGAATTGTGTTACCTTCACTGATAAGTTTCTCAATAGACATGCTGATTTCTTTCTTTCTTTCTTTCTTTCTTTCTTTCTTTCTTTCTTTCTTTCTTTCTTTCTTTCTTTCTTTGCACCTTCCAGCGCATTTGTATTGGTGGCAACTGACAATGCATTGTGCCATCAATGCTTTAATTGCACATTGTTCTCAATGTGAAAATAACAAACCACTCTTTCAAAAAAAAACCCAGCAAGTGTCAGGTTCAGTTTGGCTGCCAAGGACACAACAAATGACTCTGAAGTCTGAATGCCTGACTATACTAGGCATAAAAATCTGGAGACATTTTAAAATTAAAATCACACACACACACACACACACACACAGAGAGAGAGAGAGAGAGAGAGAGAGAGAGAGAGAGAGAGAGAGAGAGAGAGAGAGAGAGAGAGAGAGAGATATGCTTCGAGGTTCAAGAAAAGCATGGAGGATAGCTCATTTAGGATGGTATGATGCCTACAAATGGAAAGCTGCCATCTTTGGGAGTTGGCTATGGTAGAATACACCTCTCCTCTGGTGCTGGAGTAACAGTTCCAAATAACCTTTTAAAACAGGTGGGCACTCCCTCTCCCTACTTCCATCATTGCCATCACACTCCAAACTCCTTCCTCCAAGCAGTTCGGATGAAAGCAAGAACATGGAAGCAGGAGCCAAATGAGGACTGTTAATCACCATGCACACGTACTATGGCATGAGATGCTCGGTGTGCTCAGTACTGTTAGAGAAAACTTGTGTGTGCCACCACACTACAAGGTGGAATCACACTGAGACTGCACTGTTGCAAGGACATTTAGGTATACTGGCTGCTGCACATGTGCTTCACTTTGTCATTTTGTTTTGGAAGATGTTTCAGGCTTATACAAAGTTCCTCTGGCAAAGAAACCCTGCAGCCTTCTCTGCTCAGCACTCCAGATAGGACTTTTTTGACTACAAACCCAGACCTCTCCATTCTGGAAGAGCCACCTGACATCAACAGACACCTAAATCCAAACATCCCATCCCTGTTGAGTACTCACTGGGCCCCAATGAAGCTGACAAATTGGCATGATCTTAACTCTGCCTTTACTCTAACTGCTAAGCTCCCTTTCCTCATATCACCAGCTTCTAGTTGACCCAACAATGCTACAGACACAATCCTGCACATCCCATTCACTTATCAAACACCACTATTTGTTCTCCCATTTTTGGCATCTCTAGGGCCCATCGTTAAAGGTCTTACAGTATAATAGCGAAAGTAGCAGGCTATTTCTTCCCATTCGCCCTTATATAAAACCACTTCATAGACATCCAAGGGAATCTGGGGATTACACTGTTATGCATGTACCTTCCTAGGAGGAACGTTCCTCCTAAGCCTATCTATACTTCATTGCCCTCCCACTCGAAATAACGAGACGAGACAGGTATCTGGGGTAAACTGGGCCACACTTTATTAACACAACTATTCAACAACCAACAAGGAGGGGCCTGGCATCAGCATACAGGTTGGAACCGTGGGGTCTCCTGGGACCCCTCCAACCGGGCAGCAACGGGCGAGTTACAACCCCCGGCTGGGGCAGTCAACCTACTGCCCCCCGCCAGGCCAGTTGATGGTCTTACCCCTCCCTGCATGAGATGGGCTTAAACTGGGTGATACCCAGTGCAGGGAGGCATCCCCCTGTCTTCCCCCGGCATGGAGACCTCCTGGTCCGCCGTGCCCTGGGTATAGGCTAGTTGGGGACAGATGTTCGTTGTCTACTCACCGCTGCCCTCTGCTTCAGCCGCCAGTGTGACCAATTACTGCGCTCACAGGAATACCCTAACACCAGTGTGGGATAGGCGAAAAATCCCCGCTCTCAACGGCCAATCAGAGTGCGGGTCAAAAATTCCTATCCGGCCCCGAAACCGGCGACCAGTCAGACTCACACTAGTTTTCCATGCGTGGCGGGTGGGTGGGGAACGCCCGAACGAAATGCCCTGAGGTGGGGGTCGGAGCCGCCCCTTTTATAGGGCGCTCCTCCCCCCTCCCTCTCAGGGCGATCAGCCCCGCCTGCTCCTCTCGCTCTTCTCGCGAGAGGGCAAGGAGAGCCCCGCGCGGCAGACAAGCTGCCGGCGTAGCCGACATTCTGTACAGCTGGAGGACAAAGCAGGATCTTCCTAAAGAATGTGAAGACTGTGAATACATTCGGGCATCCCTTAAGAAATGACAGCACCATTCCGGCTGATACTTCCACTCTGGAAGCACTGCTGGATTGCTTCCAATGCAAACAAAGAAGAAGAGATGCATACAAAGCGTTGCTCATAAACAGTCTGAACTGCTTTCAGACTATCTATCTACCTACTTGTTTGACTAGCCTACCTTCATGATTGCATACCCGTGTCCTTCCTAGCACAAGCAGCAACTTACTGCTAGCCTGAAATATACTGTAAGAATGAGCTGGAGGGTGCTATTGCACGCCAGAGCCAGAAAACCATTTAATCTGAATTATTAAATTTCAGTGCCACGATTGGTGGGGAGGGAAAATCGTTGCTGAAATTAGGATATTAATTTTGTATGCAGCCTAACCAGGATAATATATCATTCTTTCTGGCTTACACTATTTCAGAAGATCATCTGCTATAATGTCAATTATCCAAATTGACTAGCAGTGCTAAAATACATTTTTAAAATGCATTGGAGAATGCAGCCTATTCTTAACTACAATACAAAGCATGAAAACCAGAGTGTGTCGAAATCACAGTGAGTCTCCTAAGGACATCCTGAGAAGGAACACCTTAAATTCACTTTCTTTCTCAGGGTTTCCTACTCCATTTGATTGATGGCAACAGACTCTATGCCTCCACACAATGTACTCACTCAATAGAGAACAGCTGGGCCAAAATATATTTTGTATATTTTGCATTCAGATTTTTATGTTCTCTGGTGGACACGTGAAATATATTAGACCAAGTTCAACCTCATGAAAAGGACACATATCAAAATAATGTCACACACCATCTATTACTTTGTGGCCAAAATTTCCTCCCCAGTTACACTGGGAAAATATCCACTACCTGCTTGAAAGCAAAGGCGAGATTGTTCATGGAAAAGCTGGTAAAAGACTAGCATAATTCCCCATTTCATTTCTCATTTCTGGTAATCTCAGTAGACAATTCACTCTGCAGGTTATAGCGAAGCTGGTGATGTATCTAATTGTTTGTTTGTTTGTTTGTTTTTTAAAAAAACTGATTTGTAGATGTGGAATATTGTGCTTCTGTACCTGCAATTCAAAAAGCCATGAAATGACCCAATATTGCTGAACAATATTGTGCCTGCAATGCCAGCAGGAAAAAGTGTGCATAGCAGAGGGCAGACTGCATATTGACAGCATCAGTGGCAGAAGTCAAGGTGGTCTACAGGACGGCTGTCCAACTTTGAAGAGCCTGCAGGCTACTTCCAGCTACAACCAATGGGAAGGGCGAGCAGGAATTCTTTAACTGAAAAGCTCAAGAACTTTACAAGAAATGGAGGAGGTCTCTCTCCCTGCGAGCTTCGGGTGGATACACAGTGAGCTCTCTCTATCTGTAGCTGGTAGTCCTCTGGCAATTCTAAAACAGTTCGTAAAAAGCCTTCAATAAATTTGACTGGTTGGTCTTGCTCACTGTTAACCGGAATACCAAGAATTCTTAGATTTGATCTTTGGCTGTTGCCTTCCAGTTGGTCTATTTTAAGGGTCAGTTCAGCATTTGACTTTTGTAATGCTGAAATTGCTGTATTCTGGGCGGAAGTAGTATCTTCCAGTTCAGAAATTCTAGCCTCTGCCTCTCCAACCCGAACAGCAATCTTTTCAACAGCCTTCCGAAGACAATCAACAGAGTCTTTAATAGGTTGCAGTAATTTTAATTCCCCAGCCATCTCTCTAAGAGTTTCCAAAATATTTATGTTCCATGCCGCTCTCAGATGAAAGCATGGCTGATGCCAATGCTTTCATTCTTCTCCCTGAACTAATGCCGGTAGGTGATTATAAAGAATTGACATTGTATAATAAATGGCAGTTCTGTCAGTGTCCAGAGGTATTAACTTATTTAGGTATTCTAGTCCCAAGGGATATTTCTCAGATGATTAAATTGAACTTAAATAAGTTGATTACCAATATCTCTAATGACTTAGAAAGATGGGCATTACTTAAATTTAGTGTTTGGGGTAAGGTTAACATACTAAAGATGAATATATTGCCACGTATTATATATGTAATATGTGCTATTCCATTGTATATTCCTCAAATTTATTTTTTAAAAATTAATAGATTATTTCAAAAGTTTATTTGGGTCAATTCTCCACCTCGTATCTCAATTTAAAAAATGCAATTATCAATATCAGAGGGTGGTTTTAATCTTCCAGATATTAGTGCCTATCATAAAGCATATCTTTTAGCCCAGGTAAATTGTTGGCAAACTCTCATCACACCAAATACTCCAACTTGGGTTACTCTTGAAATGGCTTATTTAAAACCCCTGGACGGATGGTTTGCTTTAGATTCTAAATACACTTTGAGCAAAGGAATTATACCTCCTTCAATTTTAGCTACTAGGGAAACATGGAAAATATTAGCTCACCAATTACAATTTGATCCATATGCCCATGCAAAAACAACTATATGGGGAAATCCAATATTAAGAATTGAGAAAAAGCCCTTTGTGTGGAAAAAGTGGGCAGAATGTGGTATATTTACCTTAGATCAATTAATAGGCAGAGATGATGATTTTCTAACTTTTGCCATTTTACATTCGAAATATAACCTACCTGCAAATACACAATGGCAATATCTTCAGCTTCAATACCTTTTGGTGTCTGTTTTTGGCCCATCTGCAATGAGTGCTTCAGAACCACCAGGACTTTTAGAGGTAATTATTGGATCGAATGAGAAACCTAAACCAATAACTATAATTTATAAATACTTAATAGATTTTTATAAAATAGATACTCAAGAACTTAAAGATGTTTGGAATAGGGAATTAGAAAATGAAATACAAGTTAAACAATGGAAAGTTGTATTGGACTCTATAAAAGATGTTTCCCTGGATTTGAAGTTGAGACTAATCCAACAAAAAATAATATTCAGAATATATTGGACCCCACAATGACTGTTTAGAAAGAAATTGATAAATTCAGACAGATGCTGGAGATGCAATAGTATAAATGCTTCCTTAATACATATGCTTTGGAAATGTCCAGTAATATACTGTACCTCTTGTGGATGGAAGTTCTTGCCTATATTAATAAACTTTTGGGGAAATCTCTGTTATTTGAGGATATTCATGTTATCTTAAATTATATCCCCACTGTATGGGGTCTAACTAAAGGTCAACGAAACTGGATTTTGAGAGCTCTCATGGTGGCAAAAAGACTTATATTAAAGGCCTGGAAGGATAACCATCCTCCACCTTTCACACAATCGTCAGAAGATCTGCAATAACTAGCCTCATTTGAACGGATATCATATAGAAAGCAACTACAAGAGGATATCTACATAAATATATGGAAGCCCTTTATTGACTCATTGTAAATATATAAGGCAATTTATAGTGGATGTATTATATGATCTTATGATGTATTGATCTTTGCTTTTTGTCTGCTTGTTTTTGTTTCTTTAAATGTTTTTCTTTAATGCAGTTTATGTTATAGTATTATGTTAAATTTTCAAAAAATAAAAAAAGTTTTAAAAAAAACCAATCGGAAGGGCGAGCAAGGCCACAGGGAGGCCCTGCAGCCGCCACCACTGTTACCAATGGGAAGGGTTACTGCCCCCCATTGCCACAGACGGGAAGGGTGAGCGAGGCTGTGGCATTTTGGGAGGCTGGTGAGGACTTGGCGTGTGACTTCTGACGGTGGCATGGGCTACCGGTCGATAGATTGTGCAGGCCTGGTCTACAGAATATTCACTACCATTCATGCTTGTAACGAGATATGGCAATTGCTTTGGTTTTGGGTGAAAAGTGGTGAACTAAGGGGGGAAGGAATCAGTTTCTGGGATTTTCCCTTGTGTTGCACCAGTTTTTAATTGGTAGTGGTGCCAGCAGACCCTTGTTCGACAAACTGACCATTAGCCTTTGGGTTTCATGTTTTCCCATTCTATTTTACATCTACATGAAAAACTTGAGATTGCTCAGAATGTTGTGGTCTGATACGACCAGTGCTTTGAGGACAACTAACACCATCTGCTTTTTAAAATCTTCCAAGACGCCCTTTTCTCAGTTTCTCAGACCCATGAAAAGCAGGTGGGGGACAACCTAAGCAAGATTTGTATTTTCAGTTTATACAAGCTATTTTAAATTTGGAATAGTTTGGACTCATCTATTTCTGGAGAAGCAAAACAGTTTTACTTTTAAAAAATCAGAACTCATCAATCCTTTGTCTAAACTAGTGGCACAGTTCAAGAGCAGCCTACGTGCAACAACAGTTCCCAATCTGGTGCTGATCTGAAGTTCAACCATTTCAAATTTAAAGTTTTTCACTTGAGCTGCACTCATTTTTTAGAATTGCCTTATAGAACGCTGATTTACTCTACCGCGCAATGTCCCTAGATGCACTCTCCTGCAGCTATAGCAGCTGCCAATTCATGTTTGTTCACACCCCAGTTTCCACTTGGTTTATCATCATGTACCGTACTTGCTTTATTTCTGATTCCCCCACCCACTCACCTTTTCTTTCTTCTTCATTGTACAAATGAAGAATGTCATTTTTGGAACACATGTAATTAGCATGCACATTCTTGGTACCAGATGCCTTGAACAGAACAGTGAGGGGAGAAGACCAAATTTCCTTCCTGCCACAGTCACAACACAAAGCAGCCTTGCCAAAGCTGCTATTTGCTTGGGGAGAAAAGCTACCATACAGCCAGAAGAAGCTACCCTGGAAATGTTCATCGCTGAAAGGAAAATATTGTTGGGTTCATTTTTGACAAGGATTTCCCCAAATGCAAAAATAGTTTTCATATTTAGAGTAGGGAGAATATGAGATCAAACAAAGAAATAAAAAACTGAACAATGTGTCCCTCCATGAGTTAAGGTTCTCTTTTCTTATCTCTTTTCTTCTAAGATGCTCAGTTTTAACATTTCAATGGCAAGGAAGTACCATATGGCCGTTCCATGCCAGAAACAGCTGGATTGGGCTAGTTAAAATTAGAGCTGGGGGCAGGAGAGTAATGATCAATTTTGAAAAAGTCTAAAATATACATATTCTTCAAATGACATATTCAAGGTGGAAATTTAAAGGTGGAAAATATTTGTGGGAGAAAGAGATTAGCAGTCTCTTCCCTATAGGTACCTATTTTGGAGAATTGTTTGGCCAGAATAGTGGCAGGGGACAGAGAGAATCATAGAATCATAGAACAGTGAAGCTGGGAAGGACCTACAAGGCCATCAAAGTCAATCCACTCCTCCCCTCTGGATTGCATGAATTAAAGAGTTTGATTCCTCCATCCTGCCCCACACAGAGGCTGCTCAGCCTTTCCTTGAGTCACTATTTCCTTTTTGTTTTTTAAAAAAAAGCCACACATGTTCTCATCATCCACAGACCGGGTGGGTAGAAAGAAAGGCCCTCAAAGCATTCTGGCTTGACGTTGAAACATCAGGGCCTAAAGTAAAAGGAAAAAAACCTTTGAAGATGGAGGCTGCAAACTTAAAGAATCGCCTTAAGGTATATTGATGATATTGAGTTTCATCTTAGGAATGCAGAGGAAACCAGGGGGATACTAATAACTCAACGAATTCTCTGTTGCAGTATATTTAAGGACTTGGCTCCTGCTGTCACTGGATCCATGGAATTGACAGTGTATGTCATTTAGCCCTTACAGGCACACTTCAAATGTACCACTGCAGAAGGAAGTAAAGTCTCAACTCATTCTATATCCCCATGTTCCATCATATTTACAACATATAAATAGACTATGGGAATTGTGGTCTTCTTTTGTACCAAGTGCTACACAGAAGTGAACTTGGTCCAAAGTGACCTCCCCTGACATTAAAGACAAATTGTTGATTTTTTTTCCTCCTTCAGAAACTATTTTTTAATTGAATTAAGTGCCTCCAGGGATCAGAAAGGGACGTTTTCTAAATCGCTTAAATTAAATTGAGAACTTTCTAATTAACAAAGTTAACTTAATATTTATCTAGTTGCATTTGATGTATTTGCATATTGATTTTACTTAATGGGTACTGGAATAGGATTTGTCTTTCTAACAAAGAGGAAGTGATAATTAGTCCCTGTAGTAGTGGTGGAGAATGTGGAGAAATGGAGCCTTATACCTGAGACAATCTTGTCTTTAGAAAGATTTCAGCAGACTCCAGGTCCAGTGCACATGATTTACATTTCCTTCATTGTCCTCTCATTGTAGGGCTTTCCTTCTGCCCTTGGATAAAGAACATGCAGACCGTCAAATGGAACTGAAGCACAACTTCCATCACACAATATGGACTCCACTGGCTCAGACTTGTGGCTGTGCGGTCCAGAAATATTTAATGGGCCGCCTTGTAGCCACCTGCAATTCATGGCATAGATAAATGTGTGCCATCCAATGACAAACCAATTCTATTCCTACATGTCATTAATTCTACATGGGCCAGTGTATGTATTAAATGGGAGAATGTCAACTCGAGTTCAGTCCAATCAAGATGGAGACACAGGTGAAGTCGTGTTGGTTTCTCACTGAGATGGCACATGATCTCTAATGGATGGGATTGCATGTCCAGGTTCACAGCTTGACATAACCACTGTTAGATGTGATCTTGCTCCTCCTGGGTACTTAACAAATTTACATTTATCACAGGCCTCCATGTTCTTCCCTAACTCCTCGACTCTACAAATAAACTCCCGGTTTCAGATATAGAATCGCTAAGAGACAGCTACCTCAACAAGGCAGACTGTTTTCTTTATTTCCTAATCTCAGCCTGCTGTTTCTCTCTTGTAATGTCAGTAGGTTAAGTGTTGCCTCCCACTGATTCTTGAGTGGCAACATTTTGCAGTCTGATCTTTCTACATATTTTGGTGTAATCACGTGCTTTTCCCCTCCTATGACTGCAGAGGGCGAGCAACCCCACGGCGAGCCAATTCGTGAACACAATTTTGCCTTGACAAGCCTCAGAAATATCATCATTCTGGAGGCATTTTCAGATTGACAGCATCTGTGGCTTCTGCCTAGAGGCTGAATCAATAAGACTGAAGTTTCTGGACTTCACAAAGCAGGGAGCCAGGCCAGCACGAGGACCATTTGCAAAGAAAGAAAGAAAGAAAGAAAGAAAGAAAGAAAGAAAGAAAGAAAGAAAGAAAGAAAGAAAGAAAGAAAGAAAGAAAGAAAGGAAGGAAGGAAGGAAGGAAGGAAGGAAGGAAGGAAGGAAGGAAGAAGAAAGAAAGAAAGAAAGAAAGAAAGAAAGAAAGAAAGAAAGAAAGAAAGAAAGAAAGAAAGAAAGAAAGAAAGAAAGAAAGAAAGAAAGAAAGCAAAGTAAGTTGCCTATAGGGTCTGCCTTTAAGAGGGGGGGGAAATTCACAGCATTGCTCTTTTGACTAAAATGAAAAATGCAAAAAAAAAAAAAAAACAACCCACCCTAATTAAACTCCTGTATTTAGGGAAGTTACGATTAAGGTCTGCTATACGCATGCAGAACATTTACAGAACTGAGGGCGTTTATACACAACCCCTAAACTCCAGGGCAAATGGCTCCCAGCTCCGGAGCTTAAAAATGTTTACCCATCAGCTCCGGAGTTAACAGGAAATTAAGTGTGACCACGCCCACTTTAGCGTGTCCCAGCGCAGCTTTCAGGTACCTGCTTTTTGGAGGTGAAAATTATTTGATCCGGTGTAACGATAGTGAGTGCGGGGCTCTCCTCGCTTCTTTGTTGTTTTTTGGCTCCCGCCCCTTTAAGAGCTACTTTACAGAGACGAGAGGCAGAACGAGGTGAGCGGCATGCTTTTCTTTCTCTTTTTCTCCCTCCCCTCACGCAGCCAGCAACCAGGAAGTGCAGAGGGGTTGGGAACACCCGAAGAGCGACAAACCCCTAAGATCTCTGGTCCGAATTTAAGTGGCCAGCGGATCTTAGGGGTCGTGTAAAAAGGCCCTAAGCCAAACATACTTGGTCCTGAAGCATGCCCTCTCTGTTTCAGCTATGTATTAGCAGCGGTGGCTATGAAGCACTATAACATCAAAGCAAAGCAAAGCAAAGTGTTCTGCTTATATACCGCCCCATACCACTTCAAGTAGTCTGTGGGCGGTTTACTGTTTTTAATTGCAGTATGCAGGCTACACATTGCCCCCCCAGCAAGCTGGGTACTTGTTTTCCCGACCTCGGAAGGATGGAAGGCTGAGCCAACCACGAGTTGGTACCTGGGCTTGAACCCCAGGTCATGAGCACAGTGTTAGCTGCAGTACAGGCATTTAACCACTACGGGGGGAAACGCAGAATCTAAAGTTGCAACTGGAAGAATACAAAGGTATTTTTTAAGATAGGAGAAATGTCCTCATCATTAAAATGGCCATTTTTTAAAAATGGACTACTACTTCTTAGAATTGCTTGAAAAACTTTGGCATAGCTGTGACTGCTTATTGTTTCCAAAGTATTTGTGCATCATGATCGTACTAGTCATATGGCAGCCATGGGCATCTTCTTAGCATTAATGTGGTGAGAAGGAAGTAGCTGAAGGGCAAGAGTATGTGCATGATACTGAGCATTCCTACTGAATGCTGTAATCCTTGAGTAATCCTACTCTATGGTCTTCCACAAAGTCTACAAAGCACATTGTAGAGAAAAGAAATTAAATAACAGTAGGTGGAAGACTGCTTTGTACAAATGATAGCACAAAGTCCTTTCAATGTGACCTAGATTTCAGTAATGGGAAATGGTGCCTTTTTGAACTATAATACCAGAACACTTAATCCAGCATGGCCAATCTTCTGGAATTAGTAATCCCCCCCCCCCAAAAAAAAGTTTAGCCCATCTCTTTTGAGATACAACACACACACCCAGGCATATTATTATTCTCAGTGGAATGCCTTTTTTTTTGTCTCATCACTTTCACAAGCAGATCTGATGTGGACTCAAAAATGGCTTTTTCATCATTCCTCCCAGGTTATGGAACCACTTCCTTGGACGCTATGATTGATCTCTTCCCTCTTTCCTTTGCATTGGTAACTGAAAATGGTGAACCTGTTTAGAGGGGCTTTGGGGGAGCCAGGAAGCGTCTGCAACAAGGAAGCATTTCAATATCTGATTTAGTTTTTTTTATAAATATTTGTATACAGTTTTAGATTTTAATTGGGTGGGTTTAATTAATTGTTGGTTTCACTGGCTTGCATCCCCGCTACAGAAAAAAGACAGGCTGAATATCAAATACAGTGGTACCTCTGTAGCTCTGCTTACGAGTTTCATCCGTTCGGAATGCGTGCTCTTAAGTCGAACAAATCTTAAGTAGAGCAGCCCTATCTTAAAAAATCAAACAAATAAATTGAAAAATTGAAAAAATGTAAGTAAAGCAGACCACATCTAAAATTTGTAAGGCAGCAGTTAAAATGCTAATGGTTTTTCATTCTTAAGTCAAATTGCTCTTAAATCGAGCTATGTGTAAGTAGAGGTACCACTGTAAATAAATATCATAGATTGCAACACAAAGCATTCAGGCATTCTCAGTGTCTACCATACCATTGAACTATTTTCCTGTCAAGTATCATGAGGTTGAGCTGCAAGTGGTCTTACGGACCTCTTCATTGCTAATCACTGCCTCTCTGGGAACATGGGGTTTTAGTTCAGCCTCCTGGTGTCTGGCTAGCACCAGTTACCTGACAGAGAAATTTGTGACTGGGCATCTCTTTTCTTCATCATTGCCCTCTTCCATTAGTTTTCCTGTTCCTCTTCCCCAGACTTTAGAAGTTAGCAGCTGGTAGATGGGTAACAGTCAGTTCAAGGCAGGAGACCTACTTACCTCATAGCACAGTGTTTAAACTGCTGTACTGCAGCCAGAACTGTGCTCATGATGACCCAGGATTCACTCTTCTCCTTCCCCAGAAGCCTTCCTCCATACCACCATTGCTCCCTTCTCTGCCTTCAGTCGTATTTGTCCCTCAAACCCCGTTTGATCCCCTCTGGAACCAAAGGAACCACTCAGCCGCCCCCTCCTGGCTACAGAAGCACCTTTGTGCAAGGAGAAGGTAGCATTTTTCTAAAAAAGAAATTCACTTTTGTCCCGACTTGCAAATTCCACCTTCCCGACGGAATACAACGTTTGAACTGTGGCATCTTTACCTCTTTCTCTCTCTCTGGCTTCTTCTGAGTCCATGGTGCCAGAATAGAGCCTGAAATGTTATCAGTAGAAAATACAATCTGGCAAGCCCTCTCCTCAAGCTGTGTTGCCCCCCCCCCATGAACACCTGCCCCAAACAGATAAGGTGTTCTCTCCCTCCCATTTTGGTGAGAATTATAGCTGTTTTTGTCCATTGCTATTTTTATTTTTATTTTTATTTTATCTTTATTTCTCTTATATCTACATCTTGTTCCTGCCGCTAATTCTTAGTTGTTGTGGTGATTTTTGTGTTTTATTTTATTTATTATTGTTTTATTTTATTATGTACACTGCCCTGAGTTCACTTTGGGAAGCAGGTGGTATACAAATGCTAAAATAAATAAATAAATAAATACATTGTGTCATGTGGTTCTTAAGAACAGGCTGAGCAAAGAGGCAGGTTCTGTAAAAAGGGATACTGTCACCGGCTCTCTACAAACATTGAAATTAAGTCAAAATGCATGCATGCAATGTTTAATATGGATGACCACCAAAGCACTAGATTAATGATACAATACTCAACTCCTAATCCATTTCACTTATTTTAAAATTGTTTTCAAATGCCACCAATATCAAATTTAAAATTAATTAAAAAGAATAAAATGTTCCCTAGCCAGCAAATCTATCCAAATTTACCTGGCGGTAAATTCCACCGAACTCAGCATAGGATTGCATTTTGGGGGAAAGATTATTTAAATCACATTTCTTACATGCCCCAAAATAATGGTAATAAATAGTAATCATCATACAGCCATTTTGTGCATTGAATGCATTGGATAATCGAGCACCAGCATCATTCACTGATGAAATTTAAATGGGATGAAACCTGCTTTTGTCACGCTCATGAATCAGACTTGGAATAACTGTATTTCCTCTTTACTAGAACTACAAGAGGCAGGTTTTATAATGTGTTCTATCAATGACTGTTGCTATCTTGTAAAAGAGGTTGAAGGAATAATTAATTAATCACTGCCAGTATTCCCCAGCAGTCAGATGAGGATTAAATGGAAATAAACGCAAAACATCTGAAAATCCATATGGCCCAGCAATAGTGCATATCCTTAATTAGTGGCCAGTCATACCACTTACATGGCATGATAAGATTATTATTATTATTTTTGCACTGAAACTGAAATGTCATGGGCAACTAGTGTCGAAGATATAATGACTTTTACTGGTTCTGAACTCAGTGGTTTGTTCAAAGGGGGCCGGATACAGGTAGGAAGCCCAGAGGATTTCTCAAAAAAGGGGGGGGGATCATTTCCAACATTCTGAGAGCCCCTGTTGTGGTTCCTAAGCCTTCATCCTCCTTGAACATGCCAACTTCCTTCCACATCTGTGCTAGCATCCTGTGTAATCACCTCTCTCCTTTTCTGAAGCAGTAGCAGCTGTCCAATATAGCAGTCCATTCCCGCCATACACGGCCCTTGGCTCCCGGTTAAACACACAGCAAGAAAAAAAAATGTTCCTCACATTGAGGAGGGTTAGTGAAGCCTATTTTAATGATAGCAATTTAGACCATAGGTATGAATTATTTAGGGCACCTGGCTCTCTGGTTTCAGAACAACAGCAGTGCTGGCCTTTTTTGCTTCCTTTCTCCTTGCCATATGTCCCCAACTCATATTACTTCACTTGGGTACTCTGCATTCTTCCTCCGGGAGGCCGTAGCTCTGAAACATTTATCATGTTTGCTAATAACTTCTTGGTTGCAGACACATATCAACTATAATGGTCCTGGAACAACAATCATCAGGCCTTCAAAGGGACAGGGAGTCTTAAACAATCATTAAGAGCTACAGTGAAGTGACATGCTGTTTGAAGGATCAAGTTATTACTAAGAACAGAGGACAGGAGAGGAAACCCAACAGCATCCCAGTGGGATGGCAAAGCAATCATCTTTTTCCCCCGTATTACCAAATACCAACTGACCTTGAAAATGACCATCGTCATCTGCAGAGAGCATCGTATCCCACCAAACAATGGCTGAAATCCTGCTACCCAATGGGAGCTGTGGCAAATTGCCACTCATTCGGCAGTTTCAGGGTACCCATAGGTTTGCTTTTGCTGCACTGTTCATGAGTCACATGCACCTGAAAATCATCTTTTAATCTGCAGCAAATTCATCTGTAATCACCATCATTTTGCCATTGCTGTAATGTGATTCCCCGTGAACTACTAATCTAGACAAGGAGAAGGTAACTAACAGGGGATGGGAGAGGGAGAGTACCATCAGAAATAGTTAAGAAACAACATTTGATGAAAAGGACTGAGGGCTGGGAGGGGAGAGGAGGAATTTGATTACAACTAATAAAATGTTCTCTCGTATCAACAATATTATGCCTACAAATCAGAAATGATGGCTGTTTGGAACAGTATTAAATTAAAACATGTTATTAAGAATCAGGATCAGGCTGACTCCAATTTATGGTTGCCTTTCTAAAACTTTCTAGGTACAGAAGGGGGGATTGGTTGCAGGACCCACCACAGATAGTGAAATCAGCAGATAACAACAAATGTTCTTATCTAAGGATAATAGTGGCAACTGGGGTGGTGGGGCAAAAGCGTTCACCCCTAATACCCCCCCAAATGCTGGTGGTGGCGAGGGGGAAAGAAAAATTACCAATGCTGAGCCCTCCTCGCTGCCATCACTGGCCAGTCACCATCTTCGCCACCAGACTCGGCGACTGTTCTGCAGCAGTGGCGGCAGCGGCGAGGAGGGCTCAGCATCGGTAAATTTTCTTTTTCTCCCCCTCCTTGCTGCTGTAGCTGGCCTGCAGGGCCAGCAGCAGTGGTGGAGAGGAGGAGGGGAGAAAGAAAAATTAATGGTGCCAAACCACCCTTGAGCTTGAGTGGGAAGTTCAAAACTTCTGGTCCTCTGCCCAGGACCCAAGCAGGAAATTCAAAGGCCAGTTGTCCAGGCGGGTTCTCTTACGTTCCCACCCCAACCCTCCAGAGGGCAGACGGCGTGTGGCAACGGCAGCGAGGAGGGCTCGGCATTGGTAAGTTTTCTTTTTCCTCCTCGCCACTGGGCTCGGAACTCCCCTACACCCGCTGATCACCAACCGCGGATAACTGAATCTGCAGTTGGTGAATCAGCGGATGTGGGGCTCGTACTGTATAATGTAGTCAAAAATGGCTTACCAGTCCCTGTTGCCTTTCAGGGACATAAAGCTTGCTCAAAGCTACATAGGGGACAGGGCATGTAACCCCCTTAGCTACATATACTTTGGGGGGATCCCAGCTGGTCCCCTTCTGAAAACACATTCCCCTCCCCTCAAACTATGCACAGTTCTTCAATTCAGGAAATAATCACTTTGTCTATAGAAACCAATTACATTTTCCTTACCTAATGGCTGAGCAAACTACACCCCTATTAAAGCAGCTCCACTGACTGCCAATCAGCTATCAAGCATGATTCAAGGTTTTAACCTACAAAGCACTAAACAGCCTGGGTCCAACCTACCTCAAAGAGTGAATCACACAGTATGAACCGGTTTGGGTGCTAACTACTAAGGCCATCAGAAGAGGCCTATCTCTTCAACCCCCACCTTCAGAGGTGTATCTCATAAGAACACATGAAAGGCCCTTCTCTGTTGCTGCTCCCAGACATTGGAACTCCCTCCCGTCGGAAGCCAGGACTGCCCCATCCCTGCTGTCTTTCCGGAAGCAGGCAAAGACCTTCCTCTTCAGGCAAGCTCTCCCTGAATGAGGGACTACCTACTATGTGTCTTTTAGATGGATTACCATGCATGATTGCATTGATTGATCTCATGAGAACACCTGTGTTTTCCATGTTAGTTTCCATCCCTAATAATGGATTTTATTTCATTTTTACTGTTCACGTGCTCTTTTCAGCTTTAATGTTGCCTTTTAATTGTTGTAAGATGCCTCTTCTAATTCCCTGTTCTTAAACCTGAATAAACCTTAAATGTTCTGGGCTGTATATTGCCCCCCCCCCATTACTGTAAGCTGCCTTGAGTCCTTTTCTAAGGAAAATGTTGGGGTAAAAATATTCAAAATAAATAAAATAAACAATTGCCGTGAATACCAGATGCAGGAATTTGAAACAGCATTTAGGGGAATTACCCTTCCATTATGGATGTGAATCGTATGGTCTCTCTTGGAAAGAACCTGGGAGAAAACACTTTGTTTTCCTCATACTCAGGATTTCTCTGGGTAAAATATTTTTATTCCAGAGACATCATGCAGGAAAGGTTGGACGATCTTCCCGAAGGGATTCCAAGCTGTGCCAAACTACCACGATTCCTGGACAGAATGGCACCGGCCTGTGCAGGTTCATCAGCAATGTCATCAAGTTGTGCAGGAATTGACAGGCAAAGAACAGCAGAGGGTGGAGGGTAAGGAGGGAGAAATTGAGCTCTCATTTTTGCAGGAAATCAGGAAAACTTGCAGGTCTTTCTGGGAGGTCTCTGCTCAGGAAATCACCAAGATACAAAACTATGTTGAGTACCTGTCACTCCCAACTTCCTATCTTCCTACATCAAGTGATACTGAGAACCACACAATTACATAAAGAAACCCAAGAGAAGTGCAGGGTGCTATAAGCTACAATGCAAAGAAATGATAAAAGCAATGAAGGCAGCTAGTTCTATTGTAATAGCAGAAGCTTGGGAACATCTAAAAACGTAGAACACCTTCTGTCTTCGTAATGCCACTAGAGATGGCCCTTTCATGTTTATGTGAAAGAAAGAAAACAGAAGGCTCCTTTTTCATTTTGGTGTTCTTTCATTGATTCCCAAAACAGAACCTCAAAAATACAAATTATTTGTATGGGGAGGGTGGGGGAGAAACCAGGGTACATAAATTTTTCAGGTCCTTTCATCCTTCCCTGTTTTGATGAAACCTTCTTTCACTGTTGTCAGTCAAATCTTTATTTCACACTTTGCATTGAGAATCACATGATATTTTTTTACCCCAATAAGTATTGGTAGACCTACTGCCTAGACCTGGCGGTGTGGCCAATAAGGCCTGTTTGCAGCCAATCAGAATATCTGGGGAAGTGGGGTGGGGTGGGGATTCCATACCCCACTAGGCTCTGAACCCTGAAATAACTTGGCAGCACTGAGGCAGCCTAAGGCCCCACCTTTCCAGAGGACAAGCAGGGAACCCAGTGTGATTAAGCTGACCTGGAGCAGACCTAGCTCAGGAGGCCACAGAGAAGCAGATGGCATTTCTAGATATCAGGATATCAGGCCCATCTGGTCTGTGACCAGCCCAAAGCTCCTTCCTCTCCCCCTTATCAATGAGTCCTCCTAGCCAGCATTTTCCTCCTAGATAAGGATGCATACTCTCCCCCCCCCAACAGTGGAATGCATATGTGACTAAAGACCATCCTTCCTCTGTCTCTTCCTCTGTCCTGTTGTGTACTTGTTTACTGTCACCAATAAAGACCTCTGAGTCCCAGGCACAGCACAGAGACACTCACACACACTCTTACACATGCACACACAGACACACCCATGCACAGAGAGACGCAGCCTGGGACCTGGAGATGATTGTACCCCAAAAACTCTGTGTATGCATAATTAATAACGCTATGGGGGGGGAGTTAAATCCAAAGAAGAGCTTGGAAACCAGTAAGGAGCATTTGGTTCTGTTGTTTTTCTTGTCTATTTCTATGTGCGTGGTTTTGCTTCACTCATTCCTTGTGGGTAGGATTATTGTTTGCTGAGCTTCTGAAGCCTTCCATCTTGTTTTCCATCTTGTGCCTTAGCCTTGGATCTTAGATCCTTTCCTTGTTTGATTTTTTCCCTTGATTTTCGCCCCTTAGGGGAATATCCCCCTATTTCCTGTTCCTTTCAATTAATCTTTGCTGCTGGTGGTGTCAACATTCCTCCTTGGGATTCCCTTTGGATTTCCTACCCCCTTCTATAATTTTGGATATTCTGTTCCATTTTAGTGAGGAAATCTACATAGCATTCTCGAGTGTAATGCAGCAATTTGGAAAATTGCAAATTGAATTTGAATTGCAGCAATTTGGGAAATGTGGATACAAACACTGAAAAGGACATGGATCACAACAGATCGAAGAGATTTGCCCACCCCTTCTGATCACAAAATAAAACCTTCCTATTGCTATCCTGCAACATCCGAAGACGGATACAGTACCTACAACATACGTCTTGAATTTTGTTTGTAACAATGAGCCTCAGCAGCTCTTTCATAGGAGAAGTCACCACTTCCTCATGGAATTGTTGGGATGTGATGTCAGGCAAGGTGTTTATTATTAAGATAAGCAAACAGTATGTCCCATTTCTACACAAGAGAGAATAAGTCTAGTAAGTGTAGATAGTCACTAAGAAAAAGCAGAAGAAAGATCTGTTTATCTGTTTACCTTTTGTTGTTCAGTGGATTTGCAGTAAGTGCAATAAATAAATAAATAAATAAATAAATAAATAAATAAATAAATAAATAAATAAATAAACTGCCCTGTTTGACTCTATTCTGGATAGTGTTGCCATTGTCACATTACCCTGCTAGACAAAAGTAGGCAATTCTTCTACTTTTTCCTATTGTCTTTCTGTCCCACTTGGTGGCAGGGTCCATTATTCCGGTTTTTGTCCTCCACTTTACATGGTCACGGGCTTGATCTAGGAGAGTAAATCTAGATCTCCAAAATACATTACATCTTGCTTTTCTTTTGGTTTCTATTGTTTGCTCTTACTTTCCCCAGCATTTTCCCCACATATATGAAAACAGAATGTCACCTGTGAGAGATTTCTATCAATAAAAAACCAATTAAAATATATATCCAAGACTGATGTTATAAGTATTCCATCAGAGCCCATGTGCATGGTAAACTGGCATCATTTCTTTGTTCATGTGCACTACCAGTGTATATGGCTGTTTTACATTCTTTCCCTTCCCCCATATTAATCCGGCTCTTTAAGGTAGGTTGAGTTAAGTACTTACCAGTGCAAGGATACCAAGTTTTGTGACTAAGCCCTTGGGTCTTGCTGCTCCAAAGAAGTACTCTAACCATTATATACACAATATTAGCCCTCTAATGGGTTACTATACAAATGTTGCCTAAGATTGAAACATGGGTATGCAGAGTGCCGTAGTGGATAAAGTAATGGACGTGGACTCTGGAGACCTGGGTTTGATTCAGAGGCTCTGTCATGAAAGCACAAGGGAGAGTGGAATGGGTAAAACCACACTTCACTTACCAGGTTAAATTACTTTTGATGTGATGGCACATAACAAGGCTTAAACATAATGGTAGATAAACAATGAAATTGGTAGATAAATTAATTTGCATTAATTAGTACACACTATATGCACCTTATATGCTAAAATGCCTCCTTACATTTAAAGAACTAGAACAGTGATGGTGAATCTTTTAGAGACTGAGTGCCCATATTGTGATTCAAAACGCAGTGATTTTTTCACAAAGTGCCAATACAGCAGGGGTGTCCTCCTGATATTTTGGACCACAACTCCCAGAATTCCAAGACTAGATTTCCAATGACAAAGGTCTGTGGGAGTGGTGGTCCAAAACATCTGGAGGCCTGAAGTTTGGACACCCCTGAAATACAGCAATTTAACCTGAATAAGGGGGCTATGAAGGGGCGATGTCAGGTGCCCACAGAAAGGTCTTTGAGTGCCACATTTTGCACCCGTGCCATAGGCTCGCCAACACTGAACTAGAACCTATCAAAAGTAATCCTAGCCTAATAATTCTGGGATGAGACATTATACTATAACTGAACAATATCTAAGAGACTGGTGTGATGTCATTCTGAGATGATCCCACTTCATAATATCTGTGAAAAACAGAGAGAGAGTTCTGTTTTGAGGCTTAGTTTGAGCACATCACATATGTTCATTTTCCAGTTTTCTTCAGAAGAACAAACAAACCTCTCCAGGAATCCACTACTGTCATTGAGAGCACCCTGACAACATATTTTATACACAAGAACGCCAATAAAGATCAACGTTACCATGAAACCAAGGCGCTACAGTGTTCGAGTTCCTTTCAAACCCAGCACGACGTGGGAGCTGTTCCTCTTTGAACCACTGAATTATGACTTTTCTGGAGAAAGGTCTCGGAGGCCGTTCCCAAGCTTTGCTGTATAAAATTGAAAAGAAGTTGAGATGAACGTCACACAGAGAGTGCTGCATAAGAAAGGAAGTTTACCACAGTGAGAAAAGGCATATGCTTATCTCTCTTTTTTTTTTTAAGTGAGGGAAAACCCTGACTCAATCAGTTACTTGGGCGGTGGGGGAACTATTTACAAACTTCTAAGACACTCTGGCAATTTGTGAATCCAAATGAAGTTGTAATTCTGCATTAAGTCTAAACACAAGATATATTGGCAGTGGCAACACATCTCTGAGAAGAAAGTATTTCCTTCAGGAGTTTTCACCGCAGATTTCATGACTTTGCTTCTATTAAATATACATATTATAGTTATTGTAGAGATGCTAATATGGCTTCCCTATGACTTGCGGAAATATCCTTAGACCCAAAAATGGCTTTCCTATGACTAGCAACTGACTTGTGGATAACTCCTAAGACCCAACATCTGGCCAGAGATTTGCCTCTTGTAGCAGTGAAGAGTATCCCATGGCTATTACATTGTTATTTATCTTAATATGTATATAGACAACTAATAATAATTAAAATATTGTCTGCCATGAAGTGAATTCTTATTTACGGCAACCCTTTCAAGAGTTTTTTATTTTATTTTATTACTTGTGATTTACCATTCCCTTCTTCTGGGGGGTGTCCTGTGAAACCTGCCCATGACTACATATACTGGGTTATTTCTTAGGAGGCAGAGTGAATAATTGAACTTGCAACCTTTGGCTCCACAGCCAGATACTTAAGTTACTGAGCTATCTACCCAGCTATATAGGCAACTATATAACCAACAATGGCCAGAATCTTATTGGCATTAACTGCAATTGTGTTAATTACAACAGTGTACTGTGAATAATTAAGACGTCACTTGGATCTCTTGTTGTGCTCCAATCATATGTTTCTGCACAGCAGAGCACAGCACAACAATAGACAGAATTGCTGGTCTTTCTCTGGAGGAACTTTTACTTTGTGTGGACCCAAAGAACATGGCACAGCAAAGCTTTATCCCTCCAAATGTCTCTAAGGCTCATGAAGAGGCAGTCATCCAGACTCCCTCAGTTGCCAAAGTCCCCACTGAGACTCCAACTGGAACGTCCACACTTTCAGCTGTGAAAAGGAGTAATAAAACTTCCAGTAAAGGTGCACCACCAAGCCATAAGACGGGGAAAGGGAAAAGTAAGGGCAAGACTGGTAAGAGGAAGGTGGCTAGCTACCCTCAGAGCAAGGCAAGGAAAGGTATGAACTTTAGACTACTTTTCAAATTATTGGAGGAGGATAGCCCCAATAATACCAGAAAAACTAGAGATGCTACTAGGAGTACTTTACAGCTGGGCATGGAGGCAAAAAGGCCACCAAAGAGGGAAATTGAACCTGAGACCTGTAAAACTGCAAAATTGCCCCCAGATATGACCCATCTACAGAAGCAGATTACCTCTAATTCAGATGGATCTGATATTTGTATGGCAGAGTTCCATCAAGTGAAGAGACATTTCCAACCAAAACTGAATGGGTTACAGACAGCTACACATTAACTAGTGACAATTTGCAGTTTAAGCCATTGACACTGGCATTATTAGCCAGGAGGGTTCTGTCCAATAATGAATCATGCATAAGGTATATCTAGTTATGGAGTAAGCTAATCATTTGTAACATCCTCCTAAAGAAGACAACAAGCTGTTCAATGGTGGTGGTGGTGGTGGTGGTGCCTCATAAGAAGTATATGGAAGCAGAGAGGTGGTAAAATCATCCTCTCCATTCGGAAATAATAACTAGTTACGTTTACACTGTGGTGAATGTTACATTTAATAATAGATATTTAATTGATGAAATATGTCCACATTTTGCAAAATAGCTGAGAAGCAGGACATTTTCATTTTAGAGTAAGGGTGAATACTGCTAACAGTTACAGCATATATTCCCCCTTGAGGTACTTTATA
Source organism: Phrynocephalus guinanensis (assembly GCA_037367245.1). Classification (NCBI taxonomy): domain Eukaryota; kingdom Metazoa; phylum Chordata; class Lepidosauria; order Squamata; family Agamidae; genus Phrynocephalus; species Phrynocephalus guinanensis. The sequence continues at coordinate 24,507,211 of CM074735.1, read as the reverse complement.
TTATTTTACAAAATTGTAATACCTTGGTTTACAAGCATACTTTGTTCTGGAAACATGCTTGTAAACCAAAACACTCTTATATCAAAGCAAATTTCCTGATAAGAAATAATCATTTGTACATTTGTTCTGGGGTCCCATAGACCACATACTGTACATACAACATTCCAAAAGTAATTATTAATACAAGAGGAATATAAAGAAAATAAGTTCAAAGAGATATGACAAGAAGACATCAATAAAGAAAAAAACAGAAAAACACATACACAACATTCACATCTCTAGCTTTAACTTATGAACTCAGTAACATGGCCATCAACAAAATGTTGAGGAATCTTGCAGTTTGTTATGCAGTCGGAAGCAGCTTTCAAGGCATGTGAGTTACTGAAGGAGTGTTTATATTAGTTTGACACCCAAAGAGTTATCCCAGCTGAATGAGTGTTTGATTTCAGGCCTCCTGAGCCTCTTACTCTGTCCACTACACCATACTGAGCATCAGCCTTAAAGTTCATCAAGTTGTATTTGGCATAAGCTTTTGTAGAGAGGGGCATTGTGGCTCAGTGCGCTAGAGCGTTGAAACATCAGCTGCAAAGTCAGCACCTTGGTGGTTCGAATCCCAGCGGCCCCTAGAGTGGGACATGACTAGCACGCAAGTGCGGGGTGGGGAAAACCTTTACTGTTGTAGAGAGGCTAAAAGTAAGAACAAGGAAGGAAGTGGGAAGACAGAAGACTTAGGGGCTCCTTCCCCCACTTCCATTCCTCCCTTACTTTGGATATCCCACCTGATGAAGAGATCATATTTTTTAATGTGTGCACATTGTTTGCACCTCCATACTATTTTATGTCATTTTCGTTGGCCTGAAAATCATGGGTGGCTCATAAGTGGAAAAGGGGCTGCCTCTTCCCCACAAAATAACAGACACGTTTTTTGTGTCCCAGCCCACAAGTCACTCTGGGTATCAATGAAATTCCCCTCAGGATGGAGCTTGGATGTTGAGGGAGGTGTGCTAGCATGGCCTTCGCAGCCTTCATTCAAAATGAATAAGACTAGAGTTGAGCAGTTCATGCAAAGCTGTCCTTGCACCCTAAACCAGCTCGGCTGGGGCACTTACCCATATCTTTCGTGTCTGGCACTCCACTACTCTGGGCATTAGCATGGGGTGCCTATCCCTGCCTCCCCAGCCAGCTGACCACTCCATTGAGGATGCAGGATGAGTACCTCAGCTGTCTGAGGAAGTGCAGTGAGGCCGGCTCAGCTGTCTGAGGAAGTGCAGTGAGCCCATCAGAGTAGAAAGGCCCTGTTGACACGAAACAACGAATAAGTGGCCCAGCCAGCCTTGGGTGGGGGAGACAGACCAAGCAGCACCTGTGGTGCTTCCCTGACAATAGCACAAAGTGCCCAGTTCTAATTAAGACAAATTATTTAAATGTACCTTTTAGGTCTTTACCTCCCTCTGTGAACAAGCAGGCATTGTATTGTACTGTATTATTTGTGCAAACGGAGCTGACATTATGATCTTATAATAACACTGTTCAGAGATGGATAAACAGCTTAAGTACCAGATAATTTTTGCAGCTTTCTAAAGGTCTTTTCAGCCCCACTTTGAGAATTTAGGGCCAATTCAAATCTAACTGCTACTGAAACCTACAGGAAATGTCTCCACTTTATAGAAGATTTAGAACTCAAAGCTGGCTGATACACAAATGTGTTAATGCTTTTATGACTCCATTTAAGAGAGGCCTGTTTTATTGAAAAGGATTTTGAATAACAGCAGTAGTAAGAAAGAGGCTTTGGCAAATAAATACAAGCCATAACATCCAAAATGCACTGCCTGTTAGGAATGACATTTTTAAAACTTCCTAATCAAGGTGGGAATGGCAGAAACCATGAGAGACAAGAGTCTGTATCAAAACACAGCACAGTCAAAGGGATTGCTTGTCAAAGCAGAACAGAAAAACACTGAGCAAGCTGGGAATAGGGTTCCTTTTGCCTTGCTGGGCTGCCAGACTTCACGCGAGCAAAGACTGACAATCGCAGCCTTGGCGTTCAAAAACGAAAATACAAATCGACGCAGAGAGGCTGGCTCTTAGTGGAACCCAAGCGTTTTGTGTGCATGTAAATTTTGAAAAACCAACAGCCTGCTCTGGTTCCTGCAAGCTTGTTTGTAACACCAGGACTAATTAATAATATCATATGGTGCCGTGTACACCCAGGAGGAGCCCCTGACAAAACTTTCCTAATTCCATCTGCTCTGTTACATTGCTTTTCAGTCTTGGAAATTCATAGTTCACCAGATGCAAATGTATGAGACTATTTTCACTTTTTAAAAAAATCCACAAAAGTCAGAGGACAATTTTAGTGAGTAGAGATGGGCACGACTCAAAAAAATGGTGTTTCGTTTGTCGTTTGTCGTTTAGGGCGTCCGTTTTGGTTCGTTTTCGTTTTTTGTGAATTTTTTGCAAAAAAAATTGTTTTCGTTTCGTTACGTGATGAAATGAAAAAACGAAAATGAAAATGAAAAATTGCTGTTTCGTTAGCATTTATTACAGTTCAATGTATTTGCCGCAACAAAAACGAAATGCACGACAACATTTCTGTTGTTTTGGTTCGTTTCATTTCATTTTGGAGACAAAATTCGTTTTTCGTTTCGTTACGTAACGAAACAAAAAATGAAAACGAAAACGAAAAATTGCTCATTTCGTGCCCATCTCTATTAGTGAGGGAATTTGCAACCAAAGTATTCCAAGATAAATTTCAAGGGGGTGGGGGTGGGGATCGAAATCTTATTTGTTCATATTTCCCAGTGCTGATTATGCATATCATTTTGTTTGCAAATGGCCCTACAATGCAGATGTTACTCAACTACTGGTTTAAGGTTGCAGGAGGTCTCCAGTAAGGATTCTAACTGTAGCAACCAAATGCCTTGTTAATCCGTACCGGTAATTTGGTAACTCGATAGAGAGCTGCTGAGCTCTGTGCCATGCTTTGCTGTCATCAGCATCACAATTGCCTCAGGTGATGCTAGCAACCAATCAGATTTCACATGCCCCACTCAAGCAACTGATTGGCCTGGCTCTCATTCTGAGCCGTATGTTGTTCTGCGCAAAATGGAGTCCATGCCTGCCTTTTTGTATTATAGGCTACCATTCTGATCATCGGTCCTGAGCCTCGTGGCGCAGTGGTTAAATGCCTGTACTGCAGGTGAAACTGTGCTCACGACCTGGGTTCAATCCCCGGTAGCAGGCTCAAGGTTCACTCAGCCTTCCATCCTTCCGAGGTCGGTAAAATGAGTACCCAGCTTGCTGGGGGGGCAATGTGTAGCCTGCACACTGTAATCAAAATTGTAAACCGCCCAGAGACTACTTGTAGTGGTATGGGGCGGTATATAAGCAGAACACTTTGCTTTGCTTTGCTTTGCTTTAAGCTTAGCATATAGACTATTGAAGGTATTATCAGTCAACATTAACTTGCTGCTTAAGAGTTAAATTAGAGAGAGCAACCCAGAGAGTCTGGAGTCTTTTTTTGGCAATCCTTGGACCTCAGTGGCATTCTCTCCCCAATTTTGAAATATTGGGAATAACAAAAAAATGTTTCTAGTTGTTTTCAAAAAGTCTATTTTAATTCTAAAGCAGCAAAGGGAGTGGGTGGGATTTAAATAATTACCCATGGATAATAACTGAGAAATATTATCTAGAGAAATGACAGCCACTAGAATGGTCTTATACATAGTCAAGCACCAAAGTGATTGTTTTCACATTATTTCATGAACTTGCCTTTCTGCCTATTGTTCTCTTCTTGTGGGAAAATATTTTATACCTTTGCTGCTCTTTATATGTGGTGGATTTAAAGACAAAATTTAAAGGAAAGTACCTGATGTCCCAACTGTAAGAGCAGTATTGGGAAAGTTGTTTTTTCCAAAAAAACATCATATGACCTTGGAGAAACCACATGTTTTGAAAACAACACTTGAAGGATGTTTCTCGCTGCTTTGGCTTCAAACTAGACTAGTTGCTTTCCTCTGTACCTCTCATTTTTGGAAACTAAGTGGCAGAAACTATTACAAGCAATGTTAACCCTTTCTTGTGAGCTATAAAACAGAAAATGAGGAAAGTCTTGACAAACTGGGACTTATTTATCAGTCTTACTCAAATACAGTAAACCCCCACCTATCACAGGGATTAGGGACCCAAGCTGACCCGCAATAATTGAAAATCCGCAATATGTGGATCCTGGGTCAGGTCGGGACTGGGTGGGCTCTCTGGGGGCTCTTGTACTTACCCCAGGCTTGGTGCTGCCCCAAACGGGCTTGCAAAGGGGCTTTCCAGTCCACCAGAGGCGCCAAAAGTGCTTTCTAGTGATCTGGAGGTCACTTCTGGTTTACCGGAAGTCACTTCCAATTTGCGGGGAAGCACTTTTGGGGCCTCTGACGGGCCTGGGAAGGCCTTTCCTCCTTACCCCAGATATACTGGACCGCAATATATGAACCGCAAAAGGGCAGGGGACAACTAATCAGCATACTTCTCTATGGTGTTGAAACTAGGATCATTACAGACACATTATGCAGGAAGCTGGAAGCTGGAAGCTGGAAGCCTGGAAGCATTCAAAATGTGGACATAAAGATGAATTCTGAAGATACCTTGGACAGCGAGATCCACTAATGTGGCTGTATTATAGCAGATGAATAAAAAGTTAGAAATCCTTAATACCATAAAGAGAAGAAAACTGCAATATTTCGGACACATAATGCACAATGAGAAATACAATCTGTTGCAAGTTGTCCTTCAAGGAAAAATAGATGGGAATCATGGCCCGGGGCACAGAAGAACATTCTGGCTTAAGAACTTGACAGGGGATCTACTCAATGATCCAAAAGGTCCCTTCCAGCACTGCAGTTCTAAGACAACGATCTCTTCAAGAGCTCAGAATTCCCCAAACCACTGAAGATGAATCCAGTTGGGGGAATCTCTTTCATTCTCCCACTCCCTATAACTTAAAGAAAACCTTTATAAACCCCTATAACTTAAAGAAACCCCTACTTTGCGTTGTCCTTGGCTTTTAGGAGTGAAATGCTACCCAAGGGAAGATTGTTTTGGCAATGGAAAATCTCTCCTTCACTCCAGCATTGAGCAGCCTGGTATAGACCAAGAGAAGTTTCCTCCAGGGAAAACAGCAGCCACCGTGACCACCACAATACCTTTAGATGTATGATCGTATTTTAATTCAGAAGAGGAAAAGGACTGGAGGAGCAGATAAGAGATTTACAGGAACAGGAAAGGAGTGGAGAAAATGAAGAACTGGGAACTGTTACGAATTCCCCTCTTTCAGAGCACTCAGGACTATCATCTGTTGAAATAAATAGGCAGCGGGCTTGTAGAACATAAAAGCAAGGCTCCAGTCAATAGAAACCAGCCATGCTATCATCTGATGGGAATTCTAGGCCACAGGACATTGTGATGGCCAGAAGCACACATATTTTGAACTTGATGGAGAAAATACTTTGAGGACAGACCTGTTGGTAGCTGCTAGCTGTGACAGCTCAGCACTCAAACAGATGTCACATCTGAGCACAAGATAAAAAGGCCTAAGACTGAGGATATATTACTGGCATGTTGCTCTCTTAACAGGGTTCCCTGTGCATCAAAGTTATAGGAGTTGAGTATTATTGGAAACCAGAGAGTGGTGCTGTATGTGTCTCTGCTCTTTTATACATTTGGGTTTTAAAAGTATCTTGGAAGCAAGACAATAATCTGTTTCTGGCTTCTGCATTCAAAAGTTGAAAAAGAAGATTATTGTACCATATCAAGACAAATTTTTGTTCTAATATCCAGAGGTTGCTTAAACCTTTTGGAGTATCTACCTGTTTTAATAGCTTGCACTTGAAGAATTACTTTTTGCAAATGTGAATACAGACTGACCTGATCTGTACCTCCCAGACTAACATGGTCAGATCACAAATATATATTTCTCCCTTTTACAATGCCTTTAGGCCTGAGTCATCTAACTGGACTATGGAATTCAACAAATGCAGACTAAGGAACATCTGTCTTAGAATAAACACCCAGTATTTTAGTTTTAAGAGTGTGCTACCTACAGATATTGAATGGGTTCCTAATCTAGTGAGTCCCTCTGTTTTTCTACCAGCCTCTGCACCACAAGCTTGTTCCAGTGAAGATTCAGGTTCCTAAAAAGCCACATTTTAAAAATGAGTATTTTGAGAGAAATCTCATTTTAAACCAACACGAATGGCCCTACAAATAGGCAGAATGAAATGGTGACTAGAGATGTGCACGGAACGAACATTTTTTCATTTCCATTACAATTTCTCGTTTCCATTATGTAACAAAACAACAAACGAAAATTGTGGTTGTTACGTTTCATTTCCGTTAATGGCGACTCGCAATGAAATGACCTGTTTTAAATGTTAAAAAACGCCCTGGACATCCATATAAATGCAGCAATAATTATTTATATTGTCTGATAATACCTACCAGGGGGGTTTGGGGTCCTTAAAATGTTTGTTTTTGTCTTCTCCCATCGCGATGTATTTTTCTTTTCCCTTTAAAATGGATGTCGCCACCAGCCACAAAATGGAGGCAAGCCATGTGATGTGGGATCATGTTCAACCAATAGCATGCCCAGGTTGCAGACTGGGCAGGCAGGTCTGGCAGCCACAGAGGGCATAAAAAGCTCTGGCAGCCCCCGTCCTCCTTGCAGTCTCTGGTGGGAGTTAGGGTGGGATTGCTGTCTCTGCGACTCTAGCTTCAGTCCTGCAGCCTCCCTGTGTGCGTGCGTGCTGCGTACGTCTCGGTGAGTACCCTCCCCTGCCCTGCAGTGCAGTCACTCTGCGGCTGCCTTGCACTCTGGGCAAAGCCCGCCGCTGCCTTTGCAGCCTCCCTGCGAACCTAGTCTATACTGTGTCTCTGCCAGCATCCATTTTTTTTTAGTGTTTTCCCTCTGGTCTGGGGCGTTGGGGGACGCCCACGCACGGAAATGCTTTAAAAATCGCGCAAAAAGCGGGTAGAAACGACAAATGAAAAAATAAAAAACTAAATTTTTCAAAAAATTCCCGACAAACGGAAACGAACTGAAACAGACCTCTCAACGACAAACGAAAAACTGAAACACCATTTTTCTGTTTCGTGCCCATCTCTAGTGGTGACCATAGGTCATGTACTTGGAGAATCCTGGGAATGTAGAGTATTGTTAGCATGTGGCTACATTTTAAACATACTTTTAATGAAAGCAAGAGAAAAGGGAATCTTGTCTCAAAGAATTTAGCAGGCTTTGGATACTGTGCAGTTAGACTCGAGGGGTGGGGGAGAAATGCCTCGCACTGGCCCTGTAAAACACATATTCCAATGTGAAACCTTAGGACAGAAATGGGACATAACTGGCAATACATGGGGAAATGACACAGAGCAGAAATAGACTGATTTCCCCTCTTTTAATCCTATGTTCCTCCTGCAGTCATGATTATTCCCTCTCTATTTCCCTTATCTTCTTGATGAATAAGATATTGATCTCTCTTCATTGTCCTGGTTGTTCTTTCTCACTACACTTAATGCTGGGGACTCTCCAGAACACAGATATTTCTGTCTCTTTCTTTTCAGTCCCAGCTTCAATACAGTATCACCTTCTTCTGCAATAGACTGGGCTTAACCCACAGTCCTAATCCTCAATGGGACAAAGGTTATATACGCCTAGCTAGTGACTCCTAATTTCTTACCCCCTCTCCATTTCTCTCAACTTTCTGAATTTGATCTTCATAACCCTCTTCGGTCAAGAGCAGACAAAAACATGGGCTGGAGCCAACAATGCTCCTGGAATTGGAGCCACCAATGGCAACAGAACAATAATAACAGTGATCTTTAAACATACTGGTTTGTAACATAGGGCTTTTTTGTAATTTAATTTAACCTGACTTCCCATAGTTCTGCAGTTAAATGTGAAAGGGCATTGCTACTGGCAACTACCAGACATCGTTACAATAAGCCTGGGTCAAGTTATTAGTACAAACAAACCTGCTTGGTACTGTCAAGGTCAAGGGTGAAGTGGAGCAGGCATTGGTCAACTTTGCCTCTTGCTGGGTATTCAGACCAGATGCCTGAAACAGGTTACTTAGACCGGCCACTTTTCCTTTTTGGATGGCCCGCAAAGATTGCCGCCGATACTCATCCCGAGCCCAGCGTGCTTTGTGGCTCCTTTCTTCATCAGCAGCTTTTGAGCGGCGTACTGTAGGGGATGAAAAAGGAGAAACTCATAAATATCATTACGTGGTGGTTGTTTGTTTGTTTCCCCTCAGACCAGCCGACGTGATTCTGGAAAATGGTCGTGTTAGGGTAGGAATACAACAACAAACACTCCTCTCCTCTCCACAAGAGGAGTCTGAATGGTGGGCTGAGCTGTAGAAAAACCAAACCAAACCACCACATTATATTCCACAGAGTTGAATTGCAGTTCAAATTCTGTAACATGTAGTTGCAGTTCTTAGTGTTGAATGTGATCGATGCAACTCAGCTTGCAGTCAAGAGGATACATGTCTGGAGAGGGGAGAGGAGAATGAGAAAGAGAGAGAGAGAGAGAGAGAGGGGGGGGGGGACTCCTCTGGTTACCTGAACATTGTTTAGATGCTCTGATATGTGTTGAACTTTCTTTGACCTTAGGCTGCTATTTTTAGGGTGGCTGGAGTCTCCTTCCTTCCTCTCAGACCTCTCCCTTGTCCTTTCAAAGAGAGGACATCCTTCTTTTGTACTCAATAGATTAAAAGGGGCAGCCATGGCTCCTGACATTTCCAATTTAGTCAGCTAGAAATATGACTTCTATCACCTTTCTGAGTGCATTTCCCTCGTGAAAGCATGCTCTCCTATTTCTTTAGCAAGAAGTTTGAACATTAAGCCTTTATGAAGGGAGAAGTGTGCTCAGGTGATTATTTTACATTTCAAGGGGCTGAATCCACAAGTCAGTGCTGCCAAAAATACCACTGTGTCTCTGCCCTCCAACATTTAGAACTAGAAAGGAGGACAAATTGAAAAATGTACTGCGTTTTCTGATGAATGTGGCTGATTTGTCAAAATTTGTCAGTTTGTATTCATCATAAACAGAGCCCCCTAATGAATACAAATTGGTGTATTATAACAATTTTTGATTTGTCAATTCATCAGGTTATAAAATGCCCCCCAAAGGCTCCTAGAGACACCAAAATTTGAGGGAAGCATTCCCTGACTCTCTTCTGTAATCCCTACAATCTCTACAAGAAAAATGGGAGATGTCTAAGGAAACCGCAATGGTTGACTACAGAACTTTCAAGTCAGCTAAATATTTTTTAAAAACATGTACAGGAAATGGAAAAATTGAGAATGCATCAAAGAGGAATATAAGCAAATAGCCAGTATATGCAGGGGGATGGTAAGAAAAATTAAAACACAGAATGAACTTGGACTTGCCGGAGACATTAAAGATAGTAAAAAGGTTTTTTTTGTTTTTTGTTTTTTTGTTTGTTATTGTTATGTCTGCAGCAAAAGAAAAAATAAGGAAATGATAGGGTCTCTGTGTGGTGATGATAGCCAGTTACTAACAGGAGACAGGGACAAAGCAGAAGTACTTAACACCTTTGTTGCCTCTATTTTCTCCAGAAAGGAAAAAAAGTTCAGTCAAACCATGTTTAAATATTTGAAAGGAAGTCATATTGAATAGGGGGCTGGCTTGTTTTCCATGGCTTCAGAAACTAGGACTCAGAGCAATGGTTTCAAACTACAGGAAAAGATATTCCATTTGAACATTAGGAAGAACTTCCCGACAGTTGGAACTGTTCAGCAGTAGAATATACTGCCACGGGTGTGGGAGGGGTTGGGGGCTGGAGTCTCCTTCTTTGGAAGTTTTTAAGCAGAGGCTGAATGGCCATCTGTCAGGGGTACTTTGATGGGGGATCCTGCATGTCAGGGGATTGGACTGGATGGTTCTTGAGTTCTTTTCCAACTGTATGCTTCTATGATTCTTCAAGGTCTGATAGAGAGTTTGATGTCTGAGTTATGCACCTTCAAAAAGGGGCCCCCATGAAGGTTTTTCCCAGGTCTACAGAGAGTCTAAACTTGCAGAGACGCTTCCTCTAACCCTCTTCAACAATCCCCCCCAAGTTGGGGGAAGATTAAGTTTCCTCAACCTTGTTGCTAACGAACACTCTCATAGCCCGCCCCGCCCCCGAATTTGTGGATAATTCACGTCTGCAACTCAAACTTCACCAAACTTAGAGGAACTGTAGAGCACAGTTATTAGAGACCTCTATGAAATTTTGGTGTCTCTAGGTGCCTGGGCCCCTCTTTGGGGATGCATAGCCCAGATATCCGAAACCCATTCTTCATCAAACTTGTAATGCTTGTAGAGGGGAGTCAGAGGAAGCATCCCTGCAAATGTGCAGCTTCGAGATGCCAAGTTTTTTCATAGCATTTTAAAGGGAAGACAAATCAATGTGTTGCTTCCTCACCCAAAATGTATCAACTTGTTGATTCATCATCACCCTAACCTTCTCAGCCTAACCTTCCTCACAGTGGTGTTGGGATACCAAAACTGAAGGGTCCCTCTCCGTATAATGGAGAAATGGTGAAATGAAAATCATTTTTAAAATGTTCGGTATAGGAAGAGAAGATTTTCAGAAACATGGATAATGATCCAAGGTGAAGTATGGGCACAGGAAAAGAAGTGCAGGTAATCTTGTTATCGCTGGCCGAATAGCTCAGTGGATTAGATATCTGGCGGTGGTGTCAGAGGCTGGGAGTTCAATTCCCCTACTGTGCTTCCTGAGAGAAAAAAACCAGCCTGTCCCCCCCCCCCCCCCCCCCCCCCCCCCCCCCCCCCCCCCCCCCCCCCCCCCCCCCCCCCCCCCCCCCCCCCCCCCCCCCCCCCCCCCCCCCCCCCCCCCCCCCCCCCCCCCCCCCCCCCCCCCCCCCCCCCCCCCCCCCCCCCCCCCCCCCCCCCCCCCCCCCCCCCCCCCCCCCCCCCCCCCCCCCCCCCCCCCCCCCCCCCCCCCCCCCCCCCCCCCCCCCCCCCCCCCCCCCCCCCCCCCCCCCCCCCCCCCCCCCCCCCCCCCCCCCCCCCCCCCCCCCCCCCCCCCCCCCCCCCCCCCCCCCCCCCCCCCCCCCCCCCCCCCCCCCCCCCCCCCCCCCCCCCCCCCCCCCCCCCCCCCCCCCCCCCCCCCCCCCCCCCCCCCCCCCCCCCCCCCCCCCCCCCCCCCCCCCCCCCCCCCCCCCCCCCCCCCCCCCCCCCCCCCCCCCCCCCCCCCCCCCCCCCCCCCCCCCCCCCCCCCCCCCCCCCCCCCCCCCCCCCCCCCCCCCCCCCCCCCCCCCCCCCCCCCCCCCCCCCCCCCCCCCCCCCCCCCCCCCCCCCCCCCCCCCCCCCCCCCCCCCCCCCCCCCCCCCCCCCCCCCCCCCCCCCCCCCCCCCCCCCCCCCCCCCCCCCCCCCCCCCCCCCCCCCCCCCCCCCCCCCCCCCCCCCCCCCCCCCCCCCCCCCCCCCCCCCCCCCCCCCCCCCCCCCCCCCCCCCCCCCCCCCCCCCCCCCCCCCCCCCCCCCCCCCCCCCCCCCCCCCCCCCCCCCCCCCCCCCCCCCCCCCCCCCCCCCCCCCCCCCCCCCCCCCCCCCCCCCCCCCCCCCCCCCCCCCCCCCCCCCCCCCCCCCCCCCCCCCCCCCCCCCCCCCCCCCCCCCCCCCCCCCCCCCCCCCCCCCTTTGGGCATTTGGGGCACCCCCCCCCCCCCCCCCCCCCCCCCCCCCCCCCCCCCCCCCCCCCCCCCCCCCCCCCCCCCCCCCCCCCCCCCCCCCCCCCCCCCCCCCCCCCCCCCCCCCCCCCCCCCCCCCCCCCCCCCCCCCCCCCCCCCCCCCCCCCCCCCCCCCCCCCCCCCCCCCCCCCCCCCCCCCCCCCCCCCCCCCCCCCCCCCCCCCCCCCCCCCCCCCCCCCCCCCCCCCCCCCCCCCCCCCCCCCCCCCCCCCCCCCCCCCCCCCCCCCCCCCCCCCCCCCCCCCCCCCCCCCCCCCCCCCCCCCCCCCCCCCCCCCCCCCCCCCCCCCCCCCCCCCCCCCCCCCCCCCCCCCCCCCCCCCCCCCCCCCCCCCCCCCCCCCCCCCCCCCCCCCCCCCCCCCCCCCCCCCCCCCCCCCCCCCCCCCCCCCCCCCCCCCCCCCCCCCCCCCCCCCCCCCCCCCCCCCCCCCCCCCCCCCCCCCCCCCCCCCCCCCCCCCCCCCCCCCCCCCCCCCCCCCCCCCCCCCCCCCCCCCCCCCCCCCCCCCCCCCCCCCCCCCCCCCCCCCCCCCCCCCCCCCCCCCCCCCCCCCCCCCCCCCCCCCCCCCCCCCCCCCCCCCCCCCCCCCCCCCCCCCCCCCCCCCCCCCCCCCCCCCCCCCCCCCCCCCCCCCCCCCCCCCCCCCCCCCCCCCCCCCCCCCCCCCCCCCCCCCCCCCCCCCCCCCCCCCCCCCCCCCCCCCCCCCCCCCCCCCCCCCCCCCCCCCCCCCCCCCCCCCCCCCCCCCCCCCCCCCCCCCCCCCCCCCCCCCCCCCCCCCCCCCCCCCCCCCCCCCCCCCCCCCCCCCCCCCCCCCCCCCCCCCCCCCCCCCCCCCCCCCCCCCCCCCCCCCCCCCCCCCCCCCCCCCCCCCCCCCCCCCCCCCCCCCCCCCCCCCCCCCCCCCCCCCCCCCCCCCCCCCCCCCCCCCCCCCCCCCCCCCCCCCCCCCCCCCCCCCCCCCCCCCCCCCCCCCCCCCCCCCCCCCCCCCCCCCCCCCCCCCCCCCCCCCCCCCCCCCCCCCCCCCCCCCCCCCCCCCCCCCCCCCCCCCCCCCCCCCCCCCCCCCCCCCCCCCCCCCCCCCCCCCCCCCCCCCCCCCCCCCCCCCCCCCCCCCCCCCCCCCCCCCCCCCCCCCCCCCCCCCCCCCCCCCCCCCCCCCCCCCCCCCCCCCCCCCCCCCCCCCCCCCCCCCCCCCCCCCCCCCCCCCCCCCCCCCCCCCCCCCCCCCCCCCCCCCCCCCCCCCCCCCCCCCCCCCCCCCCCCCCCCCCCCCCCCCCCCCCCCCCCCCCCCCCCCCCCCCCCCCCCCCCCCCCCCCCCCCCCCCCCCCCCCCCCCCCCCCCCCCCCCCCCCCCCCCCCCCCCCCCCCCCCCCCCCCCCCCCCCCCCCCCCCCCCCCCCCCCCCCCCCCCCCCCCCCCCCCCCCCCCCCCCCCCCCCCCCCCCCCCCCCCCCCCCCCCCCCCCCCCCCCCCCCCCCCCCCCCCCCCCCCCCCCCCCCCCCCCCCCCCCCCCCCCCCCCCCCCCAAGCTGAACAGATCCAGGGCAACCCCAGAAGAAGGGAATGGTGAACCACTTCTGGGTACGCTTTACCTCAAAAACCTTGAAAAGGGTCACTATATGTTAGAATGGACTTGATGGCACATAATTATTATCAATTCTGTTACAACACCAGAGCCTGTTAGCTGCTCTGACAGGATTCCTAGCTCCAATTTCTATGATAAAGATGTGAATGAATGCTTGGCATGCTTGGTATAAGTCTGAGCAAGTCATATCATCTGGGATAAATTAGGATATCTCCATATTTTGTGTCCCCCTTAGTTCTTTTGGAGAACTATGACTCACACAGGTAGGCCTGGGTATCAAGAATAGCAATGTCCCGTGAACATGTATTTTGGGCTATTCTTAACTTTCTTTTTTAATTCACCAACCAGGGTCTATTATGAAGCTAATTTGGGAACAATTCACAACAAACAATGAAGATTGAAAGTATTTTCCTGAAAACATTGTATTGCTGCACTTATACCCTTCAGTAGAAAAGAAACAACATGAGGCTACCTCAAGGAAAGCATACTCAGAAAGAAAGAAGGAAGCACCATGTATGGGGAATGATATAAAAGGCACCAAAAGCTTCCCTCTCTTCAGAAGGCCCATGAAAATGTCTTATTGGCAGCAAATAATGCAATGAGAACTCTTGCACTGCTGCAGAAGACTGCTTACATATCAGCCTTTTCAAAGACCGCAGATGGAGGAATGGGGATAGGTAGTAATTTTCAGCCCAAGCCATTTTCACATGTAATCAGGCATGAGTCTTCAAAAATAAAGCTGCTATTAGAGAAACATATTGAGTAACAAAGATAATGGGAATCTGAATTCTAGCTTACTAAGATGGAGATGCAGGGAACCATGGTTGCCCCTCACCTCTTGAGAACAAAGTCAAGAGAGGAAGGAAGGAAATTACACATGCAACCCTAAGTATATGAATCCCAGAGAACAGAAAGTTACCCATCAGACCATGTAAAGGACCCTGAAGAGTTCTGTCCTTTATTATCTAAGCTGAGTTGCAACCAGCCATAACACTGTTTGTACGATTATGAAGAGCATGAAGGAGAAGGTCATTTTTCTCCTATCTCACAGGACATGGGTATTTGTTTTTGGTTGCCTCCCTCAGTGGTACCTGCAGCAGAAAGAGTAGCCTCTTGCTCGCCTTCGAGCCACTGCTTCCATTTTCTGCCATGTTTTTAAATGTATTGGCCTATTGATATTGAAATAAGTGCAATGGTGTACTTTGCGCATCAGTTGCTCCTGGTTCACACTGCTAGTTGTATCCCTTCTTAAATGCCAGTTATGTGAGTTGGCACATCAGGCATACAAGTGGTGACTCATTAATTAGTGGACTTTTGGTTCAGAGAGGTTTTTTATGACGCTTCATTTAATCATCGCCATCATTATCATCTTAGAACCTCATTTTTGGAAGGGACCAGAGTGCCAAGATTTACGCCTTTTGGCTTCCTGAACCCCCACGACTGCCTTTCCCCTTTTTTCTTTTCCCAGATGACAGCAAGTATCTCTTCCTCTCACAGTCCATTGCTTCATGAAAGATGGGGACAGCCCAGCAGAATGGAGAGGTTACAGATTGGTCTCTCACCAGGAAATAGCCAGGGAGGACTTTTCCAAATAATACATCATACCTGCCTAAATAGAGCACCTTCCTCGTGAGCTGCATGAGCTGTGTGTTTTTGTGGTCATACCAGAAGAGGATTTTGTTGGCATTTATTTCCTCCTTGGTGGTATTATATACTTCTTAGGGTGGGGGAGATTCTGAACAAGCAGTGGTAAAACGGGGGAAAGTTGGGAGGGGAAACGGCAGGACTTCCTGTTTAATGACAGTGAATGGGCCATTACATTCCAACTAAAAAGCCATTCTCTTTGAAGCAGACATTTATTGTTGTTATTAGCCTATTAGAGGGGGAAACATTTGGTTCCTTATAGGGTTTGGGCTTAGGCTTCCCATCAGAACCAGTGATATAGGTAATTGTGACATACTGCACTGTGGATGTTCTAGTTTGAAAGGTACTGAGGGGTCCAAGAGCCTCTACTGCAATGCGCTCTATGTGGGACAGCTTTTGAAGACGGTTTGGTGATTGCAACTGGTTCAGAATCATGCAGCCCAGCTGGTGAGTGGTGGGGCAGCCAGGGATCATATCACACCAATTCTACGCAACCTGCATTGGTTACCAGTTGTTACCCAAGCCCAATTCAAAATGCTTGTTTTGACATATAAAGCTCCAAATGGCTTAGGACCTAGATACCTGAAGGATCATCTCCTTCCATATGAACCTACCCGGCAATTAAGATCTAGCCAGGGAGCCCTCCTGAGAGAGCCATCCTTCAAGGAGGTGAAAGGGATGGCTTGTAGGTCTAGGGTGTTTTCGGCAGCTGCCCCTAGGTTATGGAATGCCCTCCCAAGTGACATCTGCCTGGCGCCAACACTGATGACGTTTCGGCGCCAGGTAAAAACCTTTCTGTTTCTTACGTTTTTTAACTAACATAGATTGTGGGTCCTGATGACAATTTTAGTGTTTTGTGTTTGAATGTTTTTATCGTTTTAATTGCTCATTGCCTTTTTGGCGTTTTAACTGTTTTAACTGCTCGTTTTAATTGTAAGCCGCCCAGAGACCTTCGGGTAGTGGGAGGCATATGCGTTGTATGAATGAATGAATGAATGAATGAATGAATGAATAAATAAATAAATAAATAAATAAATAAATAAATACTGTTATTTTAAGAAACATTCTAGTCCATGGAGGACAGCCTTCTCGTGACAGCTAGCAGAATCTCTGCATACCATGGTAGACTAGAACACCCCTCCATCCCACATGTTGGGGTCAAAGAACAGGTGAATGCCACCACTGCCTTCTCCTGCTTGGAACAACATGAAGACTCTGGAGGGACTTTCCTCTGATCTTTGCTTGGTCCAGCATTCTTATAGTGAGTGACCCATCAATTTGTGAAACACTGATGCTCACATTTGAGAAATGTGAATATCCTTTCTCTCTCTTTAAAAAAAAAACACTACGGGCTACATCTCAGTTACCTAGAGAAGAGGTGTGTTGTTATTTGTCTGGCTCAATGAAAAGAATCACAGCAGTGAATTAAGCTGAACACTACAATTAAGAAACACTTTGCCTATTGACGGCAATCAAAAGCTGTGGGATGAGGAGATGACTCCTCCTTTGGCTGGAAATTCCATCTCTTAAATAAATTAGTAGTGTCATCAGCCTCATTGCAACATTCACCCTCTGCAGCAGCTTCATTGATGATGTGCCTCTTCAACCTGTGTGACCCTTGGCACTGCTGTGTATTTTAGCTGACTTGGTGGTCGCAAGACATGATGGGACCTGGCTCTCTTCCTAATGGAAAAATTTGACTCCTGCCATCAGCACATAACAGGACAGTGATGTGAACACCAACATGTATGCATCTTCCTGGTCTCTGGAGCTGGCAGAGAGAAGCCAGGCTAACATTACACACAGTACAGATGTAACAAATAGGGGAGTGTCTAGTCCAGTGTTGGCGAACCTATGGCACAGGTGCCAAAGGTGGCACTCGGAGCCCTTTGGGGGGGCACCCGACATCGCCCCTTCACAGCCACCTGTATTCAGGTTAAATGGCTGTACTGGCAGTTTGCAAAAAATTAGTGGGTTTTGAATCACAGTTTGGGCACTTGGTCTCTAAAAGGTTCACCATCCCTGGTCTAGCCCCTACCCCTATCAGTGCTGGGTCTGAAGAGCAAAGGTTCCTGCTCATGTATGGACTCTCCAACAGATGCCTTAAAATATGGGTTCTTGCTTGCATGTAGAGCCTACTTATGAATCTTCTTCACTCAACCTGGACACTATAAACTATAGGCAACCAACAGGAGAAGGCATACATAAATAGGATCAAGAGATCATGTCTGAATTTTAAAAAAGTATGTCTGTATTGAATCACAATTTATAAGGTACCACTAAAAACAGAGAAAGCAAGAAGGTGGCATGCAGAAGCTCCCCCCCACACACACACACAAACACTATACAAAAATGCTTTTGAATAAAGAAAATGCCATGTGAATTTGAATGCCAGCAAATCCCAATTAGCGAAAGTAGTTCAGCTCTGTTTGTGATAAAGTTTTGACTGGAAATTTTCAACTTGGCTGTATACTTCTTTTTCAAGAATAAAATAGGGCACCTAATAACAACATAGATAAAAATTCACTTTCATATTGCCTTTTCTTGTGCCTTTCACCAGCATTCCTTATAAACCAATGAATGAAAATGGAACTAGATAAGGTGCTCTCTTTTACTGAGGCAACTAATTCTTTTTTTTTTTGTCATCCTTGAGGCCAAGGCAGGGAAAAGACATATCCTAACATAACATTCATGAGTAAAGGCAGCTATCACCAAGGAAAATGAAAAAATGTTCAGAAAACAAAGTCATGTCAGTCCAGGGATAGCAACAACAAAGCTCAAAAAAATAGAGCACAGGGAAACTCAGAAATTCCTGTCAATTAAGATTGTCCTTAATTGAAGAAGGTCCTGCTCTATGTCAGAGACTGGAGTTGAGATGACAACTCCAACGACCCTCCTGCTAGCATATTACTGGCCATGCTGGCTGGGGATTTTGGATGTTACTGGAAACAGGAACTCATTCAAATTCTGAGGTAAGATTAGCTTTCATAATGATGGCCTCTTCCTATATGGAATTTTCTTCCCTAGAGACAGATGAAAGCACTAGATTTTTATAATTTTAAGAAAAAGGTTCTGCCTTTCGGGAACACATATCACACATCTGCGTATCATGGACTACACTTTGCTTGGGAGTAATAAATATGTTAGCTGCCTAGATGCCCTAAGTACATCTGATCTCACCTGATTTCGGAAGCTAAGCAGGGTCGGCCCTGGTTAGTACTTGGATGGGAGACCACCAGGGAATACCAGGTGCTGTAGGCGCCTGGAGTAGGAACTGGCAAGCCACTCCAGTATTCCTGCCAAGAAAACTCCATGGACATGGGGTCACGAAGAGTCGGTCATGACTGTAATGACAGAACACAACACAATACATATGTTAACATGAGTTAAAAGTGTCATGCAGCAGCAGCAACAAAGTAAATGAATCAACAGAGTTATAGCCTCCAGGCCAAGGGAAGTAACTTTACTACTCTGTTCTGCTTTGGTAACATCTCGTTGTGTCCTCTATCCAGTTCTGCATACCACAGTATGAAGAAGGGTATTGACAAGCTGTATGATGTCTAAAGGAGGGAGCTGGCATGTTTATCCCGGGACAGAAAAAGCAGAGAAGTGAGGTCACAGCTATATTCAACTATTTGAAGGAGTGTCGTGTGGAAGAAGGAACAAGGTTTTTTTATATTGCTAGAGGCAGTAGGACCCAAAATAAAAAGATTCAAATGGATTTCACCTGAAAATTAGGAAGAACAGCCTGATGGCAAAAGCTGTTGACAATGGAACAGAATATCTCAGAAATCAATGGTCCTTTTCTCACCGAAAGCTTTTAAACAGAAATTTGACAGTATTGCTGTGGATTTTCTCCTTTCTGAGGGGGTTGCACTGAAGTGGAATCACACCTTTTTTTGAGTTACACCATTTGGAAAGGCAACCACCACAAGGAACAACATTAGCAGCAAGACATTCCTTTATGGGAAATAAAAGTAATACCATATTTGTGGTGGTGTTGGTTTTTTTTGGGGGGGGGGTTCACAAGAAAAACGTGTACCATCATCATCTTCTCTTGAAGCTTTTTAAAGCCCTGCCCTTGTGAGAGTAAGGTTCAAGTGTTGAGTTTATCTTCAATTCTTCATTCTGCCCTCTGCTTCATATAGATATCCTAAAACCATCATTTCTGTAAACTATGTCCTGAAAGCATCATCTCTGTGTTTCTACAAAGCACCCCCACCTCTGCAGACATGGGCTTCTAAAGTGAATGGCAACAGGATGTGTCCAAACCACAAAAAGTGTATAGCAAATGTCAAACCGCATGCTAGGACATCTCAGTTCTTAAAATATCTTGTTTGCACCTTTGTATCCAGCTTTTGAAACTCACTGTTAACACAGAGAGAACAATACATTGCGAAATTAATGACCTTTTAATCTTGCTAATGCAGATGGGAAAGTATCACTGATCTTTAAGTTTGGTTGTGTTACGGAAAATGAACATATATGTAATGAAGTCACATGCTTTCCACTGTGGCAAAATGTAACCAATCCTGAGTTTGTTCTTTATCTTTTTCTGTACGCTGAAGAATATTTAAGACTGGACATTCCATACAGGAAGTTGTCCCTGTGTTCAGGCACCCCTTGTGCACAAGTTATTAGGAAAGGATCCTCTGGAAATAAAACTACATTCCCAGGAGTCCGGTTTGTCTGTCGTCCATTTTATAGTGATTCTCATTGAGGATCAGCCACATTCAAATGTGTGGTGACACCCTATATATTTTTGTACTTTTTAAAGGACAGAGAGAGAGAGAGAGAGAGAGAGAGAGAGAGAGAGAGAGAGAGAGAGAGAGAGAGAGAGAGAGAGAGAGAGAGAGAGGGAGGGAGGGAGAGAGGGAGAGAGGAAGTGAGAGAGAGGGGGGGAGTGTGTGTGTGTGTGTGTGTGTGTGTGTGTGTGTGTGTGTGTGTGTGTGTGTGTGTGTGAGAGAGAGAGAGAGAGAGAGAGAGAGAGAGAGAGAGAGGAAGTTGTAATTGAAAATGCAATGTTTGCAATAGAACTGAACACAACATTCGGCTTTCACCAGAGATACCATGTCAGTCTGTTTCAGCAACAACAGGGCTAATAATGCAGGAAGTTTAAGAGTAACAAATGTATGTATGAGCTTTCATGGAAGCAATCCATTTTTAAGTCTCATGAAGCACACACCTGGGCTACAGGTTTAGCAAGATTTGTGCTTTCTGTATGCAAAGAAGTGGATTGTCTCCATGAAAATTCACATCTTAGTCTCTCAAAGTGCTGCAATTTTATATGTATGTGTTTCTTTGGTTTTTGTTGGTGTTCCTTCTGGGGTGATTTGTTACAACTTACATAAATTACTGGCCTTTTTAAAGTAACAGTCTAAGCTTTGCTTTAAGGCCTAAAACTCCTATGAGACAACTGGAATACTTCTGCTGGTTGAAACAAAGCATAATGAATACCTTCTGTATGGTTTAAGAAATATTTCTTGGGCACAATCTGATCAGTACCTCATATACGGAATATTTTTCTACCTGGCAAGTCATTGAGAAAGGAACAATATCTCTGTCCTCTGTAAAGATATTCATTTGTCTAGATTTGAGTGCTTTCATTCAAGCAGAGCTGGCCCAAGAACTATTTACCTAAGATCGAACAGCAAAGGATGTCCTTCCTGAGTCAAGACACTTAGGACAAAAGCTGGAGAAGCTATTTCGGTACAGAAGAAAGACAATCTCATCAGCCCTCTTTCCCATCCCTCCCTTCACATTCCCATAACAATCCTGGTAGGGAAAATGGATTAATAGCAACTTAAGTAGCATTACCCATTTATGAAACCTCAAATTTGCTCTCCAAACTGGCCATGTTTGCCTAGTGCAGTGTTGGTGAACCTATGGCACAGACACCAAAGGTGGCACTCGGAGCCCTTTCTGTGGGCACCCAACATCACCCTTCACTGCAACCTGTATTCGGGTTAAATTGCTATATTGGCACTTTGTGAGAAATTAGTGGTTTTTGAAATGCAGCTTGGGCACTCGTTCTCTAAAGGGTTCGCCATCACTGACCTATTGCTAGGGCCTGCCATTTATTCCTGCATGGCTCAGCTCACATTTCATACATGACTCTGCTTCTGTTTGTTCAGGATACACCTGACACAACTGAAATCCCTCTGTAGGGTGAAAGTCCACTCACGCTGTTCTTTCCATTCATGTTCCTCCTTTTCGTTCTGTTGGCTGCACTGTTGGGCTCGTTTGAGGGTCAGGTACAGCTCCTGTGCTCTGCGTTCCTCCTGTTGCCGGATCTGCTCTTCACCTCTCTGCCTCTCCTCCTCCTCTCTTTTTCTAAACAAAACAAAGATGAGCAAATCAACACTGGGGCAACTTAGCATATAAAGAACTGTCTTTCATCATGGGATACAAAGCTGTTGACTTGTTGCATTCCAGATGGCGATGAGATGGCAGGTGAACAACTCTGCACTGTGACAGGTAGCATATCAGGAAATCAATCAACCAACCAACCAACCAACCAACCAACTTTGTTGGTATTCCAGTTGAAAGACCATGTCGTGTTGAACTGCTGTTGAGGCATAGTATGAGTAATGCTGCAGATTTACCTGGAAGTACAGTCTTGGCAACTGGACTTCTTTTCTTGAGAGATCAAAAGGTTTCGATCTCTCAAGAAAAGAAGTCCAGTTGCCATGACTCATCTTCCAGATAACCCCACCTGGCTGTCTGAGAATCTTCACAGATTTACATAACAAATCCAGTAACATATTAATTGCTGGAGGACAATGGCACAAACCACTGTGCCTTGAATGTAACCATATCTATTGACACAGGTTGCCATTGAAGGAATATGCTACATTGAAGCCTGCCATTGATTCCTGAAAGTGCACCCCCTCTGTCATTCTAGTTTCTCTAAAAGCAGAGAGCACATTACAATATATTTCACAAATTCCTGCTGACCTTAAAAACAAATGGGAATTAGTCATCACCTTAATCAGAAGAATATTTTGTGACTTTAATACAGATGGGCAAGTGGGGTTCCTGCAGCATTGCCTTTGAATGGAGGGTGCTGGAGGAGGCAGAGGGGTGAAGCAGGAGCTTCTGCCAGGTTTGGATGAAAACTCAAAGAGGATGGAAAGAGCACTGTGTGCCAGTGAATGGGGAAGCTGGTCAGAGGGGAGGGGAAGAGGGAATGTGCCAATGATTCAGGATGAACCTCTGCTATGGCAATGAACCAGGTGCTGTGACAATGAACCGGGATGAACCTCTGAATCAGGTTTGTGGCCATCTCTAGTCTTCAGTAAGCATACCAAATTAAATCCTTGTTATAGATTCTAAGTTGGTAATGCATGGTAATGGCGAGGGATGGGCTATCACTTAAGGGAGAGCTGGGTTCAGTTCCCAGCTCAGCCACAGAACCAGGTGGCAGGGAAGAAAATGGGAGATATAAAACCACTCTTTAATGTCTCACAGGCATTGAAAATCCTACTGAGGGTCACCATGTGTCAGGCACAAATTATGATGCATAACAAAAGAAAAATGTCTGTGGAGATTCTCAGTCTTCCAGGTGAGGTTATCTGGAGGTTGAATCATGGCAACTGGGCTTCTTTTCTTGTGTGATCAAAACATTTTGCTACTCGTCCAAGTAGCTACTAGGAAGACTGATAGGAGACCTCCAGTTTATCCTCCATGTTGGTTTCACTTCACCTTGGTCTGAATAGGATCGTTAGGTGGACAATGGCCACTGCTGTGTGTGAAAGTCACACCTCTGCAATTCCTTCCCAACACATATTAATCATAGGTTGTTAGCTGTGGTGCTCCTGGTGGAGGTGTGAAGTGGTCCTGATTTTTTCTGGGGATGGATGAGTGAAAGTGTAGCATGATGAATAGGAGACAGAGTCTGCCAGCCTTCCACTCCTCTTTCCATTGGATTGCATATACAACAAAACCTTGGTTTCCTAGCATAATTCATTCCAGAAACATACTCGTACACCAAAGCACTCATATATCAAAGCAAATTTCCCCATAAGAAATAACGTCGGAAACTCAAATGATCATAGACCATATGCTGTACACACAAAATGCCAAAACAAACTAAAGAAGTTGGCTAGAAATCCACATCCACACCTTGGTTTAGGTACCTGACTGCCGAATCTGCTCTGCTTGGTACTAACAACTGGATTTCACACTGTGTTTTTATTGTGACAATAATAAATTGCAATTTGTTGTAACCATATGCACACTTGACTAGCTGCCCCATGACTATATACGGTTTGAAAAATAAGAAAGGATGTTGGAAACAAATTAAGTAAAAAATATAAACATAAAGAAAAAGAAAAACCTAACCTGCACTCTCCTTTGAAAATCTTCATGGCCGGTGCAAGAGAGACCTCCATTCCTCTCTCCTCCCCCTGCTTTTGAGGCTTGCTTGAGAGGGAACGTTCTAGACAACCACCCACATTCCAGTAGGGAGAAAGAGAGAGAGAGAGCCACCATTGGTTCACTTTTGACCATGTAAACAGCTCCAGTGTTCATATTGCAAGACATTGCTTGCTGATCAAGGCAAACTTGATCAGAAATGTTTGCCTGTCTTACAAACCACTCGTAGACCAAGGTACAGTAATGCCTCATTTTACAAGTGCCCCAGTCTATGAGTGTTTGGCAAGACAAGCAAAAAATTTAGAACAAGTTTATTCCAGTTTATGAGCTTGTCTTGCAAAACAAGCACTGGAGCATCTGGATTTCAGAGTGATACATTGTTCTCTTAGATTGGACACTGAAGGCCAACTTGGATATCCGTAGACCTTAAGAACTGTCTTCTTCCTTCTTTTTGGCTTTTGTGGAGGTGGGTGGGTGTTATAGCTTGGTCCTTTTCCCTGAAAGGATACTTGGTTATCTGCGCTATAAGTAACAGGAACAGCAGCTGTGTTGGCAGCTAGTTTCATTCTTGGACATTGTGCTCCTGGGAGACAGCAACTCCCCCCCCCCTTAAAAAAGAAAAAGGATTGCAAACAATTCTGCAATGAGTCTTATTTCTAAGTTGGTCATAATCATCATCTCAGGTTTTTCTTTTCTGTTTTTCAGGGTGGGAGTGTATTGTGAGTCTTCTAAGAAATTTTGGCTCATCTTGTGGGTTATTCTTCAGCCCTTTCCCCCAGGCTTCCTAAATGCTGGATTTTGCGCAAATTGTTTTTGTCTCTGTTGTAGATACTTATGGCTCCTTCCCTAAGGAAGGAGTGAAGAGTGAGTGTTGTCTCCAGCTCCAGAAAAAAGGTGAGCATGCCATCATATCATTACTCGTACTTCAATTTCCCCCAAATTTTACTCTCCTCCTGGAAAACTCTTTGATTTTTGCCTAATTTTCAAGGCACTCTGGAATTTCTTTCTGAGCTTATGGTGACACTGCAAGAAGGCCAAGGGTGTGGCATTTATTTTCCTTTCTACTATGCTCTTCCTGTTGTCTTGTCCTACACTGTCCCTACAATGCAAAGCTTCAAAGGAAAATATCTGAATATCAAACAGAAGTTATTGCCAGGTGAGAAATACCACCTTGACACCCAGTGTTTTCAACATATGTCTACTACACAAAGACTGTATTCTTATATTTTGGCACCACGTATAGTGGAGTGGAGTGGATCGTGGATAGAGTGGTGGACAAGGACTACAGAGACTAGGGTTCAAATCTCTGCTTACCTATGCAAATGAGTAGAGGATTTGTGGAACTGGCAAAACGGATCACTAAGTCAGTTCCAACATAAAAGCACAGAGCACACATACTCATAAATGTATATAAATTCGCCAAGCAGTCTCACTCTTATGTCTGAGAAAGTGGACTTGATCCACAGACGCTCCCATTAAAACATAGCAGTTAGTCTTTAAAGTGCCACAATGTTTTTGTCTTTTCTGTTGTTGTTGTTGCTGTTGTTGCTGCTGTTGTTGTTGTTTTGTCATTGCCTATGGGAAAGAGTTGTCTTCCTCAACCTTTAATTGAGGCTGCCACTATAGAGGTTGTTATATAATGAAACAAAAGGCAGGCACAAAATCTTTTTAGCCACCTCATTCATAAGGCATGCATGAGTATTCTGAAACTGAAAAGGTATCCTTCTCTCCCCCCCCCACCCATTCTTTTAAAAAAGAACTTTCTTATCAAACTGAACGGCAACTGGGTAATTCTTAGGAGAATTTTTTGGTACCCCACTACCCATTTTCTCAATGCTCAAGGATGATGGCATGCACTGCAAAGGCAAGCAACATGGCAAATGGTATACATCAGGTGTGCCCAAACTTCGGCCCTCCAGATGTTTTGGACCACAACTCCCACAGTCCTTTACCATAGGCACTCTAAGCTTAGAATTCTGGGAGTTGCAGTCCAAAACATCTGGAGGGCCAAAGTTTGGGCACACCTGGTATAGATAAAGAAAAGGACTCTATCCATCATGGGAAATAAATATGAAAGTAGGTACTGTAGGTAGGTAGGTTGGTCAGTCGGTCAGTTGATCAGTCAGTCGGTCGGTTCGTTGGTTGGTTGATAGGTAGATAGGTACAGTGGACCCTTGTATAACAAATGGTTTGTATAACATAAATTCTGTATAACATAAAAAATTCCGGAGATAGGGAAAATTTGCTTAACAGAATTGCGTATGCGGCAAATCCATACGATTCAGGATTACTCTGTTTTCAATGCATTCCTATGGGCAATTTGTATAAAGGAAAATTTGCTTAACAGAATTTCATTTGGAATGAATTAATTCCTTTATAGAAGGTACCACTGTATTCTGATGTGCCCAGAGGTGATTAGCTGGAGGTAGCTGTGTTTTAGAGCAATGACTTCAATGACTATTTACACTTGTCTAAGTATATTTTTAACCTCTCCTTGCTAATAGAAAATGCCAGTTCCCCCCTCCCTGGCATATCACACCTATAATGACTACAGAGGCATTGAAGTGAATCATAGGGCCATCAGGTCTGTACCTCACATTCTTTCTAGAAGATATAAATGAGGCACATCTATCAGAACAAGCGTAGGGTGGGGATAATGCCAGGAAGGAATGATAACTTGTTGCTTGTTTTGTCAGAAAAGTTTCTGGACATCATTGTTCCTCACAAGCAAACTAGATGAATTGTTGACAGGAGCCAAGTGCTTTCCCAAGAGAATTAAGGAATCCTTTTGTTTCCTCATACCATGTTTCCTTTTTACTTCTAAAACAGTTTGTGTTCAGTTTCATTCCTCCTGGAGCGATGTGAGGGAACACAGTGGGGATTTTAGCACTGTCAGATTTTGAAGATCTTTCAGAAGAAGATTCTCTGATGCTTCTCTATGACCTTTAAGATACCAGTAAGGACTCAGGTTGCTTGACAGCTCAGAGGCAAGAAACACTTTAAAAGAAACAGTACCATTCGGGGGAAACTGGCATTTCATATTAGCAAGCAGAGGGAAAGGACAGATATACTTTCTCAAGTGTAAATAAGCAGGGACAGGTGGGCTTATGAAGAACAGTTCACTTCACAAGAGCCTGCTAGCTGGCCATCTTCTAAAGGCTTTCTGGTGGTGGTGGTTGTTTTTTTAAATCATACGAGGAAAGTACAATAATACCTTGGGTTTTGTTTTTGAGCATTCTGCAAGACTAGGAAATATTTCTTAGCAAATTTATCTTGCTCAACAAGCAATGTCTTCCAAAACAAGCACTGGAATGCTATATATCACATGATGTCATCAACCCCCTCTCCAAAGTGGTCTCATCCATTCGCTTCAGCCATCCTCCAAAGCAGCTTCCAGAGCCTTCCACTGTGCCCTTTGCTTCATCTCCCTACTTTGTAGCAACCAATGATGTGACCCGAGCCCTGTATCCATATTAGCCAGTTATTTCCCTCACAGCCAATCTTGAGGCTGCCTGCTCACCTCCCTCACCTGGGACCCGGAGTGGCAACTGCCCCTCGGTGGCAGCAAGGGGATGATGGCAAAGGTGGCAGCAGACCCCAGAATGAATAAGGAAAGTTTTCATTATCTCTTTTGGGGAATTTTTTTAACAAGTACTATATTTTCCCCCTATAAGATGCCCCCATGTATAAGATGAGCCCCAATTTTCCAACCTGAAATAACAGTTGCTCTACTGTGTGTTTCTTTCATTGGCTTACTTCAGTGTGTAAGACGACCCTAAATTTTTAGTCTAACAATTCTAGTAAAAAAAAAAACACATAGTCTTATACATGAAAAAATACAGTATTTTGGTTTACGAGCACGTTCCTAGAATGAATTATGCTCGTAAACCAAGGTACTAATTAGCAGTTTGATAATGACTAGCAATTATCATATTAAAGCAATGCAAAATTGTAAAAGGTGCCAGTTTCTACTTTTCCCAAATAATCATGCTTTTCCAGGAGCTCAGAAAAAATTTCCCATGCTAGCATCTCATTCAACTTCAGTTGAATAGGTAGTGCTAAATTTTGTCCTAGTTGTTTATGCCAGTTGGGGCTCAGTGACACCTTTTTACGCTGGATATTGATGCACACCGTTCAATAAAAGTTAGCACTTTTTAAAGGGGCAGTCATGTCCATCCTTTCTATACCATCAACCAGGGACATTGGCATGTCTTTGGGTCCAAGTCCCACGTCAGAGTCTGAGTCTTTGGTACTAAGTCTAAGTTTTTTGACATCAAATCCCAAGTTTTTATAATAAACAAGCTCCCCACCACCACCACTGCCTTCTGCCAAAAACAAGGGATGGAGGGTGGGTTCCAAGTCACAACTCAAGGCTGCATCAGTGGGGGGGGGGGGACTGAGTCAGGTCAACGTCAAGTCACCAGCATGACCTATCCATCTAGACAGTGAGCCTCATGATTTGAGTAATCACCCCTACCTCCACTGCTTTATTGCCTCCCTGTTCTTGCTATCCTTCCATTCCCCCTCCTACATTGCTAATTTAATCTTTCCCTTTCCTCACTTTCCTGTCTACCGATATCAGTAAGCAGGAATTCTCATTCTCATTCTTTCTGCATTGTTACTGTTGTTATTATGTGCTGTCAAGTCACCTCCCACCGATGGCAATCCCATGAATGAGCAATCTCTAAAATGTCCTGCCCTCAACAGCCCTGCTTGGCTCTTGCAAACGCAAGCTTGTCACTTTCTTGGGAGTCAGTTCATCTCATAATTGCTCTTCCTCTTTCAACCTTTCAGTGTCATTGTCTTTTTCAGAGAATAAATAACATGGTTCAACTAATTGAAATTAATCTGTTTTAAAACAAAACAGCACTCTTCATGTGTTCTCAGTATGTGTGCCATAACTTCACATGCCTAGTTCTCAAGGTCTTAAATTGTGGTAGAGACAGACAGACATGCTTTTACAGGTATGGGTAGATTACTAACTACTGTGGATTGTTAGAATAAACATCAAGATATAACTCTGGAAAGAAAGTCTACGTATAAATAAACAATAGGGAGGGGATCACCTATTGCACTTGGTCTTGCCCCCCTATGGAGAAACAAAGTACATATATCACGTCTACCAACAAATCCCTGCAGTTAACTTTGCTCCTTCTAAAAAATAGGTAAACTAAATATCTTTGTTCCTTTAAAAGTAACATGATCGACAAGATAATAAGCAAAATCTGGAAGATATACAGTGCTCAAAGCCACTGTCCTTACCTCATTTCTCTTATCATTTTTATAAAAATGCATGCCTCCTGCTGATGGGGCTAGAGTATGTATATTTTATTATGTTTCTATCATTCCTTTCCCACAGTGAGCTCAAGATAAAGTGTACAATTCGTATTCCCTACCTTATCCTCATAACACTGTAAGGAAGCTCTGTTTAAAAGAATATGTCTGGCCTAAGGCCACCCAGATAATTTGATGGATTTGCCTGTCAGGGTTTGATACCTTCTCTGTTAAAGCAATTATATGGGGTATGGCAAGTGTTCTAAAAGTGCTTTTAAAGTATAGTACCTTTAAACATGCAGGATGAAAAATATTATTACATATGTTTATAATGCAGTGAACCAGTCCAGTACGCAAGGTTGTTGAACAACTACAACAGTCCTTTGGCAATCTCCTGTTCCATTTGGCTATCCATAAGCAAGAAATAGGAAAATAGTAAACATTGAGATTTTATGGGTAATTAGAGTAAATTTTGTTTTACCTGTAAGTGAAAAGATGACTTTTGAATGCTTATTTTCCTGCTCATTGCCACCAAGGTAGTAAAAGTAAGCAAATGCATTCTAATACACACTATTCTACGTCACTTTAATGTAAAATGTATTTTTATTTTTATTATATTACTGTATTTTATGTTTTTTGTATTATATGAATTCTTTAAGTTTATTTGCACTGTATTGTATTCATCAGTTGTTGTTAACCGCCCAGAGTGACCTCGCTGCCAGATGGGTGGTACAAAAATCCAATAAGTAAATAAAAAAATAAGTGGCAACAAGCTGTCACTTTTCACTGCCATGTGTCAGAGTAAATGATACACATTTCTAAACAAATTTTAGAATATGTTTTCTGAACAACATAATATATAAATAACCTGTTATTCACACACCGCAATTGCAGGATAAAGTTCCTGTGAGAAATAACAGAGTTTATATCACAAACATAAGCATCAGAATATTAATGGATTTTATTAAGACATTTAACCGTACTCTGATTTGGGTAAGAACAATTTGTATTGATGTTATGGGTGGCTAAACATGCTTAGAGACTCAGAAATGCTTTTTATTTTTTATTTGTTTATTGTTGAGGACTTTGATATATATTCATGTATTTTTAAAAAGGCTTTTTCAACTTTTGAAGTTTTGAGGGATATAAGCTGTATTTTAAAATGCATGCTCCTACAATTCTGAAACATGTTTATAATAAGACTTAATTATGTGCATACAGATTAAGTTTAATGTTCCTACTTTTTTAAATTACATAGAAACAGTTTTCTTACAACTGTTTGGAAAAGTTTGGAAATTAGAACAACTCTGACATTTTGGAACCTAGAAGCAATGTAGATAAATAAAGCTTGAAAATACAAGCTCTGGAGATGCCTAGCATCTTTGCAGCAAAGATAATACTTGAACTTAAGATACCCAGATGCATTTTGAAATGTGTCTCAGTGATTGTCTGATTTCACTCTGGAATTAACCTTTTTACTCACTACGATGGACCTAGAAAAATGTTGTCAGCTGTAAACACATAGCCTTCTTTGATTTGCCCTATAGGTCTGTTTTTAGATTGGCTTCTATTGGAAAACTTACAAAGAGCCTCCAAGCAAGGTCTGATGTGTGGTGGACATAAGTCTTTAAGTCCTATTAATGTCTACAAAATTATTGCTGCATGAAAGTGCAACAATTATCTTGTGTTAGCTGGGTAAATCTACATTTTAGAAGGCAATTCAAAAATAGCACCAGCCCAGACAAAACGTATCATTTTTACACTGTTTCATATTAGCACCAAATTTCACAGAGTTGTAGCAGACAGTTTGCTCTTGCTTTGTGCCAAATTTGGTAACATTTGCATAAACTTTTTTCACAGGAATTTGTAAACAAAAATTATTTATTTATTTATTTATTTATTAGGATTGAATGCCTCCCGTCTTCCCGGAGGAACTCTGGGTGGTTCACAACAAGGAAATATAAACAAAACCAAAACAAAATTGTTTGTCCATTCAAAATTAGGCAGCCATAAATGTTCCCAGATCTAAAACAGAAAATATAAATTGAAAAGTCCAATCTTGCTTCTCTTGAAAGAGAATGGTTGGCCCCACCCTCTTTTTCTTTATTTTTAAAGAATTCAGGCTGCAGGGACTAAAATACTGTTTCTCAAAAAAAGGCCTTTCAAAATGGAAAAACAATTACTTTGTCATAAGACTAAGCATGTCGGGTACAGGTTAGCCAGGAGAACATCATGAAATGAAACATTGAATAAAACTCTGGGTAGGGGGGAAGGAGATATTGATAGAAAAAAGTCATAGAAATGGACTGAAGATATAGGCTTTCTTTGAAAATTAAAACTCCAGGTTTAATAGAGTGATAGTGATGAAGAAACAAGAATATTTTGCCATGTGTCTTCAGTAGACATAGGCACGACTTGGCGAAATTCTCGTTTCCGTTTCCGTTCCTCGTTTCCGTTACGTAACGGAAACGGTAACGACAATTACTCTGCCAGAACTCGAACTCGAACCGATAAAAGAAAAATTGGGTCTGATTTGTCGTTGTCGTTCCTGGCATCGCAGCGATCACACGATGCCAAGCGGCACAGAAAAAAAGTTAAAAAAAAACCGATTCCCAGCCAAAAAAAAAGCAGGCGAAAATATGCCTGCCTGAGTGAGGGCACCTACCAGAGGGGTGGTTTCTGGGGGGGGGGTCCCCAGCCTTCCCCCCTCCTGTCCTGGGCTGCTGGTACCGGGCTGGGAGGGGGCATCCTCGGCGTCTCCATTTGCCATGAGGTGCAGGGGGATCCAAAATGGCATCCGCAATATTTTTTTTGAAATTGTGGTCCAAAAACACAACAAAGCACCACAAAAACATGCGAAAATAGCTATTTTAAAACTGCCTGAATTTTTACAGTAGCAGCAGTGGGTTTTTCTTGCAACCAAACGTCTCCATTGATTTTATTTTATTTTATTTTATTTTTATTTTTTTACACCTGCGCAATGATGGGCTGGCCATGGGAGTGGACCATGCAAATTTTTGGAGCCATTCCACCAATTGCATGGCCACTTGGCCAGGTTTTGACCGAGACTTCTGGGATGTGCCAGTCGGGCATAAAAAGCCCACTAACCCTAGCCCGAACCCTAACCCTAACCCTAACCCTAACTCATACGCCAGTACACTGTCCTTCTTAGTGGGTCAGAGAGGCACCCAGAGGTGCACCCCACTAACTCACCCTAACCTTACCCATAACCCTAAGCCTAGCCCTTGCGCTAACCCTAACCCTAAGCCAGATCTGTGTACTCGCATTGCACTACATGCAAGTACACTTCCCTTCTTAGTGAGTCACAGGGCGCCCATAGGGGTCCTCTCTCACTTCGTTCCCCAGCCCAAGTGCACCGTACACCTGTATGCCAGTATGCTGTCCATCTTAGTGAGTCAGAGTAGAGGCACCCTCCCAAAAGAAAGAGAGGTGCCTCTGCCTGCCACTGCAACTGGTATGCAATGCATATCCAATTGGCTGTGCATACCCTTTTTTAGCGGGCTAGAGGCGGAACCCACCCCAGAGAGGTGCCTCCAGGAGCCCACTTTCCCTTCATAGCGGGCCAGAGGAGGCACCCACCCCAGGTGCCTCCAGGAGCCCGCTTTCCCTTTGTAGCGGGCCAGAGGAGGCACCCACCCACCCCAGAGAGGTGCCTCCAGGAGCCCGCTACCCCCCCAACCAGTACTAACGACAGACAAAAAAACAACAAACGAAATGACAAATTTTTGAGAAATTTCGCGACAAACTGAAACGAGCCGAAACGGGCCTGCTCCAACACACGACAACTCGAAACATCATTTTTCCTGGTCGTGCCCATCTCTAGTCTTCAGTAAAATTCTCTTTGGATTTCTGAGACCAAACAGTCTCCTCATGCATAAAGGGTGAATCAAATGCACAGATGGACTTTTGACCCTGTCAATCCAGATGCCATTAGCATGATGTTATGCAATAATATCAGACCATTTCCTGGGAATTGGGATCCTGGCTACATAAGTGAAATATCCTTTATTCATAAACCAGAAGTTTTTTGAAGCACTGAATATAAATTCTCTCACAGATAAACCTGTTCCTATCATTATTAGCTAGCAGAGGGAATTGTGTGTGTATCTGTCTTTGTTTACTGATGACAAATAAATATACGGTAATATTCATTGTACGTATCAATGACAGTTGGTGCCTTTATTTCCTCTTCAATCCTTTCATTTTAAATGGATTCAATTCTTTGGTTAAGCTGTCAGTTTAAACACAATACATCACCTAGGAATGATACCACAGTGCCAGCAATATCAGCTCCTTACATCAGAAAGCCCTTGGGAAATTAATGATTGCCTTATCCAGTTTAAACCCGGATATTTCGTTTCCCTTCAGAAAATTAAAAATCAGAGAATGGCAACATTTGCAGGAACTCTAGAAACCTATCACGCAAGCAAGGGGAGAAGTGTGCATCCTTACACAGGGGTCTTCTTGACACTTTAACTTTAGTTGTTTATAAGGCTAAATACAAAAAGGAGAAGCTAATTGCCCTGGAAAATAAATGATAAGATGCAGCAAAAAAATAAAAACTGGTCGTGAAAAAGTACTCCCCCTGTTCACTACATAAGATTCTTTCATTTCTCCCCAAATTTTATATTCTATATATAAACTGCATCTCTTTCTCTCTCTCTCTCGCTCTCTGGGGTCCACAATTATCTTGTACAGCTTTTTAAAATCACAGTTCACATCTGCCTTTTTCTCTTCCTTCTCTCTCTCTCTCAATAGGTAGAGAGATTATAAATTTAATGCAGAAGGAAAATCTACTTCTGTTCCTACTCTAATCTATATTAAAATGACCCATAAGCCAGATTTTGGTTTCAACTCACATGCTGTTGTGACCCTCTCAAAGTTTGTGGACTGCAGCTTCCATGATCCTTTCACCGGCAATGCTAACTATGACCTAATAACAAGAGCTGTAGCCTAACAATCAAGTATAGGGAGAAGTCTAGTTCCCCATCATTGCTATTGGCCATGGATGCTCCTGATGACATATAGGGATGCTGTGAAAACTGGGCATTCTCCCCACAAAATCTGTGCCCCTCTCGAACTGTTCATACTATTGTGACATGCCCCCTAAAAATAGATTCTCCTAAGATTCTATGGAGAGTTCTGGGCCTAACCGGGACACCACATTATACAAAACTCTTTTTAAAAAACAGCTTGGGCTGTAAAGGTGTTTCCCTTCCACCACACAGATAATGGTTTATTTATTTATTTATTTATTTATTTATTTATTTATTTATTTATTTTTACGGCTTATATGCCGCCCACTACCCAAAGGTCTCTGGGCAGCTTACAATCAAAAGAATTAAGGCAATTTAAAAATAGTAAAAAATAGAATATCAACAAATAATCAAAACAATAATAAAAACCTTACACTAGAATCATTATACTAAAATTGTCATCAGAGGACCCACAGACTATATTGTATCAATTAAAAAACTTCTGGAACAGATATGACCGGGGGGGGGGGGAACAACCATGCTGCTGGGGAAGGGTGTTTGTTTGTTTGTTTGTTTTTTGTTTGTTTGTTTGTTTGTTTGTTTGTTTTAAAGAATCTCCTGGCCAACATGGCTGGTGGAGACTTTGGTTGATGGGATTTTGGGACTTTCTCAAGACATCGCCTCCCCGCGCTTCCGAGTGAGGCGCAGGGGAGGTTTTTGCCGGCTGTCGGCTGGCAGGCGGTGGGTGGGCTGCGCAATCGGCGTAGTTTACGCCGCTTGCGTGGCTATATAAGGCTTGGCCACGCCTACCCCACCGGCCTGCCTTTTCAGTCGGAAGATTCCTGCTGAGGATAGCGTTTCGGCTCGAGGAGTCTCCGTCTGCCTACGGCTGAGTCTTTGCTCTTTCTTCTTTGCGGGGAAGTGGGGGAGGGGGGAGGGAGCTCTGCCGGGCTCTTGTGAGCTCGCGGAGCGCCGGGTGGGGGTGGGGGAAAACAAGGGGTCGACGGGCCTGTTTGAGTCGCCCCGCGGGGGGTTGGGTGGAGCCGGGGCTCGGCGTTCGGCCCTTCTAGGCACCGCCGCGGCTGGGGAGCGGCCTCCATCCGGTCCGCGGCGGTGCGGGTGACGGTAGCGCTGGCCACAGGGCTGCCTCGCTTTGGCGGTCGGGCCTTTTAGCGGCCTCCTCGGCCCTGAGTTGCACCGTCCTCCGATCTTGGGGGATCACGGGCCATCGGCGGCAGGGCACCTGGGGGGGTTTAGCCCTGGGCGGGCTGGTAGCTCAGCGCAGATCACGCGAGCGAGGCTCGGGCGCTTTGGGCCTGCGGCGGCCATTTTCTGGCAGGGCTTCACCTTATCCCATCCGCCATCACTCAGTCCGGTCCTAGACCATCCGTGATTGTTATTGGGGCTAACCTGCCCTTGGGTGGGAGGTCGCATCGGGGGGGGGATATTGTCTAGCGCAGGCCTTCAATTAAGACAATCGGGGACCTAGTTGGTCACCCAGGCCTCATCGGCGGCCATTTTGTGGGCCACCTCTGGCACTGCTTCTGAGGCCTTAACTGTATCTGCCCTCATCGGCCTTCTGCCAGGGGCTCACTCCGGGGGATTATCAAGGTGCATCTATTATTATTGAGCCCACGTGTTGACCTGCTTATTTGTCTCTGCCTCAGCATTCATGGCGCCCAAGAAGGGTGCTGGAAAGGGCAAGGGCAAGGCCCCAGTTAAAAAGAGGCCCGCCTCCCAACCTGCTCCTGAGGACCCATCATCTTCTGATGATGAGTGGCCGCGCTTGGCGGCAGCGTGGAAAAAGCTTTCGCGGTTAGAACGCGAGAGGGCACACCAGCAAGGGATGGCCCAAGCTTATGGGGGGGGGGCGCTAGCACAGGAGATGGGCAGGGTCACAAGACATCTGCCTTGAAGTTGGTTACTGAATTAATGGAGTCTCGTGCTGCATCTCTTGAGTCTTCCCTAGCAGGGACCTCGGCCCAGGCGGCGCCATCTTTGTCTCGGACTCCTGGTGACTCGACCGGCCTTCACGAGCAAACGCCTCAACTGCGGCCTGAACGTCCACTGGCACTGCCTGCACCGGCCTTGCACGCCACCGATGTGTCAGGCCATCAGGCCATTGACCTCTCCAATACTAATGGATCAGCCGTCCCGTTGCAGAGCGCACCCTTTGGTCGCATGGTGGGGGGTGAGTACACGCCTTTACACACTGCCACGTCCTCGCGTGTCACTTGGCCTTGGCCGGACACCACGCCCACTGCTCCCATGCACTGCCTTACTCCGTCCACTATGCCCGGAGGGGTGGCGGCCTCGGGGTTGCTCCCGCCACATCACGATGTAGCTGCCTTTAGGGCGGAGGTGGCTGCTCAGACGGAACCGGCCCTTGACTTGTCGGTCGCCGCTCCTCAGCGGCAAACTGAGGCCGCTCCTGTACCTCCGCCTGGGGCACCGACGCCGGCACCCGGGAAGGAGCCTGATTCTCTTCCCCCAGCTATAGGAGATCATCCCGAGGCGGACGAATCTCTGCCCTTAGGGGACCATCTTTCCGAGGGTATGGTGGAGAGGATTGTTGCGGGTAAATATGTTGATATTTTCAATCTACTTAACAGGGAGATCGATGTTAAAGATTTTGAGAAGTTAGATTACAAGGAGAAGGAACGGATCCGCAAACGTAAACCGGAACGTTCATGGAATAACTGGCTGAACGCTTTTATCATTTTTGCCGGTATTTATTCTGAGGCCCATCTGCATAGAGGCGCAAAATTATGGCATTACCTGGATCTGGTGATTAGGGTGCGGCAGGACCTTCCTCCCATGGCGTGGCTCATGTACGACGAGGGGTTTCGGCGTAGGATCGCTAAGGAGCCCGCTTTACGTTGGGACCGACCACATAGCTACCTCTGGCTGCGTGTGAGCGGACCCAATCGGTCCAGCGACCGATTTGACAGTGGCCACCCGGTTTTGCGCTCTGGCGCCGCAGGCAATCCCCGCACCAGCGCGGGCCAGTCTGTTCAACCCAGGCTGGTTTGCTTTGAATTTAACAACAGAGGGGCCTGTGGACGCCGGCAGTGCAAATTTCGACATGCCTGCTCCACATGCGGGGCTAATCACCCAGCCAGCGCCTGTACCCGGGGTAGAACAGGGGGAGAGAATGGCAGGGATCAGGGGGGAAAACGAACACAGCAAGGCAACAATTTGCCCCCGAAAGGGACCTAGTCCCATAAAAGTGGGAACCCTGAGGGCGTGGCTGCGTAGCTACCCCTCCGCCAGTGATGCACAGTACCTTTTGCATGGGTTCCAATACGGCTTTAGAATTCCTGCGCTAGGCCAGAGGCAGCCTTTCATGTCACCTAACCTCAAATCTATACGAGGTATGGAGGACGTTGTTAGACAGAAGATCGCTGCAGAACTTGCTGCAGGACGCGTTCTGGGCCCCTTTGAGAACCCGCCTTCCCCTAACTTCCGAGTCTCCCCACTGGGAGTCGTGCCAAAGAAGACGCCGGGTGAGTACCGCTTAATTCACCACCTGTCTTACCCGGCGGGTTCCTCAGTCAATGACGGTATCCCGCAGGAGTTGGCATCTGTACACTACACATCTTTCGATGATGCTGTGCGGATGGTCCGGTCCTGTGGGGTGGGGGCCGAGATGGGTAAGTGCGACGTAAAGTCGGCCTTCCGGCTGTTGCCCGTCCATCCGGACGACTGCGAGCTCTTAGGGTTCTCGTTTGAAGGGGGTTTTTACATGGACAGATCCATGCCTTTTGGATGTTCCATTTCCTGTGCCGCATTCGAACGATTTAGTACGTTTATAGAATGGGTGATCCGGCATCGCGCACGGACCACCCATGTTGTCCACTATCTGGACGATTTTTTGTTTGCAGGGGCGGCGGGCACCGGCCAGTGTGCCCGTCTTATGTCAATATTTCAGGATATGGCGGCTGAGCTCGGTTTGCCCTTAGCTGAGGATAAAACGGAGGGCCCTGCGACGGTACTAACCTTCTTGGGCATCGAATTGGATACGGTTGCCCAAACCTGTCGCCTTCCCCGGCAGAAGTTGTCCAACCTGTTGAGTCGGATCACACTCGTCAGGGCGGCCAAGAAGGTCACACTCCGTGAGCTCCAGCAGCTTATTGGCCACCTGAATTTTGCTTGCAGGGTAGTAGCGCCTGGCCGGCCATTTTTGCGCCGGCTCTGTGATGCGACAGTAGGCCTCCGCAACCCGCACCACAGGCGTCGCCTTTCCGCCCCCATTAGGGAGGATCTCGACACCTGGATTGAGTTTCTTTCGAGGTTTAATGGCGTCTGTTTTTGGCGCGCTGAGTTGGCCTTAGCTACCGATCTCCAGGTACACACGGATGCGTCAGGCTCCATCGGTTTTGGGCTGTACTTCAGGGGGCGCTGGTGTGCTGGTCGGTGGCCGCAGGAGTGGCATCGATCAGGACTGACCCGGGACCTCACCTTCCTTGAGCTTTTCCCTATTGTGGGCGCACTTTACTTGTGGGCGGAGTTATGGTCTGATTCAGCTGTCAAATTCCATTGTGACAACCTGGCGGTGGTCTACATTATCAATCACCTGACTTCTAAATCCAAGCGGGTTATGGCCCTGGTTCGTGCCTTCACCCTGCGTTGTTTAAGGTTTAACATTTTGTTTCGAGCAGTTCATGTGCC
The DNA here is from genome assembly GCA_037367245.1 of Phrynocephalus guinanensis. Taxonomy (NCBI): domain Eukaryota; kingdom Metazoa; phylum Chordata; class Lepidosauria; order Squamata; family Agamidae; genus Phrynocephalus; species Phrynocephalus guinanensis. The sequence goes on along the minus strand of CM074735.1, from coordinate 24,468,917 downwards.
GGGGGTCCGGAACGATTTGTCTGACGCTCTGTCCCGTCAACAGATGGAACAGTTCAGAGCGCTAGCTCCTCAAGCCATGATGGAACCCGACCGTTTACCACCCGAGGTATGGAAGCTTGGCGGGTAGAGGCCAACAGGGCTATGGGTTTGGCTTTAGCTCCTAGCACTCGACGGGCGTACGCTGCGACCTGCGCTGAGTACGCTCGTTTTTGTGTTCGGGAAGGGTGTCCCCGGTTATGGCCTGCGACGGCCGATCAATTGGTGCACTTTGCTGTTTACCTACATTTTAAGGGCCTTGCTCCGCGGACTATTCAGGGTAAGATGTCCGCCCTTTATTACTACGCTAAGGCCCAAGGCTGGGCTCTGCCTGATTGTCAGTTTCAGATAACCAAAATGATAGAGGGTTGGGCGCGAGAAAAGGGGAAGCCACGCGACACCCGCCAACCCATCTCTCCATCAATCTTACTCCTACTGGCCCAGGTATGGCACCAAGTTTGTCTCGATCGTTTTGAGGTTATTTTGCTGCACGCTGCGTCGCTAGTGGCTTTCTTCGCCGCTCTGCGAGTCAGCGAGCTGGTGGCCTTCGCTAAAACTGACAATTCAGCCACGGCTTTGTTATGGTCTGACTTGACATTGGAGGCGGAGCAAGCTTCTCTGCGCATTCGCAGGTCCAAGACGGATCAGCGTGGCAGGGGTTGCACGATACACCTTCGTAGGTGTTCGGAACAGCGCATTTGCCCCATTTTGGCCCTGCACAATTATGCCTGTTCCTCGTCTAACCGACAAGGCTATTTGTTTCAACACCGTGACGGGTCCCCACTGACCCGCTACCAATTTTGGAAGCTGACGTCGAAGGCCCTCCACCTTGCCGGAGTACCGCATTTGCGATTTGGGACTCATTCCTTTCGGATAGGCGCGGCATCTACTGCTGCCGCCCTGGGCGTGGGCACTGCTGGTATTCAACGTATCGGGCGGTGGAAGTCTCACCAGTACAAGGTTTATGTGCGCTCATTAATGGACCCGTGAAACGGGTCGGTGTTTTTTCCCTTCTCTTTTTTACAGGCCCGGCGGACCGCAGGCGTAGCAGGATACTTATTTACGGGCACAGCTTCATTTATTGGGCCGCCAAGTTCGCTGTCAGTTCTGGACGCGGCCGCAACCTCGGCCTGGAGCAATGGGCCGATGTGGTTTGGAAAGGGATTCGGGGCATGCGGTGGAGTACCTTCCTGTCGACAGCGCTCGCTGAACCCCCCGATCCCTCTCCCTCCATTGTGGTAATCCACTTGGGAGGGAATGACTTGACCCGGATGTCCGGCAAGTCTTTGGCTCTCCAGATCATTTTTGACCTGAGAGTATTCAAGGCCAGCCGTCCCACAGTGTGGATTATGTGGTCGGCAATCCTCCCTAGATTGGAGTGGGGTGTGCATCATCCACCCCAGAAGATGCATAAATCTCGCAAAGGAGTTAACCGGGAGGTTGCCCGTTTTGTTAATGCGGAGGTTGGTTCTGTGATCTCACATCCTGCCATCACAGCTCGAGATCCGAGTTTTTTCCGGCCTGATGGAGTCCACTTGTCTGATGCGGGCCTTGGAGTTTTCCTTGACGATATCCGGGAGGGTCTGTTGGCCTACCTGCGTGGTAGGTTGGGGTAAGAGACTGCAGTGCGTCTCTTAGTGGCGGGTAGCGCAATATAATATTGAATATCATACTGAGCTTTATAAATAATCAAGGTCCTCGGCAGTCCCATTCTAATAAGTAGATCAGGTAGATGATAGGATGCAGGTAATATAACCCCAACAATAACAGGGGGACTGCCAAGAAATTGGTAATGGGGGATGCCCAAACAACCTGGTATCCTCATTGCATCCGTAACCGGCTGCAATAAATTATTGGAGTTAATGGACCTTTAATAAGAACAACTAGTGATTTTATGGCGCTACGTCACAGACCCTCCTATAAAGTTAATGTTCAGTTGATAAAGTTATTACCAGTTATTGTAATTAATAAATTGTGGCCCACGTTTAACCAAGCCCAACGTGTGTCGCCTCTTTATTGCTGACTAGCCTGGCAACGCCTCCCCGCGCTTCCGAGTGAGGCGCAGGGGAGGTTTTTGCCGGCTGTCGACTGGCAGGCGGTGGGTGGGCTGCACAATCGGCGTAGTTTACGCCGCTTGCGTGGCTATATAAGGCTTGGCCACGCCTACCCCACCGGCCTGCCTTTTCAGTCGGAAGATTCCCCGCCCGCCCGCCACTTTTATTGTGTAATGATGATGCTTTGCTGGTCGCTTCGGGGCCGGATGGGAATTTTTGACTGCCACTCTGATTGGCTTTGAGTGGCGGCGTGTTTTCGCCCATCCCATCATTCACACGTGGCGACGGGTTTGTTAATTCCCTTGGTCACAATTTGCGGGTAGCGCAATATAATATTGAATATCATACTGAGCTTTATAAATAATCAAGGTCCTCGGCAGTCCCATTCTAATAAGTAGATCAGGTAGATGATAGGATGCAGGTAATATAACCCCAACAATAACAGGGGGACTGCCAAGAAATTGGTAATGGGGGATGCCCAAACAACCTGGTATCCTCATTGCATCCGTAACCGGCTGCAATAAATTATTGGAGTTAATGGACCTTTAATAAGAACAACTAGTGATTTTATGGCGCTACGTCACAGACCCTCCTATAAAGTTAATGTTCAGTTGATAAAGTTATTACCAGTTATTGTAATTAATAAATTGTGGCCCACGTTTAACCAAGCCCAACGTGTGTCGCCTCTTTATTGCTGACTAGCCTGGCAAAGGACCTGATGCCAAATTATCACAGAGACCTAAAAAAAATCACCCCACCCAAAATTAATTATGATAGAGGTACAACTGAGTTATCAAGTGATAAATGACACTGAGGTAGAGGGGAAATTGGAGAAGGGGTTGTATCGCAGCAGATAAAATATTAATTTTAAGAAAGAGAAAGACCGCAAAAGTCAACAACAAAAACCCTTCAGGAAGTCCATATTGTTCTGTTTCAGTAATCAAAACATTCATACTCCTACTGTGTGAGCATTACACCCATTTTACAGTCATAAAGCAGATGCAGTCTGCTCCATGTGGTGGTGAGAGTTGTCACATAATAGATACATCTCTGTGGGATCCTCTTATATTTGTTTTGTTAATCAAGCGACAATACTGTAATAAAAACTACCCCAGAGCTCCAAGCAGGCTGGGAAAGAATTCTTTCCTACTGAAAAAGCTGTTTTTCTTTCTTCAGGCATGAAGAGAGTTTTAATTAAAGTCAAAAGAGAAAATGTGTGCACGATGGATACAACAAAAACAAATCCTTTTTAATATAAGAAACCATGTCCTGCTACTTCTTTAGCCAACAGTTATGAAAAAAAACATTCAGTCCACTGTAGTCCACTGGTCCTACAACACAAGAGTCCTCTCCAAAATTCTTTCAGCTGGTTCACACATGCATGTTTGTCATGCAATATCTGCATCGGTGCATACGAATGAGCCCAAACTGTTCAGTCCTCGTGTGCCAAACATTTATTATCTGCCCACAATGAATTGTGGTCAATTTTGTTTATAAATTCAGTTTTCATGTTCAAGTCCTGGGCATGCCTCTATGGATTCCAGATTGTTATTCAAACCGTTAGTCATCCTCGAAATTTATTTCTGGGTTGTATCAAAGCAATCTGGAATTGTCTAAATTTAAAGATTTAGAAGAGGGTCCCATCATTCAATGTTTTCCTGTACAAAAGCATCCACTTAAAAAGCCCAAAAACAAAAATTCTAGTTCATTCTTCCCAGTGACATGCCAGTCATGGCTACATGTGGCTCTTTCCTCCTGCCCCCTGTTCCAGTGATGTATTCCAAACCCTGAAATCTGAAATGGTACAGGCCAGAAAAAAGGGTGACCAATACCAAATGACCATTTGGCTCCCTAGACAGCCGTTCAGATTCATACAGAGGGGCTTGTGCAGATTACACACACACACACACACACACACACACACACACACACACACACACAGAGAGAGAGAGAGAGAGAGAGAGAGAGAGAGAGAGAGAGAGAGAGAGAGAAGAGAGAGAGAGAGAGAGAGACCCCTCTGCTTCTGTCGAAAGCAAATACCTCTCATCGTAGTGAGAATACTGTGGGGCATTCTTTTCTATAAGCGTCGACAGAAAGTGTGCACAGTAGTAAAAGCACACCTGAAAACAATAAAACAACAATACAAATTACACCTGGGAGTATATAAATAAGCAACTTGGGTTATCCACTCATGCAAAAAGAAGGAGTCATACTATTGATCCAGCTGTAAATATATTACAATGACCCTTGACTACTCTCAGTCATGGCTATTTTGGTTTTTTGATAACAACTGCTGATAATAACAACCTTCAGCAGTTTATCAGTTGAAGAATATGTTCTCCCATGGACTTAATGAAACAGATCGTTTTTAAGTACTAAGATCTCCTGCTTCTCTACTCATTGGAAAGTACAAAAAGACATGTTTGGTACTACAATTTCAAGTGGCCTTGTTGGCTGAGAGCTTCTGGGAGCTGAAGTCTAGAACAGTGATTTTTCCTAGAAATATTTAAATTAAACAATAGAGTTGGCCTACCTCTTCTGGTGTCACAGATTAAGTACAGTGCTTATCCATGTATTTTTGTCTAAAACCGTTGAACTAAAATTTGAGGGTCGTCTTATAAATGGGAGAAAGCCCAAAAAGAGAACTGTGTGGTTGTGAATCTGTAATTTTGGGGTAGAAAAGTGGACATCATCTTTTACATGGGGGAGTCTAATAGGAAAATATGGTATTTGTACCTTTTTAAAATAATGTGAGGAATAGATTAGCATTGGCAAGAGAAGAAAGAATTGCTAGATGTTCTGTCATGTGAAAGTGCATTTTTTTCTTCGTATCTGACAAACCTGAGGCTAAATGCTTTAGCAAACTAGATGGATATTTTTAATTTCCCAAATCAAAATGTTTCCAGATGATAAAACTTTAAGGGTCTCAGTGACTTTCCCTCTTTCAAATATGGTCCCAGTCATCTTTCCAGATGCAATAATTAATGAGCTGTCAAATATTTTAAACTGGGTAAAGAAAGCTTATTAAATGGTTTATATCCTATTCCATCATTCTGAATCATTCATAGGAGTTAATTATTTTTCAGAGCTTGAGTGACTTCAGTCAAACATGAGTATTTTCCCCAAAACACCTGTGTATGAATGTTCCTTTGATACTAGTTCCCATAAAGAGAGGTAAAGTTGAATATTTCGACACTAGAAGCTCTTAGCCATACCCACCCATTATTCTTCCACTGTGAATCACATACAGAATTGAACATAATGTTTTCACTCTATAGGTTATATAACACAGTTCCTATGCACCACATTTTAAAGGTATCACCTATAGATGACCCTTGCATTTGTATTTTATAATGGCCACATGCCTCCCCCCCCCGTTTTTACACTTTTAAATGTAATTCATGCATGCAACTAGTTGGAGTGTATAGAAATTTGCTGTTTGCTCTAATGCAGTGACAGCGAACCTTTTAGAGAGTGAATGCACAAATTGTGAATCAAGACACACTTACTTTTTGCAAAGTGCCAATATAGCAATTTAACCTGAATACAGTGGTACTCGGGTTACAAATACTTCGGGTGCTACACTTCAGGAAAGCGAGGCTCGAACAGCAGGCTTTTGAATTTCCCATGGCCACAGCACCCTAGCTGTGGCCATAGGAAACTCAAAAACCTGCTCTTCAAACCTCAGTTTCCCAAAGAGTAGCACCCCTGCTCTTCGATCCTTGCTTTCCTGAAGGGTGGCATGAGGCGCTACCCTTCGGGAAAGCGAGGATCGAAGAGCAGGCTTTTGAATTTCCCACGGCCACAGCACCCTAGCTGTGGCCATAGGAAACTCAAAAACCTGCTCATCAAACTTCAGTTTCCCAAAGAGTAGCACCCCTGCTCTGTGCAGAGAGCTGGGCAAAGGGGAAGCAGCGGTTTGTGGATCTATGAACGAAATTGGGTCTATGAAGGAGCCCACAAGCCGCTTCTTCTCCTTGAAGCATAGCGACATGCTCCGAGCAGAGGTGGAAGTGCCGTGACTCTGAGGGGGCGATGCCTCATGCCCACAGAAAGGGCTCCGCGAGCCATAGATTCACCAACACTGCTCTAATTCATTACTATGTTTAAAAGTAATGTGTTGCATCACTTGTTACATTGCTTTCCATTTCCATTATTTTTGGAAGAGAAATCTTAGACAAGACAAAGCATGGCATTAAGCCTGCTAAATTCTTCTCAAAATGCTTGTACTGTAATACTGCCCTAGAACCCCTTTAAAAGAAGCATCTGAAAAACACTCTCATCAAATAATTTCATTCGTCCTTATTGTGTTGCTTTTAAAGTTATACGTACTCTGCTACTGAGGAGACTAATTACACAATAAAATTCATTATTTATAATTTGTTGATCCAAGTTCTAACCCACCACTACTGAGATGTGACACAGCCACTTGAAGGCGGCGAATGAATTATATCATTTTATCCCCATTTTTACCCATATTAAATCATTCACAGCTGGGTAAGACTGAAGAGAAGGGCAAGGAGTCAAGCATTTCAGGGTCCAAACAGTCAGAGCAAGCAGGGGAGGCAGAAAGCAATGGCAAAGAGGAAGAGAACAGAGACAGAGATCAGAAGGAAAGTTGGAGCTAGTCCTTATTCCCTCCCACTGTTACAGCTCAGCAACACATGGCATAGCAGAATTCTAAAAGTTAATTACGTACCCTGAAAGATTACATGCAGAGCTTGGGAAAACTTCCCCCCCCACACACACACACACACTACAGCTCCCAGATTTCCCTGTAGCCATCATGGCCAGTACACAATATACACACTGCTCATCAACAATGAAAGAGTCATATATTATTTATATTTATTTATTTATTTATTATTTATTTAAGTACTTATATCCCGCTCCATCTTCCCAGCGGGAACTCTGGGCGGCTAACAACATAAAAAACATAAAATCCTAAAAGCTAAAAATAGCCGAGCCACCAGACAAGGGCAGCGGGGGGCAAGATGGCGGCAAACAATATATATATAGATATATAAACACAAAAACAAAAATGAATCAAGCCTGACCACCAGCATTCTGCCTTTTACAAAGGAGGCAGCCAGCAAAACACCTGCCTGCTTTCCATTTGTAGCTTTATGTTTATTCAGCCGCATTACCATCAATGGACTTTAATTGCTCTCATGGTAACAAGAGATTTCCTTTAAGCTCCAATCTCAGTTGATGATGTGCATTTATGCTGCTATTTTTTACTGTTCTCCATGCTAAATATTAGCAATAGGAAGTTCATCGTCATCATCATCATCATCATCATCATCATCATCATCATCATCATCATCAATTCTGACTCACATAACCCTTTTCAGGGTTTTCCAGCTAAAGAATACCTGATTTGGAGTGCAAAGAGTGCCTGGGCACATAAATATACTGTAAGTAAGCTAGAATGGTTTCTTGCAGTGATCTACTTGAGCGAATGTGGCACCATTTTCACTTACTAGTATAATCCAGTATCTTTCACAATTGTCAATAACATTAGATACTCATCCACCACACAGGAGTGTAAATTCTAATCCCAAAGTAGGCCTCAGAATCACAATGAAGTCACAGAGTCTATTGCTTTTGATTTCAGCAAAACCACTTTGGACAACTGGATGTTTCTGATATGGAAAAGGAACACCATGGCCAACACACAACACACACACACACACACACACACAGAGAGAGAGAGAGAGAGAGAGAGAGAGAGAGAGAGAGAGAGAGAGAGAGAGAGAGAGAGAGAGAGAGAGAGAGAGAGAGAGAGAGAGAGAATCTGGCCCTTCTCCTCTTCCCTAGATTGCAGAAATGAAGCTGATGAAACCCATCCTTTCCTCATGTCCCAATGTTAGGAAAAGATTCTCTTCCCAAATTTGTTCATGTCAGATCCTGTGGAGAATGTACAGTAGGAGCAGGAGCAGGAAAAGCTGGCAGTGATATAGGGCAAAGACCAAACATGCAAGCAAACAAACAAACAAACAACTGTAAATGAAAGGCTATTCTCAATCATTAATAAAGTATGAAAAAGCAGCAATTGAACAAATGAATATGGAAAATCACCAAAGAAACGAGAGACTTCAAAGTAGTTTCATATGGCCAATGGGCAATGAGCCTTTGATCTCTCCCATTTGTGAAACTAAGGTAATTCCCATGGGGGTTCCTGCTGAATAACTTGCAGCTTTCTCTCCATGAAGCAGGAAGCCTGAACTTCCAATATATTGGGCTTGTGGCAAGCCTAGTTCCATTCCAGACTAGGCACCTGCTATTCAGGGCAAATGGACTGAATTTGAAGAATTAAATATATTACAATTAGATAATTGGACAAAAAAAATGGAAGCCCAAGAATGAACCAGGACATATGTTGACTACATTTGAGGAAGTAATTGATAAAAAGAGAGAATATTGATATCATTCAGAATAGAAGGGCTACCATTAGCATCCTACTAGTATATAAGATGTTTATTTATTTATTTATTTATTAACAAGATTTTGTCATGATGTTGACAGAGGCAGGCATCCAAACAATATTCTTAAAGAAAATGTGGCAAGAGGAGTTAGCAACAGAGCTTAATGGGGAAGAATGGAACTTGATATGGAACAAAAAGAGTATGAAAAATATGTCAATAAGAAGCAAAGAGAACTGTTATGAGGTAGCATGGAGATGGTATTTTGTGTGTGAGAGAGAATGAATGTAATAAACAGGTTGATTCCATCTTCATGCTGGGAATGTAAGAATGAAAAAGGGACCTATTTACACATGTAGTGGCTCTGTGAAAAGGGGAGTGAGTTGAGGTGAATATTTCAGGAAATAAAGAATATATTGGGTGATGAGGTGCACATATCTGCTAAGATAGCCCAGTTGAACATGATTAACAATAATCAATTAAATAAGACAAAATAGTCATAATATTTATAATGGCAACTGTAGCAAGACTAATCATGGCCAAAATAACCTGGCCACTTAGTAGTCAATTTAAAATAGAAGATTGGTATAAAGAAATGTGGAACATGGCTATTAATGACAAATTAACTTGTCATTTGAAGTATGTTAAGTGGTGTCTCACACTAACAATTTTAAAAATATCTGGAATCCATTCTTGACATATGTTCTTGAGAAAGGGAAAGGATATAGTCCCAGTAAGGATTCAATATATCTCTAGAAAGAATGGGAGCAACACTATGTACTACATTTGAGGAAGTAATTGATAAAAAGAGAGACCCCTAAGCTCCGCCGCAAATGGCTGCAAGCTCCAGACGATAAAAATGTTTACCCACCAGCTCCGGAGTTTGCAGACAATAGTGCGACCCTGCCCACTTTAGCGCGACCAAACAGCAGTTTTCTTGTACCTGCTTTTTGGATGTGACAAATATTTGATCCGGTGTAAGGATAGTGAGTGCGGGGCTCTCCTGGCTTCTGTTTGTTCTTTTTTTGCGCCCCGCCCCTTTAAGAGATCTGAATGCTGCCAGGAACAAAACGGAGGTAAGACAGCATTCTTTTCTTTCTTTTTTCTCCCTCCCTCAGGCAGCCAGCAACCAGGAAGTGCGGAGGGGGGTGGGGACAGAGGAAGAGCGAGGAACCCCTAAGATCTCTGGTCCGAATTTAAGTGGCCAGCGGATCTTAGGGGTCGTGTAAAAAGGCCCTAAGTCGAATTGGAACAAAAGAATAGTCCTGAGGGTGAAGGGTGCACAAATTCACACAAGGTTTTTTAGTTTTTTCTTTTTCTTTTTTCAATTAGTTAGTTCGTATTCTCTTTGTTTTGTGGCTGTTTTTATTTTTATTTTTATTTTCACTTTTATTTTTTTATTTTTTTTTGAATGAGTTACATTAATATATGGGATTTGTTTCAACCTGGTGTAAAAGCTGTTGGAGAACTTAAACCCTTACCTCTACTCTGCCAAATGTGATACGGGGGGGGGGGGGTCATTTCCTTCCAGTCTTCCTGATAAAGATCAGTCAGACCTGGGGCCTTTTCACACGACCCCTAAGATCCGCTGGCCACTTAAATTCGGACCAGAGATCTTAGGGGTTTGTCGCCGTTCCTGCGTTCCCACCCCCTCCACACTCCTGGCTGCTGGCTGCGTGAGGGGAGGGAGAAAAAAAGGGAGAAAAGAATGCCGCTCACCTCCGTTCTGCCATCTCGCTTTGCTCCCGGCACTGCATTGAGATCTCTTAAAGGGGCGGGGGGCAAAAAAAGAACAAACAGAAGCAAGGAGAGCTGGGCAGTCACTACTGTTATATCCGCATCAGGAATTTTCACCCTCCGAGAGCAGGTACATGAAAAGTGCGCTGGGACGCGCTTAGGTGGGCGTGGTCGCACTTAATTATCTGTAAACTCCGGAGCTGGTGGGGAAATAATTTTAAGCTCCGGAGCTGGGAGCCATTTGCCGCGGAGTTTAGGGGTCGTGTGAAAAGGTCCTTGGCTGTGTCCTGACTGGAACAGGAAAAGTTAAAAATGCCATGGGCGAGACATGAGGACAAAGTGTGACGAATATCACCTGGAACAACCTGCCTGTCAAGTGCTATGTGTCTGAAATTTACCACTCTTAACTGTGCTCTCCTTTAGGGATCCTAATTTTACGTATTGCCTCCTAAAGACAGTTTTCACTATCAGTGGAAATGCTGTAACATTCTGCTGGGTCGTCCTACCACGTACAGCATTAAGGTCAAGAAAAGGATACAGGGACAGTTGTTTTAAAAGCCAGCAAACCTTTAATTCTTCCTGGATTTTCTCCTCCATCAGTTTTGCAGCTTTTCGATCTTCTGTCTCTATTTTCCACTTCTCTGCCACTATCCGAGCTTTCTCTTTAGCCATAGCATCGCGGAATTTCTTCGTAATTTCAGCTTCCTTTTGCTTCCTTTTAAAAGAAATGGAAGGAAAACGTGAGAGCCATGATATATTAAAGATTCCCCTCATCCAATTCAAATACAAATAGAACAGACATACTTACTGGCTTTTTAGTAAATTGTATCATCTCTAGCATAAGGAAAGTAAGATATTTGGCTAAAGAGGAAAATAACAAAATGGAGAGGAATAAATTACATACTTCGGAGGCTAAATATTGAAAATTGCTTTGACAAGAACCCTATATTTTTAACAGGAAAAAATGACCAAAATGTGACAATCCTCGTCCAATACTATTAGCATCAGTAATTCCTGGAATGCAGTGATTTTTGTAGAGGCTCACCATAATTCTTCAGCTTCCTTTTGGGCTTGTTGTCTTGCTCTTTCAGCAATAAGTTCCTCAGAAATCTGCTCGTAGGGTTTGTCTCCAGGAGCTTCTCCCATAATCCAAACCCAGACATCGCCGTCTGTGCCGAGGCGCCACTGGACTCTTTTGCCATTATCTGAAACAGCCACAAAAAATAAACACAACAGATTTTTATTAATGTGACAGGCACATAATTAATTTGCTCATAACTAGAAATGGGCACAAAATGAAAAATTTGCATTTCGTTTTGTTTCATTTTAGCCCCTGTTTCAATCCATTTTGTTTCAAATGATTTTTTTTTCAAAATAATTCATTACAAAATGAAACACGAACTGTTTTGTAACTCTTATAAACGGCTCCCCTGGGTCCTAGAGGCAACAAATTTGGACCAAGGGGAGCCATTTCACATAATAACAAAATAGCTCATTTAAAACAGAAAAGAAACCAATATGTCATTTCATTTTGTTACAAAACGCTGCCTACCATTTCCAAAGTTTACTAAACAATTCGTAAGCTTACAAAATGACAAAAACAGCATTTTGTTATTCATATGATGCCCATTCCCTACTCATAACCCACACAAGGATCAAAATATGAATCACGATCTAAGCACATGAGCTGATTTACAAAAAAGAAGCCAGCCTTCACACCAGCCTCCTGTTTGTTCATGGCAGTCAAGAGACACTGGAGTCAGGTCACATTTAAAGCAATTCTGTAGCTCCCCTTTTCCTCTTAAGGTGCCCTGTTTCTAAAGGAGGAGTAGCACCTCATCTAGGAAGGCCCTCGGTGTACATCAGAACCAGCAGTTGCCTTAGCCATTCTTTCATCGACTGAGTTACTATTTTGCTTTTTTTTCTTATCACTTCTGTATACAAAAATAGTAAATGTGAAAAATTATCATAGGAAAATGATAGTTCAAGAGGAATGTCCATTTGAAAAACTGCAGCTATCCCTGAAATCATGAGAGCTTCTGAGAAAAGATAGTGGTAGAATGAACTAAATAACCGGTTCAGACTGAGAGAGAAATGCAGCACAGCTAGTTGGGGACTAACAAATTGTAGTAAGAGAGGTAACAATCACAGCAGCAGAAAAATACAGGCAGCAAAAACTTAAAACAAATAAAATAGATGTTTTATACGTTGGGGCAAAGGAGGAGGAGAAAGGAGGAGAAAGGAATTTGCACTTGAAAAAGTGTAGAAAAGACATCCAAGTTAGAAGAGTAGCAGTTATTAATAGTCATCATGTAAGTACTGAAGAATAAATGGAAAACAAGACAAAAGACAGGCTATGTTCCTGATCAACTCAGATTGTGGGACAAGCAACGAAGGGCTCAAGTTACATGAAACCAGATTTCAGTTGAATATCATTTAAAAAAAACCTTCCTATATGTTAGAGCTGTACAGCAGTGGAACTGATTAACTTGAGAGGTGGTGAATGCTCCAGAGCTAGAGAAATTCAAGAGATATGACAGGTACATGACAGGTATCCTTTGATTTATATTCCTGCATGTCTAGATGCCTTAAGCACATCCAATCTCACCTGATTTCGGAAGCTAAGCCAGGTCGGGCCTGGCTAGTACTTGGATGGGAGACCACCAGGGAATACCAGGTGCTGTAGGCGCCTGGAGTAGGAACTGGCAAGCCACACCAGTATTCCTGCCAAGCAAACTCCATGGACATGAGGTCACAAAGAGTCAGTCACAACTGTAACAATGCAACACGCACACACATGGAGCAGGGGGTTGGACGTGAAGGCCTTGTTAGACCCCTTCCAACCTCATGATTCCATAATTCTGGAATTATTTAACAACAATTCCACAGCAGAGTTGACAATGTGACCTTTTTGTCCTTGAAGAAGCCAAACAGCTACAACATCAAAAGGTTACTGTCAGGAAGCAAGAAGGAGTCTTGACATACCCACCAAAAGATGAAAATGCATACAACAAAGGCAGCAAAAAAAAGGTTTGAGAATGATTCAATTTAAGTCAACAAGCATTAATGAGAGTCCCCTACAGGTTGACATAATGCAGACTTTATGTGTCATAAGGGGAACGAGTTATGGTAAAAGGCCACATAAAATATTTGAAAGCACACTAGTAACAGCACAGCTTTATATAGTAAAAAGTGCCAGGAAGCAGAACCAAGTATTTTATAAAACACTAAAAAGATAGGAGGAAGCCGCAAGTCAGCAGAATCATAAACAAAGTTGTTATGTAGCACCCAAAAGACAGGAACAATAAAAGAAAGGAAGGGATAGCAGTGCACCTTTTATGGACGCCAGTCCAAAGGACTCCACATGGGCATAAAGCCTATTGTTTTCATAGAGAGGAAAACAGGTTTATTGTTACAACAAGCCTATGTCCTAAACAATGTCCTTTGCCTGCTTAGGGGCAGTTAATTGTGATAGACAAGTGCTTGGCTGGTTGGTTGGTTGGTTGGTTGGTTGGTTGGTTGCTTGCAAGTGCAGTTGTTTTTGGTTTTTGATTTTTAAATTAACCAAAGAATGAAGTAGAAAATGTAAACCCAAACCAAAGATAGTTCTGAAGTTTAACCACCATAATTGCAGAAATAAACCCAACTTAGGTAAGTATTCTCGGAGTACAATCCTCCTAGAACCCTCCAGACAGCATGGCCAGCCACTGGACATGCAGCTTAGAAGATTTGGCAAGTAATGGTCCATTACTGTACATTAAGCATCCCAGGCTTTGAAAAATAAAAGCATATGCAGAAATGCATAGCCAGAGGCAGCCACTGGACATGCAGCTTGGAAGATTGGGCCATTAATGGTCCATTACATAAAGCATCCCAGGCTTTGAAAATAGACATGGGCATGACTTGGCAAAATTGTCGTTTCTGTTTTCGGATATCGTTTCCGTTACGTAACGGAAACGGTAACGACAATTAAGCTGTCAGAACTCGAACTCGAACCGAAAAAAGAAACATTGGGTCTGATATGTCGTTGTTGTTCCTGGCATCGCGCGGTGATCGCGCGATGCCAAGCGGCACAGAAAAAAAGTTTTTAAAATAAAAAAAAACCCTGATTCCCAGCCAAAAAAGTAGGCGAAAATATGCCTGCCTGAGGGCACCTACCAGAGGGGTGGTTTCTGGGGGGGGGGGGGGTCCCCAGCCTTCCTCCCCTCCTGTCCTGGGCTGCTGGTACTGGGCTGGGAGGGGGCATCCTCGACGTCTCCATTTGCCATGCGGTGCGGGGGGGTCCAAAATGGCGTCCGCAATAAATTTTTTTGAAATTGTGGTCCAAAAAACCACCAAAGCACCACAGAAACATGCGAAAATTAGCTATTTTAAATGCTTGAATTTTTACAGTAGCAGCAGTGGGTTTTTTATAGCAGTAAAAGGTCGCACTGATTTTATTTTATTTTATTTTTATTTTTATTTTTTTACACCTGCGCAATGATGGGGTAGCCATGGGATGGGACCATGCAAATTTTTGGACCCATTCTACCAATCGCATGGCCAGGTTTTGACTGACACCTCTGGATGTGCAAGAGGGCATAAAAAGCCGAGGCACTCCCAGAAGAGTCGCAGTCCGGGCTTGGATATGGGTGGGAGAGGGCGGTGTGTAGCTGGCTGCTGTGCTAGACTAGTTTCGATTTCGTGGAGCCTTTAGATTTCAGTTAGGCAGGCAGGGAGGGAATTGATTCAATTGAATTTTTAGGAAATAATAATAATTCCTTTCATTCTCTGTCTGCTGTGGGGAATAGCAACGCAGTTTATTCTTTTTTATTATCCTGCAGTTTGTTAGGATTTCTTTTCTGATAGTGTTTCAAAGGGGGGGAGGTTTGAGTGGGAGGGGAGGTGTGGATTTATTTTAAAAATTTCATTTGCTTGGTGGCAAGCCAATGTCCTTTCATACCCTGCCTGCAGCTCTGCTGTGGGTGCACTGCCCACTTTGTTTGCAATAAAAATTGCAATTGCTTTATTCGATGCAGTCTTGTGCAGCAAGTCAGTTTAAAGTGTTTTCCGCCTGCTCTGGGTCATTGCGGGACCCATGCCTGCTGCCCGCGCGCCCGACCCTCCCCCCTGCTGCCCACCCATGACCCCACCACCACCCCGCCCACCGCCTAGGGTGCAAAAACACCTAGCGCCAGCGGGACGCCACTCGCGGACGTCAAACCGCGCGAAATCGCGGTGGCGGTAACGACAAACGACACAACGAAATGACAAATTTTAAAAAACTTCGCGAAAAATGGAAACGAGCCGAAACGGACCTGTCCCGAAAAACGACAACTCGAAAAAAAAATTCTGGTTGTGCCCATCTCTATTTGAAAATAAAAGGATATGCAGAAATGCATAGCCAGATAAGAGAAATTTAAATTCTAAAATATGTTGGATAGCTCAGTCACTGTTCCCTACTGACAGGGGATGGGATATGATGATCCATAGGGATCCATCCCCAAGCTATTGCGGTTGTGTCTCTGCATTGGATGGCAGCTGGCTGCTTGAGGAGACACGGGAGGACATCCCAAGCTTCTTCGTGGGCTGATGCTCCACAGCCGTGAAAGAGGACCCCGGCAGCACACCAATGACAGTGAGTGGCCCTGACCGCTGTGGGGAAGGAGGAGGTTAAGTGCAGCAGCACCTGTGGTGCCACAGAAGAGATTTGGCACAGAGCACTTCATCCTGCATCGTGCCCATCTCTACTTGAACTTCATAGGTCCCCAATATTTACATTAGGTGTAACAACAGAGTGGTTTAGAATTGGGAAAGGAGTATGACAAGGCTGTACACTGTCACCTTGCCTATTTAACTTATATGCAGAGTACATCATGCGAAAGGCAGGTCTGGATGAATCACAAGCTGGAATTAAGATTGCCGGAAGAAATATCAACAACCTCAGATAACGCAGATGATACTACTCTGATAACAGAAAGTGAGGAGGAATTAAAGAACCTCTTAATGAGGGCGAAAGAGGAGAGTGGAAAAAAATGGACTGAAGCTCAACATTAAAAAAAACTAAGATCATGGCTACCGGTCCCATCACCTCCTGGCAAATAGAAGGGAAAGAAATGGAGGCAATGACGGAGTTTATTTTCTTGGGCTCCTTGATCACTGCAGATGACGACTGCAGCAATGAAATGAAAAGACGCCTGCTTCTTGGGAGGAAAGCAATGGCAAACCTAGGTAGCATCCTAAAGAGCAGAGACATCACTTTGCCAACTAAGGTCAGGATAGTCAAACCTATTGTTTTTCCAGTAGTGATGTATGGAAGCGAAAGGTGGACTATAAAGAAGGCTGGTCACCGCAGAATCGATGCTTTTGAGCTGTGGTGCTGGAGGAGAGTCTTGAGAGTCCCCTGGACTGCAAGGAGATCAAACCTATCCATCCTGAAAGAAATCAACACCGAATGTTCACTGGAAGGACAGATTTTGAAGCTGAGGCTCCAGTACTTTGGCCACCTCATGAGGAGAGAGGACTCCTTGGAAAAGTCCCTGATGTTAGGAAAGACTGAAGGCAAGAGGAAAAGAGGATGACAGAGAATGAGATGGTTGGACGGTGTCATCGATGCAACCAATATGGATTTGACGAAACTCCGGGAGGCAGTGGAAGATAGGAAGGCCTGGCGAGCTCTGGTCCATGGGATCACAAAGAGTCGGACACGACTGAACGACTGAACAACAACAACTTCATCCTGCGTCATGCCCATCTCTACTTGACCTTCATAGGTCCCCAATATTTACATTAGGTGTAAAGATGCATATTGGTACAAAAGCAACCAAGAAAATCGGTATGTTAAGCAAAAAAGAAAAGAAAACCACCCATATCAAATAATTACAAATTGAGTGGCGCACCTTATGATATTTTATTTGATAGGGGTTTCCAAGCAGCACCTGCTTTGATCAAGTCCAAATGATGTGTCTTATAAATCACAGCCCATTTGGTATGAACTGATTAGCAGCCCAACCATTTGATTTATGGGGATGGGGGAGAGAGGTTGAAGCTCATGGGCTACTAAGTACTGTTCTACCTCTATTGTTCAAGCAAAATCCGCTATCAGTTTTTCCCCCCTTCCTTCTCTTCTTCCTGGCTCCCCAACTTGCCGTTTGGAGCCATGCAATTTATTCCTTGCCCTGCTTCCACCCTCCTAGGAATCTATACCCAGTAAATTAATTCAGTGGGAGTTAATTTTGCAGAGACATATATAAGTTTGCATTGCATGCTGAGCCAAAACATGGCCCAAACTCCAAATGACATTATTTAAGCAGAAACTACAAAGGAAGAGGATGCTTAAATTCAGCCGCCCCCTTAGGTGCCCTGGTGCAAAACTCTTCCAGGCCATGTCCTTGTGGTAAACGCATAGTTCCCTTTGCAACAGCCATGGCTCTCGTGGCAGCTTTCCAGGAAGCAGAAGGCTGTGACTAATATAACATTGAAAATATATACTTATCTTCACTCGTAAACATAAACAACACTGGCACTGGAGCCATAATATTTGCTTGTGCTTTTCCCATGCCTTCTAGACAGATTAATAGAAACCGCTTCTGGCTGAAGTTCACGGCAATGAACTCAGGGAACAAGGCCTCCGAGAGCAATTCCAAGCAGGGGACTCCAGCCCGAAAGAATCATTTGTCTCTGATGAATTGCACTCCCTGTCTATAATATATATACCATGGCCTATAGTGTGTCATTTCGCCCCCAAAAAAACCAAGCTCTCAAAAGGCCATGGCCATTTTCTGGGGGGGGGAACCCAAAACTTAGACTGTTGCACCACACAAAGACAGACAGACAGACAGACAGACAGACACACACACACACACACACACACACAGAGAGAGAGAGAGAGAGAGAGAGAGAGAGAGAGAGAAACCACCACCACAGTAGTCAAATGTCATTAATGTTGATAAAGAAACTCAATTAAGATTAATTATTCTATGTGTAGCAAACAATCTTGTGACACTCATGTCATGCTTCAGGAAAGCAAGGATGAAAGTGCCCTCTCTTCAACATAAGGGAAAAGCTCACCCCACCCCACCCCACCCCACCCTATGGATATACAGTACATGAGATGTTCCTCATGACTCAGTTCTCTCTTTGAGTAAAAGACAGTGGAGTTTTGGGTAAAAGGTTGTGGACTGTGGCACTTTGGGGTGGAATGGAGTTGTAAGATTCCCATCCAGGCTATTGACATTCATCCATCTCCTGTGACCTCCAGAACGTAGAAAGTTCCTTCTAAAAGAATGAATGTCATAACATGTTGAAGTCATATATAACTGATCTGTTATAGGAGGTCACTCTGGGAACTCAAGCACCATCCAATGCATAAGAACATAAGAACAGCCTTGCTGGAACAGGCCATAGCCCATCCATTCCAGGATTCTGTCTCACACAGTGGCTCACCATTTGCTTCAGGGTATTCCCAAGCAGATGTCTTTACCCGCTTAGGATTCCCTGCAAATGGCATTGAAAGATATCCTGCCTATCTCACCCACCCAGAGCTTGTCCTTGGGCAACCATAATGATAGCCATTGCTATCCCTGTTCTCCATGAACTTGTCTAATCCTTTCTTAAAGCTGTCAAGACTGACAGCTGTCACCACTTCTTCTGGCAGGGAGTTCCAGAGACCAGTGATCCTCCAGGTGAAAAAATATTTTCTCTCTCTCTCTCTCTCTCTCTCTCTCTCTCTCTCTCTCTCTCTCTCTCTCTCTCTTTTTTTTTTTTTTTGAGATCTACCACCCAAAAGTTTCATGGAGTGCCCCCTAGTTCTAGTGTTGTGCAATAGGGAAAACAGTTTTTCCTTATCTACTTTCTCCACACCGTGTAGGATTTTATAAACTTTAATCAGGTCACCTCTTTGGCGTCGTTGTTCAAGAGTGAAGAGGCCCAGCCATTGTAGCCTCAGATGATAAGGAAGGTGTTCCAGTCCCCTAATCATTCTGGTTGCCCTCCTTTGCACTTTTCCCATTTCCATAATATCCTTCTGGATGTATGTTGACCAGAACTGTACACAATACTCCAGATGGGGCCTCACCATAGATTTATAAAAAGGCATGCTTGGTGACTTATTTTCTATTCCCTTCCTAATGATCCCTAGCATTGAGATTGCTTTTTTCACTGCTGTGGCACACTGGGTTGATACCTTCATTGAGCTGTCCCCCAGGACACCAGGGTCCCTTTCCTAGTTTGTTGCAGAGAGTTCAAACCCCATGAGTTTATAAATGTATTTGGGTTTTTCCCCCAACATGCATGACTCTGCACTTACTAATGTTGAAGCTCATTTGTCAGTGGTTTGCCCACTCCCCCAGTGTCAAGAGTTCCCTCTGGAGCTCCTCACAATCTCTCTCAGTTTTTACTACCCTGTATAATTTAGTGTTGTTGGCCAATTTGGCTACCTTGCTATTTACTCCTACTTCTAGATCATTTATGAAGAGATTGAAAAGCAGGGGTCCCAGTGCAGAACCTTGGAGAACCATACTCTTTATCTCCCTCCACTTGGAGAAGTGTCCATTTAGTGCTACCCTCTGTTTCCTGTCCCTTAGCCAGTTGCTGATTGAGGACAAGACCTGTTCCTTGATTCCATGACTAGCAAGTTTTTATCTCCCTCCACTTGGAGAAGTGTCCATTTAGTGCTACCCTCTGTTTCCTGTCCCTTAGCCAGTTGCTGATTGAGGACAAGACCTGTCCCTTGATTCCATGACTAGCAAGTTTATTCAAGAGCCTTTGGTGTGGGACCTTGTCAAAAGTCTTCTGAAAGTCCAGATAAACAATGTCAACTGGATCTTCTTTTATCCACATGTCTGTTGACACTCAAAAATTCCAACATATTAATGAAGCATGATTTGCCCTTACAAAAGCCATGTTGGCTCTCCTTCAGCAGTGCCTTCTTTTCTATGTGCCTATTAATTTTATCTTTTAGGATGGTTTCCATCACTTTACCTGGGACACATGTCAAACTAACAAATTCCTGGATAGCCTCTGGATCCTTTTTTGAAGATCCTTTTCTGGCAGAGCAGCAGAGAGGAAGGAGCTGGTCAGAGGAGCACACGGCCAAAGGGCAGAGCTAACTTCTTCTTTTGCAGGAGCAAGGGGCGGAGTTTTAGCTTTAAATAGCTGCTACCAGCAATCTCTCAGTCCTTTTTCTGGCAGAGCAGCAGAGAGGAAGGAGCTGGTCAGAGGAGCACACGGCCAAAGGGCAGAGCTAACTTCTTCTTTTGCAGGAGCAAGGGGCGGAGTTTTAGCTTTAAATAGCTGCTACCAGCAATCTCTCAGTCCTTTTCTGGCAGAGCAGCAGAGAGGAAGGAGCTGGTCAGAGGAGCACACGGCCAAAGGGCAGAGCTAACTTCTTCTTTTGCAGGAGCAAGGGGCGGAGTTTTAGCTTTAAATAGCTGCTACCAGCAATCTCTCAGTCCTTTTCTGGCAGAGCAGCAGAGAGGAAGGAGCTGGTCAGAGGAGCACACGGCCAAAGGGCAGAGCTAACTTCTTCTTTTGCAGGAGCAAGGGGCGGAGTTTTAGCTTTAAATAGCTGCTACCAGCAATCTCTCAGTCCTTTTCTGGCAGAGCAGCAGAGAGGAAGGAGCTGGTCAGAGGAGCACACGGCCAAAGGGCAGAGCTAACTTCTTCTTTTGCAGGAGCAAGGGGCGGAGTTTTAGCTTTAAATAGCTGCTACCAGCAATCTCTCAGTCCTTTTCTGGCAGAGCAGCAGAGAGGAAGGAGCTGGTCAGAGGAGCACACGGCCAAAGGGCAGAGCTAACTTCTTCTTTTGCAGGAGCAAGGGGCGGAGTTTTAGCTTTAAATAGCTGCTACCAGCAGCACGCGCCTTACGGCGCGTGCAAACTAAAAAAAAAAAAAAAAAAAAATTCTGGGTTTAATTGAGTTCCCAAGCCAAGCAACTCCTCAGGAGGTCCTACACTTCCTGACGTGCTTGCACTTGGTGTAGAGGTGCTTTAGCGGCCCCTACACTGTTAGATTCTGACTAAACAATAAAAGAAGTGAAGAGTCTTACTAGATAAAAAAAAAGTGCAAGTTTACATTTTTGAGACCTTCAATACATTTTATTGTAATAGTTAAAATGGAGTTGGAGGGAGCAGCTGTAGTTACCTGCAGTACTTGTGCTATGTTTGTTATCTTGACAGAGCGTGTGCAGAACTACATCTGCTGCAAGTGCAAGCTGGTAGCGCTATTGGAAGAGAAGGTCCAGCAGCTAGAGGCTCGCATAGTGGACCAGCAACATATTAAGGAGCTTGAGCGGTTCCTGGACAGAGCGGAAGAGACTATCCAGGTCCAAGAAGAGACAGGGCACACTTCAGAGGAGGAAGTCACTCCCCCAACTCAGGAGGTGGATGGGTGGAGGAATGTGACTCAAAGGAGTAGAAGGCCAAGGCATCGCTCAGAGAGTCTCATCTTGCACAATCAATTTGAAGCTCTTTCCCTCAGCACACCTCATGAGGCACACATAGAGGAAGAAGTGGTTCCACCGGAGGATCTCTCCCTCATCACTATTGATGAGATACAAGATCAGGTACATGTTGATGACCAGGCTGCAGGAGAGAAGCTCATTGTGCTAGGGGATTCTATCATTAGAAATACGGAGGGATGGATTTGTGAGGAGCATGATAACCGGATGGTCACTTGCCTGCCGGGTGCAAAGGTTGCAGACATCACCAGAAATATAGATAGCTTGTTAGAGAGAACTGGGAAGGAGCCAGTGATCATGGTACACGTCGGTACCAACGATGTCGGGAAGGCCAAGCGGTCAGTCTTGGAAGCCAAATTCAGGTTGCTAGGTAGAAGATTGAAGTCCCGGGCTTCCAAGGTAGCATTTTCAGAAGTGCTACCTGTTCCTCGTGCAGGTCCCGCCAGGCAGGCAGAACTCAGAAGCCTCAATGCGTGGATGAGGCGATGGTGTCGAGAGGAGGGCTTTAGATTTGTCAGGAACTGGAGAACATTTTGGGACAAGCCAAACCTGTTCAGGAGGGATGGGTTGCACTTGAATCATGATGGGACCAGATTGCTGGCACTCAACCTCAAAAAGGCAGCAGAGCAGCTTTTAAACTGATAACTGGGGGAAAGCCGACAGGAGCTGTGTGGCATCCGGTTCGGAACACCTCATCCTCGGGGAATGAGGTTGGAGAGGGTAGAGAATCACATAGAGATGACATAGCAAGTATTAACACTGGCAGAATAGCGGAATGTGACAGTTCATCTACTGAAAATAAAAGCTGTGGGGGGAGAAGAACAAGGCAGCAGCTGTTGCGGGACCCACTGTACAAGTGCTTCTATGCCAATGCTCGAAGCCTCCGAGCGAAGATGGGAGAACTTGAACATCTGGCAGCTAGGGATAACATTGATATAATAGCCATAACAGAAACCTGGTGGAATGTGGAGAACCAGTGGGACACAGCAATCCCAGGCTATAAACTCTATAGAAGGGATAGAGAGGGGCGGGTTGGAGGAGGAGTGGCCATCTATGTCAAACAAGGCATAAAATCCAGCAGAATGGAGATTGACAGAGGGTCTGACTCCGCCATAGAATCACTGTGGGTTAAACTACCAGGTCCAAAGAGTGATGTGATAGTTGGAGTATTCTATCGTCCACCAGATCAAAAACTTGAGGGGGACCTTGAAATGAGGAGAGAAATCATGGAGGTGGCTAAGAGGGATAGGATAGTAATCATGGGGGACTTTAATTATCCCCACATTGACTGGGCCAATGCGAGCTCTGGGCAAGAAAGAGAAACTGGGTTTCTCGACTTGCTGAATGACTGTGCCTTAGAGCAACTTGTCATGGAGCCCACCCGAGAACAGGCAACTCTAGATCTAATATTGTGTGATACTCAGGACCTCGTCAGGGATGTGAATGTCACTGAGCCTCTGGGGAACAGTGACCATGCTGCAATTACCTTTGCCATGCATGTCGGAGGAAGAGTGTCAACCAAATCAGACATAAAAACCCTTGATTTTCGAAGGGCAAACTTCCCTCAGATGAGGAAACTAGTTAGAGAGAAACTGAAGGGGAGGGTTAGAAGAATCCAATCTCTTCAGTGTGCATGGAGCCTGTTTAAAACAACAATAATAGAGGCCCAGCACAAGTGCATACCACAAAGAAAGAAGAGCTCATTTAAGTCCAAGAGGACACCGGCATGGTTAACGAGTGGAGTTAGAGAGGCTCTAAAGCACAAGGAGAGGTCCTTCTGTAAATGGAAATCCTCCCCAAATGAGGAAAATTAAAAAGGAACACAAACTCTGGCAAAAGAAATGTAAAAAGATGATAAGGGAGGCAAAGAAAGACTTTGAGGAACGCATGGCTAGCAATATAAAGGGTAATAATAAAAGCTTCTTTAAATATGTTAGAAGTAGAAAACCTGCCAGAGAACCAATTGGGCCTCTGGATGGTGAGGGAGGAAAAGGGGAGGTTAAGGAGGACTTGGACATTGCAGAGAAATTGAACGAGTTCTTTGCGTCTGTCTTCACGACAGAGGACCTTGAGCGGATTCCGCTGCCTGAGCCGCCCCTCTTGACTAAAGAATTAAATCAAATACAGGTTAAAAGAGAGGAGGTTTTAGGACTAATTGATAAATTGAGGATTAACAAGTCACCGGGCCCAGATGGCATCCACCCAAGGGTTATTAGGGAACTGAGAAATGAAATTGCAGATCTCTTAACGGTTATATGCAACTTGTCTCTTAAAACGGCCACAGTGCCGGAGGACTGGAGGATAGCAGATGTCACACCAATTTTTAAAAAAGGAAGGCGGGGGGACCCAGGAAACTACAGGCCGGTTAGCCTTACATCTGTCCCAGGGAAGATGGTGGAAGGCCTCATCCAAGAGAAAATCTTAAAACACATAAAAGAACAAACCTTGCTGAGAGAAAATCAGCATGGCTTCTGTAAGGGTAAATCTTGTCTTACAAACCTTTTAGAATTTTTTGAAAAGGTCAACAGGCACGTGGATTTGGGTGAACCGGTGGATATAGTCTATCTGGATTTTCAAAAGGCTTTTGACACAGTCCCTCACCATAGGCTGCTGAGAAAATTGCATAGTCAGGGGATAAGAGGGCAGGTCCTCTTATGGATTGAGAACTGGTTGAGATCCCGGAAACAAAGAGTAGGTGTCAATGGGAAATTTTCACAATGGAGAGAAGTGAAAAGCGGTGTGCCCCAGGGCTCGGTCCTGGGACCGGTGCTTTTCAATCTGTTCATAAATGACCTGGAGACAGGGATAAACAGTGAGGTGGCCAAGTTTGCAGATGACACAAAACTTTTCCATGTGGTAAAAACCAGAGAAGATTGTGAAGAGCTCCAGAAGGATCTCTCCAAACTGGGGGAGTGGGCTGAGAAATGGCAAATGCGTTTTAATGTAACCAAATGTAAAGTAATGCATATTGGGGCAAAAAAATCCAAACTTCATCTATCAACTCATGGGCTCTGAGTTATCCGTGACGGATCAGGAAAGAGATCTTGGTGTGTTGGTGGACAGCTCCATGAAGGTGTCTCCCCAATGTGTGGCAGCAGTGAAGAAGGCCAATTCCATGCTAGGGATTATCAAAAAGGGGATTGAAAATAAAACAGCCAACATTATAATGCCGTTATATAAAACAATAGTAAGGCCCCACCTGGAGTATTGTGTACAATTCTGGTCACCGCATCTCAAGAAAGACATAGTGGAACTGGAAAAGGTGCAGAAGAGAGCGACTAAAATGATTACTGGGCTGGGGCACCTCCCTTATGAAGAAAGGCTAAAACAATTGGGCCTCTTTAGTCTGGAAAAAAGGCGCTTGAGGGGGGATATGATTGAGACATACAAAATAATGCAGGGTATGAGTAAAGTGGATAGAGGGAAGCTCTTCTCTCTCTCTCAAAATACCAGAACTAGGGGACATACACTCAAATTGAGTGCTGGGAGAGTAAGAACTGACAAAAGAAAATATTTTTTCACCCAGCGTGTTGTAAGTCTATGGAACTCCCTGCCACAGGATGTGGTGATGGCATCTGGCCTGGATGCCTTCAAAAGGGGATTGGACAGATTCCTAGAGGAAAAGGCCATCACGGGTTACAAACCATGATGGAGATGTGTAATCTCTAGGCTTTAAACCAGGGTACTTCAAGGGCCAGATGCAGGGGAGTGGTATCAGGAGACAGATATCTAGTCTCATGCGCTCCCAAACGCATCTGGTGGGGCCGCTGTGAGATACAGGAAGCTGGACTAGATGGGCCTTTGGCCTGATCCAGCATGGCTCTTCTTATGTTCTTATGTTCTTATGTTACATTCGCTACCTTCCAGTCATCAGGCACAACGGCTGATTTGAGGGAAAGATTATATATTTTGGCCAGGACTTCAGCTATTTCATCTTTAAGTTCCTTGAGAATGGATGCCAGCTGGTCCTGGTGATTTGTTAGCATTTAGTTGAACAAGACATGCAAGAACCTCCTCCCTGGTTATTGCTATCTGGCTTAATTCTTCAGTTTCCCTCCCTACGAAGACAGGCTGTTTTGGGTTTGTGGTCTCTGTCTTCTTTAGTGAATACTAAAGCAAAGAATTCATTGAGTCTCTCTGCAATCTCTGTTTCCTCTTTAATAATCCCTTGCCTTCCATTGTCGTCTAATGGTCCAATGACCTTCCTCGTTGAGTTCTTACTTCTAATGTACTTAAAGAAGTCCTTGTTATTACTTTGAGTGTTATTAGCTATACGCTTCTCAAAGTCTTGCTTTGCTTTCCTGATTGTTGCCTTGCATTTGTCCTGCCAGAATTTGTGTTTCTGCCTGTTGTCCTCATTTGGACAAGCCTTCCATCTTCCAAATGAGCATTTCTTGCTTTTGATCACTTCCCAAACAGCTCCTGTAAGCCACATCGGAGTCCTCTTGAACCTGGCAGTGCCCTTTTTCCTTTTGGGTATGCATTCCAATTGGGCCTCTGTTATTTTTGTGTTTGGACTTTCTCAATTTTCCCTTTCAGCTTCTTTTTTACTAGTTTCCTCATGTTTGGGAAATTTCCATTTTGAAAATTTAAGGTCTCTGTGTTAGATTTTATCAGAAATTTGCAGTCTCTGATTAAGATAAAAGTACAGTGGTACCTTGTATAAAGGAATTGATTTGTTCCAAATGAAATTATGTTAAGCAAATTTTCCTTTATACAATTTTCCCATAGGAATGCATTGAAAACAGAGTAATCCCTAATCGCAACCATTTTTATGTTGTACGGATTTGCCCCATAGGCAATTCTGTTAAGCAAATTTCCCCAATCTCCAGAAATTTTTATGTTGTACAGATTTTATGTTATGCAAACCATTTGTTATACAAGGGCCCACTGTAATTGTGTTGTGGTCACTGTTCCCTATTGTATTGGTCACATTAACATTTTGCACCAGATCCTGTGTATTATTCAGGAACAAGATCCTATGTATTACTCAGTATCAAGGCAAGGATTCTTGTATCTCTAGTTGGGCTTTCAACCATTTATTTATTTATTTATTTGTTAATCTTATACCCCGCCCATCTTCCCAGTGGGAACTCTGGGCGGCTTATAATAAAAATAATAATACAAAAAGAAAAAACAGATAACAAGCAAGCACAAAACACAAGGGAAAGGAGCAAGATGGCAGGCCAAAAAAAAAACCACCCCTAACTAGAAAGGTCGCCAAACGCCTCCCTGAAGAAGTGAGTCTTCAGGGCTTTTATAAAGGTGGGCAGGGACTCAATCAGGCGCAGCTCACTGGGTAGATGGTTCCAGAACATGGGCCCCACCACAGAGAAGGCGCGGTCATGCATACGTGATTTCCGCACCTCTCTGGGTGTGGCCACCCTTAGTGAGCGTGCCTGCGTAAACCTTGTGGGTCTGGACCCAGTTGACCTTTGGGAGATACGCTCCACCAGATACTCTGTTCCCAAGCCGTGGAGGGCTTTGAAAGTCAGGACCTTGAACCTAATCCGGAGGACAACGGGGAGCCAGTGCAAGCGAGCCAGAACTGGAGTGATGTGCTCAAATCTCTGAGCACCCACCACCAGCCTGGCTGCTGCATTCTGTACCCGTTGTAACCTCCAGACCAGGGTCAAGGGCAACCCCACGTAGAGGGCATTGCAATAGTCGATCCTCGAGATCACTAGGGCCTGCACTACTGTCCTCAGGGAGGACTCATCGAGGTACTGGCGGATCTGGGCGATCCTGCGGAGATGAATAAAAGCGGCCCTGGTAGCAACGATCACCTGGGCTTCCAGGGAGAGGGATGAGTCCAGGTCCACGCCCAGATTCCTGGCCCTGTCCGTAGGCTGGAGGGAAACACCCGCCAGCTTAGGAAGGGGACCATTGTACCCAGACAAGGGCACCCCGAAGAACAGAACCTCCGTCTTCTCCAGATTCAGCTTGAGCCGGTTATCTCTGGTCCATTCCAGAACTGCCTCCAGGCACAGATCAAGGGAGCAAACTGCCTCCACTGCAGATGACGAAAAGAAGAGATAGAGCTGCGTGTCATCAGCGTACTGACGACAGCGAACTCCAAATCTCCTGATGACTTCCGCCAGCAGCCTCATGTAAACGTTGAACAGCATGGGTGAGATTGCCGACCCCTGGGGCACCCCACAGGGGGGAGTCCAAGGAGCCAAGTCATCACCCAGCTGGACCCGCTGAGTCCGGCCACTGAGGAAGGAACAGAGCCAGGCCAAGGCCTGACCCCCAATTCCCGCCTTGGCCAGCCGGACCAGCAGGTTACCGTGGTCGACGGTATCAAAGGCAGCTGACAGATCAAGGAGAACCAACAGGGAGGAACACCCCCTGTCAGCCTCCCTGAGGAGGTCATCTTGCAGAGCAACCAGGGCAGTCTCGGTCCCGCAAAGAAGTCTGAAACCAGACTGGAAGGGATCCAGGATCCGATTTACCTCCAGATATGACTGAAGCCGGACAGCAGCCACCCTCTTGACAACCTTGCCCAGGAAGGGAACAATGGCAATTGGACGATAGCTGGATAAATGTTCTGTTCTACAAAACAATCATTCAGCATATCTAGGAACTTTATCTCTTTATCAGGTGCTGAACAGCAGTTCACCCCGACTATGTGAGGTTAATTGAATTCCCCCATTATAACCAGCCTTCCCTTCTTGGATGCCTGCTTTACAACATTCTCCATCTGCCAGTCTCCCTCAGAGGCATGGGTTGGAGGCTGATAGCATATGCCTACTGTTAGACCATCCTTGTGACCTGCTACTCTCACCCACAGAGTTTCTAATGGTGACTCCAAATCACCTAGATATTCCAATGCATACGATTTTATCACTTCTTTGACATACAAGGCAACACCATCTCCCATTTGCCCCTTCTTGTCCTTCCTGTACAGTTTGTAGCCTGGAATAACTGTGTCCCACTGGTTATAATCTGTCCACCAGGTTTCAGTGATGCCAGTAATATCAATATATTGCTAAGTATTCCAGCTCCCCTATTTTGTTCTGGAGGCTTCTGGCATTTGCATACAATCATATGCTTTTCTGATGTGGTCTTTTGAGTCCAGTTGCATTATTAGACTGCTTCTTGCATCCTTCTGCTGGAGTGCTGGTGAATAACTCCTGGCTCTGCTCAGTAATTCTTGCATCCTCCTCACTACTCAAATAGACACTTTCCTGAACTGGATGCTGCCCAGCTCTAGCCAATCAGATAAGGAGGTGGGATGGTGCATTTCCCTGCACAGCTCCTGATTGGCCAGTGCCAGGGAAAGGGACAGATGACAAAAGAGGCATCTTCCTTGTCGGAGTTTAGCCCCGGGCAACCCCAGAGCAAGGGAAGGGATTGGCTGATTTAAGAGTTGATCCGCTTCCAAACGCCAGCTGGGCTCCCATGTTTCATTTTGGAACCGGACCACTTCTGAAACGAAACACCCATCTCTAATTAGCAGCAAGAGCAAAATGTAATTATGAAGAAAATAAAAAGGCACCCAGCAGAACTACACAGAACAAGACTTTAAAATCTTACTGGTTACCGAACACCTCCCTAAAGAGCCAGGTCTTAAGAGCTTTGCAGAAGGCAGACAGGGAAGGCATCAGGTGAAGCTTACTCTGTAAGGTATTCCATAATGACAGTTCTGCCACAGAAAAGGTCCAGTTTCACGTAGCCACTTTATGGGCCTCTTTAGTGCCAGGGCCTGTGAGTCACTCTGGTGGGTCGGGCAACAGCTGACCTGAGGGAGATACTGTTCTCTTTTTCAGAAATCTTACTTTGGCCACCACTACTGCTCAGCTATTTTCCCTGAGTGCCACCAATGAAGCAAAGTTTTTTTAAAAAAAAATACACTTGGAATCATAAAAGCATAAGAACATAAGCAGAGCCATGCTGGATCAGGCCAAAGGCCCATCTAGTCCAGCTTCCGGTATCTCACAGTGGCCCCACCAGATGTGTCTGGGAGCGCACGAAACTAGATATCTGTCTACTGATACCGCTCCCCTGCATCTGGCTCTTGAAGTACCCCGGTTTTAAGACTGGAGATGACACATCTCCATCACGGTTTGTAACCTGTGATGGACTTGTCCTCCAGGAATCTGTCCAATCCCCTTTTGAAGGCATCCAGGCCAGATGCCATCACCACATCCTGTGGCAGGGAGTTCCACAGACTAACAACGCACTGGGTGGAAAAAAAAAATTTCTTTTGTCTGTTCTCACTCTCCCAGCCCTCAATTTGAGTGTACGTCACTGAACAACTCAGCTTTATTGGGGCACTATTCAAATTGTCAGTGCCTTCCAGACAGCCAGATCCATTCACCTACTGTGACAAGACCACGGGATCATTGTTTTTCTTCTTCTTCTTTTGAAGGACAGCGCCCAGAATTCCTCAGACAGTAGGCCCAAAGATCAAAATCCAAAGAACAGGAACATGTCAAAGCTCTGTTCAAGGCTATAACTAGTTCTGTAATGTTTCTGGCCCCTCATAAGCAAGCCTCTCTTGCCTTGGCTTGAATATCAAGTTTAGCCAGTACTCTTCTTGTGATTACCCATGTTATCAAAACATTAATGAGAGTTCAGCATTTTCCCTTCCTCCGCCACCTTTACAAAATCCCTGTTAATGACAGGTGCTGAAGAAGTACAACTTCTGCCCAAGAAGAAACAATACAAAAGATTATTCATTCAAGGTTTTATCTATTATGTCACTAAAGCAACAAAGCCTGTCATAGAAGCATGTGCTTCTTCCTGTGTGCGGTGCTATCTTTGACAGGAAATGTGCAACTGATACAGAGTTTGAATTGTTTGTGTCACAGTGTGGCTTATTTTTAAAACTTCTGGTAACTGATATGTTGCCAGGAATTCAAAACCTTTCTATAGTGGTAGACGACACTATTGTCCTACCTGGAGAGATCTAACCATGTATACCAGTGTGCTTTGTATTCTGCAGCTTTGAAAGATAAGCTGAAATGTTAAACAGGGCTGACACGATGCTGAGAGGAATGGAAAATCTCTGCAGCCAATACCTATTAGGCCATGAGAAGAAACCTCAGAGCTGAAGCCAGAAACAAAGCTCCAGAAATGGTCTCTTCATTCTCTCTTCGTATAAAATGGGACAGAAACTGGAGCATCCCTTATTGACCAAGTCAGACATTAACTTTGAAACTATAAAGAAGAAGGTATATGTAGTATGTACTAATAATGTAATATCAGGGCTTTTGAAGACAGGGTATGGATTGCACTCTATGTGTGCTGATGATACCAGTATTTTCCCCCCATCCAGATGACGCAAGGTATAAAGCAGTACCAACTGTGACAATTTTTTTTTAAAAAAACTGCTTTTCTTGATTTTTAAATGCTATTCCCAGAAGGTATCATTTGTTCATTCAGGCAACAATAGCTCCTCCAATCAGAAGCTCTCAATTTAGTGCTATTCCATTTGAACAAAACACACACAAAATAAAAACAAAAGCATTCCCCACACCCACCTCCAAAAACCATTCAGAGCTTTACACGTCTCAAACCATATCTTGAATTTGGCATGGAAACTTAAAAGGGCCCAATGCAAGAGAGCCAGGATTGGGGAGATATTATTGAATCTACTTCCCCTGAAAATCAAGAAGGCTGCCACATTTTGGAGCTGTTGGAGTTTCTGTACCATCTTCAAGGGCAGCTCCACACCAAGAGCATTGCAGTAATCAGTTTTTGAGAGCACCAGGGCAAGAACCAATGTCACCTGGGATTTCCTGTCCTGGGAGTACCTATTGATGAGGTGAGTTAGGAGCAAATTCTGTTGTGTCAGAGCTTTCAGTTTAACACTGTACCACTGAATTGTATTCCTCCAAAGCCACATAAAAATGGAACACAAAACTGCAGCAGAAGATCATCCTAGATTTTTAGAACAGTGTTTTTGAAGGCATCTGATTTTCAACACAGAATAGTAGTGGGTGTCCACTGCCATCATAAACTTTGATTTAGTGATGATGATGGTAGATCAGACCATATTGTTTTAAAGGCTTTCAAATGGTTGTAAACAGCTTCTTCTGGGTTCCAAAAGATTTTTTTTTAATCTATTTCTTAAAGAGATATTGATTTTCTAAGAGAAAAGAAAGACAGGGGCAGAGGAGCGTGGACAAAAATCCCCATGAGATATATGCTTAAATGAAACTAAGTGGTATCTAATGGAGAAGCAACAAATACTCTAGCTAGATTTCTAATTTTATTTAAATCATTATTAATAAAATATATAATGTGTAGTATAATATAATACGCATTGTGGATTATGGAGTATTACTGATATTTAAGTCAACTGCATACTTTAGCAGCGTGGCTAGAAAATATGTTGATGTGGTGTTGGACAGCGAGGGACTCCTTGCAATTGTTGCTCTCGCACTGTATAGGTCCACGGTGTATGAAACGGTCTGCCAGGTTCTCTGAGTTATAAAGATTCATTGTGCCTGGATGCAGCATATGTTTCTTTGAACAATGCATGCAGTATATGCCAGAAAGCCACAGGAACATATCTTTATTTGGAGTATTTTGCACTGTACTGGTTGAACCTGCTGTGAAATTTAATTTGTGTCCTGTAGAGCTGAAGGGTCATCAAATTCAATCCTCTGCCAAGGCAAGAATCACAGCTAAAGCATCCCTAATGGATGGCCATCCAACCTCTATTTAAAAATCTCCAAGGCAGGAGAGATTGCCATGTCGCCACTTGTCTTTGTCCATCGTCAAGCATTCTTAGAGCCAGGAAGTTTTTCATAAGTGCTTATTCGGGATCTCAATATAATGACCGTCCTCAAAAGGACGGGAGCATCTGTTATCATTACTTTCCATTTTTAACATGATCATCAACATATATTCTATTTGTGAGTAAGTCATCGCTTTTATGAAGACTTTGGAAATAATGACCTTTGTACACAAACTGGACTAGACAATATCTCTGTACAGATGCCAACGAACCATGCCAAACTGTGAATAATGACACACATGCTACATGGAACAAAGGACTTCCCTACTCATAAAATAAAAGCCGCACAGCTATTCCATTACAGCTGAGTAGAAAAGGGCACACATTTGTAGTCTCTTGGAGACCATTTAAGCTGCTAATTGAGTTCTCACAAGGTCGAAAACCAAACATGATGAAGCTATCCTGAGATGCATGACATAACATGTTTCAAAACACCCAGTAAAGTTCATTTTGTTCCAGGAGAAAGAACTGGATTTTTTCCCTGCTTTTCTCACCAAACGTTCTCAGTGATTTGTTTAATACAGAGAAATCCAAAGAAGCATACTTATCAAGGAGTAATACTGCCGAAGAGACCCACACATTAATGGAATAACGGGAATCCCAAGTAGTAATAGAAAGTATTTTGTTAATTGATAATTGAATGGCATAAAATCCAAAATCCTTGTAAAGGTGATGGATGCTCTTATTAGGCCAACTGATTTCTTTAAAATGACGTACAAGTTGTAGCTAGAGAAAGGAATGAGCTCTGTTTGAACAGATGGTTTTGAGTACGGTGAGATCTATTTTGTCAAAGAGAGGTATCATGGGCAACTTTGGACCAGTTCTTTGTTCTTTAGCAATGGAAAACAATGAAATCAATGTGAACCACTGAATTTAAATAATTAATACAATCCACTGTTTTCCCCCCAGATATTTTCTCAGGTCTTCTTGATAGCACACACCTTATACAACAAACCAAGTATGATCATGTCATCTTTTAAGACAGGCAACTCTAATCCAGGATATGCCTATGAAGGTTCTCAGTCATCCAGGTGAGGTTATCTGGAAGTTGAGTCATGGCAACTGAACAAAAGGCACTCATTCAAAGATGAGAATATACACACATTAGACAGAGAAGATAGGTGGTTTGAGAGACAGATCAGGGAAGCCAATCATGGGTGCATTGAAAACCCCTCCCTCAACAGAGGTGGGGGGTTGAGGTACAATTTCTCTGCTACTTATCATGCTGCCCTTTCATCAACCCACAAACAAATCAGAAGCACTCCAAACCTCCACCAGCAAGGCCACATCTAATGACCCATATGGGTGTTGGGAAGGATTGCATAGGTGGGACTCACATGCACCCCAGGCCATTGTCCACCTAATGAGTCTACTCAGGCTATTGTCCACCTACAAGCCTATTCAGGCCATTGTCCACCTAATGAGCCTATTCAGGCCATTGTCCACCTAATGAGCCTATTCAGGCTATTGTCCACCTAATGAGCCTATTTAGGCCACTGTCCATCTAATGAGCCTATTCAGACCAGGGTGATGTGAAATCAAAGTGAAATTGGAGGCCTCGCCACTTACTTTCCTTAGACTGACAAAGTTGCTTGTTCAGTCTCAAGTCCACCTCTGAGTTTTTGGTACCAAATCTCAAGACTGGGGACCCAAATCTGAGTCCCTATTAAATACAAGCTCTTTCCCCCAGAAAAAAAAGTTGGAAGGGTGAGTGGGTCAAATCACTGGATGGGGGACACAAGTTGAATCCCTGGTGCAACTTAAGTCCAACTTGACTGCGAGTCCTGTGACTCTAGATCCCATCCCTGGAGAACACACTGGACATCTTGTGTTATCTTGTAAGGTGATCCCCCTGCTTTGTATAACATGACTATATTCCTAGACACTGTCATGTATAAGGAATAGGGCAATGGCAATCTCAGTGAAGGAGAAAGAAAGGTGCATGGCTTTTGTAGCAATATTGCCTCAATGGAATACGGGCCAGAAGAAAGCATGTGCAAGAATGGTCTGGTGAGAGGCTACTTAGCTCTACTTATAAGCCTTCATAAATTTTGAAAATCTGAGG
This sequence comes from Phrynocephalus guinanensis, assembly GCA_037367245.1. Taxonomy (NCBI): domain Eukaryota; kingdom Metazoa; phylum Chordata; class Lepidosauria; order Squamata; family Agamidae; genus Phrynocephalus; species Phrynocephalus guinanensis. The sequence continues at coordinate 24,434,413 of CM074735.1, read as the reverse complement.
AAGATCACATACATGCAATAACTAGCTCTTCTTCAGAAAATGGAGAGGGGGAAAGACATTGCTCAGAATTAGAAGCTAACACAGAGTGTATGGCAGTAGAGGACACAGGGATATCTTCATGTATCATTGTATCGCATCACCAGACAAATACTGATCAAGAATCTAGAGGTGCAGTGCAGGTGCCTAAATACAGCTAAAAGCAAGCCAAAAAGTCTTGGCAAGTTCTCATGGTGCTCCACAGCAATGTCTCAAAAGCCTACTCGAATCTTCTAGAGGGGTTCTGAGAGTTGCCTCTATCTCTCTTTGGCCCATCAGCTTTGGTTCTCAAACAAAAAATCCAAGCGAAACATGGCCATAATTTCAAATCGACACAGTTTGAATCAGAGCAATCGTATGCAATACAGCCTCTCTGAATGCCCGGCAAACACTGGGAAAGAATATCTCACTTGACGCTGACACTCATTTGCATTCATACTGTTAATTAAAATCTATTTAAAATAATGGGGGCTATAGTTTATATGATACAGCTGGAATGGGGTGTATGGGGGTTTGTTTGTTTGTTTGCACAGAGTTCATGCATCTTTTTGTTTTGTGTTTTTAAGCAATTATGGCATCTGTGGCCATTCCCAATTGTGAGTCATCTCTATAGCCTTTCAGGAAGATGTTCTTTTCACCGAGAAGCTGCTGCAATGCCTGTTGCAAGCCCAAATGGATATCCAATCTCACAGATTATACCATTAGTTAGACAAGGTTTGCAGCACATTCAAACTAATGCTGTATTCAGGTATTCTCTCTCAGTCACTGTATGAGGTGGCAGATTAATTGCTAATTACATTATAGCTTCAGAGGATCATTGCTTTGGAATCATAGACACATTAAAGTACTTCCAAACCATGCTGACATAATGCAGTTCCCTGATAAATCCTCTCGCATGAACCAGACATACAAATAAAGCTCCCTCTACGCACTAAAACAGTGTATCAGCAGGATGCCTACACGGCGGATGTAAATCCGCCTTCCTTTCATCCTTGCATATCTTGTCCCTTGCCTGGATATACTGTGGAAGATTTTCAACCTGCTCTTAATTCTGTCCTCACATTTATGAATATTTTTTTTTGCACAAAATTAGCAAAAAGGTTTCTGCCCAGCTGGGGTGACTGCCCCTTGGGTTTGTGGAAATTAAACAATTTTAAGCTTTGAGTAGGTTGTTTACTTTCTAACAGCTAGTTACTCCTCCTGTGTTTACTGTGTTTCTGTTTTGCTTTGGGCAGTGAGAGAGGACAATAATGTTGTGCCTGTGTTGTGCAAATTATGGAACTCAACAACAAACAAGCTCTTTTTCTTGCCTGCAGCTGGAGGCAAGGCATCTAAAGGAACTTTCAACATCTTTTGTCAAAGCGCATCATTGAATCCACACAGCCTATATCAACAGTGACAATGTATCTAATAAGTATTCTTTAAATCAGGCCTGCCCAAAGTCCGGCCCGGGGGCCAAATCTGGCTCATCAGGCCATTCTGAGTGGCCCGCGACTGGCTGGCCCACCCCTCCCTCCCCCTCCTTTGCCCCATTTTTTTTAAAAAACAATCTTCTGCCAACACTGACATCGCCGGGAAGCGTGAGGGGCTGGGTGGACGGGCGGTCTGCCGCCACCGGCACCGTAGAATGTGTAGGGATTGGCAGGCCAGTGGGCCTCTGCCACCACCAAGGAGCTTGGGGGTTGGCTGGCGGGCAAGCCATCGCCACTGCTGGGGAGCTTGGGGGGTGCAAGTTCACACAGATCGCCTCTTCCAAGGGGTGCCCTGTGGCCATGGCTCCCTGTGCTTCCTTTGGTCCCCACCTCCCTCCCTCCCTCCCTTCCTTGTTCCCCACCTCCCTCCCTCCCTCCCTTCCTTGTTCCCCACCTTCCTCCCTCCCTCCCTTGGTCCTGCCTTCCTTCCTGTGGGTGGGGTTGCAAGGGGTCAGTGGGTGGGGCTTATGGGTCAGTGGGTGGACCTTGCAGTGGGGTGGCAGCGTCGGGGAGCAACTGGCCCCTGACACATTCTCAGCCACCAAATCTGGCCCTCCTTACAAAAAGTTTGGGCACCCCTGCCTTAAATCAATGGACTGTTCTAAGCTGTTCCCTGCAAGACACAGGTTGCTACACCAACTACTTTGGAACAACTACAGTTGTTCCAAAGAAGCATTCAAAATATTGCACGCATACACAAATCTCCCTGGCTAGTGCACACAAATATTGGCCCACTAAAAGATACCATCTCATTTTGTTACACGATAGTGGGAGAAAACCAGACCCCCCCCCCAAGTTAGGGGTGACCCCTGTTCCAGAAGTAGGAGATGCCCCAATGGGGGAAAAGTCTGTGGAACTCCCTGCCACAGGATGTGGTGATGGCATCTAGCCTGGATGCTTTCAAAAGGGGATTGGACAGATTCCTGGAGGAAAAGTCCATCACAGGTTATAAACCATGATGGAGATGTGTGATCTCCAGGCTTAAAACCAGGGTACTTCAAGGGCCAGATGCAGGGGAGTGGTAGCAGGAGACAGATATCTAGTCTCATGCGCTCCCAGAGGCATTTGGTGGGGCCACTGTGAGATACAGGAAGATGGACTAGATGGACCTTTGGCCTGATCCAGCATGGCTCTTCTTATGTTCTTATGTTCTTATGGCGGTAGAATGCCAGATGGAGAAGCAGAGGTACTAGCATCAGAAACTGTGGTAGGCAGTGCAGAAGAGTGGGAGGAACCTCTTCAGATATAGTATCAGCAGCAACCAACCTTCTTACCTAGGAGGTTGAAGTCCAACCTTGGAAGGTCCAGGAAATGAAAGGCTTGGGAGGAGTCACTAGACCCACGGGAGACAAGGACTGAGGAAGCACTCAAGAGTAGTCCCACAACTGTTAGGTCAATGAGTTTCCAGAAGAGGAAGAACTGATTTAAAATAGATGCTGATGGAGGAGACCTCAAGAAAGTCAGTGACAAGAAGTGAAGAGATCCAAGGTGCTGGGGAGAGAAAGTCACCATACCTGCCCTCAGTGTGGACATACTACCCCTTGCTGCAGGCGACAACCTTGAGGAGGAGGAACTTTGGCAGATGAACTGAACCTACTTATTGGCCTGGGAGAAAAGTGAAGGAAATTGAGAAACTGGAGCCCTTCCAGTGATCAAAAAGAGGGAGAGGCAGATTATGAAGTGAGAGTAGGGCTAGTGTTGCGAACTCAGCCTACAGACTCTGCATATGGGAATTTCTTATTGTTTGCCCAACTCCAAGTTTCAATAAATGCCATTGAATTTTACTCATTGTATATTAGTTATGTGGATTCAAATATGGAAGGTGGAAACCACCCAAGCCACTGGGGCATTGCTTCCCTCTCCTTCCTCCTCTTCCTACTTCCATTGGGTTGCTATGAAGACGTTGGGAAGACATCTGACAGCATAAGCCCTGTGCATACAAAACATTAGACTCTGTGACTGTGAACAGGATACTGGCTGTTGTCTTTTCACTGGAAAGGAGGAGAAGCAGCATTTGTGGGATTTACTTCTTCAGGTGTCAAGTTAACTTGGCTGGGTGTGACTGACCAGTGACATACTGGTGTCATTCTCTGTTCCACCTCAGGAACCCGTATATACTGAGCTGCTCCTGGCCTCTATGGGAGTCCTTACAAATCAGCAAACTCTCATCCTGACAGCTTTTATCTCCTCTTAGAACCCACAGTTCTGTTACTTCTTTCATATGCACCCACCCCAACCTCTGACAGGGTGTTGGGAACTGAGAAGGGTGCATTATAAGAGGACACACCACTACAGCATAGTACCCAGGCTTCTGGCTACTATTTTGGCATTATTTTTATCTAAGCACATGATTTCACAGGTTTTGTATGCTGCAATATCCCAACCCACCAAACCCCTCCATGCCTTTGTTGTTGACCAAATAGAAAAAGAAAAAAATAACTTCTGAGCTTTGCCTATGCTGTGATTGGCTACTAGATATGCAAAAGCTCTGCATTATGGTTTGTGCAATGACCACTCCTGTCATACCATGGAAAGATAGCGTCACTCCCCTCTCAGGCCCTTAGGGGAAAGGAACAGTTGTGGGTCTCTCAGGTGAATGAGTGCTAGTTAACATAAGAAGAGCCATGCTGAATCAGGCCAAAGGCCCATCTAGTCCAGCTTCCTGTATCTCACAGTGGCCCCACGACATCATGTAGTCCCCCACCCCTTTCCATTTTAGCTATCAAAGCAGTTCAGATCCTGAGACAGGTTCACTTGCTGAGGTATGGAACAGTTTGACAGATAATGTATTTTGATTATAACCCAATGTTTAGCCCAAGCTTTATTTGATATTGTGTGGGAGTCCCCCCCCCTCCCACCGCAAACAGTGTTAGAACCTGTCCCCAAACCTGCGATGAATTGTCTGAGGGGGGACATAAATAAGCAAGTTAAATAAACTACCCTGCTTCACATTTAGAAATATGTTCCTGATGTTGGCTGTTTAAAACATTTTGGGTTTTTAAAAATGTATTTATTGCCTTTCTACTCCCATTTTTCCCCACAGCTGTTGTTGTGTGCATTTGAAATATGCTCCTTCAGCATTCATGCCATCCTCATCATTCCTCTTTGTAGTTTTTTTCAAACAGACGGTAGCTTCTAGGGGGTTGTTTCTCCAGCCACCCTACTCCGTTTAGCAGCTGGGCACATCCTTAGTGAGAATTTTCACTCATGGGATCCAAGCTGGGCAATGCTGCTAATTAGCCCATACATTTTGGACACATCCCACCACTGATGAGTATTGCATACTCTCTAAAGGCTTTTGTCTGGTTGGGCAGAATCTGCGGGGCTTTCATTCTTCAGTTTCGTTGTTCCCCCTCTTGATGTAAAATTCAGATTACAAAAGCACTCCTTAAATGACCTGAAATAGCTGTCACTTACGCATTTGGAAATGAAAAAGAAATGTATTTGAGATCTGCCACTTTTTGCAGTCAGGTTAAAGATAGGGGCTAGACATGGGCACAACTCGGCGAAATTGTCGTTTCCATTTTCGGTTATCGTTTCCATTACGTAACGGAAACGGTAACGATAATTAAACCGTCAGAACTCGAACTCGAACCGAAAAAAGAAAAATTTGGTCTGGTTTTTCATTTCCGTTTGTGGCATCGTGGCGATCGCACAATGAGAAGCACAGAAAAAGTTTTTTTTAAAAAACCCGACTCCCGGCCAAATAAGCAGATGAAAATATGCCTGCCTGAGGCTTTGCCACCTACCAGAGGGGTGGTTTCTGGGGGGTCCCAGGCCTTTCCCCCCCTCTTCTCCTGTCCTGGGCTGCTTGCACCAGGCTGGGGGGGGTCATCCTCGTCGTCTGTCTCGCTGCATGTCATGCGGTGGGGGGGATCCAAAATGGCGACCACAATTTTTCTTTTGAAATCGTGGTAAAAAAACACACCAAATCACCACAGAAACATGTGAAATTTATTTATTTTAAATGCCTGAATTTTTATAGTAGCAGCAGTGGGTTTTTTATAGCAATAAAACGTCGTATCGATTTTATTTTATTTTATTTTATTTTTTATTTTTTTAGACCTGCCCATTTGGGCTGGGCATGGGATGGGACCATGCAAATTGTTTGAACCATTCCAACAATGGCATTGCCAGGTTTTTGACTGACACTTCTGGATGTCTCAGAGGGCATAAAAAGCCGAGGCACCTTCCAGAAATCGCAGTCGGGTGTATGGATGTGGTTGAGGGAGGAGGGCTGGCTGCTGGTGCTGGTGTGATCCAATCGAGATTGAGGAGGGAGGCTGGAGGCTTTAGGATTTAAGTTAGGCAGGCAGGGAGGGAATTGAATTTAGAAAATAATTTCTTTGATTCCCTGCAGCTTTGTCTGCTGAAGGGAATAGCAGTTTATTCTTTATTTCTTCTCTGGCAGTTTGTGAGGATTTTTTTTCTGATATTGGATAAAGGGGGAGGTTCGACTGGGAGTGGGAGGTGTGGATTTATTTTAAAAATATATTATATACTACCATTTATTTTCTATTTTCCCAACTTCAATTTGCTTGCACACACACACATTTGGGGTGCAAGCCAAGAACAGAACCTCTATCCTAAGTGATATCCTAACTGCCCACTCACCTGTCCGCCCGCACCGCCGCCCGCCCACTCGCCCGCCCGCGGCCACCGCCCGCCCATGGCCCCCTGCCACCACCACCCGCCCGCACCTCCCCCTACCCCGCCGGCCCCCCACCCCGCCTGCCGCCTAGGGCGCAAAAACACCTAGCGCCGGCCCTGATTGTGGGACGCCCCTGTGCTCTGGGAAGTCAAATTGCGCTAAATCGCAGTGGAAACGACAAATGACAAATGACAAACGGAAACGACAATTTTTTGAAAAATTTCGCAACAAACGGAAACGACCCGAAACGGACCCGTTCCGACAAACGAAAACTCGAAACATTATTTTTTCTGGTCGTGCCCATGTCTAATAGGGGTGTCATCACTATGTCGGCTGTTTCCTCTCATCATCTCTGCTCAAGGTCTTGATGGTCACCCTACCTCCATCCTATGTTGCCATATCTCCATGATTCTGCTTACCCACCCATGTGCTTTTTTGCCATATCTTCAATATTGAAATACAGCTGTTACTCAATAAAATAATATACAGTCTAGTTAGGAATGAAACCTCTTTGCAGGTCTCTATGCACAGGTGTTGCAATTGCTTTTAAAAAATCAACTGGAGAATTTGATTAAGAGCTTGGGGTGAAAGGGACTTTTTAGACAGCAACTCCTAGAGCAGTGGTGGCAAACCTTCAGCAGTCCAGATGTTTTGGACCACACCTCCCAGAATTCCAAGCCCATATTGCCAAGGACTGTGGGAGTTGTGGTCCAAGACATCTGGAGTGTTGAAGGTTTGCCACCACTGCCCTAGAGTCAATCAACTAGGCTGGCCATGATGGGTGAGGTGTTTTGTGTAGCCTCAAAAAGTATCATTACTGGACTCTGATTTAAAAACAGCACACACCTTACTCTCCATTTAGCCAACATCAACCTATCAGAACATGGGGGTTCTTCTTTTATTTCAATCAAGCCCTTGTTTTTCCCACAGTTAAAGAAGCAGCAGTGTCCACCTTTATGCCTCTCTCCCCTATGAGCCAATAATGACTTCAAGGAGGAGTAGCGCACACTTTTGTACCATGAGTTGCAGCAGTAGGACTCAACAGCCGAATGTGCTTCACTATGTATACACAGAGGCCAATAGGAAGCAGCCAACTCCACCTAAACTGCTCTCCTCAACAAACAAGTCAATGCCTAGCTTTCCAGCAAGGGCGGGAAGCTGTTCGCCCTCCAGATGTCTTGGCTATAGTGTCCAATCCCACAAGCCCCAGCCAGCCTGGCCAAAAGTAAAGGATTCAAGGGTCCTCATTTCTGACAAATATGAGCATCATTTAATAAGATCTGGTATGATACATGATATTTAATATTGAGGTGGCTCAGCGGGCTAGAGCACTGCAAGGTCAGCAGCTCAGTGGTTCGAATCCCAGGTGCCACACAGCAGAGTGAGCTCCTTCTGTTAACCCCAGATCCTGCCAACCTAGCAGTTCGAAAGCATGTAAATGCAAGTAGATAAACAGGTACTGCCGTAAAAAGCGGGATGGTAAAACCGGGTTTCCTTGCAGCCATGCTGGCCACATGGCCACGGCTTGCACAACACTGGCTCTTCAGCTTGAATACAGAGATGAGCACCGCGCCTATAGTCGGACATGACTAGCACGCATGGGGGGGAGACATTTACCTTTACTTCTTTTTTCCACCTTGCAGATTGTACTCTGTCACTCTGCCCAGTTACAGAAGCAAGGAGGAGACATTTGTTTTCACATTCTTGATGGAAATTTAGTCAGGTTTTGGTCATGATTGTAAATGCCCTTTTTCCAGTTTACACAAGATTAGCTGCTAGTTCTTCTCATACCTCTAGTTTATTACAACCTGTAAGATCTTCTTTCAAGAAGAATAATTCATGGCTATTTGCAGCCATCCAATTAGAAGGGAGTTAGGGTTACTAGGTCACTTGTATTTTTTAAAAGAATGTATTGAGGTTATTTCATTTTCATTTTCCCAGTTGGGGGACCTATTTGTACATACAAAATACACACAGCATTACTGATGAATGGCTGTCATACACATGGACCTTTCTAGCAAAGTACCTGCAGGTGGAATCCTGGTCTGCGTAAGGTTCTACTTGCAACTATCTGACCAACAAACCGCAATTCATATTCTTATATGCCATTCTCAAATGATGCCCTTCATGTGATCAGGAGTTGGTTCCAAAATGTTTTAAGAAACAGCCTTAAGTGTTTGGCTTCACAAATTTCGTAGCATTATAGAAGCCATTAATTCCAAATAGAGGTAAGGTACAGAATGAGGACTGCTTGGCTGTATTAACCTCTTGGTTCTCATTTGAGATATACAGGACAGAAAGTTGAGATAAACACTAGCTTTTCACTGCAGCATTGCTCTCTCCTGCCTCCCAGTAGTAAGACTCCAAAACATGCTTCCGGGCTGTGTGTAATAATAATTATGCTTTAGTAAAAGATACTCTCTCACTGGCTCTTTAATGGGCCCAGAAAATCAGATTTTATCTTCCCACCCTGTTCCTCCACTATGATAGCTCTGTAATTCAGAAAGACAACATGGGTATTCCATACCTGCACTGATTTTACAGACATTCCTGTTCTTAGAAATGTGTTTTGATACGAGGGAGACACCCCTCCCATTCAAAAGTGAGAGGGGAATTTGACAAAGTTCTTCAGACAGTGGAGTCAAATTTCCCCTGTGGTGGCCCTGAGTTTTCTGGCCTCCTTTGTCTCCAAGTTCTTTCAGCCATCAATGGATTGCAGGGGCTCTAAATCTTGTAGTTCACATGCAAAGATAATGCCTTCTGATTCGGACTCTAAGAAGAGAAGACTAGTCTACAGGGGACTTAGTGGCAACAGCAGAGGGCTCAGAAGCTATTCTCTCATGGATATGCATTACCAGTTTGGAATGGAGGCCTGGGAGAAGGTGTCTGGTTAGTTCAACCTGGGGTCGAGGCCTTCCAGAGGAAGCTGGGATCCAGACACATCCCAGACGTTGGACAGCTCCCTGTTGATATCAAGCTGAACAGGGCTCAGATGTACGCAGCTTCAGCCCAGCCGCAGTCTGGAGTTCCTTGGGACTCCAGTTCAATAGGCTGCCGCTCAATTGGGAAGCTGTTTCTGCTATCATCCCCATCCTTGCCCCCCCCCCCAAATCAGCAATACTTAAAGTGGTCTTGGCTTATCTTAAAAGTATCATATCTAAGGAGACTAAACAGGGTGGTTCAAGCTGAAGTGTTTGAAATGAAATCCTCAGAATCCAAGGATGCTAGTCATGCAGGCTACACAGACTGAAGCATTGACAAGGCACAATTGTGCTGCACTCTTCAGGACCAGAAGGGGAATTCTGCCCCAACCCTGCCTGTCCCCATGAAGCTGTACCTACTGAGGGGACCCAGGGTCGTAATGATGTAATTATACAATTGTGCCATCCATAATCACAGAAAGGGGTGATCAGGGCCACCTTCTCAGCTGTGGCCAAAACATAGTCTGCAACTGCATCTATAGTTCAAAGCAGTTTTTGTTTTGTTTTGTTTTTTAATATGCACATGGATACCAAACCTCCCACAAATCCTACCTAACAAAGGCCAAAATCCAGTTAGCCTTCTTTCAGTACTTCTGCCAGCAGTACTTCCGCCTTCCTTTTTAAGTTGGCTTTTGATCTATGCATCCCTTTTTGGGGGGTCTGCATTTTTAGAACAGTGTTTTTCAACCTTTTTTGGGCAAAGGCACACTTGTTTCATGAAAAAATCACGAGGCACACCACCATTAGAAAATGTTAAAAAATTTAACTCTGTGCCTATCAGACACACACAAACACACTTCTCACCCCCCAAAAAACAACAACAACAAATCCATCCTCCAGCCCAGGCCCTCCCAAGGCATCCCTATCAAAATGTCCTCCTGCCCTCACCTTCCCCTCCCTCCTCCTGGCACTTTTTTTTCAGAGGAACTTGCAAACCCAGGAAGGTGGGGCTGGGGGAGGCTCTTCATATACGACCCCCAACCCCCATCTTTTACCCCTTCCAGTATAAACCTCCCTTCTCTCCCCCCCCCCCGCCTCCTTCCAGCCAGGCAGCCACAGGGCCCGGAAGGGACCCCCCCATCCCCGTCTCCTCCCTAGGTCCTAGGAATCCCCTCATCAGTCTCCCATGTCCTCCCCTTTATTTCCCCCCCACACACAAAAATGACCATTGTCAACGGCCGGCCGCTCCCCACCCTTAAAAGAGGGGTGCGCACGCACGCTCCTACCTGGCTCGGCAGGGGCGCGTGCCCACCCTCGGGAGGCAAACAGCGAGTGCGCGAGGCGGGGGAGGGAGGGAGGGGGGTTCGGTGAGCGAGGAGGGAGAACCAACCCCAAGAACCTTTAAGAGCGGCTTCTGGAGCGCCCTTCGCCGCAATGTGCCTGTGCGGGTCTCCCGGCTCTCACTCTCTCGCTCTCCAGTCTCCTCCTCCTCCTCCTCCTCCTCCTCCTCCTCCTCCCTTATTTCTTCTCCTTCCCCGCCCACGGCCAGCCTTTCCTCGCTGGCACGCAAAGCACGCCGGGAAAGGTAGTCTGCTCTCCTCCCCAGGAACGTGTCTCAGACCTGCGGGAGGAACTACATCTCCCAAGGAAGCCTTGCGGCAGCCAGCTTCTTTCTGAACACCCCACCTTCCTCCGGCTCGCCGGCGCCGCACTGCTGCCTTGGTCGCGAGCGGGATGCGGGGGGGGCATTGCTGGTGTAGGGAGAATTTTTCCCACAGCACACCAGGCAACATCACGCGGCACACTACTGTGCCACGGAACAGTGGTTGAAAAACACTGTTTTAGAACACTGTATATTTTTATCAGCATACTTATTTATTGTGAAGAAGGCATGATATATATATATGAAGTAAAGACATATAAATATCATCATGTATTTCAGCGGCAGCTTCCCAACAGTGCAATGCACTCTGATATCTCGTTGATCCAAGCCATCAGCTCCATGACCTAGTTTGTATGTGATCACTAGGTCTGCAGGCCACTGAGAAACTCGTTTGTGCCATTCCATTTAAACCGGACCAATAAACAGAATCCTAGCAGAGTGAAATACTGTACTACATGTCCACTTCTATTTGAAGAACCTCAAATGACATTTTAAGCGGTCCCATTTCAAAAGTGATTTTGAAGAAATCAAGAGACTTTGGCTGTGAGTCATGCAATTGGATGTGCAATTCAAAAAAAAATTAAAACATACCTGTTCTATGTAGCCTCTCGGAATGGCCCCAACTTGTACAAATTAATTTCACAGCCAACCTAAAGGGGAATGTCTTTGCTTGCTAGCAGAAGAGCAAAAGAGAAAGGGGCAACCTGCCTTCTCAGAGGGTTGTCTGGTGACAGGCCAGTCTTTCTTTTTTCCCTGTTTCTTCACAGCAACCCTGTGATGAGTGTGTGTGTGTGGGGGGTGAGTGTGTGCAAATGCAAATGAGATACAGAGACAGATCCAATTCCATTCTGGCCTCAGTTAGGACTTCAACCTGAACCCCAGCCTGACAACTCTCCCCCCATCCACCCAACCTTCTGAGCACCAATCAGACACTCTATCCCAAATGCCACTCTGATTTGTATAACCTTGGGGTTAAAGGGAAAGGAGTCAGGATAGAAGCTTAGGTGAGTCGCCAAAGTAACATTTTACAAGTCCTACCGGCCAAAACTCACCTTTCCTTGACCACCCTGTGGATTGCTGCATGAAACATCCTTTGAATTTACTATTTATCCCAGCAAGTTAAAGCATGTTTTACTCCGGAAAGGTCTTTTAAAATAGTATCACTGAATGTGTTGAACTGAGGCAGATTTTATATCATTATTTTATAGCTTGCCAGTTCAAAATTGTTGTTAGTTTTAAAAGTTGTATTGGTTTTTCACAGATACCTTGATCTAATTCTTTGCTTTATTGTACATTGTTTTAGACCTTTTTATAGAGAAGAGGCTAACAAGCTGTATAAAAACATAAACACAATTCAACCTGGAAAAGGCAGCATTGATACCGTCAATGCACCAGAGCAGGCTTGAAATTGAGGTATATGAAATGACCTTTTTTCCTGGTTCCTTTTTCCTGGACTTGTTCTGACATGTGACCCAGCTTGATTCTTATAATGTGTTGCAAGCAAACCAACAAAAAAATCCACACAACAGATGGAATTTCTCTCAGATTTCTTCTGCAGTTGCAAGGTTGACCTTTCAGCCTACGCAGTTCAGTATTAGACGAAGCTAAAGGGGTGAGGGTAGAGCTTAGAAATGTTAGCTTATCAAACTACATTTCCCAGAATCCCCCAACCAGCATGGCCCTTCTGGCAGCTGTTGTTTCAAAATGTATAGCAAAAATAAAAACAAAAAACTTGTGGCATTTTTTTCAATATGAACTTCACATTTATTTGACTGTGAGCTTTCATGCATCGCTATTCACTTCCTCAAACAGGTAATTTTCCCATTTAACAGGTGCACAGGGACTGAGGGGGAGGATAAAAAATATTCCAAGTCTTCCAGTTTTGGAATTGCATCCAACTCCACCGCCTTCAAGGTTTCCTTTGCCAAGAGCACTTTAAATCATAACCTTTCCAATCGCTAGATTTTATACACTCTGCTCAGTCACAAAGCACCTGGATGGATATTTTTGTCTCTTATCGGAAGCTACTTCACAGGGTTAATGGGAAAACAAGAGGAACCCTATTTTATCAGGATGGGTTCCCCCAATTGTTTGAGCCTACCTTATTAAACTGTCAGGATTGGGGGACACATGACTCAGCAAATATGGAGCTTCCTTGCAGAGTCAGGCCCCTCTCAGGATTTGGCAATCAGAGAGTGCAGCTGGTGAGACTGCTACTGGCATAAAGCTAGCTATAGGCATTGGGCACTCCCTGTGTCTTGACTCAACAATGTGAGACCTCAGGACTCCTGAAGCTTTGACCTGCTTACCTCGAACCTTCCTGGGACTCTGTAAATCTTTCTTGCTGGCATCTCTACCTTGAACTCGGACTGGCTGACCATGCCCTTGGCCTCAAGCCCCATCTGGCTTTTGGGAATACCCTAGTCCTAGCCCTTTGCTGCTGCCCACACACCAGCCATTACCTCGCTGCTGCCCACGCACCGGCCACTACACCAACCCTACTCATGAGACATCATGAGGCAATGGGCATCCTCATGTATGACCTTAATCATCATTCAGCTTAGTTTGGTTTGAAAATACAGTCCGCGCCCTCTGGTATAAAGACTTTCTTTCAGGTAGGCCCTACCTTTTAAGTAATAAAAGGAGAAATGACCAGGTGATGTGAAATTCCACCAAATTCTTTTCTATGGTAGCAGCTGTTGTTTTTTATTCATCCATCAAGCTGCTTTGATCACCCTTAAAGGAGGTCAGACATGATCACTGCACAGGGTCAGTTTAAAGCTACCACAACAAGAGGAACACTGAAAATATTCCATTTTACGACTGATGGACTACAAAGACATTAACTGTAATTGATGAAGGCAAACAGCTGGACTCCAATCTGGGTTCCACAACCTCTAGGTTCTATACAACTGAATGGCACATCAACTTAACCGATACCTCTCACACCGAGATTTCAGATCAGGCATATGTTCTTATAATCTGAATCAATTACAGTAATTATTTCTAAATATCCAGATATACAAATTATCGTGTGGCAGTTGTACACAAATGTGTATCTTTTATTTTATTTTTTGCTTTCCTTCTTTTGATGTTCTCTTTGCCTCTTCTTCTTTTTGGAGATGGGGCGGGGGCGGGGGGGTGAGGGAAGGAGGCACTGTCCTGGCCATAAAGCTCACTCATGTACACAGACACCTTAGACACAGCAAGCGTAGAGCCAGGAAATAACAAGCACCATTTCTGGCCAACTCTGAAATATCTTTGGATCATAAATGAAGTCTTCCCCAGCTGTTCATAAGAGCAAACAGTAAACTATTCTCACAGCTATGCAAAAAGCTGATGTTAGCAAGTGCCCGATCTAAGACACATAAGTTACTATAAAACTCATTTAATCCTTTAGCTCTTAAGTAAAAGAAACAGCATTACAATCATCATGGGAGACTAGCATTAGGCAGTGAAATTAATTTTGTCTCATTGAGGCTAGTGATTAAGTGAAATTTCCAACCCTGCTGAAGTCACCTATTGTGACAGACTGGCAGGGGGTTGGGTTAAACTGAAAACCTCCAGGTCCAACTCATGGATCTGTCTACAAGAGACTGGAACAGAATGTCCTGGGCATCACTGAGACCTAGAAGATGGTGGGTGGGTATGCAGCCTCTATCTCTGTGACTAAAGCTTCTAAATTGATTTAGGGGGGATTCTGAGAGCCTGCCATTGCATGATAAAAAGCAGTATCTTTTGCTTGTTGTACCTCCCCCCCCACACACACACACACCTTTAGGGATCAGAAAGACTCTGGAATATAACCACAACCTCAGCCTAAAGAGTTCAGTCATAGAGATGGGAACAAATAAAAAACAAATTGTGATATAAAATGAATATTCCTGATTCATTAAATATTTGTCCCAGAGGGCCCAATGAATATGAAGGGATGAATATTTCCTTGTTTTTATTCATCTCTTCATATACTGTATATATCTCTTTTAAAAAAAGACAGTCCAGGGCTGTCTAAAACACACACACACACACACACACACACACACACACACACACACACACACACACACACACACACACACACACACACACACACACACACACACACACACACACACACACACAATTTCCACTGCCCCATGCCTACCTTGTCCATTGACTCTCGATAGATAGATAGATAGATAGATAGATAGATAGATAATCAAGGGACAACGTAAGCAAGGACACATGCAGATGTTACCTGGCTGGGCCCAGGCCAGCAAATAAGAGGAAAGGTTTTAAAGGGGTTAAATTTGCCAGCCTAGGAGCCATGGCAGTGATGATAGTAGACAGAGCAGCAGTGATGGCAGACATAGCGGTGATTATGGCAGCCACTGCGGTGAGGTTAGCGGCAGTGGTCACAGAAGTGATTGCTCTGGTGGAAGCCAGGGAGGCCACTGCAGAGGACAAGGTAGAGATGGGGGATGGGAATTGGGCAGGGGTGGAGGTAGGCTGTGGGATGGTGGCTTGGTTATATTTTAGGGCTTTTTAAAAAAGAGCCCAGACAAACTGATGAACAAATTAGTGGTGCATTGGTTGAAGTGGGTAAAAATTCAATGTTTTTTTTTGTTTGTTTCATCATTTTTAATGAATCACGCATTGGAATGAACCACCATTTCTGTAGTCAGTAGTTTCTCATTTCCCAAACTTTCAGATTCAAAGCCTGAAATAAGCCATGGGTCCTTATCTGAGACTGGAAAACTAGTGAAAATTGGTCACACATTAATTGCACATAAATGAGCTAGAAGATCTAGTCAAATTGCATTTACACTGAAAAGAGGATGATTAAATCTGTGTTTAAATTTATATTGGGGGAAGACACAAATGTTATGGCACCTTGAAGACTAACTGCTATATTTTAATATTTTAATCCACTTCCTCAGGCATAAAAGTGTGACTACCTGGCAAATAGTTATACATTTATATTCATATTTATGTTTCATTACTACATTAAAATCCTTACTTGAAAGAGGATGATGAAACGCCTCACCTATAATTTTAATTATCTCCTTTGACCCTGGTTTGAGCTTTGGTGATGAGAAAACATCTGCAAGAATCTTTGAAAAGCTCATTTCTTACCGTACAGCCATAAATTATTATCTTGCTTCACCTTTCTCCTTTTATTATTAATTTCCTCTCCTGCTCTTACCTTTAAGACTCATCACCAGGTTGGGCAATGTGGATATTGGAGAACGACCAGAAACAGCGTTTTTAATTATTATATCATTCAGCCATGATCCTGTTTGCTGGCACCAGTTTTCTCTCTTTGCAATCTCTTATATCAGAGTAACGTATATCAGACTGTGTCGGGGGGTAGGGGAGGGGGGTTGAACTCAGTTAAATTAAACACTAACTGAAGTGCTGAATTGCATGAGGATGTGTCCAACATAATTGTTATCTTCATTGTAATATACTAATGCCAGCATTTGATCCTTGTGTGGGGGGGGGGAAGGGTATGTGACACAGAGTGACTGAAAATGGGGATTCCCTAGGCTATTTGGCAAACAAATAAAGGTCCAACACTCATACACACCCCTCCTTGCTAACCACTAAACTCTGGGCCAGTGGTGGCGAACCTTCAGCGCTCCAGATGGGTTGGACCTCAACTCCCAGAATTCCAAGCCTGGATTGCCAATGACAAAGGACTGTGGGAGCTGTGGTCCAAAACATCTGGAGTGCTGAAGGTTCACCACCACTGCTCTAGGCCAATGATCCATGTCAGGGTTGACCCTTCCTCAATCCATAGTTGCCCCCACTGTTTTACATACTGTCACCCTCAGTCTGTGTTAAGATCCTGGTTCCTCCTTTTGGAAGTCTCTCAGTCAGCCCTGATGTGGCACTTTTTTTAATTTTGAAAGAGAAGGAAGATCCCCAGCCCATGACAGAGTGAGGAAGAAAGCCACCACACACAATAAGAGCAAACTTTCCTTGAGAGACAAGCCCATCCCTGGGACTTCGGCACCACTCTGGGACGGTGTGGTCCTACCCATGAATAAGTAGAAAACACCCAGGAATGATTGGCTACCTTGCATAATGACCTTGTATGTGGAATGGTAATGGCCCATTTGTATTCGATTCAGTTCTGAATATCAAATATATGGCTATGCTGAACTTCTAGCCAATTAAACAGAGCCAGTGCTGTTTCACAGCTGTCATGTTTGGCCATGTTGCCAAAGCCTGCAAAGTGACTTCTATCACAAAGGAAGGCTGTTTGAGATGTGTGTCATTCTTTTTGTAAACTACACTGTTTATAAAGTGTGTAAAAGTGTCTCAGTGAAGTGAAGGTACTGCAGTGAACCCAAGGTGATGAGCTGAGTTTCTGACATCCCATTAGGAAAGTATGTCCACAGAAGGAGCAGGTCTACTGCTGACCAACATTGTTTTTGAGGTTCTTCACCATACCTCCATCATCTGAACTAGAGATGGGCATGAACTGGCAGTTCAGCAGTTTGTGCCAGTTCGACAGATAGGTGAACACAGGTGTCTTGTGGTGTAGCATCTGTTCTCCTCCACCGGTTGCCCATTCAGAGGCAGGGCAGGGGAGTCGAGACACTGCTTTGAGTTAACAACCACCAAGAGGGTAAGGCAACCCAATTGGTGAATGCCTGTTCATCCATCTGCACGTAAGTAGTAAGATGATTTACTGCTAAATTTGTTTGAATAAAAACAATTCAGGAATATTCAAGAGACGGACTGGAGGGGCAGATGTCTCTATCACCACAACAACACCCAGAGACATGCTGCACAGCCTGTTGTTTTGTAGAGCAAAACAACTGGTCACATGGGGGGGGGGGGACAGTTCAAACTTTTCTGGCAGAAGGCCCCAGCGGAAGAGGGAGGGGGGAATCTTGAGTTGGGAGCAAAAAGGGCCAGACTGATTGGAATTGGCTTTTGTGTCATGTGATCAGTACAAAAAATGCAAATTCATCTGTTTTACACCCATAGTAAGTCCCATAGCATTCCATGTGTAGTTACAGCAACACATGGATAGACTACCCCAAACCAGCAGCCTCCTCCTCTTCAGACAGTCATGGTTCTGTTCTTAAATTGACAGCAGGAGGAGACAGCCAGAGGGCTTCCCTTAAGGTGTATGCACAGTGGTTCTCAACCTGTGGGTTCCCAGATGTTCCTGCACTGCAACTCCCACAAATCCTTTCCAGCACAGTGAGCGGTGGAGGCTTCTGGGAGTTGCAGTCCAAGAACATCTGGGGACCCACAGGTTGAGAACCACTTGTGTATGGGGTCTATGCACTTCAAAGATTGCTGTCTTTCCTTTTTGTGGTAGGGGTACTCTTTCAAATCACTCTGGCTCCAGTTTCGTTGCTCCTTGAATGACTGACTTGCAGTTTTAGAAACACAAGTCAATTGGAAGGCATCAATGCCCATAAAACGTTGAACCTAGTTGAGCGATGTGCTTCGAGAGACAGAAAGACAGAGTCTACTGAGTTGCCTCTGATCATTTTCTCCTCTTTTTCAGCATTCTTTGTAAACTAGAAAATTAATTACCCGGAAAACAATTCCGCACACTAAAAAGCAGAATAGGTTTAATGTATAATGTATAATTTATATATGGAAATGCAGCTGTCAGAAGGGTGACAAATGACTATATAAAAATGTTGCAGTTACATTTTCGGGGTTAGAATGCATTAAGTTCGTCTTCGGCACCAGATTTCATCCCCCTAATGTTGTTTTGCTACAACATTCTCTGCACCATGTACCCATCCACCTCCTACAAAGCTACAGATCAATCAACCCAAACAGGCCTTTTTGGGGGGAAGGGGAAAGTATGGAAACAGGGAAGAAGGCTTGGTGAACCAGATATGTCCTTCTTCACTAAATTTGGAACAAACAGAAGGAAGGAAATGCAGTAAGGTCTTCCCCTTCCACAATGGCTAAGGCATTTTAGACCCTATTGCAGGGCTGAATCTACAGGCTGTGTCTGGGATTCTCTTAAAAGATTATCTACATTTAAGCTACCAGAATTTGGGAACAATATAAGTAACATTCCAAAACTCTGGCAACTATCTGTCTAACATGATTATGTTTCCCACCCTACTTATCTGTAGCGTTCGATAATTCCATAGTCTTTCCTACCACAACTGCCAAATAAAAGCTGTTTCTTCATGCATCAATGCATGGTTCCTTTCCTCATCCATCCTGAGGCCATTGTGGCACTATTAGGGGAAGTTTCTGTGGGGCAAACTTCTGAATTTCTGGTTAAATGCCTCTAGCTGCACAGTAGAAATACAGGGATGCACAGAGAAATAATGACAAGGCAAAAGCAACTAGCTGCACTTTTTTATTATTCCATTTAAGGAACATATGGCTAATCTTGATTTCCCATATGTGATGAAGAACACCACAAAGCACCACGCACAGTAGGATCTACTATCAGAGGGGGAAATTTGAGCACTGCAAAACATGGACTAGGCAATGCCAAGGATGGAAGGGAGTCTTTGGCTTCAGCTCCTTGAGTCTAATGCACCCCCTGAACTTAACATCTACCTTGGCAGATATGGAGATCACCATGTTGGTGCTTCTGCTCCATGCCATGATAAGAGCCACGTGCTTCTGCTGATAAGCAATGAATGGGCTAGAGTGCTCACAATCCCCTTGACCACAGAGATGGACACAGACCATTCCTTCTGTATTTTTGTGTATATATTTGTTAAGGTGCAACCTGATGACACCACAGCTCAAGCTGGCCCTTTGGGGTTGCAGTCTCCAGGTGGGGAGTTAGGTAATGGCAGCATCCATGCCCATTAATTCTGGTCAGGAGGAATTTTGGACATTTTACTGCTTCCTCTGTCACCCAGGGCCACAACTATGGTCTGTGTCACACAGAGCAAACATGGAATCTGCACTCCCCCCGCTATAAGCAGGGGAGGAGGTAATGGAAGAGTACAAATGCTATTTTGGTTTCCTCCCCACAGCATGGCACCCAGGCCACATGCTCCCCCTGCTCCCTCCCCCACACCTGCGGCCCTGCCATCACCTTCCCAAGTTTCCTAAGACCAATCCCTCTGTAAAGTTCTGAAGCATTGGAAAGCTCACTTTTTTTTCGTTTTGTTTGGAAATAATATTGTGGGCTGCCCAGTAGCTACTTCCCAGCTTTGCTTTTATATTTTAGTCATAAGGTTGGATGGAACCAAACCGTAATTTTCCACCTTCTCTGCATTTTACTGAGATTCCAATGGAAGACGGGTGGTATAGAAACAAACAAACAAACAAACAAACAAACAAACAAATAAATAAATAAATAAATAAATAAATAAATAAATAAATAAATAAATAAATAAATGGTGGGACTGCCAGAGCAAACACGATAAAGAAAACGCCACAGAAATGGGCCCCTCAGAAGCACCTCTAGAAACAGGCATGGGCAGTCAGAAAAACTCTTTCCACATGGCTTACTCGGCTTAAGTCTCATTCTCCTCTTCATTGCTGCCTCTTCCGCTTGGGCTTCTTTGTCCCTCTCTTTCCATCGCCTCACCTGCTCCTCACGCATCTTATAGAAGAGGACATGCTTCTGTTCCTCGTTCAGTTCAGCCAGTAGCTCCGGATCAATGTACATATCCCGCAGAATTTGCTGCAGCATGGCAAACGGGTGAAGAAAAAGCCAGACAGGGCAAAAATCTTTTTAAAACTCCTAGAAGTTTTGACGGCACCAGCAGAATAGCGTCTCCGAGCAGTTTGGAGGCAAAGGAGTTGGCCCGTCTCCTGACAGGCTGGGTCGGCTTTCATGCTCCAATTACTTTCCCTTAATCATCACCAAAAAAAAAAAATGGCTTTTCACAGCACCTGTCAACAGGTGTCCCCGGGGAAAAGATGAAATCGGAGACACCCAGAACAAAGGTGCACAAACAAAGGTTGGATGGTGTCAATGGCAGGTCCCCCTGCCTTCCTTCTAAGGAAGTGAATTGCTCTTGATAACTGTTATGTAAACACCCGGAAAGGGTTTGTGGTGTCATCAGGTTGCACCTTTTTAAAAAAGAAATAGCTTGATCTAATTTTGGTACACTGTTCTCCCTTCTCATTTCCACGTCGGTGCACTCCCATTGCAGTGGCAATATACAGGTGTCTCTGGTTTATTTTTAAATCCATGATGTCATGGCAAAAAGTAATGACACCAGGGATATCTATGCCATTGCCCTGCCTGTTGGGGATGGATTTCCATTGATAAAAGGTGAAACGCATTTACGCATTAACGCTGACTCGGACTCCTCTTGCCCTGAGCACCCATTGCCATCTCTACTGTTGGGGGTCGTATTGAGTTACAGCCAACAGCCATGGAGATTAAATGGTTGCAGAGGACTGTCAAACGTTCAGTGGGGAGAAGGCAGAACAGAATGGAAGAACAGCCCAAAACTGTGGTGAGAAAAATCTGGACGGCAACCAGTTAATATGAACTCAGATGATGTCTGTCCTCTGCAGTTCCTGTGATGAGAGAAAAGAGCTGAGTTTGATTTTTAAGCAAATTGTGACCTTCTGCTGTTTTCAGGAATTCCCCCTGCACTCAAGTCGCAAGCTCATTTTTAATCCAGTACTTGTTTAAATATTTTTTAAAAAAATACTTGTATACTTACTGTTTTTAGCATTTAAATATTGTTTTTTAGTATATGTAAGCACCTTGGGCCCTTTTTAAGGAGAAAGGTGGGATAAAAATATTTTGAATAAATAAATAAATAAAATGTAGTCTTTCTACTGAGACCATTTATATTTCCTATTACTAATTATAGCTCCAACCAATCCTAAGGGTTCAGGGAGTGTAACAACAGATGTAAAACTCTCAAATAAACTGTTGGAACAACAATGCCCCTGCCATCCTCTCAGCCTTGCATAGACTGAAAAAAAATGTGGACAAATAAAATAGGAATAACACTTGTTTTGGGCATCAGTTAGTGCAGAGATATGGATGTCTAATCTGTTAAACAGGTGGCCATTTTGTTTTCCCCTGAGAAAACACCCTTCCAGCAGGAAGTGTGAAAATCTGATGGGGTGGAGGCTACTAAAGTTTGTTTTGGTGGACTACAAAGTATGCCACCCCATGGCTAAGTTGCTATAACCAGAAAGGGGTGGGGTGAGGGTGGTGAAGAACAGTGGCAAATTGCCACTGATTTGAGATTTTCATTATGAATGTTGGGGTCCATGCCTCATGGCACGGGGTTTTTGTTGTTGTTGTTTTGCTGCTGCTGCTGTTGCTGCTGTTGTTTCAACCAGTATATTGCAATTCAGTTAAAATCAAATTTAGAACATATAAAAGTATAATCGAACAGTTGGTTCTTTCAGTCACCTGAAGTCAGGCCACCCAAAGGCCACAGGAACATAGTGGTTTTACAAATAAAAATCTGACCATTTTCAATATAGTTCTAAAATATATTTCAAAAACAAAATCATTGCTCTTAAAATCTGCTACTTTTCTTGCTTTGCACAATATATTGCAGCACACTGGTATCCACAAAGGTTGGTTCCATGATCTACTGTGGATGCCTGAAATTGTGGACATGAAGGAACCCTATAGACAACATAAAAGGGGGTGGGACAAGGGCCAAAAGGGGTGCTTTTTATATGTTTTATATAAGGGTTTGGTAAACCACAAGTAAGTGAAACTGTGCATATTGAACTCATGGATATAGGGGGTCCTTCCATAGGGCTGTTTCTTGAACATACAAGTTGCCTTGCATTGGCAAGAAAAGATCTAGCCCAGGAGTATGCAACTGCAGCCATATGACTATTTTGGGTTTATCAGCCTTAACAATTCTAGCCAATGGTGGGGGATTATATGGAATGTAATCCAAATATGTCTGGATGCCACTTTGCCCAACCCTGACAAGCGGGATCTTTCTGAGGACGTGCCTCTCTGTAAAACCTCATGGGGCGTTTGGTACGCCAGGTGTTTTGGACCGCAGCTTCTACAAACCTCACAGAATCCCCAGCCTAAAGATACGGGCTGAGGATTCTGGGATAGTAGGGAATGACTAGGTTCTTCCATCAGTTCTGGGTCTCAGGCTGATCCATTGTTTTTCTGGGTTGGCACACTACTTTGTTGAAGGCTGACTTTGGATATCCACAGGCCTTAAATGATGTCTTCAGGTGCCTGTCCTTCTTCTTGGCTTCTGTGGAGGTGGGGATGCTCTCTGCTCTGTGGTTTAGGGTCCTGATGACTCCTAATTTGGGTTGTAATCGATGGTGGGAGTCAAACAGTAAGTACTGATCTGTGTGGGTGGGTTTCCTGTAAACCTCTAATCCCAGGTCTGATAACTGCACAATCAAGGAAAGCCAGCCTGTTGTCTTGGGCGATTTCCCTAGTGAATATTTGGTTCCACTGCAT
Organism: Phrynocephalus guinanensis; assembly: GCA_037367245.1. NCBI lineage: Eukaryota > Metazoa > Chordata > Lepidosauria > Squamata > Agamidae > Phrynocephalus > Phrynocephalus guinanensis. The sequence continues at coordinate 24,411,303 of CM074735.1, read as the reverse complement.
CGTTGTGGTCTGTAAAGGCCTGTACTTCCTGAGTCTTGATTTTCACCCAGGTATCATCTGCATACCTGAACCAGTGGGATGGTGTTGTCCCTGGGAAGGTGTTGAGTGGCTTCTTCTCCACTTCTTCCATGTATAGGTTTGCAACAATTGGTGACACTGGGGAACCCATGGTACAACCATGCTTCTGTCTGTAGAAGTCCCCACTGTACATGAAATATGTGGTGTTCAAACACAGGTCCATATCTGGTCTGGGTTGAGGCTGCTTCTGCTTTTACATACTTCCCAAGATCCAAAAGCAAGGAATCTCCCTCAGACCCATCGTCAGTAGCATAAATTCAGTGACTTACAAGTACAACATTGTAAAATACCTAGAGACTAGAGATGGGCACGACTTGGAAAAAAAAATTTTCGAGTTGTCGATAGTCGGGCCGGTTCCGTTTCGGCTCGTTTCCGTTTTTCGTGAAAATTTGCAAAAATTAGTCAGTTCATTTTTTCGTTTTTTCGTTGTCGTTAGTACTGGTTTGGGGAGGGGGTAGCGGGCTCCTGGAGGGAGCTGCAGGAGTCAGCCAGAGCCACAAGTGACGGACTGGCAGACTCTTTGCACCCGCTGTGTCTCACGTACTTGCATGTAGTGCAATGCAAGTAGATCTGGCTTAGGGTTAAGACGCGTTAGCGCAACGGCTAGGGTTAGGCTAGTTACGGGTGAGGTTAGGGTGAGTATTGGGGTGCATCTGGGTGCCTCTCTGACCCACTTAGAAGGACAGTGTACTGGCGTATGGGTTAGGCTTAGGGTTCGGGTTTGGGCTACGATTAGTGGGCTGTTTATGCCCGATTGGCACATCCCAGAAGTCTCTGTGGTCAACCTGGCCAAGTGGCCATGCGATTGGTGGAAAATTTGCATGGTCTACTCCCATGGGCGAGCCCATCATTGCAAATGTGCAGGTGTAAAAAAATAAAATAAAATAAAATAAAATAAAATCAACGGAGACTTTTTTTTTGCAAGAAAAACCCACTGCTGCTACTGTAAAAATTCAAGCATTTAAAATAGCTAATTTCCGCATGTTTCTGTGGTGCTTTGGTGGGGTTTTGGGCAACGATTTCAAAAAAAATATTGCGGTCGCCATTTTGGATCCCCCGCACTGCATGGCAAATGGATGCGCCTTCCCAGCCTGGTACCAGCAGCGCAGCAGTAGCAATAGCCAAGGAGAGGGGGGCGGGGAAACCCCCCCCCCCAAATAAAACACCCTTCTGGCCTGGTAGGTGCCCTCAGACAGTTTTCGCCTACTTTTAGGCCCGGGAATCGGTTTTTCTTTAACTTTTAAAAACTTTTTTTCTGTGCCGCTTGGCATTGCGCGATGCAAGTAACGAGCACGACAAATCAGACCAAATTGTTCGTTCGTCGGTTCGAGCTCGAAGTCTGGCGGAGTAATTCCCGTTTCCGTTTCCATAGAGTAACGGATACGAGTAACGGAAACGGAAACGGGAATACCGCTAAGTCGTGCCCATCTCTACTAGAGACTATCCTAGCCCCACTGGTTGGACTCATGGACCACCATGTACACAATTCAGAGGAGTTTGTTTCTAAAGTCAGGGAGCTGAAACTGGATACAGATGAAACCATGGTATCCTTTGATGTTACATCTCTCTTTACTAGCATTCCCACCACCAATGTCCTAAGAATTTTAAAGAGAAGACTAAGGCTGCTATCTCACCTGGGGTTCGATCCTGATCTTCTGAAGGTCCAGCTTTTCCTCTTCATCCCATCACATGATTGAATATGTGGGACAAGAGTTCCCACGTCCAAAACTGTTTTTTTATTTTTTTTATTTTAAAGTGCAGTTCAGCCCCCTTGGCCAGCAGGTGGTGCTAGCATTAAAAAAAGACCACTTAGCTGGAGGAAATTAAAACTTACAGGACCCGATATAGCTTCCTGTTACTTTGATGGTGCAGAGAAATTAAAAAAAAAACAGCGCCTTATTGGCCCCCAGAACAGCCGGTGGGTGCTATGAGAAAAAAAGAAAAAGAAACCCAGATCATCTGTGTGGTCCTATGGTGTCTGTTTCCTTAAAAGGTGGATTTTCAAAGCAAGGCAAAAAATTCCCTACCTCTCGGGTAAGTAAAAAAAAACCTTGCTTAAAGGGGCATTACCGGATTTTCTTTTTATTTTCTTTTTCAAAAAGCCCAGTGGCTGTGGGGACAGCATTTTTAGACATGGTTTATCTAGAAATTTAAACTGCTTTTAAAGAGGCATGGGACCAATGGAGTCTGAGACTCTGTCCTGCAGCCCATGTGGCCAAAATGAGCAAAATTTATTTCATGGCGAATGTAAATATTTAATTTTATGTCTTGTTTTGAGTTTTTTATATTGTTGCTTACTACTCTGAAATTGACAGGCACAAACAGTTTCTAAACTGTCATAAATAAATAAAGCCTAACAATGCAATAAAATAAAAACGTTGTTAAAGGAGACAGATTTCAGGATCCATTCATCTGTAATTGTTGTCAGCTCTGGTTTTGTTTATCAACTTGGATTCAAAATGTCACTCCAACATAAAAAGAAACAAATTTATACCATCTGAAGAGACGCTATCATTTTGGAAGGGGATTAACTTTTGTTAATGAGGAAGTACTGGTGATATTGATACAATTGCTTAAGATATAAGCAATGTGGTGCATGGGTGCACATTGATTCATGATGCAATGACATTAGAATATTCCCAACAGATTCACAGAGTTTAAATATTTGCAAATACTAAAGTAGAACACCTTTAGGCTACTAGAAAAATAACAAAAAGCTGCTAATATTTTGAGGGCAAAACCCTCTTCCTCAGAGCTGTGCTAACAGGTTAAAACATGGTAAAAGATGCAGTTGTCAGAAGTTATTTCTTAGATGTAAAGTCCTTGGCAAGATGGAAGATATGCTAGGTAGTTTCTTAGTTGAGGCCCGGAGCTTAGATGTTCTGAGGCAGCATCTGAAGTGAAGAGTGGTGTTTTTATAGGCCCAGTCCTTCAAACATCATGTCACAGCTCACATACACACTTTCACACCCTCTCTCCATATGGCCCTTCGAGGCTAATGGCCCCTTCTTGGTCAGGGAAGGGGGAGGGTTGGTGCGGAAGACCTATGCATTTCATTTGGGGCTTGGGATAAAATTTAGAAAAGTCCACTAGGTGCAGCCAATTGGATCAAATAAAAAAGGAAAGAAATTACCTATTGGTTGCAGTCTTGTATCTCCGTTGATGATCCATTTGCCTCCTTCTTGGTAAGTATCTCAGTATTTCCAGTTAAAGCAAAACAAGTTGAAGAGCCATATAGCCATCCCAAAAAAACAGATACAGAAGTAGAACAGGTGATCAGAGATGGGCAAGAAATGAATTTTTAATTTGTTTTGTTATTCGTTATTCCTTTCATTCCCTAATGAAATGAATTACGAACCCCACTCTGGAAGAGAAACAAAATGAAACAAAACAGAAATTTCTGTTTCATTCCGTTTCATTTAGTTTCCACATAGGAATGCATTAGCAATGCATTCCTATGGGGAAAACCATGCGCCCCCCCCCCCAACATGCCCAATAGGGCATGGGAAACCCACAGTGCCAGGCACCTGTAGCTCAGGCTGGGGAGGCCGAAAAAGAGTTTAAAACTCTGTTGTCAATTTTCTATTTCATTTCATTCCATTTCATTTCCACATAGGAATGCATTAGCAATGTATTCATGTGGGGAAAACCCTGCGGTTCCACCCAAAGCACCTGATGGGGCATGGGAAACTGTGGGGTTTTGGCCTCCCCTAGCACCGATCAACTGGCACGCAGGCTGGGGAGGCCAGAAAAAGTTTAAAACTGCTGCCTTTTCCCCTGTAAAGGTGGGAGGTTTAAACTTATTTTTTGCCCCTGCACCAGGCTCCCTGTGGCCTCAAGAGCACCGGAGGCAGGGGGCACTGGAAGGGCTCCACCAGCAAGAAAAAAAGTGCTGAGCAGGGGGCCTGAGCTACATCTGATCAAGGCTTTTTTTAAAAAGCCCCGATCAGCTGTAGTGCGGGCCCCCTGCTGGGTGCTTGCAGCAAATAAATAAATAAATAAATAAATAAATAAATAAATAAATAAATAAATAAATAAATAAATAAAGCACGTCTCCTTGTGTAAAAAAAATAAAGAAATACGAAATGAATTTTTTTAAAAAAATAATTTTATAAAAAACAAAACGAAATCGGCAGGGGAGAAACAAAAAATGAAACAAAACACCATTTTCGCATTTCGTGCCCATCTCTACAGGTGATACCTTTAGGCTACTAGAAAAATAACAAAAAAGTTGATATTTTGAGGGCAAAACCCTGTACCTCAGAGCTGTAAGATAATTGGAAACGTAAATTGTAAATGTAAATATTTGCAGAAAATAAACCAATGTTCCAACTGGACAATGAAAAGCAAAAACAAATAGGGAAGTAGCTAAGTATTTACATCTCAGATTACAATAGGACATCCATATCCATGGGGGATTGGTTCCAAGACTCCCACACACAAATAATGAAAAACCGGGATTATACTGAACACTGTTTTAATAGCAATCAATATATATTATATCTTGTAATTGCTGTTAAAATATTTTCTGGGGTTCCCCCCCCCTTTTTTTTTTTTTTTTTTTTTTTTTGCTATACTATACAGTGGACCCTTGTATAACAAATGGTTTGTATAACATAAAATTTGTACAACATAAAAAATTCTGGAGATGGGGAAATTTGCTTAACATAATCGTCTATGGGGCGAATCTGTACAACATAAAAATGGGATCACTTTGTTTTCAATGCATTCCTATGAGAAATTTGTATAAAGGAAAATTTGCTTAACATAATTTCATTTGGAACAAATTAATTTCTTTATACAAGGTACCATTGTATATTTAGCATTACCTATTATCCATGGATTTCAGTATCCACGGGGTAGGGAGGACAGAACCAACCCCCCATGGATACAGGGGTCCTAGAGTATATTTCTAGGATAAGTGAATCAGTGGATCTTGATCCCGTAGACAAGGGAGTCCTATTGTATACCAATTTGGTCTCAAGCTAATCACAGGATAAAGACTATGTGGTTGGATACAGAGGTATTAGTCTGTTTGAGTATAAGCCAGGGAAATTCCTTTGACATCTTTAACAAAATTTTCATGACACAGACTTTCATGGATTATTATCAATTTCTTTAGATGTTTGGGGAAATATTCAGGGAATAGGTGTCTAAGCAAGTGGCCTATATAGACTGTCAAACTGACTTGTATATTTGCTTATAACACTACTGTTACTTTGATGTTTAGCTGAACTGGCTCTTTGAGCAGGGAAGATGGTTCGTAGAATCCAGAAAAGGACCTTTGCACCCAGAAAACAACCTAGATCGAAACAGCAGTCCAGACAGCACCCTCAAGTCCCAGTAGGCCTCACATATAACAAAACTCCAGATTCTGATGCAAATTGTTTAAATTCTATTGCTGTAGAAACCCGGGGGAGGGGGTGGGGGTAAAGCATGAATGAGCTCTCAAAAATGGTACAGCCAAAGGAAGAAGTGAAAGATGGCAGGAAAGCCAACCAATTGTGTGGTATTTTTGAGGAGAGGGGAAACCTTGCAAAGTCTAATTTTTAAGAAAATGAGTTTTGAGCCACAAAAATTCACACAAGGTCTTTAAAGAGTTACAATATTTTTGCCTTTTCTTCCTCTTTCCTTTTATCAATTGGCTTGTTAAATTAGGGTGTCTGAGGAATACTGAAACGACATTAAGTCATCTTGACTCTGCACCCAGAATATAATTTGTGGAAGAAATCTGAGACACGGAGAGGATTTATGATTCGAGGAGCCCCTTGTGTATAATTGCTGTGTCAGCGCCGAGCCCAGGGAAGCTGGGAAGGAGAAAGGGAGAAGATGCACAGTGGGAGTGCAGAAGTGCAGAGAGGAGAGCTAATGTTTTATTCAGGTCTGCCTGTCTGCACTGTGTCAGTGAGGAAAAAATGAAGTGAAAGAGAAGGCTCCCCTGAACACATCTCTCCAAGTTCTGATCTACACACATGTAATATTCTGCTTTTTTATAAAAAAAAATGAATTACTAAAGACAGTTTCCCCCTCTTAATTATGGACCTTTTGTTTGCCTTATTTGAGTTCCTTTTTCCACCTTCGAAAGACAAAGTTAAGTATATGCTGCCCTCTAATGGACAGGATCCCTGATGCTTGCAAAGGGAGAAAGGGAGACTTTTGTTTTCTAGGTAGAAATGCAGGCACTCCGTGTGAATGAAGGCTACTCCGCTGTCTTATCTCCTTGTACCTTGGAAAGGTGGTGCTGAAATGGTGGCAACGTACAGCCATGAATACCTTGAAAACAGTAACTGTGAAAATAAAGAAGATAACTTAAATAAACAAATATGCAGCTATATGCCTTCCTCAATATTGAAAGAAAGACATACATAACTCTAGTCTACTTTTCAAATGTTCCTCCTGAAGTAAAGTCAAATTTGGGCAGCCTAGTCCTGTCACTGGATTTCTAGGTATCTATATCTTTCCTCAGAAGGAAGCTGTAGTTCAATCAAACTTATTCTTTAGAAAGCAGAACAGGAACCACATCCTTTGTACAATGGCGATGTTTCTGTTTTGAACTTGTGAATTTTTCTGAGTGGAACTACACCTTCCAGAAGAGAATCAGCCATACTGGCCAAGTTGGGATTCTGTGAGGTGCGAGTCTAAAAAGCAAATTTTCCAAGCTCTCCAATTCCTCCTCTTGGGAAGTAGAACATCAGGAAGATCATAAGATGAGTTGAAAATAGGGATAATTAAAAACATGAGGGCTCAGATCTACAGTAATGGGTTTTTTTAAAAAATATCTTATTCCATTCCAGGCCCCAAGGCCCTCAGGGTATCCCTTTTAACTTGGGAAAGCCATTTAGGGCTGTGAGGCGGAGGGAATGTCTAATTTCTGAAAATCACCACCACCAGTAAAATAACCCCATATGACACAATATTTCAGAAACTGAGGACATCATCCAATCCTGTGGCCCAACAGCTTCCCCTTGTTGAAAAGGAATCCTGAGGGACCCTCAGGAGGTGGCTGGGAATCAGAAATGTTTACTTTCCCCCAAAAAAGAAACAGCCACCTCTGAAGATATCATCAGTAGAGATGGGCACGAAATGAACAATTTTTCGTTTCTGTTTTCGTTTTTTTGTTTTGTTATGCAACAAAATGACAAATGAATTTTGTCTCCAAAATGAAACGAAACGAACAGAAACACCAGAAATTTTGTCGTGTGTTTTGTTTCCATTACTGCAATACAGTGAACTGCTTTAAATGCTAAAAAAAAATCACAAAAAATTGAAATAAATAGTAATGAAACATAACAAAATGAATGAAAATGAAAACAATTTTTCGCAAGAATTCGCAAAAAACAGAAACGAACTGAAACGGACCCTCCAAACGACAAACGACAAATGAAAGGTCATTTTTTTTATTCGTGCCCATCTCTAGTCATCAGTCTTAAGTGGCATATGTTAGACTACAGGAACTCAGCCAATGTTACCTATTATGACAATATATGTAACGTAGGACAATATATTTTTGTAGGACAGCCTACCCACACACACATACTTCCACCAGTTCCATCAAAACCTAAAATTATTTTCAAAAAAATTGCTTAGAACATCACCTTGTGCCCTATGGAGCTTGGGGGTGGCATTTTTGTCATGCTTTGAGCCTATCCTAGTACTCCCCAATCCATACCCTCAAGGTTTTAAAATAAATTTTGCATGGTACTAGAAGGGGCTTTTAAGTGTTAAAATAACTCATTTCTTTAATTATCATCATCTTACAACTCCAGGGCTGGAAGTGACTGTGTGGATCACTGGATCCAGCCTCCATCAAGGAGAATCTGAGAAAATCAGTCTTGGCCCTGCGTGTAACATTCCCATTTGTAAGCACAGTGTGAGAAAAGGAACCTGTGCATGTTTACTCCCTGTATATAAGTGCGTATAAGATTGCTGTCTGACGAATGTTATTACAGCACAATAAACCAAAGTATACTTTGTGACATCATCAAACCTCATGTTTATGCACTATTGACAAGTTTGTGTAATGTAAACCTGTCACAAGGGCCTGCTATTTATGGCAATCAAGTTATAACATACCAGCTGAAGCTCCTCCGTGATGTCTTCAAAGTTTGTTCAGAGGAACAGCTGTGCTAATTATTCTACCTTTAATGTCTGCTTCAAGCCTGCGTCTGACTTTGCTCCATTGCAAACTTCTAAAAGCATTTCTCAAACTATTTGTGAGAGGCTGGAAGCCAATTTTCATTTGTGTGGGTGCCCTGCAAAGGTAGTGAGTACAGGTATGTAGGAAATGGGTTACTATAACCTGAAAGGGCCATGTCATAGTAGAACTGAAGCGTTTTTCTTAAAACTCTTATTGTACTTTCAACAGTAGTTTTTCTAGTATTGTATAAAACAAATGTATTTGAAAATGGCCTAGTAAATTATGGGGTCTGTAAAGAGCCAAAGTTATTGTTGGTGCATGTGTGTCTCTTTCTCTAGAGGTTTTAGGAAAAGAAGCCCCATTATTTTAATAAGGAAGCTTTCCTCAACCAGATAATTTACAAACATGTTGGATCCTTCTGCCCCTAGCTAGGAAATGCATTAAGGGACTTGTGGACCATCTACAAAACTGTACCAGCAGAGAAAGTCAATTTTGAAGCAACAAGAAAGATCCCTTTGAAGAAGCAAATAGCAAAAGAGTCACCAGAGTCAACTGTGGAAGAGCCCAGTAAACCCCATTTAAAATGTTCAGTCAACAAATTAGAAGTTAAAAGAGATGTCTTCCGATTCCAACACTAATACATGTTAGATCTGGAATACTAACAACTTATTTGCAAACTTAAGTCTCTGAACTCTGGTGAAGAGCCAGCCAGAGATTGCTCCCTAGAATCCCTCAGTTTAGTTGGGGGTCTTAAGGTGAAGTTTCTGAGGTCAGTGACACTTCCTAGTTTTACATGAGTAGGATATGGAATCCGAGGCCAAAGACCCTAATTCCAAAGAGCTTGGGGATTGCTCCTGGTTGCTCCAGTCACCATCGCTGGAAGCTTCAGTGTCCAAGATTTCCTGGTTCTGGACCATGATGAAACCCAACGTGCAGCTACCAACAGCGGGCTTGCCCTGTCTTTCCTTAGCAGCCAATTAACCTTGCATCTCATTCTTCAAGCACTTAAGGAAATGCAGCTGCTGAGGGAGAGATAAGGAGCATATATCAATAATGTGCTGAGGAAAGAAAAAAGCTTTGCCCTCGGAATTTTCAGCATGACACAACAATGCTTATACACTGCTACCTATCAGGTGATGGATGCCACCGAGAGTGAAGTTTATAGTGGTAGCTGCTCTATACTAAGTAAAAGAAAACCCATTATGAGCGCAGGCACTAAATATGTGTCAATTGGGGTTGCTATAGCTTTTGAAACTAGCACCGGGTAGATTATTAAATGTAAATTGCAGATAAAAAGGGCTTCATCAGTGGATAAATCTTCCTCGGAAAATAGGTTTTTATTTTTAGATGCTGGAACAGAGGAGAACTCCTTTAAAATTTGGTGCAAGGTGGCTTGAAATCTTGTATAACGTATGTGACTGCAATGAACTGCTGGATAGCTCAATGGTTTATCTGGAGCCAGAGAATGGGAGTTCAGGTCTCTGACAGGAGGTGGAGTCAATGGACTCCAGCTCTGCAGTCCTAAGAGGAGAAGGAGGCTAAAGTTCAGTTCCTGTTGCCCCCTTGTCTGGCCTGTGTTAGCTCTTTTTGCCAGTTTTAGAAGACATCACAAAATGTATTTTTGTTTAAATTGTTGCTTTGTTGAAATAGCATGCAGTGGCTCATGTCCTCATTTGCATCTGGAAAATGCTGGATGGCGTGCGATTGATAAACAACTTGTTCCATCACAGCTCCACTGGGGTCCCCAGGATCTGCTGCTGGTCAATACAGGTCAATTGAACGTGGAAATTGCCACCTGCTCTGTTTGATGCACGTAAAGATCACACTGCTGTTCCAGCAGGGAGCAAGAGAGAGGCCCCTCTGCCATCTTAGCATCATCTTCAAAGGACACAGCAATTCCACTGTGCAGCTTCCTACCAGGGCCAGATAAAACTGGCCCTCTACCTGCCCAGATGGTCTCTTTGTGTCCTTTGCTGCCCTTGTGTAACATCTGATTACTGTGAAATCTGGCAAGTCCTGTGTCGTTCAGCAGAATTTCTGAAGGTTTTGACAAGCTGGTCGGGAAGGGCATGACTCCAATTTTGGTTTTGATTGGTGGATGGTGTTTGAAACTCTGACCCACATTACAAAGGGCAGAGGCTAATACAACTAGGTGAACTTTCCTTAACTTTAGTTTATCCAGTTCCTGTAATTCTATCTTTTTCTATAGCAGGATAGATGGGCTGCACTTTGATATTATATATCAGACATGCCATGCCATTGGGCTTACTCAATATTGTGCTGGGGGTTTGACTTTTCAGATAGTTTGGAAGGGGTCTGTGGCATTGCTTCATACTCATACAGTGACCTCCAGAGAGTTATTTCGGTGAATCAAGAGTTTTCAGAAGGCAAAATTTAGGTGTGTTAGGTGGAATGATGCGGTTACATGGCCTCACATTGTGTCAGGCCACTTAAGTGATCCCTGATATAATGAGAGATCACCATTAAGAGGGAGAAGATCTAGAAATCAAAATGACTGAGCAGTTTTGTGGAAGACATGCCCTGAATTAATCATGTGTCTGCCATTATTTGAGATTTACCCCCAGCAACCAACCATTCTGAGCTATCCAACAGTGTGAATTATGGAGGAGGATGTTCTCAAAGTGGTCTTTGTTTTCAACAGTCAATCCTCTGAAGAATGAGATAAAGGCCTCAGTTCAGCTCAAGTCCACCCTCTTCATTTCTTTAGCTTTCTAGGTATGGCAGGACTACAACTCCCATTATCCTTTCCAACTTTATTGGCTGGGTCTTATGTGTATGACAGGCCAAGAATATCTGGGGGGCCAACAATTTCCCCACCTTAGGCTATATCTTTCCCTCCAAAATGTTTGCCTCTGAAATATGCCCCTGTTTGGCAGCATCACTTTCTTTTCAGCCACTGTTGCTTTTGTTCTGCTCTTTCTTTCTTTCTTTTTAACCAAGCTTCCATGTTTACACCAGCTAAGGTCCCACCACCCAGCACGCACACACATACACACAATGTTTATGATGACTGCTGGTATTTCTGAAGCCAGTACAGGGAGTTAAATTATATTCCCAGGCTTGGAGGAATGAAGTGGAATATTAGTGTTCTGGGCAGCAAATCAGAAGCAACTGTACAAAACAAACAATCCAGAGTGGATTTGGTCTCTCATCCACATAATTCACGCAAGTTGCCGAATTCAGCTTTTCTTGGCACCTAATATAGATGGATTTGGTGTGGATTGTTTAAATATGTATTATTTGGCTTAAGGCACACACAGCAGGCCTTTCTCTTCAAGTGACTCTGCTTATGATCTCTTGCTCTCACTTGTGACTGAAATGTCACCCAAAAGGACCCCTGAAATCCCTCCTCAAAACCAAACAAACAACATGTTTGCATCAAAACAGACATTTAAAAGCTCCAGTGTATTCACGGCCATATCGTCTCCCTTGCAAAAGCTTATTATCCACAAACCGGTGCAATGGTGAGGGTTAGTTTTTGTAAACCCAATTTCAAATTACATATGGTACATTTTAAAAATCAACAGAAATCCATTGCAACTGCCTTTATAGCTGCATGTTTCTAAAATATGCAAAGTGTCCTCTTTGCCCACACTCCCCTCCTTTAGGCCACCCATTTGGGAGTGAGCCCCGTGGGCTGCGGCAATATCTCACGAATAGCCTGCAGCCCTGTAGACCTCATCCACCACAGCCTTATGCCTTCCAGAGAATCATATGGAGTTTCTGGCAGTGATTTCCTGAATTAATTATGGGTCTGCCATTGTTTGCCATTTTGTAAGCTTTTCCCTGGCTACCAATGGTCCTGTAATATGTACCAGATATGAATTAAGTAGGGAGACGTTCTCAAAAACTTTCTTGTCCCATCCTGCTTCCATTTGATGCTGTCATCAGAAGAAGTATTTCTTGATAGCATCCTCCATGGTTTAATCTAACCTCATTTTAAAGCTAATTAAAATGAACCAGTCCCTCTTTGGACAGCAATATCCATGGCCTAATGGGCAACATTTGGTCCATCTAATTCTGAGGAGTAACAGGACTCCAGGTTTTCCAGTAGAATCTTCTAACCCTGACAAGAAATCCCATACATTAACAAAAGATCTGAGTTAGAGATGGGCACAAATCGAAAAAAATGATGTTTTGGTTTTTCATTTTTTTTGTTGTGGGTCCGTTTCAGTTTATTTTCATTTTTCATGAATTTTTTTTAAAAATTCATTTCGTTTTTTTGTTTTTCATTTTTCGTTTTTACCTGCTTTTTGTGCGACTTAAAGCATTTCCGCGTGTGGACGTCTCCCAACGCCCCAGACCAGAGGGAAAACACTAAAAAATTATGCTGGCAGAGACACAGTATAGACTAGGTACGCAGGGAGGCTGCAAAGGCAGCGGCGGAGTGACTGCACTGCGGGACAGGGAAGGGTACTCACCGAGAGGTACACACGCACACAGGGAGGCTGCAAGAGAAATCTCTTATTTCTCTCCCCTAAGAGCCAGGCTGCAGTCAGCAGGAACACAGACACACACACCTGCCTGGCTGGCCTAAAGTAACGAGTCGCAGAGACAGCAATCCCACCCTAACTCCCACCGCAGACTGCAAGGAGGACGGGGGCTACCAAAACTTTTTATGCCCTCTGTGGCTGCCACACCTACCCAGTCTGCAACCTGGGCATGCTATTAGTTGAAATTGTCAAAGAATTTACATGATCCCATCAGATGGCTTACATCCATCTTGTGGCTAGAATCCATTTTGTGTCATCCTTAAAGGGAAAAAAAATACATTGTGATGGGAGAAAGACAAAAACAAACATTTTAAAGTCCACAACCCCCTGGTAGGTAATAATTTCAAATAATTATCACTGCGTTTTTACGGATGTCCAGGGTGTTTTAATACTCAAGAAATCAATATTAGGCACCTGGGAACCATTTTGGGTCGATGTCCCCTAACTCCCCTTAAAGGAAAAAAAATACAGCAATCTGAGAAAAGACATAAATGCACATTTTAAGGACCCCAACCCCCCTGGTAGCTATTATCAGGCAGAATAAATAATTATTGCTGGTTTTTTACGGATATTCAGGACGTTTTTTAACATTTAAAAAGAGCTCATTTTGTTGCGCATCGCCATTAACGAAAATGAAACGTAACGAACCTAATTTTCGTGGTTCTGTTCTGTTCGTTCCAATTTCATCACAATTTTGTTATTCGTTTCATTACGTAATGAAACAAATAACAAATAACAGAACAAAAACAATTTGTTTCATGCCCATCTCTAGTCTGAGTTTGAAACTCAAGAAGTAGCTAGGCTAGGCACTGTTGACTTCTGGTGTCAGGTATGGTGGTCCTTCCTATTAGGTGTTCAGGATGTTATGATGGTCCTTCCTATTAGGTGTCGGCCAAATAAGTACTTCTTTTTTTCAGCTGTCCTTAATCTTGTCTTATGTAGTTTCAATGGATGACACCCTAGTATCTCACATTATCGTGGAGGGAGCAAAATATTTCCCTGCCCACTGTCTTCACTGAATGGCTACAGTTAAATGCTGCTGTTGTACTTTCCCTTACTTGCCTGATTTCTCATTACATCAGCCCTCATGCAGTCACCTTTCCTTAGAGAAGGTTTGTTCCAGCCCCTTGATGGTTTTGGCTCTCCTGTTCTGAACTCTCTCCAGCTCCACATTATCTGATTCAAGATGCAGTGGCCCAAACAGTATGTTGATAGTTTAATCCAAGGGCAGACTCCTCCAACAACTCCAAACCCAACTGAAGTCTGCTTCCTTTGGTCAGTTTTTCCCCAGCTGCCTCATCAGACACTTTTCCTGATGGCATCACAATTGGCTGCTCTAATCATAAATTGTACTTCCTAGATGCCCTAAACACATTCAATCTCGCCTGATTTCGGAAGCTAAGCAGGATCAGCCCTGGGTAGTACTTGGATGGGAGACCAGCAGGGAATACCAGGTGCTGTAGGTGTCTGGAGTAGCAAACCACTCCAGTATTCCTGCCAAGAAAACTCTGTGGGCATAGGGTCATGGAGAGTCAGTCACGACTATAACAACACAACACCACACACACACACACACACACACACACACACACACACACACACACACACACACACACACACACACACACACACACACACACACACACACACACACACACAATAAATTGTGAGCTCAGCCTTAATCCTCAGTTACTCCAAGGGTTTGATTCTGGCTTGAAACAACCACCATGATGGCGGTGAAATTTATATATTCCAGTTCTAACATAACATAACTCCCACCGAATCATGGCAGGCTGTTTCCAAACAGAGATGTCATCAAACAACACATTTGCCAGCACTTAAAGGCAAATAACTGCCAAGAGACATAGAGGTAATGCAATAGTCTAGGGCTGGTAATTTTATTTAGTTTTTATTTTGGGCTCATAAAATAAACCTTGTCATCGTGCTATCGGTTATAGGAACAGAAAGCCATTTACGATCCATCGGATTTGCTTGCAGATTAGGTTGCAGACGTCAGCAAATTTCTTATGCACTGGCTCTCACAGCTGGGGGGGAATAACATAGCAAAGGTTTGTGAGCCAACATCTGAGCAACCAGGCCATCAAGAAAATAATATAAGAACACATAGTTAAATAAAAGCCAAAGGTCCATCTGGGGCCAGATGTGTGTGTGTGTCATTACAGTTGTGACTGACTCTTAGTGACTCCATGTCAATTGAGTTTTCTTGACAGGAATACTGGAGTGGCTTGCCAGTTCCTACTCCAGGCACCTACAACACCTGGAATTCCCTGGTGGTCACCCATCCAAGTACTAACCAGGGCCGACCCTGCTTAGCTTCTCAAATCAGATGAGATCTGATGTGCTTAGGGCATTTACAGCACTCCAGATGTTGTTGTCCTGCAAGTCACATCTACCTTAAGAGAGGATATTCAGCAGCAAGAGATCCTGGCATTGCAGACCTACATTTGAAAAGCTGCACAGCCTCCCACTGTCCAACCCCAATCTAGTCCAGTGCCCTGTTTTCCACTGCAAGAAGTGAGATGTTTTTGAGAACACCAGGTCTCTTTCACTCCTTGCCCTCCACCCACAGCTATTCAGATACATATTGCCTTGGGACATGGAGACTTAGATCCAATTGCTTGTCCCAGCTTGAACCTCCTGAATCAACTGCTGAATGGGAAGTTGGCATTTCTCTAACCCTAGATCGTGCTTCCATGTGCAATGGCTTCCCAGGCATCAGATGTTTCATGAAGTTGATCTGGTCTCAGAAGTTCTTCTTATGATAGCTCACCCATACCTTCCAGCATCACTTAATGCCAGTCAATGAGCAATGAACATGATGTTAGATTTCTGCTGACATTTTATATAACCTTACAAACACCTTGAATGAAGCTGTCAGTTGCTATTATTGTCTCCTTAGTGTCACTCTGCAGATCTCAGTGCATTGTATTCTTGATATTAAGCTTAATACAAGACATGTCTGGATTTACTCTTTCTGTATCTCCCCTTGGGCACGGAGCTGCTGCTAGATTAAGAATCCAGTTGTTCTTCAGTTTTAGACAGTCCCACATGTGGGGTCTTTGGCACTTTCATTTCTATAGCTACAGAGATCTGGATCATCCCAAGATACTTTGCTGCCCAAAGCAAAGGAGACAGTGGCACCTCCCTCACATCCCAAATAACCTTAATAACCTTATCCTTAGAATTGCAGAACCAGAAGGAGCCTTATGGATCATATGTGTGTGTGTGTGAATATTCTCAGTCATCCAGGTGAGGTTATCCCAAAGTTGAGTTATGGCAACTGGTCTTCTTCTTTTCTTGTGAGATTGAGATGCTTCACTGCTCATCCAAGCAGCTTTGTCAGTTTGTCTGTATGTATGCTGTTCCCAGTTGCAATGGAGAAAAGTATCTCCATGCACGTGTTCAAAGTAAAATGCAACCACTATTCCATTTTGTTTTGAATAGCAATGAAGGACCATGGCTGTGGAGGCTCAAGAGGAACTATTGGGGGTTGCCAATGCTGTCCCAATAGCATCTACCACCCAAAAGAGCTTCCATACTGTGCCAAATGGCTGGGCAGCCCTGACAGTGATACACATTCTTTGTGAGAGCAAAGACGTCAACCAATCTCTATTTAAAGAAGACAATAGCAGCAGAAAGGTAGGTAGGTTGGTAGGCAGGCTGGCTGAAATGTATGTGCATGTGTTCTCTGTCCTCCACAAACGCAATTAATAAATTACATACAGGAGACGAAATCACTAGAAGGAAATCTTTGGAGAGATGTCGGAATAAATTGAATCTGACAACTGAAGTGCCAAACACAACTCCGAAGAGCCTGACAAAGATAAATGGGTACCAATAAAAACTGATATTGGTGCTGCCAGTCCCCTTCCCTACCATTGAGCTATTAGTGGGCAGTTGCCCTGAGGCATTTCTTATTCTTTTTCTTTCCTCATATGCTCGCCATCCCCAGCACAGGGATTTGGGGATGGGGTGCCCTCAACCTCTTGGCAGCTCCCTCCTTCATTAAAGCTTAAGTCTCTCCATCAGTTATCCTTAAGCCAAGCAAAAGCAGCTGCATTTGCTCACCTGAATTCCTTGTTTCCCTTTACTTTCTCAGTCTCTTTCTGTCATTTCTCCACATTGGCAAAGGTTGGTTGCAGTGCCCTCAAGGCAGGGAGCCATCCCCTTTGCTCACATCCAGCTATAACGTGCCACCCACACGGACGTTTCTAAACCTATTAATAGTTACAGAAACACAACAAGAACAAGGGCACAGATAGGAGGCAAGGCATGTTATGTAAATCTTAGCTATTAAATGCATTATGTAGAAAAGCAAAGAAAATGAGAGTTGGAGCAGCAGGAGTGGTGTTTAAAATAGGCCAAAGTGCCTCAGGCTCAAATCCCAGGCTGTCTGTGGGACTCTGGGAATTGCCGTCTTAAAAGGTTACACTTCCAACATCTGCACAGATCTTACTTCAAGCTGGCGAGCCGACACTGTCCTAATCTCTACCCAACCTTCCATGTTTGCAGGAGCAGTCCTAGGTACTTTGTTGTCATTGGCGAAGGGCAAGAAGCTGACCCCTTGCTTCCATGTACAGAAGCCAATTGGACTGGAAGCTGAATTTCACCTTGCCACCAATGACAGGACAGTTTTACTCACTGCACCTGAGGATGGCTGGGTAGGTTAAGGTGGTGTCTCCCAACCTTGGTTCCCCAGGTGTCCTTGGATGAAAATTGCCTGAAGCCTTCCACACTAGCTGTGCTGGCGAGCATTTCTGGGAGTTGCATGTGAGGAAACCAAGGTTGGGAACCCATTGATAAAGGGGTGCAATACACTCCAGCTGTATGTGGCACCCATAGCTGTCTCCTTCAGGAGAGGGAAATGGCCCAAGACTCAGAAGAAGGAGCTGTCAAGCAACCACTGCTGCTTCTTAACATTTCCCACCAGAGGCAATCACTTCTCTCTGACTCATAGTAGGGTTGGCCCTCTACAGCCCTCCATTCAGGAGTGGGGCTCTTTGCCTGGAGGAGGCAGGTGAGGGGATTTACAGAGGCCTGAAGGGGAGGTTGGAGGCTGGCTTATTTAAAGGCTGCCTGCCCTCACCTCAGCCTCTTTCTCACAGCATTTGGAGACAAGGAGGGAACAGCAAAGAGAGAGAGCACACAAAAGTGGTTTTGCTTTAGCAACATGGTCAATGAGCACAGTTTGGATTTGGGGTGGGGGTTGAACCTTGTATGGTTGTGTGTGAAGAACTGCTTCCAGTCTATCTGCTTCAAATGTACCAGGGGTCCTCTAGATGTCATATCCTGACCTAATTGAGAATGGCTGTTTTAAAGCTATTCATCAGACTGGAAGCATACAATTGCAAAATTTGTTCTAATTTGCTTGTATGGCCACCGGTGACTTATATTCCAAAATTGAGTCTACAAACTAGGGGAGGCAGCTTGAGATGGGGTATTAGCCAGCTGGACTTCAAGGCACTGAGAATCTCTCTCCTGACTCCCTCTCTGTAGACAGAAGGCTTTGAAGTGCTCAGAAAACCACTCAGTTGTTCCAGGCTAAGCATATGGCCCCTATATACAAGCAAAGTAGAAGTCGTGTATAACATAACAATCCACAGAACAACCAAGACTGACAATGAATTTAAGTTGTGCATTAGACAGAAAGGTCAAGCTGAAAGCAAATTATTACTGCTGGTGGAGTTCAGACACTATCATCATCACACAAGGACTTACAGACTGGCAAAAGAAGACTAAAATTGTTCCGGTTGTAATTGGTCCATTACCACAAAACCTAAAAGAAACCAAATTTTTGTCCTCCAGGTATGCAGGAGATCATGATTTATCAACCACAGAACACTGTTCCATACTTGGACCAGCACATATTTTAAAGGGAAAAAAACTATCAATATTCTAGTTTTTTTAGAATGCCCCAATATGCAAAAAAACTACCATAATTTCAGCCATTTGGTGGACCCTGTACAATAATTTATTTATTTATTTATTATATTTATATCCCGCTTATTTACAGGGTACTCTAAGCGGCTTACAACAGAAAAGGCTACAAAGCCAATAAAATACAATAAATAATCACAGACAAACCTATAAACTCCCTAAACACTGTTAAAACCACATGACACCTCGACTAAAATGCAAGTTACGATGGCGGGAAAGAAAAGAAAAAAAATCAACTGTCGCCAAAGGCCTCACGAAAAAGGTAGGTTTTCAGCGCCTTTCGGAAGGCCAGCAGGGACTCTGCAGAGCGCACTTCACTGGGGATGGAATTCCAGAGGCTGGGGGCCGCCACAGAGAAAGCCCGGGTCCGAGTGCTCGTCCTCCGGGCTTCCCGAGGGGTGGCGACCCGAAGCAAGTGCGCTCGCGCCTGCCGAACGGGACGGGCCGAAGTTGACCGCTGAGCGATACGCTCTGCCAGGTAGTCCGGTCCCAAGCCATGGAGGGTTTTATAAACTAAAACCAGGACCTTGAATCTGATCCGGGCCGCAACGGGCAACCAGTGCAAGCGGGCCAGGACTGGGGTGATGTGGTCGTAACAACGCACACCAACCACCAGCCTGGCCGCCGCGTTCTGGACCCGCTGCAAGCGCCGGAGAAGATTCAAGGGCAACCCCATGTAGAGCGCGTTACAGTAGTCCAGCCTCGAGATCACCAGGGCTTGGACCACTGCTCTCAAGGAGCTCGCGTCGAGGTATGGGCGGATCTGGGCGATCCGACGGAGATGGAAATAGGCGGACCTGGTCACCGACGCCACCTGGTGCTCCATGGCAAGCGCCGGGTCCAGGAACACACCCAGATTCCGCACCCTCTCCGCGAGCTGGAGGGAGACTCCCCCCAGACAGGGAAGAGGGCCACCGTACCCCGACGGCGAGCTCCCGAAGAACATAACCTCCGTCTTCTCGGGGTTGAGCTTAAGCCTGTTCGCCCCGGTCCAAGCCAGTACGGCCTCCAGGCACCCGTCGAGAACTTCCACAGCTTCCACAGCAGAGGTGTTAAAGGAGAGATAGAGCTGCGTGTCATCAGCGTACTGATGACAGCAGACTCCAAAACTCCTGATGACCCCCGCCAACGGCCTTACGTAGATGTTAAACAGCATGGGGGACAGAGACGACCCCTGTGGAACCCCACACGGGAGGATCCAAGGGGCCGATAACTCCCCCCCATGCTGCACGTACTGTGGCCGGCCCTCCAGGAAGGAATGGAGCCAGCTGCAAGCAGTGCCTCCGATTCCGACCTCAGAGAGCCGGTCCAACAGGATACCGTGGTCGACGGTATCAAAGGCCGCTGACAGATCCAGGAGGACCAACAGGGAAGAGCAACCCCTGTCGGCCGCCCTGAGAAGGTCATCTTGCAGGGCGACCAAAGCTGTTTCGGTACCCCGGCGGGGCCTGAACCCGGACTGGCAAGGATCGAGGCACTGCCGATCCTCCAAGTATGACTGCAGCCGGACCGCCGCCACCCTCTCGATCACCTTGCCCATAAACGGGACATTGGCGATAGGACGATAGTTTGTCAGATCATCCACCGCCAGGCCAGGTTTTTTCAAGATGGGCTTTACCACCGTCTCCTTCAGGCGAGAGGGAAAAACCCCCTCGCTGAACGAGGCGGTGGCGATGGCAGAAGCCCATTCGGCCATAGTCCCTCTGGCAGCTCTAATTAGCCAGGCAGGGCAAGGGTCGAAAGGAGTGGAGGCAGGCCGGCAATGCACCATAGCCTTGGAGATCTCGACAGCAGAAACAGGCCCAAGCGCATCCAACCGAGGCGACGAAGGCGGACCAGCAACTGGAGATGGCGGGGCAGGACCACTGCAACCGGAGTCAAAACCAGCACGGATGGCCTCAATCTTAGTTCGAAAAAAGGCTGCGAATTGCTCACTACTGAACTCAGTAGGAGGAGGCCTGGCCAGACTAGGATTGCTGAGGTCCCGAACCACCCGGAAGAGCTCCGCCTGGCGGTTCGAGGCCTCAGCAATTCTCAGGGAGGTGAAAGATGTTCTAGCCTCCCTTATCGCGATGATATAGCGACTAGACTGGGCATCAACGGCAGCCTTACTCAACGCCGTGCGGGATTTCCTCCAGCTGCGTTCCAGCCTCCTCCTAACCTGCTTCATTGCCCTAAGCTCCCCCGTGAACCATGGGGAGGGCCGGGCTCGGCAGCGGAGGAGGCGCTTGGGGGCGATCCGGTCAATGGTGTGGACAGCTGTTTCATGCCAAAGATTCGCCACACCCTCGGCCGGAACGTCAGCCAAACCACCAGGTAGTCCCCCAAAGAGCTCACCGAACCGCTGAGGGTCCTGGAGCCTCCGGGGGCGGGCCAAGATAGTGGGCCGGTGGTCCCCGCGGGGAGGAGCCGAAATCGCCAGGGAAAATGAAAGCAGGTGATGGTCTGTCCATGACACAGGGAGGGAGACAAGGTCCCCCACCTCCAGACGCGAATCCCCCGACATGGAGGTAAACACCAGATCCAGGGTGTGACCAGATCTGTGGGTGGGGCATAAAACATGCTGGGACAGACCCATGGAAGCCATGGATTCCATGAACTCCAGAGCTACACCAACAA
The DNA here is from genome assembly GCA_037367245.1 of Phrynocephalus guinanensis. NCBI lineage: Eukaryota > Metazoa > Chordata > Lepidosauria > Squamata > Agamidae > Phrynocephalus > Phrynocephalus guinanensis. Next base: position 24,389,997 of record CM074735.1, on the reverse strand, counting down.
GCCCACCATCCGCATGCACGTTGAGGTCTCCCGCAACCAATAGGCGCGGGGATCTCAACAATGCAGCGGAGATGAACTCTGTGAGCTCTGGAAGGGATTGTGCAGGGTTGCGGGGAGCTCGGTAGCCCAGCACAATGCCAAATCTGTCCCGCTGTCCCACCAACAGATGAAGTACCTCCAACCCCTGGCTAACCAATGTCGAGGCCCTGCTGACGTGTAAAGAATCCCTGTAGACGATTGCGGCCCCTCCCCCCTTTTGACCCCCCAACCTTCCCACTCCCTCTACCAGATACCCGGGCGGGCAAAGGAGAGAGAGAGAAGCCCCCCCCTCCGTGCCCACCCAGGTCTCGGTGATGAATGCCAGGTCGGGCCTCCCATCCGCAATAGTATCATAGATGAGAGGGATCTTGTTATGAACCGACCTGGCATTCATCAGGATACAGGTAAGGTTGGGGGCGCTGGTGGAGTGATAATACCAATAAAGATGAGACTGCAGAAGTAGAAGCAAAGAGAGAAGAGTAGGAGATGAAGACAAGGAGATAATAAGTGACCAGGATTCAGATCAGCCAGGTCATTGTAATATTGGTAGACATATTTGCATCCAACCTTTTTTCTAACAGAGAAATTAAACTGACATTAATCCTGGTTCCACATACTCTCCAGAACCATACTCAACAAGATCGCTTCAGCAAAACGGCTGCAGCTTGTATCCTCAGATTATGCCTTGAGACTACATGTTATTCAGTCACTCTCTGGTAGTTTCTTTAAATATATTCATGCTAGCAGCCAATTCAAGACCTCTGTTTATATTTATTTACTTTGACATCAATATCTGTTTATATTTATTTACATTCACCCAAATCCTACTGCGGGCCTCATTTATAGACCGTGCAAGCACATCTGAATTGGTTTCAGCAATACATACAACATTACTATCCCATGACATTTATATTCTGGAAACAAATGAGGCTAATATGTAGCAAGAGACACTTCACAAACCTGGTACTTCAGCTCTCATTTGGAAAAACAGTTCATGCTTTCTTCCTAAAACATAACAAATATTGCTGAAGCACAGGGGGAAATGCAAAGGTGAATAGCAAAAACTCTTAGCTTCCACCCAGGCCCTTTGTTTTCACAATGAAAACTAGTTCTTTGCATTAAAATCATTCTAAAAGTAGTTTAGGCACTTTTTAAATTTTTTTAAAAATTTTTACAGCACCGACCATGCGGTCCCAGGGGCCGGGTCGGCACTTTAAAAAAAATTGTTTTAAAATTTTTATTTTACAGTGCCAACCATGTGGCCCCAGGGGGCGGGTTGATGCTTTTTAATTTTTAAATTATTTTATTTTATTTTTCATTTTTTTTAAATTCTACAGTGCTGACCACACAGCCCCAGGGGCTGGGTTGGCACTTTAAAAAAAATATTATTATTTAAATTTTACAGTGTGGACCACATGCCCCCAGTGGCCAGGTTGGTGCTTTTTATTTATTTATTTTTATTTTATTTTTTATTTTTAAGTCCCTGATGGCGGGAGCTTTTTTTCCTACAGCTAAGAGGCACTAGCTTCCGTGCACCCCAGTTTTATTTTTGTAATTTTTTCCCCTCCTGGACCGCTGGCTCACATGCCAAACTGGCTGGCCCACGGGCTGGAGGGGCATTTTATTATTTTTTAATTTTTTAAATTAATTTTTATTTTTAAAAGTCCCTGATACGGGGCTTTCCCCCCCCCTCCTGGCCCACTGGCCCACAGGCTAGACCAGCTGGCTGCCAGAATTTCAGGCGAGGAGGCTGGCAGCAACTGGACAAGGTAGGAGACGGGGGAACGAAAAACAAAATGAAACGAAACGGAAATTTCTGTTTCGTTTTGTTTCATGTTCCTTTGATGGGTTGGTTCCTTATTTGTTTCATTAGCTAACAAAACAAATAACAAATAACAAAATAAATTAAAAATTCATTTTGTGCCCATCTCTACCGATCATCATAGACTTGTTCAGGCAGACTAAAGGCCTCTCTAGTCCAGTATTCTGTTTATACTGTTGACAACCAGATACCTTTGGGAAGCCCAAATACAGGACATGAATACTGCAGTGCCCTCCCCCTTACAAACCCCAGTTACTGAGATGTAGAATCATGCGCTCTCTCTCAGTTGGAGAGAACAGACAGCCATCCTTTGTGGCTATCTTTCTTTCTTTCTTTCTTTCTTTCTTTCTTTCTTTCTTTCTTTCTTTCTTTCTTTCTTTCTTTCTTTCTTTCTTTCTTTCTTTCTTTCTTTCTTTCTTTCTTTCTTTCTTTCTTTCTTTCTTTCTTTCTTATAAGCTGCTTTTCTCCTGACTCACAGAAATTTATGCAAGAGTAGTTGTTTCATGTGGTGTGTTAATTGTGCGGCCAACACACTGAAGGGTATAGGCTGAAGAAATAAACATGCTGGACATCTTCACAACTTATCAGCAAATAGTGCTATGATAACTCAGATAAAATGGCAGGCTTAGGGTCTCGTAAAGGAATGCTTCACCCTGAGATGAGAAATCAGAACAGGTTGAGCATTTCACAGCGTTTCACCCATTCCAAAAAGTGTTGAAATCAATGCATTTTTTTTGCTTTTTTCAACTGTTCCACAGACCTCTCTTAGTCACTTGATTGCCCTTGAAAACACTTGTTGTCCCCCTAAAGGAACATGACAGTTCCCTCCTGAAGAAGAAATGAGCCATGCCTCTCCAACGATATTGTTTGTCCCACAATGGTTAGGTGTTTTCTCTCTTTAGCTCCCCAGCAGTCCTCTTGTTGTGCCTCCGAAGTACCATTTGCCACTTGTTATGCATCTAAGACTTCTTATAAGTACAGTGTGAAAAGATGTCAAAGTCATCCATGGCTGGAGGATGACTGTGTCTCAGGAACTTTGCTTTAGAAATCACATGTGCAGACTTCAAATGTCTCTGAATTGGTGTAGCTTGCTAGTACCAACCCCTACTCATAGAATTCAGAATCCTTCTACAATTGTCTAACTTTCCAGGATCTGTAGAACTAAGTGACTGACTACTCAGGCATTTGTCCCCCTGTTCGGCCCACTTGGTGGATGGACTGATTACCTCCTTTTCAGATTACGTGTGTGTGTGTGTGTGTGTGTGTGTGTGTGTGTGTGTGTGTGTGTGTGTGTGTGTGTGTGTGGTGTGCTTACAGTTGTGACCAACTCTTTGTGACCCCATGTCCATGGAGTTTTCTTGGCAGGAATACTGGAGTGGTTTGCCAGTTCCTACTCCAGGCGCCTACAGCACCTGGTATTCCCTGGTGGTCACCCATCCAAGTACTAAGTACTAAGTCCGACCCTGCTTAGCTTCCGAAATCAGGTGAGATCAGATGTGCTTAGGGCATCTAGGCAGCTTCCGATTGGATAAGTGCCAGCACAAACCACGGTGAGCGTTCCAACCTGTGCCTTTCTGGGTCTCTGATGGGGATTACTGTTGTTGTTGTTTTATCTGTGTCTTGTAGGCACAGGTAACATCATTCCATTTGGGTTCTGTTCCAGTGTATGCAATCATTGAGATCAAAACAGAAGTAGCTAGCAGGCTATCATAATTGGAAATGTGGATGTTTTTAAAGTGCTTTCCAAGAATCAATGATTCAATATGCCAGTTAGCAACCATTAAAGAGATGTAGAACTTTCCTTCCCCTCCAAAGGTGAGTGGCAAGGAAAACTTCAAGGGAAAGCTTCCCAATCCTTCGAGTTGTTAAAGCTACTCGACAGGTAGGTCAGTGGTTCCCAATCTTTTCAGCTCCTCACCCTCTTTTTCACTTGGCAATTCTCGTGCTTTTCTGTTTTTTAATTTAATCCCCTTTTAGCCAAATGAGTACATAATGTATTCTTGATTTTGAGTGGAAAAACAAGATTCAGTAAAATAAATCAAGTTTAAAACACGGGTTTCTATTACAGAAATGTGTTCAACCTGGATTGAACCTGTATTGAGCCCGGTGGCACAGTGGTTAAATGCCGGTACTTCAGGTAAAACTGTGCCCACAACCTGGGGTAGCAGGCTCGTGGTTGACTCAGCCTTCCATCCTTCTGAGGTCAGTGAAATGAGTACCTGGCTTGTTGGGGCCGGCGGGGGGGATGTGTAGCCTGCATACAGTAATTAAACTGGTATGGGGCGGTATATAAGCAGAACACTTTGCTTTTTGCTTTGCTTTTTTAAAGAACATCTCACAGCCCCAACCTATCAAAATCCCAACCATTTTAATACATGTCAACTCTTCATGGCTCTGCAAAAAGCTTTTCAGAAGGGGCGACAATAACTTTGCACCAAATCCTATCAGACAGTGACACCGTCAAGCTCAGAAACTTATGAAAATGCATGGTGCCGGGGCAGCGAAGCAAATAACAAACACAAGATTTGGCTATGTGTAAATTACACTGACTTTGCAGGAACTAACCCAGACTAAAAGGAACTCTGCAAGAGAAGGTGGCTGTCTCAGCTACTACTTGCATCCACAGTCTCTTGGCACAGCATGTCTGAGGTGTTAGTCTCAGTTACTTTCCTCCCCCCACCCCACACAGGAATGGCTGTGCATTCTGCCTGCTAGTGCTCCCTGCCATATGAAATCAGAAATAACAACAACCCAAAGCAGGATACTAGAAGAATCAGTCTGTCTTCGTAATGCATGTGTTGAAGTGTGATCGTGACTTTCAGTTCCATCCTCTCTAATAGATAGCCTCCGAGGCTACGCCTACACTTTGCCTCCTGTTTGCTATTTAGGAGAAGAAGAAAATTGTGTCACACAGAAAAGCCATGCTTCAGAAAATGGGCTTGCGATAGGTGGCTGGCCCAAAGCCCTTCATTTTCTTCATAGAGGAAATGAAATTGCTTCCAAACAATCACCTCACAATCCCTTCCTTTGAATGCTGATGTTGAACATTTGCCATAATAATAAAAGATCAAAACCCCAACCCCAGCCTGCAGCAGAGGGGGGGAAAGCCATCTAGTCCAGGGGGAATGGAGTTTGCAGATATTGTGGGGTTTGTTAACTCTCACCTGCCCAGCCAGTATGGATAGTGACTGGGAATGACAAGTGTTTTTAATCCGCCAAATCCTGGACGACTACAGTTCTCTGCCTCTCATCTAAGCTAACGTCTTGGCTCAAATGCTTGTCAGCCAGATTTTCTAGGAGACACCCCCCCAAAAAAAAACTGTCTATGAAGGTCTGCTTCATAGCAGTTATTCTCTCAGTGGTGGCCACACTTCGGCCCTCCAAATGTTTTGGACCACAGCTCCCACAGTCCTGTGTCATGGGCAATACAGGCTTGGAATTCTGGGAGTTGTGGCCCAAAACATCTGGAGGGCCAAAGTTTGGACACCCCTACTCTAACTGGTATTCAGAGGTGTCCTGCTTTTGAACCTGGAGATTCCATACAGCTGCCATGGCTACACATTGCTTGTTGATCTCTCCTCCATGCTTCTGGCTGTAAATCTCTGAACTCATAAACCCAAATATATGCACCGGTATTTCCTAACAATTTATTTCACCTAGCTGATCTGAATATTTGCTAATGTGTGGTAACAGCTGGCACTGTTGTGCTGCTCTTCAGTCTGCCATATTTGTGCACTACAGCTTTCTCTATAAAGACAAAACCAACATACTATTTATTTATTATTTATTTATTTTAGAGTATTTTTACCCTGCCTTTCTCCTTGGAAAAGGACCCAAGGCATCTTACAGTAATGAGGGATAATATACAGTCCAATGCAATTAAGACATGTTAAAGTATTGAGAACAAGGAATTGAGGAACATCTTACAGCATTAATAGACAACATTGCATTAAAGCTACAAGGTTATAAGTAGTTATAAACACAAAGTCTATGTGAACCTATAGAGTCATATAAAAGACACAATGGTAGTCTATCATTCAATGAAAGCTTGCCTGAAAAGAAAGGTCTTTGCCTGTTCTCGGAAGGACAACAGAGATGAGGCAGTCCTGGCTTCTAGTGGGAGGGAGTTCCAGAGTCTGAGCACAGTAGTCAAGAAGGCTTTTTCATGGGTTCCCACGAGACATACCTGTGAGGGTGTTGGGATGGAGAGAAGGGCCTCTCCTGATGACCTTAACATCCAAGTCAGTTCATACTGTGAAATTCGATCTTTGAGGTAGCTAGGACCCAAGTCTTACATTGCTTTGTAGGTCAAGGTCAGCACCTTGAATTGTGCCCGATAGCTGATTGGTAGCCAGTGGAGCTGCTTTAATAGGGGTGTAATGTGATCTCTTTACCCCGCCCCAGTCAGCAGTCTGGCTGCTGCATTTCGGACCCATTGAAGTTTCCTGAGATTTTCATCAGTAGTCCACATAGAGTGCATTACAGTAGTCTAGCCAATCCTCTTTCTTTAAATTTAAATAAAAGAGGTTTATGGGTAAAAGAAGCCAGATCTTACCATATCCTCTTGATTTCATATGATTTTTAGCATAGAATCTTTTCCAATCACCATAAAATCATCCTCCATGCTGATATATCTGACAGCCCCTCTCTTCCCAGACAGACCACTATATCTTATTGGTACATCATTCATTCTTAGGTTCCACCTCTCTGGACACAAATTGCAATTTCTAACCTGGTATCTTGACTTTCTAGGATAGTATTGGTATATTCTGACAAGGGAAGATGAAACATTTAAGCCAGACTTCATTAATGGTGTTTTATGACAGAATGCTTTTGTTTTGTTTTATAACCTTACAAAATAGTGTGTTTTTGTTTCCACCTCTTGTTTATAAATTACTACCCTAAGCCAAAAGATTTCAGCCACTCAGTTAAAACAGTATTAACAAATAATATTCAAATGCTCAAATATTTTCTTAAATCAGAAATACCACTAATCAATAAAGAATTCAAAAAGAAGGAATTATGTTGCAATTCAGCAACTAAAACACCATTTGCTTCCTTTTCAGAAGGGGGAAACCAGATCGCATTTGGATGTTACAACAACAACCCTATTAGAACTGCAGATCTGGAAGGGAGTCTATGGATTGAGTCCAGCTCCTGTTAAGGAGGCACAGTGCGGAATTGAACCGCCAACCATTGGATCTATTTCCAAATATCCAAGCCACTATGCTATCCAGCAACAATATACTTTCTCGGTCCTAACTTTCATTTTCCCAGCTGCATTTAACAATGTGCCTGAAGTTTCAGCCCAATTTTTAAGAACCACATTGTCATTCACAGTAATTTGTTCTTTGAAATAAGGGCTGAAAAGTAAGAAGTGAAGGAAAATGCCGGTGTAGGAAGAAACCTCATAACCTACACTAGGAGGTTTTCTTTCTTCCAATATTACCAACGCTGTGTGGGAGCAGCCATGGTGCAGCAGCTCTCATACTGCAGCTGAGAATTTATATCTCTCATTAGACTTAAGATGCCTGATTCGTATAGACAATGAATGTAATCCCACCCCCAGTTCCCTAGCATCTTGGAGAGATATCACCACCCCAAGAATCCCCCAGCCAATATGAATGAGGAATTTTCAGAGCAGTCATCATCAAAATAAAAGTAACTTTTGTTACTAACTACTCCCCTCCCAAGGAAGAAAAACATGTGTGTGCCATGTGGCACAAACTCCTTCTCGACCCAGGTCAGTTTGTTATCAGCTTGACAAGATACTCTTCAAACAACACTTCTATAAATATAGGATAGGATAGCCACATGCAGGTTTTTTTCTGTCTTCTAGTAAGGTGGTGGTGATATGGTATCTGTGAAATAATGTATAAATGTTGCTTTATACAGCAAATGTTCAATCTAATATACTGCCCTTGGTGGGAATTCTGCAACTTGAGAAGAACTACTGAAAAAGATCCTCTCTCATATCCTCAACAGATGTGATACCGTAAATTTAGGGGGACACTGGTATGAACTGGCCTTAAGTAAGCCACATACTGCTGCTGTGCTCTAATCTTCTTTGGCAATTGTCTTCACAACCGGTTTTGACATTGTGTGACATTTTTTCTCTAGAAGTCGCTTGCCTCAGGCCCTCCCTCCCTGTTTGCCAGCCCTTAGTGAAGCATCCTGAGTTTGTCATTGGTATTCCTAGCACTTGAATGATGTTGTATGACTCAGTTGATGGGTGTCTCCCGTGCCCTTTTCTCTTTGTCTTTGTCCATCAACTTGGGCTTTCATTTTCCCATTACTGTATTTGCAAGGAACACGCTGTTCTGTTTATATCGATTGCTCTGTGCCTAATCTGGCTCTCCACGCAGTCTGACGGATTAGTCCCACTCCATGAAGGGGCTGTTAAACCATAACCTGCCCTCTGCCCCACATGTGAAGGATATACTTCTTCACACTAACATTGTCTTCTTTACATACACTTAAGACCACTTTTTAATTGATTTCCATCGTTTTCTTCATCATTATTAACAGTTTAACCTGCACCTTGCCTCCAGTGAGCTCAAGGCGATGTACATGACTCTCCTCCTTCCATACTTTATCCGCACAATGCCCCCGAAAAGTAGGACAGATTGAGAGAGTGTGCCTAAGGTCACGGTGAGGTTCGTAGCTGAATAGAGGTTCAAACCCAAGTTTTCTTTTAGATTTTATTGAATTGAAATTGAATGCCTGGAATTCAGAATAAAAATTACACCAGCACAAATCCGTCATCATACATTTCAGATGTGAATTGTCATAAATTAGGAAGTCAGCACCGGCATTTTGCTGTTGGGCATTTGGGTCACACTGTGAGAACCTCATGTTCTGTGCCACACAATATTGTGCAAGGACTAGGAATACCAATGACAAACACAAGATGCTTCCCAAAGTGCTGGTAAAACGGGAGTGAGAGTATGAGGCAAACCACCTCTGTGATAACTTCTTTGTCAGACTGTGGCAATTCACACCTGAGATTTACACCAATGGATTTATGCAATTACCATAGCTAATAGTATTCTGATTATTGTAGAATTTCATGATCCCTTTATTTATTCTTTGCTATGCTTAGAGATGGTTTCACTGTTTGGACCCAGGTAAAGTTTTGAAGAAAACTAATTCCCTCCCTCCCTCCCTTCCTTCCTTCCTTTGGATTTTATACTGCCCATTTAGTGGCATGCCACTCTTCTGGGAGGTTTACATACATGAAAGCACTCACTCCTCTACTCATCAGACACATATTCCAAGCAACCCAAAATAGCCTCAGTGTTGATGGAAGACAAATAAAAAATAAGTATATATCCTGGAGCATATCCTGGAAAGCTTCTCTGGAAAGGTGAGTTTTTAATGATTTTTGAAATGCTAGGAGGGAGGGGACCTGGTGCACTTCCACTGGCAAGGCGTTCCATAGTGTGGCAACCAACATCAAGAAGCCTAATTCCTTGTCATACATTTCCTCCCTTGGGGGAGCAAACAACAGCATCAAAGCTTGAGGGGAGTGTGTGGCACAGGGAAAGGTGCTCTGATGAGCAACAAGGTCCCTTGAATTATCAAATTCATGCAGGATAGGACAGTTGTTATCTGAGCTTCTAACTTCAGAGGCAATATACCTCTGCTAAGAGCAGTAAGAGGGAGGCCATTACTTCATGCCTCCTTTGTGCACTTTCCCAATGTCAGGCTGGCTGTTGTGTGAACAAAACTGACATCGGAAAAGTGACAGTCTATCCAATCTTAGGACTAAGGTTGAAAATTGGACAATAGCTTCCAAGATCTCACAACCAACATGGCCATGGTAGTCTGGAAAAATAACTTTCCCAGGCTCTGGTTCAGACGGTGGATAGGCAGCTTGTTTCACTCCCCTGTGTCAGTTATTCTAATTGAGGAGCCAGAGCAGAATCATCACTGCTCAGGTTAAGTGAGATCTTATTGTTGTCTTTGCTTTCCTGAACATAATTAGACTGCCAGCACTAGTGCCATCTGGGATGCTGAGCTGCCTTTCAAGATCCATATTTCTACAGCTATGAACATCCTATAAGCAAATGTTCTCTGTACTCTTGGATGAACATACATCTTTTCTGAGCTTCCTAATCCACGCAATAGGAAATGTGTTGATATAATCTCTTTATAATTAATACCTTCCTGGTTCAATCTCTAAACCCAAACTGTGACGAGAAGTTAATCTTGTCTATCTACATCACATCTCACTAGACGACTGAGTTGGGAGCCCCTACGTACACTCTGCATTGTTCAGATCTAATTAGTATGAAATGAGTTTGTCATGGTTTAGTCAAGTGACAAAGGGCACTGTATACATTGCAGCTTCCCCAGGTATCACTTGCATAGAGTCATGAAGTTGGAAGGGAACTACAGAGCCATTGAGTCCATCCCCTGTTCATGGGGGTTTCTGTGTTTCTCTTCTATCTCTAATATTTTAGAGTACAATTTGTTTTATTTCCCTTTTTTCAAGTCCTGACTATGCTTTCCCCTCCACTATCTTCCATTCTTTTCTAAAGCATTCCTTAATTTGAAATGGCAGTTAATCCAGCCACTTAAGTTTTACTATGACGTTTATCTGACGTGCTTATAGAGGAATGGGCAAAAGGGGCCACATGCCCACAATTAGGGGAGGTTTACAAGCAGTGCCTATGTCACCTCCAGGCAAATAACTAGTTTATTGCTTTGGCGGTTACTTCACATCCTTCTTTGTTCTGCGTCTAGTGTTGTACTGTGACAGTGTTGGTAGCGATCACATGGTTTTGTCCCTGTTTCAGTGTTCCCATGGTTGTGATAACTTGTTTCGTGACAAGTGCTACCTCACGGTCTTGTACCGTGACAAACACAGCATTTGTCTAGCTTCCTTTTTCTCTTTGGGGGGGGGAGCTTTAAAAATATTTTTCAATATTTCCAATTATTGGTGATCATGCAGCAGAGTCAAATTTTAAAAAAATACCCGGACACAGTTTTGTGAGAGAAATGAATGTATTGTTGCATGACAGTTGTTACTACATGGTGTCTTGTCTCAGAACAGAAAGCGGGAACAAATAGTGACAACGGAAAACCATACCCCTGCACCAAGTACAGTATTGTCACACTTATCACCCATTCCAGGGGCACAACTGAGACAAATATCAGTAGTTGTGCGACGGACGTGAAGTAACATTTTTGTACCACTCCTAAGCGCAACACTAACAGAGACAAAACAGACATGAAGTAACCATCTTTGTGAGTCTTCTGTTCTAGAGTTAGGGCCTGGTCACAGAGCCAAAAGACCTGGGATTTGACCTGTGTAAAACAAAAAACAAATGGAGTTTCACATTCACACAATGAATTCCAAAGAGCATTTTTATTTTCCCCTAACTTGTACAATTTTCTTAGGAAATGAACTAAAATAAATGACCACCAAAGGGGCATTTATTCTAGCACAACTATTCTTCAACAGTTTCAGGCCACTGTGAACCTTACAGGCAGTTTTAAAAGGGAGCCTCTCAATCTGTCCCTGATTTGAACGATTTAGCCTTCCATATTGGTACATTAACAGAAGGTACACAATTCAGGTACTCAGTAGGAACACAGGAAATGGCTCAAAATCTATGTGACTTGAGTCAGCTAAAGGTAAAACTCCACATGGGGGGTTGAGAAATAGGCCTTTAGAGAATGGAGGTGGGAGGGGGTTAGGAAGATATCACCAATCAGACAAATTCTATCATGTAGCTTCCCAGACAGGAATAATGTCATCAACAGCAGCAAAGTGCTCCTAATTAAGGAGCCCTGCTTTAACTTCAGGTTGCTTGCAACTTTGTCTCATTTTGTATAAGCCCTGTGCAACCAAAAATCAAAGCAAGTGCTCTTTAATCAGCAGAACACTACTATTGCTCCTGACATCATTCCCACTATGATGACACAACTACACAACAGGATACTGGGCAGAGAATACACATTTGTCTTACCAGCAAACATAGTTGTAATTCACTGAACATTCTTCTTCTTTATATTCCCTGAACATCTGCAGAAGCAACCTTGCAATGTGTGTCTAAATTAAGCAGTTTTTTAAAAATGAAACCTTTGGAGGCTTGGTTATAGTTTTCAACCCCCTTCATCCAGCCTTGCCGCTATGCTGGCTGGAGGATTGCATGGAGCTATAGTACAAAGAGGTCACTCCTCCAAACTCTGGGGGTCTCCTTCTCAAACCTCCAAGCACATTCCATGCATGGAATGAAGCATGAATCAAAGGGCCTGTCCACATTGACATATAGATGTAGTACACATGGATCACAGATGACATGGTTTGGAATTTTTAGAAAACCACTCATCTGAAAATGTTTTTTACTTAGAACAACCCATACTTCCCCTTTAAGAACCGTTGTAGAACCTTCAGGCCCAGAGGTAGGGCATGCATTCTTTTTGGCATGCCCATGGTTTAGCCTGTGTAGCCAGGAGACAACAGCCTCCAACCACTGCAGATTGTGAGGGAGAGTTTGGGAGAGAACAGGGGGAGTATGAGAGAAGGGAAGTAGGGAGGGGGGAAAGGAGAAGAGGGGGAAATGAATAACACCAACAGAGGGATAGAGGAACAAGGCTTTAAAACATCAATTCCTCTGATCCTCCACTGAAAATCGGGGGAAGCTCTGAATTGACAGCTGCGTAACTGAATGGTTTAGGTCTCTGGCTGCAGAGCCAGAGATTGGGAGTTCAATTCCCCACTGACCCTCTTTGACTGAGCTAGCCTGAATGATCCATAGGGTCCCTTCCAGTTTTGTAATTCTAAGGTATACCAGATATACACAAGATTATTGGGTTACAAGGGATTATATGATGGTTGGATACCAGGAGCACACCAAAGGGCACAACCCCTCCCCCCCAACCGACACAGACCCTTTGTAGCCCAACCCAACCTACACGCAAAATGGCCACTCCAGACAGGCCCAAAGTCACTGTAAGTGCTCTAAATTCTCAATGCCAAAAGAAAGCCAAATGAAAAGTATTTTATCAGTACACTACAGTCCCACACCCCTGTACACTTCGGTTAGGGGCCTCTCACCATATTCAACATTTAGTTCGCCTGGATAGGCAATTGCTTTTTCATAAACTTGATTCATTTCAGTCACACACACCTCCAAATTGCCACTCTGTGGTGTCAGATGTGGGAGACCATTCGGGCTGACATCCTGCAGTGTGTACTGCTCTTAAAGGCAAAGCTTGACTCAGATCGGCTTCTGCCCGAATAGCTCCTTAGGATTAAGCCACCTATTAAGTTGAGGCTGAGGTCAAGCTGAGCCAGACATAAATGAATATGTCTGCAGATGTCCCCTTCAAGGCTTAGAATGCACGGGGAAGCTTGACATTCCCCCTAGACGCCCATGTAAGGAAATCAGCTCAAAATTGCCATGTAGTGGCATACTTTTGATTGTATAACCATTAGTGCTCGGTTCTCTTTTCTCTTAATGAAATCCAAATGGGACACACAAGTAGGGCTGAAGATTAAGTAATTAGACAGCATTAAAACATTTGAAGTACAGGGTCGCCGGGGAAGGAGTACAGGAAAGAGAGGAGCTGTGGGCTGCCTGTCTGTCAACTGGAGAATTATAAAATATTCTCCTTTCTCACAGCTTGGTGGCTGTAAGGGAAAGAGACTCACTGTCCCTGTGTTCCTTATTACCTCCAGTCTGGAAAGAAGAAGCATCCATGGGTGAGTAAAACTCATGCTAAATAGAGGCAGAATATTTGTATTTCTTATGTATGAGATCTTTTTTCCCCTCTTTGTGCTGTAGAATCTTGAAAATATATATTGCTATGTGGCATGTGCATGAGCACGCCCACGCTATTCTGTTATCTAGACAAGCAATTTCTTACCCTGATATTGTTTTACTTTATACAAGAGCTTTCACAGATCAAACAGCAAGTCAGTCAATCGATCCTCTTTTAACTGATTATACTCTTTTTTAAGTATCTATTACCAAATATGCTGAGGAACTGAATCTGTGATCTTTCTGATGTGAAATGCTTTTTTTTTTTTTTTGCATAATAAAAAAGACACACATTGGAAATAAAGACTGTTCGTAACTATTACTCTCTGTTTATATTTGATCTACGGTAGTACACAAAACCAAGGTAGTTTGAATTACAGTGTGTTTTATTTTAAGCCCCAATTAACCAGTCAAACCTATAGCTGATTAAGCTGCTAATTGAACCTTTCACCTGTACTTGCCTTAGGGTAATAGTCACTTTCATAAGCAGAATGATTAGAATGCCTATGTAAAACAAGTTGGCGCCTGTGAGCCTAGCAATGTAATACACTTTATAAAATGCAAATAACCCAGATGCTAAGTTCAGCCTCTGCACCGCAATACAACAGATCTTTGTTATCCATTTCTTGACTGGGGTGGGGTTAGCGGGGATGACAAGGCAGCCGTCACAACAAAGGCAAACTTGTTGCAAAACATTTTAATAGGGATGACTGTCAGAACATTGAGATTTATAAGTACTGTATCACATTAAATATTACCCTAGAATCAAGAGGGAATAAAGTGGGCAAAGACTAATCAGTCCAACACCCGTTGCCATATATTGGCAGATAAAAGACTATGCTTTAGTTGTGCCTTACATTTCAAAGACACTCACTTGGTAGCTGTTCCCTTGTGACAATTCACTGCATCACTCGATCTTAGAATGGCTCCCTAGTGCCTGTTTTGAAGCATGAGTGTGCTGCTGATCCGAACACGGTTAAAGCTGAAATATTGAACTAAATATGTTTTCATCATTCTCTGTTGTGTAAGTCAACCAAGTATCTGGGTACAATTTTTTGAGTGATGCTAATAGTGTCTCATGCCAGCATCTAAAGCCTATCTGAGTGCTCTCTTGTCTGGTTGCTTGCAAATCACCTAGATAGGGATTCAGTCTAGGGATGGCACAAAATAGGGGGGAAATGTGTTTCATTTCATTTTGTTTCATTCCCCCATTATTCGTTTCACTTTGTTAGAAATGTTTTTTTTTAAAAAATCATATGAAACAAAACAGTAACAAAGTGATTCGTTACTCTATCCAAGCTGTTTTACAGCAAAACAAATTGGTTCATTTTAAACAAAAAAAAGTTGTTTTATTTTGTTACTAACGAAACACTGCTTCCCCATTCCATTTCGCTTTTTGTTAGCTACAAAATGACAAAACAGCATTTTGGGTTTTTTGTTTGATGCCCATCCCTGATTCTGTCCAGGGAGAAGTCCAGTGAACTGTTCTCATGATGACTTCCAAATAGACATGGGCACGACTTGGCGAAATTGTCGTTTCCGTTTTCGGATATCGTTTCCGTTACGTAACGGAAACGGTAACGACAACTAAGCTGTCAGAACTTGAACTCGAACCGAAAAAAGAAAAATTGGGTCTGATTTGTCGTTGTCGTTCCTGGAATCGCGCGGCGATCGCGCAATGCCAAGCGGCACAGAAAAAAGTTTTAAAAATTAAAAAAAAACCGATTCCCGGCCAAAAAAGCAGGCGAAAATATGCCCGCCTGAGGGCACCTACCAGAGGGGTGGTTTCTGGGGGGGGCAGCCTCCCCCCCTCCAGTCCTGGGCTGCTAGTACCGGGCTGGGAGGGGGCATCCTCGGCGTCTCCATTTGCCATGCGGTGCGGGGGGATCCAAAATGGCGTCTGCAATTTTTTTTTGAAATCGTGGTCCAAAAAACCACCAAAGCACCACAGAAACATGCAAAAAATAGCTATTTTAAATGCTTGAATTTTTACAGTAGCAGCAGTGGGTTTTTTATAGCAGTAAAAGGTCGCACTGATTT
Organism: Phrynocephalus guinanensis; assembly: GCA_037367245.1. Lineage (NCBI taxonomy): Eukaryota > Metazoa > Chordata > Lepidosauria > Squamata > Agamidae > Phrynocephalus > Phrynocephalus guinanensis. Next base: position 24,374,322 of record CM074735.1, on the reverse strand, counting down.
TTTTTATTTATTTTTTTATTTTTTTACACCTGCGCAATGATGGGCTGGCCATGGGATGGGACCATGCAAATTTTTGGACCCATTCTACCAATCGCATGGCCAGGTTTTGACTGACACCTCTGGATGTGCAAGAGAGCATAAAAAGCCGAGGCACTCCCAGAAGAGTCACAGTCCGGGCTTGGATGTGGGTGGGAGAGGGCTGTGTGTAGCTGGCTGCTGTGCTAGACTAGTTTCGATTTCGCGGAGCCTTTAGATTTCAGTTAGGCAGGCAGGGAGGGAATTGATTCAATTGAATTTTTAGGAAATAATAATAATTCATTTCATTCTCTGTCTGCTGTGGGGAATAGCAACGCAGTTTATTCTTTTTTATTCTCCTGCAGTTTGTTAGGATTTCTTTTCTGATAGTGCTTCAAAGGTGGGGGGGAGGTTTGAGTGGGAGGGGAGGTGTGGATTTATTTTAAAAATTTCATTTGCTTGGTGGCAACTGGCAAGCCAAGGTCCTTTCATACCCTGCCTGCAGCTCTGCTGTGGGTGACTCAAAACTTAGGAATACTAGGAAAGTCTAGGCTGGGTCATCTCAGCTGTAGTCTCCACAAGCACAAAATGCATCAATGAAACTTGAGGGTAAAGTAGCAGGGCATGGTTTCAATAAACATTGAAAGCAGCACTGGAGGATGTTGAATGGCCTGAAATGCCATTTGAATGCTGATCTGTCAGCCTCCATTATTTCGTGCCCGACAGAGTTGTCTGAAGCACAGTTCAGGCAGTTCAGAGGGCAAAGATTAACTGCTTCTGTGCTCATTTTGTGCAGAAGACAAAAAGACCAGTTAGTAGAACATCTTTCCACATGGCAAAGGAAAAAAAATCCTGCTATGCCACTTGCCGTGTGTAAGTGATCGAGTCATTCTGTGCATCCTCCATTTTCCTAATTTCCTAAATTAAACATCTTTGCAAGGAGGAGTACAATAACTACAGTAATTGGAGAGACTTTACATTTCTGTCTAGACTGCACCAACAGCACAGAGGTGCAGATGATTCACATTTCAGCTACATTAAGACATCTTTTGTTTTGCTTTATCTCGCCATTCATCCTTTTACTGATTTCTTATCACAACTTCAGGACAGCAAACATTTTCCACCTGGAATGCATATTTTCAATAACTGTAGTTATGTTCCATCTTTCAAACCCTACATGGAGGAAGGCCGAAATGTCTGAGTCTGATTCCATCTAGTGGTACAGCCTCAAGGCTTGCCCCTCTGCTGACATCATGCTGGATCAAGGCCAAGAGTGGGCAACGTCCCTTGTTCTGTTTTGGTAAGCTCCCAAGGAAGAAGGGCTTAAGGGAAGGCCTAATGTGCCTTTTGAATATTTAACATTGTAGTTTTGCCCTAAGCACATCCGATCTCACCTGATCTCAGAAGCTAAGCAGGGCCGGCCCTGGTTAGTTACTTGGATGGGTGACCACCAGGGAATACCAGGTGCTGTAGGCGCCTGGAGTAGGAACTGGCAAACCACTCCAGTAAGAAAACTCCATGGACATGGAGTCACGAAGAGTCAGTCACGACTGTAACGACTCAACACACATACAGTTTGGGGGAGATTACTACAATGTTGCTTTGTATTGACCAGAAAACACATTTAATTTTTTTTAAAATGTTTCATTAACTGAAAAAGTCCCCTTGCACTCCATACTGGCATATTTTTAAGAAGAGAAAAATTAGGGTCAGGGTTGTTAAGCCCTCCCAAAAATGGAAAAACAGTTGCATGCTCACTAGAAAAGGAGCTGGCTGGATAGCTTGATGAGTTTCATTTCTGGTTCTGAGGGCGGAGATTGAAATCCACACCATGCACCCCAGAACAGCCAACCTATGTGACCTTGAGCCAACCTCATAATTCCAGGATGCCCCTAGAACAGGCATGTCCAAACTTTGGCCTTTCTGATGTTTTGAACCACAGTTCCCAGAATTCTAAGCTTAGATTGCCAATGGAAAAGGACTGTGGAAGTTGTGGTCCAAAACATCTGGAGGGCTGAAGTTTGGACATGCCTGCCCTAGAAGAAGGGAATGGTTAACCCCTTATGAGTACTCTCTACCTAGAAAACCCTGGAAAGGGTTGCCATATGCCAGAATAGACTTGCTGGCACACACAACAGCTAGAAAGGACAAGGACTGAGCAGAGGTGCTAGTGGGCTACAAAAACCCACCCTTAATCTAGGCCATGATTGTCTCTTAGCCAGCACAAGTATGTTACAATTTCCCTGTTTTTCATAGTTTATGCAGGCTCCATAGTTTTTGGGGAGCACACACAGGAAAGCACACAAAAGACACTCATCGCAATCAGGTGACCCATCTTCCAAAATATATCTTCATTCTAAACTTTCAACAGATGCCGGGTTGGGTCTAGATGAAGTCAGCTGAAACTGGGTCCTACTGAACTCAGTGGGAGAAGTTACGGACTCCTTATGTACAATTGACTTAATATAAGGAGCAAAGTGGCAGCAGTGTAGTCTGGGTCACATACACTGGCTTTTCAATCCCATTGTTACAAGCATTGTAACAATGGGATTATTTTTAAGCCATTCAAGGTAATGACAAAAATGGATGCTTCACCTAGTGCTATGATGTGCGGCAAGGCTAGAGAAGGTATAGCCATCCAGATGTGGTTGGTCTGTAATTCTTCTTAGCCATAGCCTGCAAAGCCAGTGGTGAGGGATTTGGGGAACTCCAGAAGACCAATATCTGAAAGGCCACACCTTCTGCAGCCCAGCCATGCTTCCTGACATGCCCACAGCCTTGCTTAGATTGGCATCCGCCACCCCATTTAGATCCCCGAAACTCACCAAATTCTAGCAGTTTTCTCTTAGAAAGAACTCAGTGTTCATCTGAACATCCAAGACTTGATTATCCCTGTGCTATAATAAAGTTCACATCTTGGGCATATTGATGACAGCTTCCCCCGGGTAGCTATTGATGTCTGTTAAGAAAGAGCTGTAAAGGATGAACTTGGCAGGTGAAAGGGCCCTCTCCCTTTGGTTAATAATCCTGCATTGGCAAGTTGAACAACTGCTGACGTTGGTTCCCTTGTAGAAGAGCTGCTATGCAGCCATTATTTGCTGTGGAAACACATTTTTAGCCTCATTATATCAGCTGAAAAGAGTCCATCAAACATTGTCGTTTTCTGTTCATGTGTTGGTATCTAGCCATCCACTTCTACTGCACTTAGAAGAACTATTTCAAAGTGTCATAGGCTACCTGTTCTTATTATGTCCTCACAATTCAGTCAGCACCCTCAGGGAAATGGATTGTGAAGACTCAGAACAGACCCCACAGTGCTCTATTCCAGAAGAATGCTCACCCTCCTGTTGTCTCGCATTAGCACTCTTGATATATTATTATTTTTTTTTAAAAAAAACATCTTTCAGCTCCAGCACCTGTTCTTCAGCTCTGTCCAGGGTGACTACTTGTACACACATCTCTCTCTCTCTCTCTCTCTCTCTCTCTCTCTCTCTCTCTCTCTCTCTCTGTGTGTGTGTGTGTGTGTGTGTAGTTAGAATCTTGATAGTCAGTTCAAGACACCTGGCCACCATCTTCCTTACTTGACTGAGGTGCATTATTCTGTTTAATATACCCCCCAAAAAACACCCAATAATAATTTCTCATTTTACATATTCATTTTTAATACAGACAAGTGGCTTCTTTTATCCTCTTTTTATTAGTGGATAATATTATTCTTCCTGGTGATGAGTGACTCGCCACCCTAGCTCTGTCATAGGTGTCACACCATCTGCTTCATATCTTCTGCCATCTCGTGCTCTCATGTCTCAATGATGATGTTCCACAGAGCCAAACCCTCTTGTGCGGGTCTGAATGTATCCCTGTGGTGTTCCAGAAGTTCACTTCTGTATAGATGCTTTCATGATCAGCCAGGCACACTTGAGTTTTTCCAAGAGAATATTCCCCAGAAGTGACTAGCTCTTCTGCAGAAGATTTGGAAGTGCACACCAGATACAATGGGCCCTTCAAGTGGTGATTCTGAAAACAAAACATATTGCACTAGCAGAGGAAACCCATAGATATTTGGGGAAATGCCAGTAGGTTATCTGCTCTCTACTCTGTTAGATAATGTCAGCAGTGAAGTCTGCAGTAGGGTCAGACTCATATACTTTCTGCCTGAAGAAGACAAAATGTCTTTAACCATTACACATTACAAAATCTGACCGGACTGACAGGTAAATCATACTGTATTTCAACACCAACATTGAGGCACTGTCTTCCACCACCTCTGATGGGAGCAAGCAATATCTTACAAAGCACAGAAGCCCAAGACACACTAAACAAAGCATCCTCCAGCGTTTAAAGCCTGAGGCCACCCCTTCAACTTGCCTGGTGAAGGGTTGGTTCTGGGGTTCACAACCTCACATAACTATGGTATTAACTCAACTTGGATCCTGAAGAAGCATCTTCTAGGCATTTGGCTGGAAGAAAGAAAGGATGCCTGTTGTAATATATTGTATTTTGCATTGGGGACTTTTTAGTAATAATTTTAAAAAAGCCCTGACTATGCTAAAAATAATAAAAAACACATAAAAAAGAGAAAAAGTAAAAGTAAAAAATGAAATGAAATTAAAAAATTACAAAACTTTTTTAAAAAAATTATTTCGTAATTAACAATATGAAATGGGGTGGGGGAAACAAATAACAAAATGAAATGCTATTTTGGCGTTTCATGCCCATCTCTATTGTATATGTATCAGGAAAAAAATCTTCCTGTGTTGGCACTGGCATTTGGGTTTTTAATGACAATTTCAGTCCTTTAAAACAAGCTCTGGATTACAAAAGCTTGTTTTGACTTAAAATCCACACATCCGAAAGTGTTAACTTGCAGCCAAACTTTGCTTCAGGCAGCTTCATTCCTCTGTTCTCTCCTGTTCCCTTCTGTTCTTGGACCACAAGATAGACTTCTGTGTGGTGAAAGTCTTTCAAGAATCTTGGAAGTCATTGTACATGTGGTGACATTTGCACTGATTCCATCACTAGGGAAACAGTGGAACTCCTGCATTTTCCTCCCAAAAGGTAACACTGCATGGGTCTACTAACAAACCAAGGTGTCGATCATTTTCCTATTTGTTAAAACAACATTTGAGGCAAGAAGACTTGCTTTTTGTATTGTTTGCAAAGAATCCACATGAGTTCAGCAACAACAAAAAGCTGGTCCCTCCCTCCCTTCCTCTCCTGCTTTTGCAAATAGTAAACATATATGTGTGCTCATATCTGGTATATACTGCTGCGTGTTTAACAGTTTACATAATCCATATGCTTTTGCATTTTTACGCTGTTGAACTAAATGTCTCCAAGAAGAGGTATGAATGTGTGGGTAAAACATTGTATGGGATCACTATTAAGTATTAGCTTTGAGCGGCCGTTGAGCCAAAAAATTCTCCCCAGCATACAGCTGGGAGAGAAATATAGCTGGTCCGGCACACTTTCCCTGCGTGCCTCTGCTTATCTTCCAATCTCCAGACACAGGGAACTGCAGAGTAGCTTTTTCTTCTCGAGATTTAGCGCAGCGGACTGTCTTCTGCCAGTGCTCAAGAAATAAATCAGTCTGATAGTCTGAGACAAACTACTGCCTAGTTTATTTACAATTAACTCATATATTTACATCCCGGACTACAAGCCGGCATGTCGGCGTCTTGCAACACACACGCTAGCAAAGAAAACACAGCTGAGCACACTAACTCTAAGAACTCTAACTCTCACTCTAACTGAAAGAACCTGGAGTCTTTATCTCCTCCAACATTTCACTGCGCATGACAACAGATTTGATTTTAACCCTGTAAGCACCAAATCTGATACTCCAACACCCCCTCTCGCAGTGAATGTTGTGAAAATCATTGTGAGTTTTTATTTTACTCATCCCATACCCAAACCTTCACAGAACTCTCCATGCTTCTGGAAACTTAATGGTTTGGTGGGCATTATAATTTAATTTTTGGATCACAACCAGCGTAAATCCCACTGAATCACTTGCTGAATGATAAAATCCCATTAATCCAATGAATCTGCTCTGTATTTCTACCACAGAATGTTTAATATTCATAGTTGAATATACAACTAACTATATATGTTTGTCTTCTGAACAGAGTCCCTAAATCTACACCTGGAACGTCTCAGATTTGGTGGAAGGGATAATGAAGAAGAAGAACAGATTCTGGAAAGTCTAAATGGAGTTCTCCAAGCTCTGAGTGAAGATAGTTAAGTATTACCAAAAGACATTTCTTACTGGCTCAGCCTGAACACTTGCTCACCCAGCCCCAAATTACCAGACTTCTCTACAATAGTGGTTTAGGACACAGTCTTCAGAGGATATTTTATTTTATTTTTAGCACGACTCTCCACACAGCTGGGTTCTTTCTATTAAGCCATTAACACAACATGTTGACTACTTCCCAGTGTGCTTTTTAAATAGAGGCCAGAATCTGATTGAATAATTATGGCAATGTGACTTCATAAATTTCAGCTATGATTTGCTACAAGTTCAGAAGAGTTGTAGAAATTTGGCAATTCTCTTTTATACTTAGCAGAACATAAAAGGATAAAAGCAATTCCTACAGTCAACATGACCTCTGATTTTCATTCCTGCTGGGTGGGGCTCTCTTCTGTGCACACATGCATGCGTGATTGACACCCCCCTGACAGATTCTAAAAAAACTGGAAGAAAAAAAGGTTGTGATGAGTGTGCGAGGGTGGAAAACCCCTGCACAGAGAGTGTCAGAGGTGTGCACAGCTGCGTAGCCACACAGCTCAGAGGGAACCTTGCCTACAGCACAGGAGAAATATATGAGAGAACAGAAAATATCCCAGTCTCCACTAGCTTGTTGTTCTAAATAGGCCTTTGTATATAAAAGGAAAAATGTACAATAGCTTAAGTAGAAAAAGATTTTTTTACTTAAAAGTTGATCTTCAGTTACAATCAGAAGGATAAAAGAAAGGTAAAAGAAATCCTCAACCTTGTAGGAGACCATTGTCCGTCATGCTGGCTGAGATCAGGGGCAGAGAAAGAGTATGTCTGCTTAGCTGAATGTCGTAGAGGAAGAGAGGGGACACACAGACAAGCAGAGGCAAACAGAGAGGAAGATGAGAGGGTCAAGTGTCAAGTGGGGTGGGTGGGAGGGAAGGACTTTGTGAACTGTCTAGTGGGAAAAGAGAGAAAGACAGAATCTAAAGCCTATCTACCTCCCACTTTTACTTATAGTTACAAAGCACGCAAGGTTATTATTATCCCAACAAGAACCTGCTGTAGATATTTGTTGATGTGTTGCAACAGCAGATGCCTATGCCAGCTTTTTAATCTGCAGGGTTTCACATCTGAGATTTACACCAATGGAGTACCATACATAGAAAGTGGAAGTGACTGGTTCCAAATAACTACTTCTTGCTGCAATGTTGCAATAGCTAAGGCTTGACTTACATTATTATTGTAACTCAGTTCAAGAACACTTCAGTCTTGTTGTCATGCAGTGGCACCTTTCCAGTTTAATGTTTGTGTCTTCTTTAAATGGTAGAAAAGGGATAACACATCGTTCAAATTCTGAGGAGACTTAGGCTTTATGAGAGCTAGTGAGATAGACACACATTGTGACTAGAAATGGGCACAAAAGGAATTTTTAATTCATTTTGTTATTCGTTATTCATTTCATTAGCTAACGAAATGAATAACGAACCAACCCATCAAAGAAAAATGAAACAAAACGATGAGTGGAGTCCTCCAGGAGTTCCCCTTATCTTTTGAAAAAAATAAAAAATAAAAAATAAAATAAAAAGCGGCGACCCAGCCCAGGAGCTGCATGGTCGGTGCTAGAAAATGTAAAACAAATTAAAGAAATAAAAAATAATGTCACCCACAAACAGGGCACGGGTAAGTGAGAGGCGCTGGCTGCTCTCAGCTTTGGGGCGGGGGGGGGGGGAGCCCCCTTTTTAAAAAATCACAAATAAATTAAATATATATATATATATATTTAAAAACGGGCAACCAGGGAAGCAAGCACTTGTCAGCTGAGAGGTGCTGACTCCAAGCCAACACATCTTAGCTATGGAAAAAAAATAGGCCCAGCATGGGGACTTTAAAAAAAAAGATCCAAAATAAAAAAAACCAAGTGCCAACCCAGCCCAGGAGCCGCATGGTTGACACAATAAATTCAAGAAAAAATAAATAAAATAAAAACAGTGGCAAGCGGGCCCCAGGAGCTGCACAGCTGGCACTTTAAAACAAACAAACAAACAAAAGTTAAAAAAAAGAAGAAGCGCTGACCTGGCCCCAGGAGCCGTGCGGTTGGCGCTCTAAAACAAACAAAAAAATCTTTTTAAAAAAATGAGCGCCCACCCGGCCCCAGGAGCAGTGCAGTCGGCGCTTTAAAAACAAAAACAAAAACAAAATTTAATGTTTTTTAAAAAAGGAGCACCGATCTGGCCCCAGGGGTGGCCAGGTCGGTGCTTCAAATTCAATAAAAACATAAAAAAATAAAACAGGCACCGACCCGTCCTCAGGAGCCGCTCGGTAGGTGCTTGAAGAAAAAAAAAAGAGGTGTGGCCCAAAGCCAGCGGCTCAAAAAGCCCCTGCCACCAGGGCCAGGATCGCCTGCCTCCGCCTCTGCCTGGTAAGTCGGTCCCGAACCGGTTCGGATCAGTTTGGGTTTGTACGAATTTTTTTTAAAAAATTCGTAAGAACCCGAACTGAACCGAACCAAGGATGGGCCTGAAACAGACGAACCCGAACCATGGGTTTTCTGTTTCATGCCCACCTGTAATTATGACCTGACAAAGCAACTTCCATGTACCTGTCATGCCCACTAACCACTGAGAGGTGGTGGTTGTGGCTGTTGCCAGTGAAAGACAGCAATAGCAGATGAACACTACTCGCAGAGTACTCACCAGGTTTGATGGCCTAGCTGGCATTCCAGGAGGTTAACCTGCTACTGCTGAGACTCCTTGTTCTATCCAATATATCCTCCCTTTCAGTCTGTCACTCTCTTCTTCTTCTTTCAGTTCCTGCCTCTTATTCTATTGCTGCTATGTTAGGCAGCCACTATTTGCTCTTAGTCTCTCCCTTCCTTCTCATCTGCCCAGGGAGCACATGCTGAACATTGAACCCCACTCTATCTGGTGTGCTGTGCTAGTTAGTGTCTGCCATTTTACTGCTTACACCAAGACTGGTCCTTTGTTCCTTAAGTTGGCCCCATGTCACTTCGATACTTGATTTAAGATGAAGACACACACACCCCAATCCCCTTCTTGCCTGCTGCCCATTTCACTAGGAGAGATAGTGATGAGAGGCCATTACAACCTCATGCTGACAACACCTGATGGTAGCATTCACCATTATGAGCTCAAACTGATGCTGAATCCCTCAAGGAGAGAGGCTGACTAGCCACTGTGACCTCTCTACTAACATTCCTTGCTTGAAGAAGAAAGACTAGCCATTTAATATGGATCCTGATGGTGCCTAAGTGAGGGAGATGAACTGTCTGAAGGACAGCAGCTGGCCTTCATAACCTCGTGCTGTTGCTTCTTGCCTGACACAGAACAGCCATGGTGACTTTATGATTTTGGTTCTTATCTGAAGGAGGCCATTCTGAGAGAGCCTGGCTATTTGGACTAGTGCTGAGTAGAGATGGGTACGAAATGAACTTTTGGTTTATTTCGCTATTCCTTATTCGTTTCGTTACCTAACAAAACGAATAACGAACTTCCCCCTCTAAGAAAAACTAAATGAAATGAAACGGAAATTTAAAGCTGTCAGTGCTTTAAAAATAAAATAAAATAAAATAAAATAAAATAAAATAAAAAGGAGTGCTGACCCAGGCCCAGGGGTGTCCGGGTTGGTGTCCTAAAATAAAGATTTTTTTTTTAAAAAAAAAAACAGCGCTGACCCAGCCCCAGGGGCCACACTGTCGGTGCTTAAAACAAAACAAATTAAAAAGGAGTGCCAACCCGGCCACAGAGGTGGCCGGGGTGGCACCCTAAAATAAAGACAAAATAAAAAAAAGACTGCCAACCTGGCCCCAGGGGCCACATGGTAGGCGCTTGAGGAAAAAAAATGAGGTGCTGGCCACAAGCCAGTGCCTCAAAAAGCCCCTGCCACAGGGGCCAGGATTAGCTGCTGCTGCTGCCACCATCTGGTAAGGACCCGAACCGGTTCGGTTTGGTTCAGGTTCATACAAATCTTTTTTAAAAATTCATACGAACCCGAATCGAACCGAACCAAGGGTGGGCCCAAACCAGACGAATCTGAACCATGGGTTTTCTGTTTCGTGCCCACCTCTAGTGCTGAGGTGTCTCTGCTGGAAGGGCATAACTGTCCTTTGTGATTGCTCTCTGATATTGAAGGAAGAGAAGAAGAGGAGAGAGAGAGAAACAGAGAGAGGCTGGTCCCCAGCCAACAATTTTGTTAACCACTTCAGCCGTAAAGGTGCCCTTTATGTTGTGGCCCAAACCCAGATTTCTCCTCTTTCTTTTCTTTTCTAACTTTGTCATCCTTTGAAATGCAGGCATCAATTCTTTCCAGGCAGGCAGAAGGCCAGCATCATTCTCTCCAGGTGCTTAGTGATATTCCTCTTTGTTTTTGCACTCATTAGCAGAGTCTGCTGGGCACTTATCCAATGAACAGCAGCTATTAAAAAGCAACTATCACTAGAAGATGTGGAAAGCTGCAATGCCTTCCACAAACAACAATAGAACATTTTTGTAAAAAAAAAAATCAAAACTATTTGTTACATATCTCTTAAAACTTTTATTCTAGCAACCCACATGTACTAAATGCATCCTGAACTGTCTGGTACTTGCCCCTAAAGAAGTAATTTTCCCAGTTTCCAGTTGGGAAAGTGTTGGCAGTTCTGCTAGTAAGTGTTCTTACTTATGTAAGAACTTATGTACTTCTTACACATGTAAACCTCATGTTTCTGTCTGTTCTTTGGCTGCAGAACTTGTGCACATGTAAATAAATTCACATGGGCACAAAATGCCAGCATATTGCAGCCTTACATATATGCCCATTCTCACACACAATTTCTGTAGAAAGTAAATTTAGCTGAACATTTTTGAGTTGCAGCATTCTTTTATTTGCAGGGGAGTGTCGTGATCAGATTTTAAAGATGGGTGGGACTCTTTGCTAGTACAGGGGAATTCTCCTTTCTCCTGGCACACAGTATGGATGACACCAGAAATGGCCAAATGATAAATAAATAAATAAATAAATAAATAAATAAATAAATAAAATATTAAATATCGATCGATCGATCAATCGATTGATCGATCAGAAAGTAATTGGATGTCAACTTCTAATTGTTGTTGTTGTTATTATTTAGCTTGGTCCTCCCATGCCTGATTGGGGGGGGGGTCTGCATCTGGGTGAGTTCATAAAAAAGAACTCCGTAGAAACAAAATGAAATCCTAAACGAAATGAAATGGAACAAAACAGAAGAAAATGAAAAATGAAACAAACTGATATTTTAGCATTTTGTGCCCATCTCTAATAAAGAGTGTAAAACAGAAAGCAACATGGACTGCAAACCAATGAAATGCATTCATTTAAAATAACATTTCAAAACTTTTCATACGACATTAGCTGAAAACCATATTTCATAATGTGATAAGCCAAAAATGGAGTAGCTCCATGGAATGAATTGAACTTAGGGCAAGGATAACTCATGAACTCCCTACTGATTCAATGGGGCTACTCTATTTGTGACTTACAACAGCTGCATTTCAGCCACCCTCAACGTCCAAGCAAGCTAATTTCTTGGGGTTATTTTCAAAAAAATAATCACACAATTACCTCTTCCCATTCCCGTGGAAGCATAAGTACAATAATACACAGACAGCTAATAATTTTCTGCCTTTTCAGGATGATATCTGGTGTGCAAGGTGGCCATCTCATGCAGGCTACTGGTAGCGCCAACCCTATGTTTGCCTCAAGTGAACCCCTTAATCATGTTGTCAGATCTGAAAGCAGCATTAAGAGAATTTAAACTAGCTTCAGGTATGGAAATGCCTGTTTTCATTATGGTTTTCACCCTAGAAAGCATAATAAAATAAAATTGTGTATCTCAGTCAGTATTTAATAGGAAGGATTTGGTGGATGAATTTTTATTTATTGAATTGCAGTTCAACTTTGGCTCTATTGATGTGGCACCAGGTGATTTTACCTGTAAGCCCTCACTGAACAGCTGCCACTTGGTCTTCAGAGGAGGTGTTTTGTTTGGTTGCCATAACAACATAACTGGGTCTTGAATATAATGTACCCTGCCTTGCACAGCAGAAGGGCAACATTTGACAACTGTTATGTAATGACATGTTCCGTAAAGCAGTCTAATTTTAAGTGCCAGTGCTGCCCAGAGCTTTGATAATCACATATAAAATAACTCCCAGACTCCCCTAGAGAGCTTGTCCCTTGGACAGCTTGACTGTGAGATTCGGGGGTGGGGGGAGCCACACAGACCATATTTTACAAGGTCTATTGCTGCCATTGCAACAGACATATTGACCGAAATCCTGTTGGTTAATGTAGTAAATTGCACTAGAGCACTCCATTGACTCAATTGGGAATTTGGTAAGCCAACCCCCTTGTAAGTCTCTTTTATTCAAATGGGCCTACTCTGTCTGATTGGCTTGAGCAGAGTAAGTCACAGTTAAAATAGGACCATTTGAATCAGTAGAACAGTGGTTCCCAACCTGGGGGCCGGGACCCCTTTGGGGGGTCAAATGACCATTTCACAGGGGTCACCATTAGCCAGTGATGGAAAAGGCACAAACAGCTTAGGTCTGGAGGGGAGGAGGGGGAAAGAGTGAGTTATAGCTTGATAGGTTAGAGGGGATGTCAGTCAATGGCACCAGAGGCTGCGATTGGCTGAGGGTGCCTGTAGAGGGATGTTCTCTATGACACCTGTGGCAGTGGCCTGCCAAAAGGGGCTTGTGGCCTCTTCCAAGCAGGGTAAGGGGTCAATACAACATGAGGAAACTGTATTAAAGGGTTGCAGCATTAGGAAGATTGAAAACCACTGAAATAGAACATTTTTTTCAGTAGGCATACTCTAGTGTTGTTTATTACACTAAGCAACACGAATGTGGCTGCTGTTCTTTTTGAAAAGACGGCAAAGCAAAAAAGAAGGCTATGATTCTTTCTAGTTTTTAAAAACCTCCCAAAAAAATTTCTGTACCCATGCAGTGACTTCATGTGGTCAGCATAAAATAACACTACCATGTCATTAATTTCTGCCCATATTAGTAGTGAGTGGCCTCTGTCCACTAGAGTGAAAGACAAGTTCATGAATCTTTTTCTCAGTAAGGAAACAATTGGGCAATGATGGGGACCCTTGCTCCTTACCAATGACGGAGAAAGGAGCAGTGCTGTAGCTAGCGTTTGGAGCACCCGGAGACAACGTCAGTTTTTTTCGCCCTCTCCTCCCTCCAACCGTGTCTCACCCACCCAGCAGGGGGGGGGCAGATCCTGGGGGAACAGTGGAGGAGGGGATGAAAGTTCTCTCCTTCTCATGCCCTCTTTGTGTGTCTCCTTTCCACTTAAGGCTCTCGTGTGTAAACCACACAGCATGCAGATAGCATCAAGCAGGTGATTTTTTTTCCAAACATCACCTCCATAGCATGCTTCCCCCTCCTCCTTTCCCCCGGCTAAGGCTTGGCAATTATTAGCCCGGGGAAAGGAGGAGAGGGAAACAGGAGATGGGATTTTTTTTTCAAAGCAGCACCTCCTTTGCACACTTCCTTCTCCTCCTTTCCCCGCCAAGCCTTAGCGGGGGTGGGGAGGAGGAGGAGGAGGAGCAATCAACAGAGGTGCTGCTTGGGGGAAAAATCACCTGCTTCCCTCTCCTCCTTTCCCCTGACTAAAGATCTCCAAGCTTTAATGGAGCAAAAGGAGGACTGTTGGCAGGATGACGTATGGCTTCCTCCTCCTGCTCCCCCTCCAGGTGCCCCCAGATTGCTGCATGCACCGGGGCAAATGCACTCTTCTGCCCCTCCCTAGTTATGCCAGTGGAAAGGAGGTTGCCCGTCAAATGGGAGCCCTGTGGAAAATGGCTGCAGTACAAGTGCAGGTGGGCTATATTAGTGCTCCACCTTGGTTGCAAGAAGTTACCAACTAAAGCAAACAAACCTACAGCCCTCCAGATGTTTGTACTACAATCACCAGCATCTCCATTCCTCGGGATCAGTGGGGGTCATGGGTCAAAAAGATCATGAGGACTAGAGGGTCCTACAGTCCCGCTTGCCTGTCCATTTTAATTTTATGTTGTTGTGATAAATCACCTCAGGGACAGGATTTTGCTGAAATTTGAGGGGCATCTTGTGGAAGGGGGAGGGGATTTTATTGGGCAGTCTCATTTCCTCTTCCTGGCCAGCAGCTGGCCAGCATGGATTGCAAAAGCTATCTTATATGCATCCAGGTGCTTATATGTGCTGGGTGAGATTTCCCCCCAGGAATGTAGTTATTACACCCTTCTCAGCATCTCTGCACCATTGGGCATGTCTATGCATGTGATGCATGAGTGGAAATCCTCACTGATCCTACAAAGTTTTGTCCTGAAATGTTGGATGCAGAATTAGTAAGTTTAAGAAAGTTCTCTATGCTGAGAAAAGTACTGAACTGCAGCGAAATAGATTTCATCCCGGCTGCTTCTAAAATATATATTTTAGAATGGCAACCATCTATTTAACCCCAACCCCTCACCCAGAACCCATTCCACACAATTGCTCAGATTTTGTGAGTCTCCGAGGAGTATAACTGTGAGGCATATAATGTGCATGTGGCATGCCACGGGATTCTAAATTCACGAAATAAATGGAATTAAGAGGGTGGCCTCAATTCCCATTTTTAAAATACTTTCCGAACAGTTGGAAACATTAATCTATGGCAGCCAAAATACTATAGTATACAGGTGAAATGTGCTGTAAGGCTTGTATAGTAATAAACATTTTAGCCTTTATTAAGATGCTACAAAAATGTTTTGGGTTTTTTTGCTTTTCATAGTTTTGTATTATTATTATTATAGTGGGAAATAATGCCAAAACCTAAATAACAGGTTAAGAAACAGATTTGGGGACTAATCTTAATTGCTTCATTGGCCTAATTTTGGCTATTGCATTTGCTAGCTATATGTTGATAGAAGAATAATATATCTGGGTCCCCTATTCAACCAGTTAACATGATACACTGATTCAGTCTCCATACTAGCATACTAGCTGAACAGACTGGAAGTGATGGAAGTTGTTTACTGTAAAGCCAAGTGAAACTGATTGAAAGAAGACAAAGTCATGGGGAAGATTTTTTTTAAAAAAAATGAAAGCAGAGACAAGTCAACCTTTTGCAGATGTTCAAAGGCAGTGTCTCCAGATTCAGGTCATAATGCTACGGGCTCTTGAGTAGCTGAACACCAATTCAACTTGACAAGGCAGATGTGTCTCCATCCTCATTGAACATATTGCTATCCTTAATTTGGAGAATCCATACACTTCAGGGTTGTCTTACTTTGTTGCTAAGGATGCATCCTTTCCCTGTTTTTGGTGGTTTATCTCTTTACCTTGAGTACTTGTACCTGGTAAATCCCTCTATTTGGCTTCTGTGTTGGTGCATGTTTGGTGATGCCTGTTAAATAGTTGGTATCTTTCTCTCCCTACTGACTGGATGACGGTAGCAGATATGTTTAATCCCCAGTGCAGTGGCTCCCTGCCTTGGGTTGACCAGATGTTCTTAGAAATCTTAAACAGCCAGTGGCAAAGGCTTCTGGGAGTTTTAGTCCAAGAACAGCTGGAGACCCAAGGCTGGGAAACACTGCTCTACTGCCTATAGATGCACATGGACACCTGCCACCTGCCACCTGCTGTTTAGCATGCTACAGTGCTTCAGGCTCATTGAGAATGAGTGATTACTCGTTACACGCTAATTACCGAGTATATCAGGTGACATCTGGAAATAGAAAAACACATACGAGGGAAGAGTGCAGTTGCAGTATGACATCACTTGAAAGTTTGCAGAGTGACTTTTTGCACATAAACTTTTAATTCATCATCAGGAACTTTTTCATGGCTGGCACAACAGCTCAGGGAGAAATAACTAGAGTACAAAGAATTTGCACAAGTTAAGTTCTCCCAGCTTCTTCCTAATCAGGGTCTAGATGGGAAAGCAGTTGGAAATTCTTTGCATGCCACACTGAGTAACAGAAAAGAAGAAAGGCATAACAGAAATCCTCTATGTATAAACTGTGTATAAGCTGTGTATAAACTGTGTATAAACTGAGGGGTATATGTTGGACCTCAGATTTTATAGGAGCTATACTATGTGCTTCTTCATTTTAAATTTGTGGAAGCAGGGGAAGGTTGTTCAAGCTGAAAGAAAAGCAGCTGGCAGATGTTCAGAAATACAATTTTATTTATTATACAATATTGTATGTAATGTTGCTTTATTTTAAAAACTGTTGGAAATGGTTGATACCTTTTTTCATTTGTGATGGAAATGCAAAAAGATACAAAAATTTGGGGAATGTATTTTTAAGAATTAAGTGATTATTAGAAAGGAATGTAGAGCCCAATTCTGAAATTGCTTTGTTGTCAATATTTGTTGTTAATAATTATGATTTTAAAACAAGAGAGTTGATTAAAAATTTATTGACAGTGGCTAGATAAATAATAGCTAGAACCTGGAAATCCAAACATGAACTATATTTAGATGAATGGTATAATGAAATATGGAATATTTCTTTAAATGATAAATTGGCATGTACTTTAAAGACAAAAAAGGAGAGTTAAAATAGATATCTTTTATTATATTCGGGGTAGATTTATTGAATATGCGCTTGTAAGAGATAAGACTAAAGCTTCCATGCAACAATCAATTCTGTTCAGGAGGGGAGGATAAGGAAAGAAAATAAAAAGAATAGTCCCACTGGTGCAGGGGTGCACTGTTGCTGATGGGTTTTTTATTTGTATTTTAAATTATATTAATGTGTAGCCCGCATACTGTAATTAAACTGTAAACCGCCCAGAGACTACTTGAAGTGGTATGGGGCGGTATATAAGCAGAAAACATTGCTTTTTGCTTAATTTCTTTTTTAAAAAATGTATTTTGTATAAATACATTTTTTTAAAATCTAGATTAAATTCTGACAAAGGAAGAGTGAAATGTGATGGAAGGAAAACCAGTAGTATAAAATGTGCAGATGGCACCATATTAATGGCAGAAAATAAGAAGGACTTCAATACTACCAACGAAGATTTAAAAAGAATGTATAAATCTAGGACTACAATGTAACTGTAAGAAAACTAAAGTAATTACTACAGAAAAACAACATAATCAAGAAATCAGAAGAAGAGTTAGACTGGGAAAGACAGTTATTACCTAAAAAGGATTCTCAACTGTAAGGCTCTTTAAGAGTATTAGTAAGAAGCCAAGATAAGGTCATCTACACTACAGTGTTCCTGATTATCATTTATGGATATGAAACCTGAAAAGTAAAGATAGCTGACAGGAAAAAAATCATTTGGAAATCAGTTGCACTAGACCCCTGTATCATCAGGAGAGCAGTTCCATGCCCCCCACCAAGTGGATACTGAAAAAATGCAGATAACAGACCTTATATACCAGTGGTGGTGGATCTTTGGCACTTGAGATGTTTTGGACCACAACTCCCAGAATTCCGAGCCTAGATTGCCAATGACAGAGGACTGTGGGAGTTGTGGTCCAAAACACCTAAGTGCCGAAGATTCGCCACCACTGCTATATACGGTACCTGTGAGGACAATAACAGAGGGTGGATGGCGACAACAAAGCTCAGCAAGAT
This sequence comes from Phrynocephalus guinanensis, assembly GCA_037367245.1. NCBI lineage: Eukaryota > Metazoa > Chordata > Lepidosauria > Squamata > Agamidae > Phrynocephalus > Phrynocephalus guinanensis. Next base: position 24,356,479 of record CM074735.1, on the reverse strand, counting down.
AGAGGGAGTTGCTTCAAGATGCCTCAAGATAAGACTGGAAAAACAAATCAGAACTAGACATTGAGAGTTTCTTTCTATACGTTTGTGAGTTGGGGTGTTGTGTCTGTGTTTTTCTCGCTGGTTTACACAAGTGGATAAAGAAAAGAACATTCATATAGTCTGAGTCAGGGAGCCAGTGCCTGAAGTGACCCAGATGGTAATGCAAGGTGAACAAAACTACAGAACAGTCCATTAGCACAGACCTCGTACAACATGTTAGCAAGCTTGTTGCAATCCATAATTCAAAAATTAGAGTGGCCGGGTCACCAGCTAGCAATCCTTTCCCCAAGGTTGTGACTTGGCTGCCCTAGTTTTCTATCACTGAACATTCCTGTCAGCCTGTCCTTTAACCCAGTTGTGTCCTTTCTCACCGCAGAGCACAGAACCTCCACCCTCCTTGCCGAAAACGATGTTTTGCCAGCTTTAGCCCGGCTTCTGCAAGGCAACCCACTTTACGCAGCAAAGGCAGCCCAGGTGCTGGCGGAGATTGCTAAAAATGGTAGGTAGCCTGGGAACGGATTCTTTGCAACTCAATGAATGCCTTCAAAATGGCAGTCTGTTCATTAGTCTCATAGCTGTGAAGGTTACTGTTGCCTTTCTGACTTGCTTGCAGTTCCTCAGAACTGGCAGACTGTATTTAAAAACAAACAAACTATTTCTCTGGGTTTTTGTTTCTTTTGTGTTGTTTTACACTCCAGTCAGCTAGATACCTCAGGGGTTTAGGCATCTGGCTGTGAAACCAGAAGTTTGGAAGTTCAATTCCCCACTGTGGGCCTTTTTACACGACCCCTAAGATCCGCTGGCCACTTAAATTCGGACCAGAGATCTTAGGGGTTCGTCGCTCTTCCTCTGTCCCCACCCCCCTCCGCACTTCCTGGTTGCTGGCTGCCTGAGGGAGGGAGAAAAAGAGAAAGAAAAGCATGCCGGTTTACCTCCGTTTTGTTCCCGGCAGCATTCAGATCTCTTAAAGGGGCGGGGCGCAAAAAAAGATCAAACAGGAGCCAGGAGAGCCCCGCACTCACTATCCTTACACCGGATCAAATATTTGTCACATCCAAAAAGCAGGTACAAGAAAACTGCTCTGGGTCACGCTAAAGTGGGCAGGGTCGCACTTAATTGTCTGCAAAGTCCGGAGCTGGCGAGTAAACATTTTTAAGGTCCGGACCTTGCAGCCATTTGCGGCGGAGCTTAGGGGTCGTGTATAAACGCCCTGTGTCTCCTTGGCAGGGGCTGACCTTGACGGGTCTCTTCTAGCCCTGCAGTTTATAGACGATTATTTACTTGTACTCACTGATGGATAGTGCTATCTCCTCGGGACTGGGGGCAGCCCATAGCCCCCCAGTGCATCCTTTTAACATGGGTGGGCCTTACAAGGGGGTTACCAAAAGAATGTCTTATCTTGTGCCTTTAAAAAAACAGGCAAGGCACAGGAGAGCCATTTTGGCTTTGTTTGTTTTTTGCACTTGCACAGATGGTATGCCAATCTGAGACATTTTGATTGGCAGCACATGGCAGCCACCACTAATATTTTCCTCTCCCCCTCCACCAACCATGCTTAAGAAACTGATGCAACATCTGAGGTATTGTAGGAAAAATAAAAAGTGGACAGAGAAATGGCCCCTGGCACTGTCTCCCATAGAGAATGGCCTGGAAGCATTCTAGACATTGATTTCTTCCCTGACATTTCCTGAATGAATCTATTTATAATCAAGATTATAAATCCCCTAAGTTTACAAATCCCCTAAGTAGACTTGAGGTCTGGTTTGGAGGCTGTGCAACTTTCAGCCTATTCAGCAGTACAAGCAAAGTGGCTGCATCTTGATATGAAGATCTATATTTTAGAGTCTTAATATGATGAGTCATCTATGGGCACTTAAATGCAGAGGTAGCAAATAGTAATTTTCTGGACTCCAGTTTCCAGGATCCAACAGCATTCATGGCCTTTTTGCTTGACCTTAAACAGAATAAATCCGTTCCTTGATTTTCTTGGGTTACATTCGAGCTATTTATTTACAGCTTGCTTTTGACTGGCACTGTCTTCAGGTATGGAGGCCCTGCTATGCCAGTGACCCATCTTAGGGTCTACCTTCAAGGAAAGGAGGGTAGAAGAAAAATTGACATTCTGTTTATAGTTTTCTTATAATCCCCCAGATTCACACACACCCCCATTTTCAAAACTTCCAGGGAAACAAACACATGGCAATCAACACTGGGGGTGGCCTTTTCTCCCCACAACAATGCTTCAGTTCAGAAACCACCATCACATTTGAGGGACAATGGGGGAGAAAATGTTGGCCATGTTGGCCTTAGGATTATGAGACTTGTGCCTCCGTCAAATGTTTCAGCTTAGAGTAACATCTGTGGCAATGTGAGAAAAACAAAAACAAACTGTGCCTTACCTGGGACTTGTCCCAAAAGAGAGTGGCATTTCTCCACTGCGCTCAAATGGAAATAGAGGTATTTGTATTGGCAATGTGTCCACTCCACTTATTTCATTTCTCTCACAGTACTTGAGTTAGATAACTGAGAATCATGAAGAAGGGTCAGTTTGATTTGAAGGCAGTGGGTTGCAGTATAGTCTTTAGGCTGCCTTGTTGGTATTAACTGCCTTCAGGTGGCCATAAGTCCACCTTTACATAGGGCAGTCCTCTATTTTATGAAGAGCTGTCCTTCTTTTGAATGGTGCAAGTGCCCCTTTTTGATGACATGTAAATGGCCACCATAACACCTCATTTATTTCCCTGGCCAAGCAGAGGAAGTAGAGGCTTTGATTATAATCATAATAATGTCTAATTTTAACAATAGTTGCACATATTACTCTAAAACCAGCAGGTGCAAATTTAATTGTATTATTCATGAAGAATGTCCTCCTTTTAGGTGTTTCTTTGTCCTATCTTTCCTCTTTTTGGTGATGGAGCAGCGGGCACGATGTTATGACTAGACAGGGTGGTCAGTTGTTCTCCTTTATAAGGAGCCATCCTCTGTTTGAATGGCCACCAAAGGACAATTTTCCTTTTGGAGCTATCTTCCACGACAACTATCTTCTCCATCTCTCATTTAACTACACAAATCATGACAAGAAACTCTGACATTGTTCATCCACAGCTAATACCTGGACAATACATTCAACAGGCACCCAGGGTTATAACCTTCCCCATTCTGGTGACAGGCATTGCAGTTCTGCTGATACTGTGCTGTAACAATCTATGTCCAGTTTTATATTCTTAAAATTGTAGCATCTTAGAGCAGCAGACTATAAGGGACCTTACAGAATCATTGAGTCTAGTTCATGTCAAGGAAGCACAGGGGGGACGCCCGATATTGGGCTCCACAGTCAGAGAAACTAGGCCACTGAGCTATCCAGCACTTGGTTGTACATATAAATCAGCAGAACAATGTTATACAGATAAGTTTTCCTTTTTGGTGATGGGTGTCATCCTTACTGGTGTTGCATAAGGGCTCATCCTATATGAATGCTTCTATACTGTGCAGTTACAATACTTCAACACCATTTTAAGTGTTGTACACTAGGACCCCCATATCCACTGGGGATTGGTTCCAGGCCTTCCCGTGGATAGCAAAAACCACAAATAAGAGAGACCACCACCCCCACCACCACCCCAAAAAACTTCTGTTTTGCAACAGTAGCTTGCTTTACAGCTGCTCTTTTGGGACAGTAGCTTGCTTTGCAGCTGCTGAATTATATATTTAATTTTTTTCCTCTGCCAACTGTGGATAACTGAATCAGTGGTTAATGAATCAGTGGATATGGGGGGTCCTACTCTAGTCCCATCCTTTAGGATTCTGGGTTTTGTACTCTGCTGAGGCAACATACAGTTCTTTGCTAGAGAGCTCTAGGATGTAATTCAGTGTAGTGCATTATAGCTACATAACCAAGAATTCCAAGTATCTCACCAACCTGAGATTCTGTGAAAGGGAGCCATGTCAGTTTAAGGAATAGCACCCTGCTGTAACCGTGTGCAGTATGCTTCATGAGTGAACTTAAAATATAGCCAATTTTTTACTAAGACAGACAGAAAGAGGGAGGATGATATTATCATATTCAAGAAACTGCTGGGTAATGAGTTTACTTTTTTCCAGATCAATTAAAAATCTGATTCAGTGGGATGGGAATCACAGATTTTGCAAATATTGATAGGCACGCCATGAGTTTCATAAACTGATTAGCCCACTTAAAAATATGAGCTGCTTTTCAGTTTAGAACATAGCAAGCTCACGTGATAATGGTTTCATCGCATTCCAGCACTGCCATCTGAATGAATCCAAATTTAGAACACCTCTGTCCTACTTTCGATGGCTTTGTTTCCAATTAAGAGTCCTATATAAGATTTCATTTTTTAAAAAAAATGATAATTCTGGGCTACAGGATCAAAACAGTAGGTAAGTACAGCCTGTTTCTTTTCTTTCAATAGAGGAAATGAAGACCCCCTGCATAGAGGCTGGACTGGTGCCAATCTTGATACTTCTCCTGGAAAGCACAGACCAAGACATGTTGCTTCATGCAGGCAGGGCCATTGGCCGAATCTGCTACGATAACAGTAAGTAGCTGCAATAAGGTGCAGAAAACATGTCAGTGAAAAAGAGGAGCCCTTTGCTGGAGAGCTGGAAGGTTTGTCATGAGAGAAATCTCTTGCATTAATAGCTGGGTCCTTCTGAATCTCTGCTTTGCCTGCTTTGTCTTTGTTGACTCAATTTTCATCAGGGTGAACCTCTGTCTCTTGAAAAGCCGTTGAGTCATGGAGGCATGGCAGAATGTTAAAAGTCACTTCTGATAAGTAATTGGTGGCCTGGCGGGGGGTGGAGGAGAGAGGATTACTTTTCTTTCTTGCTGCATAAACCAGTCTCCCCTTCGGGGAGAAAGGTGACTTAGAAATAAAGTTTATTATTATTATTATTATTATTATTATTATTATTATTATTATTATTATTATTATTATTATTATTATTATTATTATTAAGGTACTGCATCTGGAAAACCCTTAGGTTAAACCTTGGTAACTGGGAAAATGAATGAATAAAAAGGTACTAATCATTTTCTACCATAAAATGTCATATGCTCTTATATTTTAGCATGAACATATAGTTCGGCAGATAGGTAACTTGACAGGCAAGAAAGATCTCTGAGAACGGGAACCCAAAGACATGTGAACAGCAAGTGGTTCGTGACCATCTGTCTGAGAGAGGTGCTGAAATGGATTGCTGTCCCTTGTTGCTTGGGATACTTTTGATTTTAATGTTGTATTTGTTTGATTCATTTAAAATATGTCTAAACTTTATAATTTTAACTTTTAAACATTGTCTTTTGCTGAGGTCGGTTTGTCTTGGGTTCTTTTTAAGGAGAAAGATAGGGTAAAAATAACACAAAATAAACCAAGTCTCTCAAATATCTGAATTTCTGAAAACTCACAAAATGTGGCATGAGGCCCACACCCAACACTTACTTGGCTCATGGGCTGCTGAAAGGTACTTTACTATGGCCATCATAATAAATACGAACAGTCAAAACCTCAAAGCAAGGAATTTAGGTGGAGTGTTCATGAAATGAAACTCAGTTTTAAAGTAGCCCTTCTTAATGCTAGTCCCAGTGGGAATAAAATGTTTGAGAGGGCAAAGTGCATTTTGGATGTGTATGGAAGCCGTATGTGAAAAGTCTTTTCCCTTCAAGAAAGCAGTGTAAGTGGGAGAGGATTTTTCTACTGGGAATATCCACTCTCCTAACCTTGCTTGTGGTACTACCCGTGGCTAAACCCACACATGCCCATCACTTAAGGTTATATCATCTTTTTGTTTAATGGAGCACAAAGAGTTGACTATATGTTTGCTAAGGATGCCATAAGGGCTCAGCTGCTGCATATATTTTAAAACATATTTCTTCTATCCAGAGCCAAGGCAGTTCACAAAACTGTAACAGCATCCAGTATACCATCAATAACAATGGTAGGATAGTAATTATGTAGTGGTTGTATTAATCAATCAATCAATTAATTAATTAATCAATTAATTAATATTTTTACCCTGCCTTTATCCTTGGAGAAGGACCCAAGGTGATTTACAGTAATGGGGGACAATATACAGTCCAGTATATTTAAGGCATATTCAAGTTTGAGAACAGAGAACTGAGGGGCATCTTACAGCATTAAAGCTAAAAGAGAACATGAGCAGTTAAAGAAAAGAGTAAAAACTTCCATTATGAGGGATTATGAAAATATTGTGAGAATTATGAAAATATTGCCAGAGACAAGAAAAACAGCCCAGAAATATGTATTAAAAGTTTGTCATTCAGAGGCCTGTCTTTGCAGTACCTAATGGGCCATAGTGGTTCTCAAGAGATTATTCTGTGGCCTCACTGTTTCTACTTTCTTCTTCTAGATGACCTCCAGGAGCGGCTAGTGGGAGCAGGAGTAATCCCATCACTGATCAGGATAATGTCTGACTACCCAGACAATGAACCTCTTGTCCGTGTCAACCTACTGGCCCTATCCAACCTTGCAGAACTCGGTGAGTCCAGTATCACATTTATCTTTATCCTCAATGTCTTGGCAATGCTTTTTGCTGAATTTGAAGGAGACTCAGTTTTAACGATCACTCTTTCACCCACCAACATCCAGAGGCTCAAAGAAAAGCTAGTAAAACCCTTGTGCGGAACAAAGCAAAACCCCCTGTAACTCTAAAGGAGAGTGTTGCCTATATGCTATCACACTGTAAGGCAGTGGTTCCCAAAGTGTGGCACTGCCAAACCCAGCCAGGGGTGCCACAGAGTCCTCTCATCCTTCACTGCTGCCTCCCTCTTCCTCTCCTCGGCTGGTGGTGGGTCTTCCTGCCTGCTGGCCAGGATCATCCCTAACACCCTGCCTGTGCCTGTGCACAAATCTCAAGGCATACCACACCTTTGTCCTCAAATGCCCAACTGCATAGGAGAAGGGAGTCAAGAGAGCTGTAAACGGAGGAAATCTGGGAACCACTGCTGTAAGGTGTGGTCTATCTCTTTATTATGGTTATTTGTTTTATACCACTCATTATTATTTTTTATTTTATTTTATCCTTCTTTGTTTGGGTTAGTAGCAATCCAATGGTCCTCCTGGAGTAGAAGGATCAGCCAACAGTGTCATTATCCAGGAAACACCCTAATGTGTCATTTTGTTTTCCCCTTTATTTTATTTTATTTTATTTTATTTTGTTATTTATTACAAAACATATTTCCAGCCCTTGTAGCATTTATATAACACTAAACAGCACTCCAAGAGCAGGACTTGCAAGCAATGAAATGCAAAAGAATTACAGAATAGGAGGACACTGGTGTTTAAATAATATCATTATCCTTTATAGTTGGCTGGATAGCTCAGCTGTTTGGGTACCTAGCTGCAGAGCCAGAGGTCAGGAGTTTGATTCCCCCCATTGTGCCTCCTTTGGGAAGAGCCGGCCTGTGTAGCCGTGAGCAAAGTGAACAGTCCCACAGGGGCCCTAGAGGAAGGGAAGGGAAAACCCAACTCCTGTGAATTCCCTACCTAGAAAAAAGCTAGGAAAAGGTTGCCATAAGTCAGAATTGGAGGTGGGGATGAATTCAAAAATAAATCATGTTCTCTGACAAATTTGGCTGAATTGTCAAAATTTGTCAATTTGTATTCGCTCTCCATTCATTATAAATGAATACAAATTGATGATTTTTTGGTGATCTTTTTTAGTTTGTCAGTTCGTTGAGCTATAAAATGGGCTCCAATGTACCTAGGTATACCATATTTGGAACGAAGCACCCCCTGACACTCCTCTACAATCCCTCAAAGTTTGGTGGAGATTGGATTTTTGATGAGTTATGGACCTTCCAAATAGCCCCCCACCCCTACCAAGGAAAGTTCTTTCCAGGCACCTAGACTCCAGACATGAGAAGCTTCCTCTGACTCACATCTGTAGTCCTCAAACTTTGGTGAAGATTGGGCTTCCCCAACCCAGTTACTGAAGGGCACTTTCATAGGGACCACACTATGTGCATGTAACTCAGGTGTCTGAAGCCCAATCTTTACCAAACATGGAGGGCTTATAGGGAAGAGTAGGGAGAAGACCCTCTACACCAGTGGTTCTCAACCTGTGGGTCCAATATGTTCTTGGACTGCAACTCCCAGAAGCCTCCACCACTCACTGTGCTGGAAGGGGTTTCTGGGAGTTGCAGTCCAAGAACATCTTGGGACCCACAGGTTGAGCACCACTGCTCTACACCTTTGGTGTCTGTAGGTGCTTGGAATAGGCACTTTCCTGGAAGTCACTTTTTGGAGGTGCATAGCTCACATGTCTGAAGCCCAATGCTCACAAATCTTGTAGGGCTTGTAGAGAAGAGTCAGAGGAAGCATTCCTGAAAAATTGGGAACTCTGGATGCTAGGGGGTTCTTTTTAGAACATTTTAAATAGGACAGAAAACTATTTGTTGACCCATCAATTTGTCCCTGGAAATTCATCAATTTGTTGATTCATCGATTCACCAGCCCCGACAAATCATGATCAATGACCTTTTTTTAAAAAAAATCATCCCCATCTCTAGTCAGGACAGACTTGACAGCATGTAATTGTTATTATATAATAATAATATATGGTAGTGGGGTGGCTAAAAATATTGTAAATAGATAAATAAAATAAATACATTATTAATATAATTTATATCAAGATGAGCACTTTACCTCTCCAGCTGCAGAGGGAGCATTTCTATCTCCCTCTTCCCAATATTTCCAAAATCAAAACAGATGCTTCTCAATGTAATCTGGTAGAAATTCTTTGCACTTTACATCTGGGGATGCATACAAATTTAGTCTTTTTTTGCAGACACTGCTAAAGAGGCACTCAGCAAGACCAAAGTCACAGAGCTCCTTGTACATCAGTTGCAAAGGACAAGTCATCACGAGAAGACTGAAATCATCCTTGAGGTTCTACAGACATTAGCAGAGAACGGTGAGAGAACCTCTGCAGCCTTGGAGAATCAGCGGGTGGTGTTTGCTAGTGTCTTTGATCCATGCAGAAGTGATTGCTTTGATAAGCAGGAAGAGAGGAAACACAAAATGGAATCATTTCAAGGCACTTTTTTCATGAAGACCTGTACAGATTCCGGTTGCGTAAGGTTTAAAATAACCTTCTTTTTCTTTAGACATTCTTTTAAAATGTCCAGCTACCAAGATAGGTCCATTTTTCTGAACCATTTCTGGATAAAGCATTCTGGAAATCTGGTTGCATGCTGTGCTCAAAATAGATGACCTACCACTAGTAGCCCCAGTATTATGACCATCTTACAATAATGTGCATGGCTTCATCTGCTTCACATTTTACAGTTGGGGATTTCTCAATGTCTGGAAGTTGAGTCACGGCAAGTGGACTTCTTTTTCTTGAGAGATTGAAGCGTTTTGCTGCTCATCCAAACAGCTTCGGCAGTCTGAAGAAAGCTAGTTGCGAGTGGAGGACTCACAACTAGCTTTCTTCAGACTGATGAAGCTGTTTGGATGAGCAGTGAAACATTTCAGTCTCTCAAGAAAAAGAAGTCCAGTTGCCATGACTCAACTTCCAGATAAACTCACCTGGGTGACTGAGAATCTTCACAGGATTTCTCAATGGCATTTAGCTCAGCTACCTGTGTGCCTTCTCATGTTCTGGAGTGATCTCTGTTGTTCCATATTGATCTTACACAAGGAGAGGCAGCTGGGTGTCCTCTAAATGTGGACTACAATGTCCATAAACCTGAGCCAACATCGTCAAGAGCCAAGAAGACCATCAGGAAGTCCTGGGTAGCTTATCCCTAGTGTGCAGTAGAAAGCTACCTGTAAAACAGCAGATCAGTGAGGTGGGAAATTATGGCAGTTTAGCCAAAGAAGTGGAGAAAGAAACTCAAGAATGACTGTCAAACTTTGGCCAGTAGATTGTCATTGCATACATCCATTATATTTTAAGAGCCTCCAGACTTTTTGTTTTGATTAGATCACAGTATACATTAGTGGTTGATTCATGGAGCATGGTCAGCTGCAATCCAACCAATTCAGATTAATGACCTCTCTTACATGAGATGTCATGGTCACCTCCACCCCTGTTAGTATGCAACTAACAGGTAACACTGTATGCTGATATTCAGCTGATATTCATATAAACAGAATTTTTCTAAAAACAGAACAGACAAAGGTGTTGTGGTACTTTAATGACTAATTTATATTTATATTTATATGTCTGGGAATGTTTCCAGACTCTGTGCCCCTCCCAAGCCAGATGTTGATCCATGATAGTTCTGGAGATGATTTATTTTGTTTGCTTGTTTGTCTTGGTTTAAGCATCTAGGCTCGGCTCCTGCAGATGATCTTTGTGTGTCTCCATGGCTGATGGTTTCTAGGAGTTTTAGTCCAAAATGATGATGATGATGATGATGATGATGATGATGATGATGATGATGATGATGATGATGATGATGATGATGATGATGAGAGCAACAACTTTTCCCAGCTTTGATTTATAGCTTATTTAGACTGAAAGACATGAGAAGGAAGGAGGGTGGTAATCAGATATACTATGCCCAGAGTGATATAAGTGGCACTGAGATGGGAACTTCCCAGATGTTCTATCCCTCCCATTGAATATTATTCTATATTTTTCTAGTGTGCCACAGGGCAGGGTGCAAATCAGAGTAAGAGCCCCAAGTCCCATTCACATATTTTATCAAGACACTAAGCAAGAAGCTTTCAAGCTTTATCCTGACCTCCGCAGATATCCTGAAACTGCAGTTGACTAATGCTGGTATTCAAGACGCCGTGGTGGAGATCCTGCAGAGGCTCCAGGAGAATTCCAAACCAGAAGACATGGGCAGCTTAAAAGCCACATCTGATCTGATTGTGTCATTGCTACTCGGAGGTAAGAACGCAAGAGGGCTGAACAGGAGTCCTGATGCAAGAACAACATTGAGATTACCATCTGCTTCCTGCCCTTGTTACAGACCCACCGACAGTTGTTGTTTCGAGATTCCTGGAGAAATCTCCACAGGTGGCTCCTTGCTACAGGGAGTCATTGTAGCATACTCATTATAATCCCTGTGTTAGCTTCCAATGCATGCCTGGAGCACTTAAATGCATTTAGTTTTCAACCAGAGGTTGCAGGGAGAGGGCCTTCAGCCAGCCAGATACCAGATTACCATAACCTCTCACACTCTTGCTCTAGTATCATATTTCATCCTAATCTTGAAAGGCTCAGTATGTACAGCTCGACGTAACAAATCAAGGCAGAAAAAACCCCACGCTATCTACCATGACTCACAGCAGTTCTTTTAAGTCTCTCTCAACCTTGCTGTGCCTTGTTTGTTTGTTGTTTTGCCTGGAGAAGCTGGGGACTGAGAAGCAGGTTTCTTCAATGGCAAGTATGTGCTTTACCACATATCTGGCTGCACACCCAAATTAGACACATGTATCAAATTTGTTTCCTTCCCTTCCTCCAAGGAACTCAAAAGATTGCATGTGGGATAATGCTCTGTGGATAGTCTTGAGCTATGGTAAAGTGATTTGCCTGATGTTACCATACCAAGGAGAGTGGGTATTATGTAGCAAAGCGTGGTAACTATATTATGGACTCGGGTCTCCACAGTCTATGACAGCTTTTTCATGAATCCCAGGGTCAGATTTATGTACAATATAAGCACACTGATGTTATAGAGTAATTCTCCCCACACACACACACCTGGACAATAGAGGTACAGAGATTCACGGAGGATAATAGCTTCAGTTTCCTCCGAGCAGTGGCGTAGCTATGGGGGGGGTAAGGGGGGACATCTGTCCCCTGGCGCAGCATCTGGGAGCACCAAATTAGGTGTCAAACAGCTCCCCACCCATGAGCCACAAAAGGTGTGTTGTGGGTGACCTGCCAGGGCCAGTGTGGAGGGCTCCCTAGCCACCACTGCTGCCTTCTATGTGGCACTTTAGCCCCTCCACGTCCCTTGGGGGGGGGTATGAAAACTGACTTTGTCCCCAGGCACTGAATACCCTAGCTACGCCTCTGCCTCCGAATCCACCCCTTTCTCATTAACTACATCTTGTAGTTAGGATGGCCATACATAGGGAAATTATATTAAAATAATATACACTTTGGATGGATGCTAAGGGGCCTCTTAAACTTGATATAGGTTAGGGCCCGAGCATGTCTTAATCAATTCCTAATGGTCTAAAAATTGACCACAAAATGCTACAGCAAATTTGAGAAAGCAAAACGATTGCTCTGAAATAATTAGGAGATGCTGGCTTTCACAGTTTGCATCTGATTTTGGAGGAAGTGGGAGCAGAATAATCGCTTACCGCTCTATGCCTGATGGCAGGAGAGAGAGGCTTCTGTGTGTTCAGCAAGCATCCCAATATCCAGTAAGCCCTTGGTGTCCCTGTGCTGCCATGCACAGAGCTTCTCGAAAGCAGAAGGAAACAGATGGTCTGATATTTACTGGGCAGCAGGAAGGCCCTGGCATTTTCCAACCCATTTGCAATGTAGTTTTGGGTCACTGGTTATGTGAGGCTCAACTGAAACAGCTTTGAGTTAAAGATTGCCTGTGGGCGCTGCTTCTTTGATACATTCAGCCTGCGCCCTTGCAAATTGCATAGTGCCTTACAAAGGGCCCAGTAAATCTCATCCTACAGTAAGCCACCCATCACAACACTGGAAATCTTATTCCCCCCCCCCCCGAAAATAGCATAAAACGAGATTCAAAATCCAGCCTGGCCATTCCAAATTGCAAAAGACTTGTGTTGCCATCAGGAGGTGACAGGTTGCTGATCTAATGAGGACATTTCACCAGAAGAAAAGATTTCACTTCTGTTTCTTATTGTTGTATCTAACTAGATGAAGAGAGCTTTAGCATCTGTTCCAAACATAAACATAGGGGAAGTGCAATTAATTCTTTTCATGGTCATGAAACTGGAGTAATTACTAGAAACAAATTAATCCATGTAAAACAGATGTCCAATTAGTTATCCAATGATTTAGTTAATTTTCACCGCCTTAGAGGTAGAGAAAGCAACATGTCACTTGTGAATACAATAGAGGGGGTGGATTCTGTCAAGGCCTAGGATGGATGTTTGCTTTTTCACTGTTGAGGTGGTATCCCTCTCATTGACGCAGGCAAGCTGTGCATCAGCTTCTGGCCCATCAGATGTCTTGGATCTCAGCTCCCAGAATGCCTGAGCACTGGCTATGCTAACTGGATCTGCTAGGATTTGAAGTCCAAAACATCTAGGCTAACGCAAAACAACAAACCTGAACTACAGAAAGGGTGCAACACCTTTGTTTCTCTAGATATTTAGACTACAGTTCTTACCTTTACTATTGGCTATACTGGCACAAGTGTCTGAGATTTAGTCAGAAACATCTATATACCAAGAGGTTCCCTATTTCTGGTCTATATCTATTCTCTCTCACGTGGTGGAAATGGAAGCCACCTCTGAATATTTCCACAGAATGCATCTATACTTTATGGGACAGCATAACATGATGGTCATCCACTTCAGAAGCCTGTAGGTTTGTGTTCAGAACTGTTTTGCATTAGCAGATAAATACTCCATTTGAAAAAAAAAACAATGCTACCCATTATGGTGGTGAGTGGAGAAGTTCCTGTTGCATATTGAAAGTGATATGTAGGTTGACTGACTCCTAAATTAGCCAACAGTGCTTCCCTCTGTTGGGCCACTGACCTGTGTTAGAAGCATGGTCAAGGTATTTATTGAGTTGTATGCCCAGTTCTCAAAATTCCTGTGGAGAATTCTCCTACTCACCCCCCAAATCACCACTGTGAAACTATTGCCTTCTTTGTTTGGTATATTTACAGGCCATATCTTTAATGCCAGAGCAAACCTTCTGTATACAGCTTATAATAATTAACTGTGTGCTATAAAGGCAGTTCTAACCTATAGCAACAATATCAAGGTTTTCTAGGAGGATATTAGCTGGGCATGGTTTACACTTCCCTTCTCATGATAAATTTTGCAGATGAGAATTTCATGCCAGCGCTATTCCCTCTGGGCAAAAAAGGAAGGTCTTCACCCACGAGACAAATTTCCACATGGAAAAGGCAGCTAAACATTGCACCTGGTGAAAGATAATTAAATTGTCTTAGTGTTCTCTTAGAACAGTGACGCACAGCCAGAGCCGGCCTTACTATCGGGCAAACTGAAATGCTTGCCTCAAGAATGATGGGGCAATCATGAGATGACAGAAAACAGAGCTATGGATGCTGTGTGTCTTAGTCTCCTAAGCATGCTTGCTCTCCTCTGGTGCAACAGACGATTCTGTGCTGTTGTCAGTATTGAAATCAGGTTCAGCTACCATTCCAGGTAGTTGCTTTGCATGGAATGGTGGAGGGGAGTCCATTTTAGCTTCTGTCTCAGGGAACAAAATGGTCTGGCATGGTCCTGCACACAGTTGGACCTTAAAAGCAATCAGCTTTTATGGATTAGATTAGAATTAGCATTGTATGGGATTGCTAAAAAGGCAGGTGAAGTGCCTTACATAAATGTTTCATATCCTTAATTTCCCCCCAGCGATGAGGAGTTCCAGGCCAGGAGCGATTTTCTTTTTCAGAGAGAAGACATTCCTACAAACTCATGGTGTCTTAACAATGTGTTGAAAATGAGCAGGCGGAGTAGGGAGAACTAATCAGGCACACAGAGAGATGGAGCACCTGGCTTAAAACAGTATTCACCCTCTCTTCATAAGCTGTTTCTTCAGTTTATGAAACTGTTTCCTGTCAGGCACCTTGAGATATTTTGGTCCTTTTCTCATTGGCTGTATTTAAGATCATATCTCTGCCTTCCTGCCTGCCTTGCCCCTAGCCTGGCCAAGGGGCCTGAGAGGCATTCCGGAGTTCTGGGTTCGTCAGGTGACCATTCGGAGCGATTTGCAGGAACATCGGATTAGAGAGAAGACAGATGTGTGCCTTTTATAAACAGTCTCACACAAATCTCTAGCAATTCTATCAGCCACCTCTATCTCCTTTTGTGTTCTACAGACGAATCCATGCAGCGATTGTTTGCGGACGGGCAGGGTGTTATCTATCAGAATGTGGGGATTTGGCTAACATCCGAGCACAACCAGTTGCAACTGACAGGAGCTCTAGCCATTGCTAACTTTGCCCGGAATGGTAAGGATTTCCCTTCCATTATACTGATGTGAGGGGGGGGGTTTGTTCTGCTCTCCTACAGAACAAGCAAAATAACATCTGAATGTGTTGCACATAATCTTGTCCATTGAGATGCTAGTTTGATCAGTTGAACAGGATTCAGGATATCTATGTGCAAACCATCATTACAAGGCCAGATGTTTTTAATTTCCATGGTATCTGTTGCATTATAGGGATTTTGACATGGTTTAGCTACCCAGCTGTGGATACAGAAATCTACAGATGGGTAGCTACGGTATCTCCTCTGACAGGAGCTAGACTCGGTGATCCATAGAATCCCTTCCAGCTCTGAAGTGCTAAGATGATGATGATTGCTATCAAGCAGCAGTTGAGCACTGTTTTAGATCATCTCTCCCCCACTGTCTCTTTTCTATTGAATGACCAGTTGTGGCTGCATTTCGATTAAATTTGAGGAAGCGGATGGTTTTTCAAAACAGTATTTTAAAACCCACAGTGACCAAGACAGCCTCTGCCCCCAGAACTGCAGGACACACAAAAAAAGGAGATGAGGTGGAAACGAATTCATAATGTTATTTAGTTCTTCTAATTACTGTCATGCATCTGAACTGAAGCACTGGTTCTTAAGTGTCTGGTTGAAACAGATCATTGCTGATATCAACATCTAGCCTCCCGGTTTGAAGTCTCTTGATTCATTTCTTTCTTTCTTGCATCTTTAAGACAGCAACTGTGTCCGGATGGTGCAGCTTGGAGTGGTACACCAGCTTCTAGACCTCTTAGAGAAGCATGTGGAAAACGGAGATGTGTCCGTTCAACATGCTGCACTTAGTGCTCTCCGCAACCTTGCCATACCAGGTACAGTGGAAATTATAAGGAAAACCATTTGGGCATGTGTGTGTGTATAGGGGAGATGCTTTTCCAAATATTGTCATGTGTACAGGTGAGCATGTGTTCTTCAGGTTTGGACTCCCTTTTTCCAGATGTATCGAAGGCAGATGGTTGCTGCACGTGTTTCCTTCAGAGAATCTGCCCACAGATACACAGCAATGGATCTAAAATGCAAATGCAATGCATCCTTTCTATTTTCACCTGTAGTCTATACACCAGAGGGGTTATAGCTCAGTAGCAGAGAACTTGCTTCACAAGCTAAATGACCCCTGTGGAAAAGATCAGCTACTCAGCAATAGGAAAGAGATCTGCCCAATACTCTGGGGAAACTTGCTACCTATGAGAGAACACCATGGCTGTGTGCGCGCGGAATATGCAGCCATGTTGATCTGCAGCCCTCATTTGCATAGCCAATGAGTAGGGGTGATAGAAACATCAGTCTCAGATTTGGAAGGGTACATGTTCCCCACCCCTGCGATAGGCAGTATCGGCTAGGTGACCATTGGGTAACAAATACAAACTAGCATGTTGATCACAGACTAACAAAGGATATTTTTTAGCCACAAATATTCTGTAAAAGGTAAAAGTGATTATTATTTTTTGTATCAGTAAATATTTCTTCATTTTTCTTTTCTTTTTTAAAAAAAATGACATTGTTAGTCTGCTGTTGCAGAATTAAGAAATATAAGAGGCAGAAAGGTACTCCTCAGTAATGTGTCATGGCACAGAGTAGTAAAACTGGTGTTAATTAGTAAAAAAATGGAAAAAATTGTTACAATATATTTTTAAAAGTATACTTTAGGAAGAAAAGCATGTTTCTTCCGTACGTATCAACTATTAGGGAGGCAGAGTATTGCCATCACAAAAACATTTATGAAAAATAGACTTTTTACAGCAGCAATCTGTTTTATTTGCTTGTTTTTACTTGTGCTCAATTCATCACCACGGCAGAGCAGAAAATACATTAGGAAAGAGAAGCAAAGACCAAGAATACCAGAAATAATTTGAGTAGAGGAGGAGGATATGGAAGAAAAAGAACCATGCCAAATTATCTAATCAAATGCTTTCAAACCTAAAGCAAAATCATTCTACAATGTCTGTTACTGAGCCTTGTGTAGAAATGATATTCCTTGCTCATTCATTATCATTAAACATCCTTGTGGTAAAAGGACAAGGCTAAACCATTGCTGCAGACGAAAAAGTCAAGTGGAACATGAAGTGAAATCAATTAGATGCAGTCTTTTTAAAATGTATAGACAGGCACAAGAGGCAATATTAAGTGAGTAAATCTTCAGACCTCTGTCCAGAGGGCTTTGTCTAAAAAATATTAATGCAGTCAAGGGCTTGTGGTTTTAACTTTCTGGTACCAAGGCTGAAGGAAATTACAAAGAAGTTAATTACCCACCAGATTCCTAGCAGGATAAAGATGCCAGCAAGGGATCCTACTTGCTCTCAGCAAGAAAGAGCGCACACAGACAGTCAAGTCAGGCAGTCACTTGGTAAGTGGTAGGCATTGGCTTCCAAAGGAGCCTTAGATCCAGGCAATGCTTCCCCAAAGCTGTCAGATGGGATGAGAGGGAAGAAGACGTTGGGAAGCCATGTGGGACATATTTTGCTTGAAGCAAAGAGCATGATTATGGCTGGGTTGAATCTCAAACTATCTCTTCTTCGTTTTTCATTTGACAAAACCACCTGGTGGGCTCCTTATTATGAACATGGTTCAGAAACAAGAGCTAATCAGCCAAACTTTTAGCTGACAAGCTCGCCTTCATCTCAGCTGGTGGTTTCCCTGTGTTTTGGAATTTTGTTGTTGACTTGCTTGACGCCCATCCTTCCAGTCAATAATCCAGAGCGCTCCTCCCTTCCTTGCCCTTTCATAGTCACAACTTTTTGCCATCTGTAGTCGCTTAATGAAACTTGGTACTCCAATATCACACCGTGTGTGTGTGTGTTGTGTCATTACAGTCGTGACCAACTCTTTGTGACCCCATGTCCATGGAGTTTTCTTGGCAGGAATACTGGAGTGGTTTGCCAGTTCCTACTCCAGGCGCCTACCTACAGCACCTGGTATTCCCCGGTGGTCTCCCACCCGCCTTAGAGCCCCACAAATTCATGTCTGGTTTCTCCTCTCATACAGTGGCTAACAAGGTTCAGATGTTGGATGATGGGGTTGGCAAGCGGATCCAGAAGCTTTTGAGGTCAGAGATGCCCCCTGTTCAATTTAAACTTCTCGGGGTGCTACGAATGTTGATGGATGGTCAAGGTAAGAAAAAGCCAAGGAGAGGCAAACAAGCCATCCTTTAGGTCTCATTTTCAAACTGGAAAGGGGGTAATACTGTCATATGTTGTTCTTATGTGTTGTCAAGTCACCTTCAGCTTATGGTGATGCCATGGACGAGGGATCCTCAAAATGTCCTGTCTTCAACGGCCCTTCTACCTTCTTGCAAACCCAAACCCATGGTTTCCTTTAGGCAGTCAATCCATTTTGTATTTGGTTTCCAGTGATACATCCTTACACTTGATTATCTTTTCTAATTCCTTCATTTCTGCCACTCTTAGTCTCAGTCTTCTTCTGATTTCTTGGCTGCAGTCTTCATTTGGATTAACGATCAAACCAATGTGTGCAAAAACTCTATTTCCGCTTTTTACACTGTTCTATGTTAAATCTGTGAAGTCTTTTTGTAGTCATGATTTCTGTCTTCTTAACATTCTGTTCCATTTGGCACTTTCTTCTTTCATTCTTTTGTCATTTCAAGTCATTCCTGCTTTCTGCCAGTAAGATGGTATCATCTGCATATCTTAAATTATAGATGCTTCTTCCACCAATTTTCACTCCTCCTTCATCTCAATCAGTTGTGGCATTTCATATGATATGTTGTGTACAGATTGAACAAATAAGGGAATAAAATTGCACCTTTGTCTCTAAGAAACCATTCTGTCTCTCTCTATTCTGTCCTAATGGTAGCTTCTTGTCTACAATGTGTGTGTGTGTGTGTGTTGTGTCGTTACAGTCGTGACCAACTCTTCGTGACTCCATGTCCATGGAGTTTTCTTGGCAGGAATACTGGAGTGGTTTGCCAGTTCCTACTCCAGGTGCCTACAATACTCCCAATCAAGTGCTCACGCACACTAATTTCTTTCAGAATAATCCATACTTTCTCATAACCCACACAGTGAGAGGTTTTGCTATGTCTGTAAAGCATAGACTGCTCTTCTGAAATTCTTCGGTGCCCTCCAGTTGCCAATCGATATTTGTAATATGATATCAAGTCCCCGTTGCTTTTCAAAATCCAGCCTGAATATCAAGCAATTCTAAAAGTCTTTTTTTTTTTTAATGGAGCCTGGTGGCGCAGTGGTTAAATGCCTGTACTGCAGGTAAAACTGTGCTCAGGACCTGGGGTTCAATCCCAGTTAGCAGGCTCAACGTTCAATCAGGCTTCCATCCTTTCGAGGTTGGTAAAATGAGTATCCAGCTTGTTGAGGGGGGCAGGCAATGTGTAGCCTGCATGATAATTAAAAATGTAAACCGCCCAGAGACTACTTGTAGTGGTATGGGGCGGTATATAAGCAGAACACTTTGCTTTGCTTTGCTTTTTTTGCAGCACCTTGAATATCATTTGGCTTGAGTGGAAAATTAAAGCAATGGTCCTCTAGCAACTGCACTCCTTTTCATCTTTTTTTTTGGGGGGGGGGGTATGTATATTGAGCATTTCCAATCTGTGGGCAATTATTTGGTTTTCCATATTTGTTGACATATTCTTGTTAGGATTTTGACAGATCCAGTCTCTGTGGATTGAAACAATTCTATTGGTAACCCAGCCACTCCTGGTGATTTATTTCTTCCTAGTGCTTTCACACACTGTCATATGGTATCTGGCTTACTCTCTTGGGGGTGACTCGAGTTCAGCACATCAGAATTCTACACTAGAGCCAAAATGCCCGTGAAGGTCTTTTGACAGCAATGGATGATTGATATATTCAGAAAGAGTTAGCAGGTGCTAAATTTGCTAAGGCAGAAAACAAGGCACTGGCGGAGCCCTTGTAAAGTTGACATGAAAGAGATGCTTTATGACAACAGTCCAGAAAGTTTTCAGCAGAGAAAGTGGCTTCCAGAAGCCAAGCAGAATCCAATTCTTGTTGCCACTGTATTTTCCCATTATGTGGCTGTGTACCTGTACCTGTGTCATTTCACCAACCTCAGAAGGATGGAAGGCTCAGTGAACCTTGAGCCTGCTACCTGGGATTGAATAGGAATAGGAATCTTTATTACCATTGCCCCCTTGCAGGAACAACAAAATTTTGTGGTTGCTATATTCAACTCATTTAAAACATTTCACATAGATTTAAAAACAGGTACAACACATAATATGACATATAAAATGACTAAAATATGACATATAAAATAAGCTGACTTCAAAGTCCAGAATTTCCGTTTAAGGCTATTTTTGAGACGGTTTGTTCTTGCCCTCAGTACTCTATATCTCAGTCCCGATGGCAGAAACTCGAAGAGGCAATGACCAGGATGTGATGGATCTCTTAATATATCTAATGCTTTACAGTGGCACCTGGTAGTATAAATTTGTTCTAGGGTGGGGAGTGAACAGCCCACAATACTCTCTGCAATTCTTATGATTCTGTGCAACACTGTCCTATCCCGGTGGGTACAACTTCCATACCACACACATAACCCATAAGTAAGTACACTCTCAATTGCACAACGATAGAAGGCCAGCAGCAGCTTTTGTGGAAGATGGTTTTTCTTTAAAATTCTCAAGAAAAATAGTCTCTGCTGAGCCTTCTTTGCAAGCCCCCTTGTCATGAGCGCAGTGTTATCTGCAGTACAGCCACGAGGCTCAGTACTCTTAATACTCACATTGGTTCTAGCTTTCTAAATGGTAGCAAGGATGAAACATGCTGGAAGAAGAAAATGCAACTATTAATGCACCCAATTTAAATAATACACACATTTGCCTGCCTGGATTTAAGCCTTTGGAGGGTTGACTTAGCTGGTAGTAGAGATGAAGGAATCCCTCTCTGAACGGACACAACTAGGCTGAAATGGGGGAGACTAGCATGATGGCTTCATCCTTTTCTTGGTATAACAGGTCCTTCTGTCACTCCATAAGGTTACAGAGAAACAGGTGAAGCCCCTGCTCCCCATCTTGGTCTGGTGACAGCTGTTCAGAAGAAACCATTCTTGGAATTCAAAGCTAGATAGGCTGTCCTGTTGGGATTCAAGTGCGTGGGGAAGTGGGAAAGGCAGGAAAACACTCCCAGCTTTTAGTTAAGATTTATCCTTTTGTGACAGGGAGCTCAAACCTCTTGTCTTAATGGTCATCTGTTCCGTTTACCCACGAGCTAACATTAACCTTAATTAACTCACCCCAATATACTCCCGGGAACATGTGTCTTTTAACAAGTCCCCACTAAATCAGTTGATAGCATTATCTAGTATAAATTCATTGCCATGACATTCACAAGGTATGTTGATGCCTGCAGAATTTAGAAAGACAGGCTTCTTTAAAAAAACAACAACAATAAAACCAGAACTTTCAGCATCTTTATGTCTCATAGCCTCTACAGTGCCATGTCCAATATCTGTACATGGCGTGAAAGTTCTCTTGAGAAACATTTTCGAATGAAAAATGACACAATTTGACTGATTATTTGCGTGTGTAAATGGCTATCCCCTTGATATGCAGAACTTATATACAGGCTTCTAAACAATATTTTTTTCAGTAGCAACATTTTAATAAAAAATGTTTGGCTACAGAAAACTCTTTCGTTAGCAGGATTGTGATTTCCGTGGAGCTAACAACATTTATTTGCTCAGAATTCTGGTCATCACCAGATAATACTGCACTGATTATTTTATCACTTTCAGAAATTTATTCTTCATTCCAGTGAGAAAAATCATCCATGACCTCAAAGTATATTATTTCCAGCTGTTCACTTTCTGCCTTATTTTTTCACCTATATTTTCCATTACCATATACTCTTTTAGGGCTACCACAGCTTTCTTAAGTTCTTTGTCATATATGTTATTCAATGGCTTGCCAGTTCCTACTCCAGGTGCCTACAGCACCTGGTATTCCCTGGTGGTCTCCCATCCAAGTACTAACCAGGGCCGACCCTGCTTAGCTTCCAAAATCAGGCGAGATCGGATGTGCTTAGGGCAGTGTTTTTCAACCTTTTTGGGGCAAAGGCACACTTGTTTCATGAAAAAAATCAAGAACTTACCTGTGTTGTTTTTTAAAAGACATTTTGCCCTGCATGGACTTCTGTGTCCAGTGGAGACCTGAGAAGGGGCACTGACTCTCCAGGAACACAAATAAGACCCAAAAGCACATCTTGCTATCCACACTGTGGCCAAGGCAGATGCCTTCAGCAAGTCCAGCGACAGGAGGGAAGGAGGATGAAGGAAGGCAGGAAGGAAAGAAGGCAGAAAGTGTTCTGCTTGTATACTGCCCCATACCACTTCAAGGAGTCTCTGGGCGGTTTACAGTTTTAATTACAGTAGGCAGGCTGCTAGACATACACATATGCAGGCTAGAAATGAGCACGTTTCTATGAAAAGGGGAAAGGGTATGAATGGAAAGAGAGAGGTGGGGGAAAAAAGAAAGAAAAGACAGATAGAGAGAAGAGGGCGACCCAAGACAGAAAGAAAGGGGCAAGACTTCAAGGAACCCATCGCGGGGCCCCTCAGAGACGGCCCTTCCCCTCCCAGACCCTAAAGGCCGGCCGTGCAGCCGTCCAGCCGTGCCAGTAGCCCCCCCCGCCCGCCCACCTCCTCAGCCCAGGCCCGGCAGAGGCCTCCTCCATTCCCTCCTCCTCGCAGCCCTGCCGCATTGCTCATGGGGCAGCCGGGCGCCCCTCCTCCCCTTCCCCTCACCTGGTGGTTTGTTCTGGGCTGGGGCTCCCGGGCCGGCTCGTGTTGGCGGGTGGGCTGTCAGGCGGCTCAGTCCATTAGTAGCTCCCAGGAAAGGGGTGGTGGTGGTCCAGGGTAAAAAAAGGAGGGGGGAGAGGGAAGCGAGCGAGTCGCGGCGGCGGCGGCAGGCACAGAGCAAACACTAAGAGAATGAGCGGGGCCAGGTCCGGCCGGGGAGGAAGTGACGCCAGCGCCGCGGGCCTCGGGGGGCAGGAGCCAAGCTAGCCCTTGGAAGCTATTTATAGCGCCTCCCAGCTGTGGGCCGCCCGCCGCCCCTGGGTTGAATTTCTTTAGAATTTTTCAATTTTTCCCACGGCACACCAGGCAACGCTGGCTTAGGGCATCTAGTTAAGCTCCTGCAATTGTTTTACTAGGCTGAAGGATCTGATGGAAAGTTATCATTGCCTGAAATCCTTTTGTACAATTTCACAGTCAGAAATGAAATTTAACAGGGATAAGTGCACAAAGCTCTACACCTAAAGGGGAAAACAACAGCAACAAATTTTGTAAGATGAGTGATGCTTAGTTCAGTAATACAAGCGAGAAAGATCTTGAAATTCTCAATATCCACAAGCTGAATATGAGCCAACATATTTGGCTGCATAAAAAGGCAAATGCTATTTTAGGCTGGTTTAACAGAATTCTACTCTCCAAATCCGCATGAGGTATTAGTGCCCCTCTGACTGACACTGGTTAGGTCTCATATAGATTTGGGGTGTTCTTCCCTGGGTAATTTCATTGTGCACCCATTCTATCATTTGT
Source organism: Phrynocephalus guinanensis (assembly GCA_037367245.1). Classification (NCBI taxonomy): domain Eukaryota; kingdom Metazoa; phylum Chordata; class Lepidosauria; order Squamata; family Agamidae; genus Phrynocephalus; species Phrynocephalus guinanensis. The sequence continues at coordinate 24,332,723 of CM074735.1, read as the reverse complement.
TCCCTGAAATTTTATAGAAAGTTCTTTTGCTTTTGTTTGGCTCCTGCCCTTACAAGCTGTTGTGCTTTAAATGGAGGCTGTCATGTTCTATGATACCAGAAATTAAAAATAACATACTTTTAAAAAAATATCCGGGGGAGGGTGACACACAGCTCTAAGGGAGGCAGTCCCTTCATTTGCTCCACCTTGGCTACAGGACTGAAAAATAAGCAGTTCACACATTCAGTTGCAAGTCACAAGATTGTACATAATTAAACAATGTGCGGGAATGAGACCTTCATCTTTTCTTCAGTGCTGCTTGCTGCTCATATGTTTCTTTCTCCCAGTTATTTCTAATGGACGGAATGCTTTACCAATAAATAAATACACCCTTTCTCAAATGCATATTTTCTTTCCACTGAAATATGTCACATTTGAGATTCTACAAAACCTCCCTCTGGGGTGTGTGAACTATCTGTACATGCAAATAGTGATTTTTTTAAAAAAATAGTCATTGAACGAGGCAAGCTCTAAGCAGTTTTTAAAATGTGCATGTCTAAAGGGGCCTTATGAATGCATGACTAAGAAGTGAATAAAGGCTTTATTCAAACCTATCTCCACCTGCAGTCACTAATTAAAATCAAGGGGAGAGGGAAATTTGACAGCTGCCACAGCTCAGGCCCATCAAGAGAATGTCCCAATCTGTGTCTTTCAGCGGATGCAGCAGAGGAACTGGGCCAGGATGCCATGCTGCTCAACAGATTGGTGCAATGGTGCGATTCAAGAGACCACGCCGGTGTCTGCGGAGAAGCCAACCGACTCCTGGCATCGCTGATACGTCACAGTCGATCTCAGGTATGGCAGGAGACGGCCTCTGATGGATCTTCAAGAGTTTTCATGGGGATGTTGAGCCTCTCCTTTTTGCCACTCTGGCTGCTAACTAAGTTCTGTGTTCCCTCCCATAAAGCCTTGGGATAGGGAAATTCCTGAGGGGATGTTCTCTCCCCCCACCCCACCCCATGCTGACAGTCACCTTCTTCTCTCTCAGGAGAAGCAACCTCTTAGCTACCCCACCAGTTTTAGTAGGGAACAAGAATGCTGAAAGGAGGAATGACAAGTGAGTTCCCACAGGCACTGCTCCCTCCAAACATCTCCTCTTCCTTCAGCACTGGTTACAGTGGTACCTCTACTTATGAGTTTAATCTGTTCTGAATGCATGCTCTTAAGTTGAACAACCCTTAAGTAAAGAAACCCTATCTAATAAATAAATACATGTAAGTAGAGCAGACCTCATCTAAAATTTGTAAGGCAGCAGTCAAAACGCCAATGGTTTTTCGCTCTTAATTTGAATTGCTCTTAAGTCGAGCTTCTTGCAAGTAGAGGTAGCCACTGTACTCGGCAGCTCCTTCAGAGGCACTGCCTCCAAAGCCAAAGAGCTTGTGTCACAAGCTTCTATTCCCAAGTAAGCCTGAGAGCACAAAAGTCTTATTCATCCTCACCTATAGCATTTAAAAACAAAAGGGTGTCCCAAACCATTGGGTTTCTGCAGTATGGCACCTCGTGACTGGAATCTAGTAGCAAGCTGCAGCTAGAAGAGGCCATTGTGTTAGCAGCAATTTGGTGAACCATCACCGAGGTAAGTTCTATTGATTCAGTGGACCTTAATTATTTTGCAGTGTGTTATTGGATTTCAGCCACTAACTTGCACAGAGGTGTTCAGTTAACTTTTCTGATCTCGTAATTGCAGCTGCTGACTCTTACTAGTATGGTATTTTGGTAGAGCGCCCATAGACTACTGACTTCAAGACACAGAAGGGGGAAATTGTTTAGATATGAACAAATAGCTGGAGACTACTAGACATTTTTGGATTGTTTTTTTGTTTTTTTAACAAATATCTGCTTACTGTTTAGTTATCTGTGTTGCCTATCAGAATGCTTTAACTGACTGTGGATTTGGCTAAGTACTTGATTTATGTCCCACTGGCATCAATTTATTCCAGCTTAATCGGTTTTCATATTTCAGTCACTATTTTTTCAAAAAAATAAAATAAACATTAAGTTGATCATTCCATTTTTCTAAGTGGCTTAACAATGCATTAAAGCCAGGGTGATTTACATATATGCTGTTCACTCGATATTTCATTCTAAGGCAGGCGTTTTAAATGCTGCACTATAGATGGCCTTCCTGCAAAGAGAGAGAGAGAGAGAGAGAGAGAGAGAGAGAGAGAGAGAGAGAGAGAGAGGAAAACAAGCACTTGCATGAATAAGGCAAGCCTGACACAGTTTCCATAGAAGTCACCATCCTTCTAAGCCGACAGAGACACAATTCTAGGCAGGGCCAAATATGTCCTTTAGAGCAGTGCTCCCCAACCTTTTTATCACCGTGGACCGGTAAATGTATGATAAATTTTCCCTGGCCCACTTGTTTTGATTTAATAAGATAAAAAACGTAAATGCCCCCCCCCCGGCCGCTGACGCACATGCGTGCTAGTCATTTCCCACTCTAGGGGGCAGTGCTCATCTACGTAGTCAAGCCAAAGAGCCAGTGTTGTGCGAGTCCTTGGCATCACTGCAAGGAAACACTGTTTTTACTTCCTCGTGTTTTTCCCCCCGGGGGCTACCCAGCCGCCGTGAGGTCTTGGGACCCTTCACCCTTCCTTGACATGAGGCCTCCCTCCCTCCCTCCCTCCTTACTTTTTCTCTTTCTTTCTTTCTTTCTTTCTTTCTTTCTTTCTTTCTTTCTTTCTCCCTCCCTCCCCCTCTCCCTTCTTTCTTTTTTCTTTCTCTCTCTCTCCCTTCCTCCCTCTTTCTTTCTTTCCTCCCACTCTCCTTCCTTCCTTCCTTCCTTCCTTCCTTCCTCTTTCTCTCCCTTCTTTCTTTCTTTCTCTCCCTCCCTCTCCCTTCTTTCTTTTTTCTTTATTTCTCTCCCTCTCCCTCCCTCTCTTTCCTTCCTTTCTTCCCTCCCACTCTACCTCCTTCCTTCCTTCCCTTCTTTCTTTCCTTCCTTCCTCATTTCCTTTCTTTCTTTTACTTTCTTTCTTTCTTTCTTTCTTTCTTTCTTTCTCCCTCCCTCCTCCTCTCCTTCCTTCCCTCCCACTCTCCTTTCTTCTTCTTCTTTCTTCCCCCCTTTTCTTTTTTCTTTCTTCTCTCCTCTCCCTTCTTTCTTTATTTATTTCCTTCCCTCCCTCCCTTTCTTTTTCTTCCTTTCTTCCTCATTTTCTTTCTTCCTTCCTTCCTCCCCCTTCTTTCGTTCTTCCTTTCTCTCTCCCTCACTCCTTCTCTCCCATTCTTTTTCTTTCCCTCCCTCCTTCCTTTACTTACTTACTTTCTTCCTCCCTTCCTCCTTCTCCCCCCTTCTTTCTTTCTTTCTTTGTTCCTGCCTCTTCCTTCCTTCCTTCCTTCCTTCCTTCCTTCCTTCCTTCCTTCCTTCTTTTTCTTTCTCTTTCTCTCTCCCTTCCTCCTTCTCCCGCTTTCTTTCTTTCTTTCTTTCTTTCTTTCTTTCTTTCTTTCTTTCTTGCGGCGGCGATGGCGGGGCGGGGGCGATTGCGGGGGGGTCGCGGCGGCGGCGGCCCGGTGCCGATTGATTCACGGACCGGCCCCGGTCCGCGGACCGGGGGTTGGGGAACACTGCTTTAGAGAACGTGCATTTTTACTTCAAGGATGGGTCTATGTCAGGTCTGGGGAATCTGTGGCAGTCTTGAGGCTGGTTAACTTTAGTTCTCATTCTCCCTCACAGGCTTTGGACAGCGGGATGGACTAGAGATGGTCATTAATTGGCAGTTTGTCCTTTGGATGAAGAGGTGTTTAGTGATTGCCAGACTCACCTCCTCGCAGGTGCACACTCAGAGGCAGCTCCCAGAGGTGTCTGCCAGAGGAGGTGGGGATAGGAACTGCTAAACAACTGTTTGTCCAAAGGATGAACCAGCATGAACTGCTGGTTCATGCCCATCTCTACTCAATGGCTACAGCAAAGATTTCTCTGCCCATGGTCTACACAAGAGGTTCTCAACTGCAACTCTTGTACTAAAATACCCAGCAACCGTGGGAATTGCAGTCCAACAACATTCAGGTTTATCCATGGTTGGGAACCACTGGTCTATGCCATTGTTGCCCGCTTTTTTAAACACCTCATGTTCTAATGACAATTACAGTTCAATATCCCAACATTTTATCTGCTGCCTGCCATCAATGCTGTCATCGACTGATTTTTACCAGTCTGGCATTGACTGGATGTACAGTCATCCTAGCCCTGGTTTCTCTTAATTAGTTACTTCAAATTACAATTTTGGATGAAACACAGTTTTTTGTGCTGTGATGCTGTCAGGGTAGAAAGCACTTGTCCCTCAAGCAATGCACAAAGAAGATAGATATTCCACCTCATCATAGGAGACAACCTATCACTGATGCAAGTCAGGACCTGAAAATTTGAGGAAGATGTTGGGATAAGCCTTGGTCAGTCTTACATGGAGACAATAGGGTGCTATGGTTAGAGCATTATTCTGGGACCTGGGAGACCCAGGTTCTTGTTCCTATTGAGCCACGAAATGCAGTTTTCCCAGCATAATCTCCCTTGCCAATTTATAAAGACCAAGGAGAAAGGAGAGCTATGCACGGTGCTGTAATGATTTCACCAGGATTATGAAACTAGCTAATGGTTTTTAATTGTTTCACTTCATTTTCATTTTCTTACCTCCAGCAGTGCTGATAATCTTTTCCCATGTTCAGAGACATATCGTGTCTCCTTCCATTCACAAAATGTCAGAGGAGCATATAACCACATTTATCCATAATTATGTTTCTGGTGTTCTGATAGTGGCAATGATTAAAAATTCGATTGATTTATCCCTTTTGTTTTATAAACAGGAAGTTGTCAGGGCCATTCAAGAGGCTCAAGCAATGAAGCACCTGGTTTCTATGGCAACTGGCGAGCATGCCATAATGCAGAATGAAGCTCTGATTGCTTTGGCCATAGCTTCTGCTGTGAATTTAGGTATTCAAGTGTTCCTTGAGGCTTCATGCAATGAGATGCTGATCAATTTAAAAAGCTAGTTCATTACATGGGACAGAAATTCTAAGCATTACCCTGGTGAGAGATGGTGAACCCATACCATCTGAAGTTAAACTCCCTTCCATGCTGGAGACTATAAGCTTGAAGAATCTTCCTGAGATGTAATTTCATGTTCTACATCAGTGGTGTCCAAACTTCGCCCCCCCCCCGATGTTTATTGCCAATGACATAATCCTTTGTCATTGACAATAAAAGCCTGGAATTCTGGGAGTTGTGGTCCAAAACATCTGGACGACTGAAGTTTTGACACCCCTGTTCTACATCAAGGAATGCAACATCAATGGTCCTTCCCAACTCAATAAACAAGTCATTTCCAGATACCAGTACTTTCCTAGCTCCCCTTTGTCTTTCAGGAAAGCATACGGCTCTTGAGTCAATTGGGAGTAGACGCACCAGAAAGTTTGGTGATCCCTGTCTTAGAAAGGCAGAAGCTTCAATTTAGGTGACATAGAAGGCAACCGCAGTTAAATGGAGCCAAATGTTGAACACTGCCAATGAAAATGTGCACCCAGTGCACCAGCCAAGATGGCTCCACTCCCTGCCACAAACTTGTCTTCCTAGCCTTGGTTTGCATAAACAAAGACTGGAGTCCATCTCACATGGAAGAGGATGCTCCCCTGGAGCCCGGAGGGTTTGTGACTTTCAAGGGAAAACTGGTGAGGTGGGAGGAAAGAAAGCTTTTCCAACAGGCGTTGTAAAGGGGGTGGGCAGCATGCAGGGCTCAAATGTGTTCAACAACATAGCAAAAAAAAACATTTTACAATTTTCTTAGAAAAGCAATCGGGCTCAATTATTTTAGGGGTCATGCAGGCAATGGTGCCATGTTTTGAGGGCTCTGGAGCACTCCTGGGACCCCATACCCAGTTTTGTCCACCAAATGGCACAAGGGGAGTTTCCCAATAAACCTTCCCCCATTTTTATAAGGCAAAATGGGGTCTGGGGAGAGGTCACAGGAGTGGGTGCCAGCCTTCCGAAGTCCAGAGATAGGTGACCGCAGTCCTCAAACCTCTAGAAATTGCCTGCCTTGCATTATACCCTTGGACATTTTAAAGTGAAAATTGTTAAGGCTACTCAGGTATTAAAACATTTGTCCATTTTTTAATAATCTACAAAAATTGAGACTTTCTGCTCTAGAAATACATTCGGAGGAGAAAATAATTACCTCAAACAGTTCCTCTCCTTTGCAGAGATCATCAAAGAGGATTTTAAAGAGGCCCGGCTGGTTCAAAGCATACACAAACTTCTCCAAGATGAAAACATAGGTCCAGAGGTGAAATATAATTCCATAGGCCTGTTGTGCAGTCTCTTGAATGCAGGTAATTCCACTACACTTGGTACGTGAATCCGAAACAGAGTGAGAAAACTAACCGTCTCTGATGTACAGTGGTATCTTGTATAAAGGAATTAATTCATTCCAAATGAAATTATGTTAAGCAAATTTTCCTTTATACAAATTTCCCATAAGAATGCATTGAAAAGAGTAATCCCTAATCACGACCATTTATATGTTGTACGGATTCGCCCCATAGACGATTCTGTTAAGCAAATTTTCCCTATCTCCAGAATTGTTTATGTTGTACAGATTTTATGTTATACAAACCCTTTGTTATACAAGGTTCCACTGTATTTACAATCTAGCCAGGGAGCCCTCCTGAGAGAGCCATCCCTGAAGGAGGTGAAAGGGATGGCTTGTAGGTCTAGGGTCTTCTCGGCAGCTGCCCCCAGGTTATGGAATGCCCTCCTAAGGGACATCCGCCAACACTGATGACATTTTGGTGCCACGTAAAAACTTTCCTGTTTCTAAATAAATAAATAAGTTTCTGTGCCTTCGAACCCACACATGAGGTATCTTGATTACACTGGGCAGCTTTCCCCAAACGGATGCCCTGCAATTGTCTGAGTTATGCACTTCACACTGTTCAGAAAACCAAGTAACCGGGGCAAATCCTTCTATTAGAATACCGTTATTCATGAGCTCAGCATTCCCTCGTATAGACCATCCTCTAAAAAATAATTATTTGTTGTCTTGTAGGCGACCTCAAACAAGATGCTGAAGAGGACAATATGAAAGAAACTCTCGAGAAACTCTGTGGCCACAGCAATGGTAATGTAGCCAAACAAGCCCTAATGGCTCTCCAGATACTGAATGACGAACACAGCCTCTTGGGGCCCTCATTGAGGCTATGAGCCGGCTTATCCATCGGTTTCCTGCACAAAAAGTGCCACTGCCATTCTAAGTAATGGCTCGCTAGGAACTGCACCCTGGGTTTTGATCTGTTGCATCCAGGAACCCAAGTCAACTCTTGCTAGTCCTGGAGTAGGCCGGGTCACAGACATCTTGAGTTTGGTGCTGATGTCCTTTTATATACATTGTTCAGGTAAACATTAGATATATTTCATAGTGGCTTTTGGCTCTGCAAAAAAATAAACCAACTGGAATGTCTAGTCAATATAGGGGCAACTAATGTCTGTTCATAGTAGTTTTGTGGGTCCCTCCTTTTTTTCACAAATTCTTTCTATTCCATAACCAATGCCCCTGTGGTGCAGCGGTTAAATGCCTGTACTGCAGGTAAAACTGTGCTCACAACCTGGGGTGCAATCCCAGGTAGCCAACTCATGGCTGACGCAGCCTTCCATCCCTTCTGAGGTCGGTAAAATGAGTACCCAGCTCGCTGGGGGCGGTGGGGGCAATGTGTAGCCTGCATACTGTAATTTAAAAACTGTAAATTGCCCAGAGACTACTTGAAGTGGTTTGGGGCGGTATATAAGCAGAACACTTTTTTCCTATTCCTGCATCAGATTCCTTAGCTGAATGAAAATTCTCCATTAGCCATGAAATGTGTGTTTATATTCCTTTCATTGCAAAATAAATTTAGCCAAATGTAACAAACAAATATTTACTGCATTCCAGGGCACATATTTGTCCACAGCCTTTAAACACCAGCTTCCAATCAAGCCCTCAAGCAACCTTCGCTCCATTACTTTGCAACCTGCACAACAAATGGCTCAAACAAGATTAGGGCAGCCTTTCCCCTGCCGTGGCGGCCTGACCCTGGCAGAATTAGGCCTGCTTTCCTGCACTTTCTAGATGAAAGCAAATAAATCCAGGGAGAGATGTACATGCAGAGCATAGCAGAGGAGCAGTCTTACATTATTCAGGCCAAGGATGGGGAACATTTGGCTCCTCAAGTATTGCTGGTCTGCAGCACCCCCGATTCATCGCCACCAACTAGGCTACTACAAGGATCCAAAAACTGATTTATTACTATCAACAGACCAGGATCCATCATACATATTGCAAAGAATTGTGAGATGCAGATATAGGATTGTTAATGCTGGTATTTCCCTGATTTAGGTACTTAAACACGTAACATTTTGAATGAAAGTGACGAAATTTCTCTCCCTCAAGATTTTGACCAGGGAATTTCTGGGCATAGGAAACAGGTATTCGGAATCTGTCTCCTAGCTTCAGATCTAGCAAGGCCTAGCAAGGGGAAAGAGTTTTTCCTCGTACCTGCCAAGTGCCAAGAAAGGGAGATATAGTACATGAAATACAATAACATGTTGCAGGCAGGGAAAACAGAATATGGATGGATCTGCTAAGGTGCCACGTTTGTCACTCTACCCATGATCTCACACTGGGTGACATTTATGGAAGTCTAAATAGGCATTCGTGGAGGCCAATTTAGGTGACAACTCATTTTTAAAATTCCATTTAGGAAAATGAAGTTGTCCTTATTCATTTTAACCAGCTCCCAGGTCAGTCAAAGAAAGCCCAAGCCAAACTGTTTTGGCTGTCTGTAAGTGAAGTGTGCCTGTACAGTACTTTTTTCTTTGGGGGTGATAAATGTGTTCTGCTAATAGTTAGTCAGGAAATATTTGGCTAGCATATGATCCTACCTTTGGGGCCAGCTCATCAAGAGAAAAACTATAGACCGTGCATACATACAACCATGACGATCTGCTCTCTTGGTCTTGCACATTCCGGTGAGATTTGATCAAGAAAGGGCCTTTTTACACGACCCCTAAGATCCGCTGGCCACTTAAATTCGGACCAGAGATCTTAGAGGTTCCTCACTCTTCCTCTGTCCCCACCCCCCTCCGCACTTCCTGGTTTCTGGCTGCCCAAGGGAGGGAGAAAAAAGAAAGAAAAGAATGCCCTTACCTCCTTTTTGTTCCTGGCAGCATTCAGATCTCTTAAAGGGGTGGGGTGCAAAAAAAGAACAAACGGAAGCCAGGAGAGCCCCGCACTCACTATCCTTACACCGGATCAAAAATTTGTCACACCCAAAAAGCAGGTACAAGAAAACTGCTGTTTTGTCGCGCTAAGTGGGCGGGGTCACACTTAATTTTCTGCAAAGTCCGGAGCTGGTGGGTAAACATTTTTAAGGTCCGGACCTTGCAGCCATTTGCGGCGGAGCTTAGGGGTCGTGTATAAACGCCTAAAGGCCTCCTGCCTACACCTTCAAGCAAGTCAAAGGAAAGCAAAGCTTTCCTGCAGAGACCTCTTAAGCAAGCACTTACTGCTGGCAACTAAATACTAAGCTCTACTTGATATTCATCAGATGAATCTGCCTGCTAGCTCTTTAACCCTCACCCAGTTACTGCAGATTTGTAAAATTAGGATATGCAAATTACTCTCCAAATGATTGCTAATCATTTCTAGTTATCACTTGCAAGCCTCCTCTTGTCCTTTCTCCAAACCTCATGCCTCCAAATAGATTACCATGGGGCCTTAAGTTATGCAGAGTTTATGTGAGTTTATTACCTGGGGCAACCTGAAGGCGTTCAGTGCCAGAAAACAAAACCAACAACTGGAAATCATGCTGGTTCCTGAAAGCAAAACCAGCAAGTATTTTTTTCCTGCTGGCTGCGCAAACAGAGACTAAATATACAGTAGTGAGCCTCAGCATTGGTTTTTGGAAGGAACTTTCATTAACAGAGTTCTCAAGAAGTCATTACATGTGTGTGGGAAAATACATCTTATCCAAAGGCTTGGGTAGGGCAATTACCCACCAGAGAGAGAGACAGAGAGACAGAGAGAGGGACAGAGAGACAGATAGACAGACAGAATTAGCAGAGAGGAACAGAGATCAGAGGGCACAGCAAAGAAGCCATTTGCACCATCCTGAAATACTGCAAACTCAACTCACAGCCAGTATGTACCCTTGACAGCTTCTCACAGATGGAAGGTATCTTCTATCCACATGCCGAAAGGGATGCAAAGTTACTATGAGGGACTCCTTCAAAATTTCCTAACCACAAGGCCAAAGTCCATGGAAATTCTTCAGAGCTCTGTTTGTGCCTTCCATGGGCTAAATATAAGAAGACACATTGCCAGATGTCTGTGTTGATTACATCTCAGGCATGAGCCAGGTCCTATGGCCAATATGGTTCCCATTTTATTCCCCTCCTAACCAAAACCACCCAGGAATCACAGGAGATCAAGAAAAAGAGTTCTTTATCCCACTGAAATCACCTCAGAGGGCCTTTTCACACGACCCCTAAGATCCGCTGGTCCCTTAAATTCGGACCAAAGATTTTAGGGGTTCGTTGCCCTTCCTTCCTCCCCACCAGAGAAAGAGGGGGAAAAATGCAGCTCACCTGGAGGACCTTCCGGAGCTCTCTTCTGCTTGCTTTTTTTCCTCCCACCTCTTCTCTTAAAGGGGCAGGAGGCAAAAAAAACACAAGCAGAAGCCAGGAGAGCCCCGCACTGACCAGATTAAATCCGGACCTGGGGATTTTCACCCACCTCAAGCAGGTACAAGAAAGTGCAGCTGGGTCGCGCTTAGGTGGGCGGGGTCGCACTTAATTGTCTGCAAAGTCCGGAGCTGGTGGGAAAACACTTGTAAGGTCCAGACCTTGCAGCCATTTCCTGCGGAGCTTAGGGGTCGTGTATAAAGGCTCTCGAGATTGCACGAACTGGTTTTCTTTATGGCCAACAAATTGCTAATGGCTCCATTTCATCTGTGGGTACAACATCTTCCACAAGTCCATGAACATGAGCTCATCACATCCCTTAGTAGTCTGGAAGTTGAGTCATGGCTACTGGACTTTTTAGAGAGACAGAAACGTTTCGCTGTTCATCCAAACAGCTTCATCGGTCTTAGTAGTGTCTCCTTTAATACCAGTCTTATGCAAAACACCACACCGATTTTCTGGCAGAGAAATGTTCCATTTAAATGAATCACACAGGCATCAAATTCCTTCCCACCCCCACCCCCACGGCTGGGTTTCTGCTACTGCAGCTTCTATCTACATGCAAAAGGAAAAATGCATAAATATAGGCCTTAAAATGTGTGTGACACAGTGTAAGAAAGTGTGCGTAATGAAGGGCAAAATGAAAAACAATGAAAATCCAGCCAAAGTTAAACATGCTTAAACACATGCCATTCTATTCAAGGAGGAAAGCTGCTACAGGACTGCAGCCTTGGCTGCACGAAATGTTTGTCAGGAAGAAATTCAATGTAAGAGTTGTTCCAATTATCTACGAAACACATCACTGACCCCATTGTCCACAATGATGTTCGGTAGAGGCATTTGACCTGAAACAAACTGCCCAAGAATCTGAAGACAAACATTTTACATTTCAGTCAGCATTGCCCTAAACGACTTCCATGAAAGATCATGAGGTTCACAAGGCTCGACACAACCTTGATTTCGATGAGGAAATACGCTATTCTTTCGGCAGAGAAACTTGAGCTCTTTCTGGTACAATCTGTCTGCAGCAGAGAGCCAGGCAACTTCCCTCCGGGCCATTTGTCAGGTTTGCTGGCAATCGAAGCACTGCAGTGCCAAGGGGTGGAGGAGGAGGAGAAGGAAGGGGGGGTGGCCAAAGAGATTTGTTTGCATACATGTTTAATTATTTTGTATAGAATGCTGCCCTGGGCTCGTGTTAATGGGGGGAAATAGGTTTAACTAAGGGAAGATGCCTCTCTGCACCCCATGGTGGCTATTTAAAAGAGTATGGTGTGCAAGGGTGCTGTTCCCCCAATTCGCGGGGACAACATCCCCTAAAGGACCTAAGGTGTCTTTCTGAGCTTTACCTATATATCAAACCCTTTCCCTGCCTCCAGTGTGGAGATGCTGGGTAGAGTCCAAGGGAGCCACAAAAACTCCCCTAGAGAGTTACAGGTTGCTCATCCCAGCTCTAGAGGATGTCTGCCTAACTTAGGACCTGCCAAGTGAAACAAGGTCCACTAGTAACGTAGAGCCGGCCTGCAAGACTTGGCTCCGCGGCTACATTCTCTGAGCAGCCTCAGGTGGGCAGCACAGGCACAAAACATATCCAGGTGTTGGAAGGCAGGAGCGTGTCATGCCCATGGCCCACGGGTCATGTTCTGTGAAGGCCACTGCGTGCCACATCTAAGCACATCTGTTTAGAGCGCGTGTCTAAAGTCTGAATAATTCAACTGACTCCTCTTTTTTTCATAAAAAGGGCCTTGGGTTTTTCACCTCCATTATTCACAAATCCCCTCCAGTATCTTGCATATATGTAGCCGACTTCGGCGTACGTACACATATTTCCCTACTAGAGTCTGAGGTAGTGATAGGTGATATGAGGCTGGTACACAGTCCTCTTCTGGTTTTAGGATCCCCGCAACCAGCTCTCAACATGACCTGTCCAGTTCAGCAACACGGTGATGGCAAAACAACAACAAAAAACCCAGTCATGTCCTCCTGAAGCAAAATAAGTTATCCCAAATTCACTGCACAAAGCAATCAAGCAAACAAACATTCCTAATGTGTCTTGTCTTAAATGGAAACTCTTGCCTTTTTGGCAGCCCAAGGGAAAGCATGTTCCTTTTGACAGTGCTATTAGATACCACCTGAATTCAGCCATGCAATACAGCGGGGTCACCAGCGGTTTCGGTGGTTACCGTAGGCCCGTACCCACAAATGTTGTCTAGCCAGGGCTTGAAAACTGTTCTGAAGTCTGTTTAGGCCACAATGGTAACATACTGACATTTTAAAAGGCAGAAGATAACCTTACTGAACAAGAAGATATCTATCTATCTATCTATCTATCTATCTATCTATCTATCTATCTATCTATCTATCTATCTATCTAAACAACAACAAAAAAGTAGAATAGGGAAAATTTCCCAACCAATATGCTTCTGCGTAGCCAGCAAAACAAGCAACTTTTCAGTCCATCAGGTAACTGCATTTAGAAATGAGTACTATGTAAAACAGTGTTAGCAAAATTGTAAGTAGACTTGGGGTTTTTTTTTGGTCCAAACATCTATAAATAACCATTATCAGACATAAAGTCTAAAAGGAAGGACATAAGCATTCAGTCTGGAGCTTTTCAAAAAGGTACTGTATGTGGTCCAATGCTTTGGAACGCAGAAAATCCTTTCTTCATAAATCCAGGTAGGCGAGGATATTTCTGTAAGACCGAGGTCCTTCTGAAGTATATCCAAAGTTCTCTTCAGATTATCATCTGAAAGGGACACATTAGATCTGATCCAAAAAAAGAGAGAGAGAGGCACTCCTTTTGATAAAGTCCTCCTCTAAGACACTGGACAACTTTGGATGTTCCCCATTTATACAGATATGGCTCCCATTTAATTAGTTCAAAACAGTGTATGTATCAATTCATCAACAGGCACAACATTCCCTGAATAAGTTTTCAACGTGAAAGGTGTGTCATGTATCTCCCCTACACTCACAGTACAACTCACCCCCTCCCCCAACCACATCCCTGGAGTAATCCTTTTGCATTCTGCATATTTCTTCGTTCAACATCTGGAATGCAACAATTTCTAAACTAGTTACTGTTAAAGGAGGATTTAAAAAGAAAACAGTCCTTGGACAGTACTGGTTTTCAGTCCGTGTCCATTGCTGCCCACTGGATTCTTCACATCATGTATAGAAGGCTGAAGATAATATACACTTCCATTCGAGGAATCAAAAGTTTGAAAACAATTTACAAGTATGCCTTGTGAGAAGATGAGGAGGATTTCTCAGCCTCAGCCTCTAGCTAAATAGGATAGTTTCCAATTATATATTTATATATTTAAAGTAGTATTATGGCTTTAAGCTGTAGGTGTATCAGGCCTTTCCAAGGTCTCAGGTTCCATTGCCTTTCTCTTTGTTGTGATAGTAAGAGCCAGGAGAAGCCTTCTGCCTTCACAGATGATCTTGAGTTTTATCTTCAGAAGCGGAAACCTGCCTTCACAGCTTCAATATCAGAAATCAGTGTCCTGGCCAGGAAAATTCCAAATATCTAACAAAGAGAGGGAGAGAAAGATTAAGAAGAAAAAAGAAGAAACATCTGCTATTAGAAGAGGAAAATGGTTGCACAGCTTGGTGCTCTTGCCAACAACAACAACAACAACAACAACAACAACAACAACAACAAACTAACAACAAAGAGGTAAATCTTGCCTCCTCTCCTTCCCCATGTTGAGCTGAAATCTTTTAAAACAGTGCTGGGAAACTGTTGATTCTCCAAGAACTACTTAGCAGGGGCTATTTTTAAGGGATTTGAATGTTTTGTCTGTAATGCAATTGCTCATGCTTAATGCAATGAAAACAATTGAACTATAAGTTCAATTTGGAGTACAGTTGTCCCCCGCCAGATCATGCCTCAAATAGTGTGGTCCCGCTATATTGCGGGATCTGCACCCCTCCCTCACCACTTTGGGAGACCTCCACTGGGAGGGACAGAATGCCAGACGAAGGAGGAAAAGCAGCCCCAGCTGTTCTCTTTCCCTTTGCAGACCCACTTGCTCCCGTGCTGGCTGCCGCGCCACCCATGTGCCTTCCCCTCAGCCAGGACAGCGGGGTGGTGGCTTCTCTTCCATTTCCCCCTCCTTCCCTTGTCAGCTTGAGGCTCCTTCCTGCCTCTTCCGGCCTCAGCACGTCATTGTTGGATGCACCCCTCGGTGCCGACCTTGCAGTTGCCCTGAGTGGGGTGTGTGGGTGTGCTTGTGCATGCACACTCACTCTCTGTGTCCTTCCTCTGTCTTGCTGGGTGGAAGAAGGTTTGCAGGGCTTGAACCGGCGCACAAGCACTCACTGGGCAAGCGGCGTGGGGATTGAGGGGATAGGGAGATGGTGCTGGCATGTCTAGGAATGAGGAGAAAACAGGAAGCTCGGGAGGCAAGAAGAGAAAATGGAGCAGAAGCCGCTGCCACCGCCTCAACTAAAGGGAACACAGGCAGGCAAACGGGCAAGGAGAACTCTTTCTGGGGCAGCCGTGAAAAGCTTCTTTCAAGATGGAGGAAAGAGAAAGAGAGAGAGAGATGCCCCTCTTGGGTCCCTGGCCCTGCAGTTGCCCTGAGTGGCATGTGTGTGTGCTCTCTCTTTCTCTCATTCCTCCACCTTGCTGGACAGAATAAGTTTTGCACAGTTGTCACAGGCAGCAGCAGCTTTTGCTGCATTTTCTCTCCTTGCCTTGCAAGCTTCCTGCTTTCTCCTCATTCCTAGACATGCCAGCACCATCATCCTATCCCCTCACCCGCCCGCTCCCACGCAGCATGAGGGAAGAATGAGAGAGAGAGAGAGAGAGAGAGAGAGAGAGAGAGAGAGAGAGAGACAGAGAGACAGAGAGACAGAGAGATGGAGTGCACACACCCACACCCACACCCACACCACTCAGGGAAACTGCAAGGACCCACACCAAGGGGACATCCAACCATGATTTGTTGAGCCCAGAAGAGGCAGGAAGAAGTCTCAATCTGGCAAGGATGTGTGTCTGTGTGTGCTTGAACTCTCTCTCTCTCTCTCTCTCTCTCTCTCTCGTTCCTCTGCCTTGCTAGGCATAAGAAGTTTCGCAGGGCTGCCCCAGAAAGGGTTCTCCTTGCCTGCTTGTGCTCCCTTTAGTTGAGGCTGCAGTGGTGGTTTCTGCTCCAATTTCTCTCCTTGCTTCATGAGCTTCCTGCTTTCTCCTCATTCCTAGACATGCCAGTTCCATCTGCCTATCCCCTCACCCGCCTGATGGAGGAACGAGAGAGAGAGAGAGAGAGAGAGAGAGAGAGAGAGAGAGAGAGAGAGAGAGAGAGAGAGAGAGAGAGAGAGAGAGAGAGAGAGAGAGAGAGAGCACGTGCACAAGCACACATAAGAACATAAGAAGAGCCATGCTGGATCAGGCCAAAGGCCCATCTAGTCCAGCTTCCTGTATCTCACAGCAGCTCCACCAGATGCGTTTGGGAGCGCATGAGACTAGATATCTGTCTCCTGATACCACTCCCCTGCATCTGGCCCTTGAAGTACCCTGGTTTAAAGCCTGGAGATTACACATCTCCATCATGGTTTGTAACCTGTGATGGACTTTTCCTCCAGGAATCTGTCCAATCCCCTTTTGAAGGCATCCAGGCCAGATGCCATCACCACATCCTGTGGCAGGGAGTTCCATAGACTTACAACACGCAGGGTGAAAAAATATTTTCTTTTGTCAGTTCTTACTCTCCCAGCCCTCAATTTGAGTGTATGTCCCCTAGTTCTGGCATTTTGGGAGAGAGAGAAGAGCTTCCCTCTCTCCACTTTACTCATACCCTGCATTATTTTGTATGTCTCAATCATATCCCCCCTCAAGCGCCTTTTTTCCAGACTAAAGAGGCCCAAATGTTTTAGCCTTTCTTCATAAGGGAGGTGCCCCAGGCCAGTAATCATTTTAGTTGCTCTCTTCTGCACCTTTTCCAGTTCCACTATGTCTTTCTTGAGATGCGGTGACCAGAATTGTACACAATACTCCAGGTGGGACCTTACTATTGTTTTGTATAAAGGCATTATAATGTTCGCTGTTTTATTTTCAATCCCCTTTTTGATAATCCCTAGCATGGAATTGGCCTTCTTCACCGCTGCCACACATTGGGGAGACACCTTCATGGAGCTGTCCACCAACACACCAAGATCTCTTTCCTGATCCGTCACGGATAACTCAGAGCCCATGAGTTGATAGATGAAGTTTGGATTTTTTGCCCCAATATGCATTACTTTACATTTAGTTACATTAAAACGCATTTGCCATTTCTCAGCCCATTCCCCCAGTTTGGAGAGATCCTTCTGGAGCTCTTCACAATCTTCTCTGGTTTTTACCACACGGAAAAGTTTTGTGTCATCGGCAAACTTGGCCACCTCACTGTTTATCCCTGTCTCCAGGTCATTTATGACACACGCACACACACACCCACTCAGGGCAACTGCAAGGACTGGCACTGAGGGAAGCGTCCAACAATAACTTGCTGAGCCCAGAAGAGGCAGGAAGAAGCCTCAAGCTTTCGAGGGAAGGAGGGGAAATGAAGAACCCACCGCTGCTGCTGCCTCAACTAAGGAGAAGGCTGGCAGGCAGGCTGGTGAGGGGGCAAGGGACCCCTTTTTCCTTAGCTTGCTGAGGTGAATGTAGGAAGCTGACAAGGGAAGAAAGAAGAATGGAGCAGAAGCCGGGGTCGCTTCTGGACCTAATATGATATGCGGACGCTGTCACCGTGAAGGCATCCACACTTCGTGGATTCTCCTTTACCACAGGTTAGGGAACTTAACCCCTGCAGTGAACGGGGAATTACTGTATGCTTTTAAAATTGTTTGAAAAACAGTCATTTCCACTTTCACGTTACAGAATACAGTGGACTCTCATATAACAAACGGTTTGTATAACATAAAATCTGTACAGCATAAAAAAATTCCAGAGATAAGGGAAATTTGTTTAACAGAATTGCCTATGGGGCAATTCCGTACAACATAAAATGGTTGCAATTAGGGATTACTCTGTTTTCAATGCATTCCTATGGGAAATTTGTATAAAGGAAAATTTGCTTAACATAATTTTATTTGGAACGAATTAATTCCTTTATCCAAGGTACCACGGTACATTTCCCTTCAGAAGGCAAGAGGGAGGTGGGGAGGGAAAAAGCAAGTCATCCAAAACCAGTTCTTTTCACCATAATCTTGTTGTTTTGCTTCCCTTGGCCCTTATCTCAAGATGACTATCAACCGTCCAGGATACTGGACGAACGATACTGGGTCTACAGGGAACAATCCAAACAAGCTAAGACCTCCTTCAAGACAGAGAGAATTCTTAGCAACCGTTTTCAACTAAACTGGGTTTTGTTCTGATGAGGAAACATGTCATCAGGAAGCAATCTGACCTAGTTGGCTGAATTAAGCAAAATATTATAGGATGATATCCCATCTCCTACTAGAAGTTCCTGGAAACTCAGTAAAATCCCACAGAATCCACCATGACCCCTTTACAAACGCTTCAGGGTATCCACAGAGTAGATCTCAAGGCAATACAGCAACATCTGCCCAAGTTTGGAAACCCTCCAAAGTCTAGCTATCCAGTCCAACGCTTAGGAAACGTGAAACTCCATCATGTGACAGCCAATGGTCTAAATGAGAGTGTATCGAAGAAAGCCACAGGAGTTGTCAAGGGCTAGCGTCAGAGCAAAAGAGAGAACCTGTGCACTAAAGATGTCACTGTAGGGATGGGCATTTTGTTTCGGAACCAGTAGGTTACGAAACGAACCACGCGAGCCCAGGTGGTCCTCGGAACCGGCTGATACACACAGATCCAATTGCTTTACCTTTCTCTGTCTTGCACAGGGTTAAAATCCAACAAGGAAGCATGCTGCGACATCATCTTTCCTGCTTTGTGCTGCTGGACAATCAGAGAGTGAGGCAGGATGATGCCTGTCCCTGCACAGCTCCTTATTGACCAGCATCGCAGATCTAGCACAGATGTCATCACAGCGTGCTTCCTCATTGGATTTTAACCCTGCGGAAGACCAAGGTAAAGCTATTCAATCTGCGTGTATCAGCTGGTTCCGAGGACCACCTGGGCATGCGTGGTTCGTTTCGTAACCTACTGGTTCTGAAACAAAATGCCCATCTCTATTCCACTGCATCATCTAACCAGGATAACCCCCAAATCGGACATCAGATTTCACTCTGGGAGAAACTTGTGAACCTTTTTAACTAGTCAAGATGCTCACCAACCTCTAAATTTGTACTCTTCTCTCTATACGTTATTTATCCCTCAGACCATGAGACAGTGGGGAGGGGGAAAAAAGATCTAGTTCCATCAGCTCAGAAATAAGATACACCTTTCATGAGAAGCTTTCAAGCGACTCACCTGCAGTAATGAAATTGATACAAAGACTCCTGCCACTATGTAAATATTCCGAGGCAGCCAGGCTTCTAGAGCAGGGATGCAGCCTTTGGTGAATATTCTTTCCGCCCAAAGGGACACAGACTGGAAGAAGAAAATGGGGCAGTATGATACACGTCTATTGCATTCCGATTGCTTTTTTTCTGTTTCAATGAAAGTAACTCAGAAGACAAGAATAAAAATAATTATCTGCTTGAGGCGGGATTGGGTGAAAACCAGTTTTTTTCACCACCTAGAAAAACCTAATTCCACAACTTTGACCTGTTGCATGGCTCCTTCGTTTGTGTAGTTTATTCTGCAAAAGTTCTATTACCTTACTTTATTCATGATCACATTAAGGAAATTTATGTGCCTTATATGTACCGCAGTCACTGCAGAATTCTGAATTTAGACAGGCATGAGCCACACCCATTTCTCCAGAACTGTGAAAAGTAGAAACCAGTTCTCTTTTCAGCACAAACATCAAGATCCTCAGAAATCTGAATTATACAGAAGGACCCCCGTATCCACTGATTCATTATCCATGGTTGGCAGAGGAAAGAAAATTAAATAATTTAGCAGCCACAAAACAAGCTATTGTCACAAACAGCAGCTGTAAAGCAAGCTATTGTCACAAATAGCATCTGTAAAGCAAGCTACTGTCACACACAGCAGCCATAAAGCAAGGTATTGTAAGGAAACAGCAGTTTGGAGGTGTGTGGGCAGGCGTTATCTCTTATCCACGGTTTTTATTATCCACGGGAAGGCCTGGAACCAATACCCAGCAGATACCAGGATCCTACTTTATGTCCATTATTTCTGTGGAATTACAGCACAAACATTACCTACCCTATTGCAGTTGTGCCCAACGTTGGGTCTCCAGATGTTCTTGGACTACAATTGCCAAAAATCCTGGACAGCACATCTAGCGGTAAAGGCCTCTGATGTTTTTCGTCCAAGAACACCTGGGGACCCAAGGGTGGGAATCACTGCCTACAGGGTTCTTTGTCCATAACTGTAATGTTGTTTTCATTCCTGAAAGCCATCAAGAAAAGGCATGCTGATGAGTTGTCATAAAGATATGACAACCAAATAAAGCAAGGAATGTGAAAGTGAGCTGCCACAAAATAAAAAAGAGCCTTCCCATTTCAGTTTAAAAATACTTTGTGTCGCTCGATCAATACACATATCAAGCTGCTAGGCCTCAGTAATGCTGGGTATTTACAAACACATATTGCTAAGCCTCAGGCTGCCGTCTGTGAATGGATTAAGGACCAGTATGCCTAAGAAGGACAACAGAACAGCAACATTCTGCACTATGCTTTGCTACTCACAATTACCTGCAGAAAGTGAAAAAAGCAGTCATGGAAATACCCCGGCCTTTGACCAGGTACCTTTTTTATTTAGCATAATAAGAGAGCAGTTAGACAACAGCTGTGTGAGATAATTCAGTAGGGGATGAATACCCACTTTAAAAGCACACACTAATTTTTATTGTATCCTGCAAAAAAGAAAAAGCCCAGAACCTACATTAAATTGAGTGTTAGTAATAATACATACAGTGTGGTGGTCTTAGCTGCTCTTCCAGTGATGGTATGGTAATGTTTATGCAACTAGACATCTCAGAAAAATGAACAGCGTGATCAAACTCTATCCCTCATGGCTGTTAGGACAAATCTGATCCCTCACCTCACTCCTTTGGTAGTAACAAAATCAACCAACCAGAGGCACGTTCTTTTGATTACAGAAGATGGCTAGGGAGAATGGCGGCTGATGGAAACTCTTGAAAAATAACAATTTAAGGAAATAAGTGTGGCAAAAATATGGACCCACATGACGTGCTATTTAAGGGTGACCTTCAAAGGGGCTCCAACACCACCTCCAAGATACGCATACTCCTCTTTTTCTCCCACATAAACAATTTTAAAGAGAAGCAAAAAAAAAAATCTGCCATCGCAGGAAGGCACAAACATGGGGGTGGGTTGGCAGAGCAGGGAAGGAACAACGTGAAAAGCAAAAGATGAGGAAAAACAGCAACACTAAAAACACTCACCATATTTCTGACATCATAGCCACACTGTGTGTTCACAACGTTTTGCTGGAAAAGAGAGGGGGAAATGAGAACAGGCGATCAGCCCTGGAGGGATTTCTCTCAGTGCCTGCCTTGAAACACAAGAACTGCACTAAGACAAGAACTGAAGACTGCCCTACTGTTGCGGTTGTTGCGGTCGCTATCCCACCCTTCTCCTAGTGAAGGACACCAAACCCATTCAAGTCTAGACTTGGGAAGGATAATTTCCACATACCCGTGTACATTTTTTTTCTTCTCAAGCCTTAAAAAAGTTACTTTTTTGGATTGTAACCCCCAGAATCCACCACCCACCATGGACACCAACTATGTCGGCCTGGAGATTCTGAGATGTCTAGTCAAAATAATGAAGGGGTGAGGGAAAGGTTCATATTCCAAGGTATACACACAAGCTCTCTCTCTCTCTCTCTCTCTCTCTCTCTCTCTCACACACACACACACACACACACACACACACACACACACACACACACACACACTCCTATTCATCCCTACACCATTCAGGAAACACTTCCCAATTAAGCAGTATTAAATATAGAATCAAGAAGACAGGAAATAACTCACAGCAGGATCTGGGATACAGCAGGAAAAAGGGACCCCACACCTCTCACGACTTTTGCTTGTGCTACTGCAGTTGAAATAGATATTAAAGTCCCAGTCCGTTGGACCCTGGGCACCACAACACTGATTCTGCAAAAGATAAAATCATTTTGTCAATTATAAGTGGAATACAGTGCACTATTGAATGCATACAGTTCCTTCCTGGAACGGGGGTTTGTCACACCAGAATTGTTAGCAACACACACAATAATGTATTTGTTTTGCTTGTTTGTATGCTGCCCGTAATAGTATGAATTCACTAACTGGGTGGCACAGACATTAAAGGAATATTATAGGTATAATCAGGCATAAAAAATAATTTTCGCATATTTTGAAGTGTTTCACATCGTTTTTAAACGTATAAAAACAGCTCTTTTCTGTTGCGCGCTGCCCTTAATGAAACAAAACAAACCAATTTTTTTTGGTTCATTTCAGTTCATTTTAAATTCACTGTGAGGTTCGTTATTTGTTTCATTATGTAACAAAACAAATAACGTTTGTTTGTTTGTTTCGTGCCCCTCTCTATTTAGTGTATATCTGATGGATCAGATTGCAATGATCAATTTTTGGCCTTCCAGATGTTGTTGGACTTCAACTCTCATGAGCCCTTGCAATTGATTCTCCTGGCTAGGGTTGACTGTCATTGCAATCCAATAACATCTGGAGGAATACAAGCTGCTCACTTGTGTATCATACCTTTAGCACCCTTAGCACCGATACATTCCCATTGTTCTCTCTATTTCTCGTTTCTTTGGTTATTCACCAAAGTGCCTGGTGAAATGCTGTCAAACGAGGGGCCTAAGGCAGATTGTTCCCAACTTTGGATCTCAAGATGCTGTTGGACAGCAACTCCCTGAAATCCTGGCCAGCACAGCCAGTGGTGAAGGCTTCTGGAAACTTTAGTCCAAGAGCATCTGGGGACCTAGGATTGGGAACCAGCAGGCTAAGGAATTTGAAACAAAGAAACAAAAAAACCCAAGGATGCATTCATGAAAAGAGAAGTGAGAAAGCAAGAATGTCACTTCTCAACAGCTCAACAAACCTAGGATCAGCTACTGTGCCACCACTGTTTTCTGCATTGTCCAAGCTTGTGTTGAGAGAGTCAGTCACTTTCAGGCCTTTGAACATGCTTATGGCTCAAAGTTAACGACTCACTTCTCATCTTATTTTAGAAAGGAATGACACCGACTGCTAGTTGCACAAAATCCTGTTGCATCAATTGTACCAGCAAAACAGAGATGAAAACACTGGCTGGAGGAAACTGCCAGCAATTAAAAAGTTCCTGAGTTTGCACAATTTATATCCATCGAGTTTAAGTCATGCAAGACCTGGGATCAAAGCACAAATTCTTTAATTATCAGCAATTTACTGCTGGTGATGCTCTCTCTCTCTCTCTCTCTCTCTCTCTCTCTCTCTCTCTCTCTCTTTGTGGCATTCAACTGCTTAGGGCCACTGGGTACATCAAGTACACTTTTACCAAAACAACTTACTATTTTCTGCAGTGAATCTATGAGGTTCTGCAGGTCAATGTCATCCCGGTAAGATTTAATATTGATTTTGAAGAATGTCTCCACTCGGTCTCTCACCCAGTCTTGGAACAAGAAAGCCAGCACAACGACTGCTAACTCCATGAGAAAAATCAGCACAATTGTCCCACAAAACTGCAAAGTAGAGACAAGGAAGAAACTAATTATGGGAAGAGGGAAAAACAGGCAAGCTGTTTTCCACCTGTCTTTCTAGGAGCGAAAAAAGTTTCTGAAGATCCTTCCAGAAATTTCTCAATAAGATCAATAATAGCAATCACTTTTCTCTGAAAAAAATAGTTCACCCACTGGTACTGATCTTCCCCATTAATATGAAGGGATGAGAAAACATGGTTAAGCGCTGCTTCAGTCAACTTTATAAGAGGTCTCCATTTCAAGATTATGACCGGAGTAGCATATTAATCTATTTTTAAGCCAACCAAATCAACAATGTCATCTCTTCATTGCTCATTCTCTTGAAAGTTTGATTATAAAACATGGCTCATTATTTTTAATTAAACAAAGAAATTTTAATTTTGCTTATTTTCAAACCCAAATTTATCAGTTTTTCACTATTACTGTTGGGATTATGATGGAGACCTAGTCCAGACTTCCAATACTCATTGTTATATGGCTAGTTTATCCTTACCAGATTCGTTTTTTTTTTTTTAATTACAGTACTATATTTCATTGTAGTAACACTTCGGAATCAAATCCTAAACCAAACACAGAAACTTAATATTTCACAGAATAAAACTGGCCTTCACTGATCAACCAGATACAGAAGAAGCAACTAACTGAACCCTGCAGATTCGGCTAGATTACAAGCAGGGTGGATAAACTTCCGTGGCATTTTTAAAATCAACTGATTTAAATCACAATTTAAAAATTGTAAAGTAATTTTTTAAAAATAAACAAATTGGCAAATGTTTGGATTTAAATCCACTCGGATTGCAAATCCCATCTTGCCTCGCCATTGGGTATGCTAGTCAGGGATGATGGGAGCTGCAGTGCGAGAAAATTTGGTCAGATCTGACCACCCCTGAAATAAAACATTGTTGATTCAAGTGCTGTTTAAATGTTGGAATCTGAGATGTGTTCACCTAACCTACTTCTGCCAGAAACGGCACACAAACCGACACAACACATTCTTACATAATAAATCCATATAAGGTAATGAGAGGCAAACTAGTACCTCTGGTTTATTGATTGTAACGATACCATGAAGCCACTTGTCCCGGATACTTCAGTGGTTTAGGTCTATGGCTGTGGAACCACAGGAGTTCAATTCCCCACTGTGGTTCCTTGACCAGAGGCTGGATGCGGTGATCAATATGCTCCCTTCCAGCCTGGCAGTTCTAAGATGCTGCTGCTTTTGCTGCTGCTGCTAAAGGTGACGACTAGCACCCCAGAAGAGCATACGTCAAGCACAAAACATAACATCTATGATTTTTAACCACTTACAAATTTTAGGAGGCAGATGTTCTCTCGCAGGGCTCCTACACAGCCTGCAAATCCCAGGATGAACATGATTCCTCCAACAAATAAGATAAGGACCACAGGGTCAAAGCCATGGAGACGGGTCATTTTAGACAAGTCGGACAAGACACCCTAAAATATAAAGAATGAAGAATGAAGTTCTCATCCGCTCCTATCTTCTTTTGAATAATAAAAAATATAATACCATGCCGTATCCTACTGTGTGACTCTACATACCCCACTGGAAAGCTGGGTTGTATGCATGCTACACCTCTACAGCAGTGTACAAGACGGTGAAGGATGCGGCGGTACGAATAAGAAACAATTCCCCTAAGCATGTCAGTTCAGTCAGACTCATTTCATACTCAATGAAAGGCAGTTATGGAATAGGCCCGTCAGGGGGGTGAGGGATGGAGCAGCACGGCACCCAGGGTGCCACCCTGACAACTGTGTGGGAAGCTGTCAATGGGACGAAGCAGCCATCTCTAGTCATGATATCAGGTTCACCATATTATAAAGGTGACATTTGTTTAAAATTAAGTGTGTATGAAAGGAGTTGTTTAACAGAGGAACCAGAATATGTATGTATTTGGACCATCACAAATCTTGGCAATGTTTTCAGCTGACGAAAAGCCAGACCTGACAAACAAAAATAATAGTAAAGGAACATGTTTTATGTGCCCAAAAGCTCATTTCAAGTGTTGAATTTGACCCACAACACTTGAGACTCCCTCGTCCAGTAGGACTGGTAAAGCACACGGGGACTTGAGGCACTGTAGTGTTGGATATGTGAAGGAGTCTCTTTCTTTATATAAATCTGTCCAGTCACTAAGATCTGCAGGGGAGGCCCTCCTCTGTGTCTCACCATTGAGAACAGTTCCATATGCAAAGGTACGAGGGAAGGCTTGCTCCGTGGTGGTACCTCATCTGTGAAATGCCCTCCTCCTTGGAGGTTTGAATGTTGCTGAGACTGGCAGCGTTTTAGCGTTAAGCTGAGACATATTTACTAGAGCCTTTGGAGATTGAGGATGGTTGTCCATACAGGCTTTAATTCAATGGCTTTAATGTTTAAATGTTTTTAAAACTTCTTGATTTTAAATAGTTTTAATTCTCTTAAAATTGTTTTACACTGCTCTGTTATCCATCTTGAGATCCTGTGATATAGGGCGGGCTATGTACATTCTAAATTAGTAAATAAAATTCAGTAGTCCCCAAGAGCGGCTTTTTCCAACTTTCCTTAAACACAGAAAGTGGAAATACAACCAACATGCTTAAACTACACACATCAGCTGATAGCTTGTCCAGGAGGCAGGAACAACTCTAGCAACTGGCCAAGTCTTTACAAGATAGCCAACCCAAGTTTATTATGGTGACTCTGAGACAACCTTAAAATATCAGTTCTGCCAACACAGCTGTGTGCTTTTCATCAAAAACAATCCACCGCTAGAGGGCACTGAGAGGCTGAGAAATCCTGGTATGATTTTAGAAGAGTTTTGGAAACAGCTGCTAAATGAAGCTCAGGCTTCCTCAAACCCATGTTCAGAAGTCCTGGATTACAACTCCCATGATTCTCAGACAGCACAGGTATTCTGATAGGAATGACAGACATTGACTTCAACAAATCTGAAGGGGCGTGGAGTTATGGGGAAGAATGATGCAGACGTATACACGTCACTATACATCCTGTAACAGACCATCCAGCAACCTTACACAGCCCAATCTAGCCCACTCCAAAACGGGTGTGGAGACATGCCCGTACTTCGCCACCCTCATCCGCTGCTATTCTCAAAAAGTTGCTGAATGAATATATTTATTTCAGTTCATTTGCTTAAAGTATTGTTAACACACCTTTCTCTTCAAAAGGGTTTTAATGATCCAGCAGGTCCTTAAAAGACAATTAAAAGGTAAAAAGGTAAATGTTTTCCCCCACACATGTGTGCTAGTCATGTCCGACTCTAGGGGTGGTGCTCATCTCCGTATTCAAGCCGAAGAGCCAGTGTTGTGCAAGTCCATGGCCACATGGCCGACATGGCTGCAAGGAAACACTGTTTTACCTTCCCGCTTTTTACGCCAGTACCTATTTATCTACTTGCATTTACATGCTTTCGAACTGCTAGGTTGGCAGGAGCTGGGGTGAACAGTAGGCGCTCACTCTGCTGTGTGGCACCTGGGATTTGAACCGCTGAGCTGCTGACTTTATGGCCGACAGTTTTCAGTACTCTAGCCCACTGAGCCACCACACACCCATTAAAAGACAATTAGCAATATTATTAAAAGACAATGCTTAAAAACTTCTAAAAAGTCAAGTGTATATATATACTGTATATCTATCTATCTATCTATCTATCTATCTATCTATCTATCTATCTATCTATCTATCTATCTATCTATCTATCTATCTATCTATAAATGCCACACAAGAAATGATGCCATAGAACAAAAACAACATCAAAACCGGATTCAAAGCAGCAAGGCACAGTATTCCATTGAAAAACCTCTCTCAAGACAGCCAGTCGTGAAGGGAAGGCCTGTCTGAAAAGAAAAGTCTTCACCTACTTGCAGAAAGACAGCAAATCTGGTGGGCTTCTTGTGGGAGGGAGTTCTAGAGTCAAGGGGCAGAAACAGAGAAGGCCCTCTCCCAAGTAGCCATCTAACACACCTGTGAAGGCAGTGAGACAGAGACACACGCATGTACACACACACACACACACACACACACACACACACACACACACACACACACACACACACACACACACACACACACACACACACACACAGCCCCCAGTGATATATTTTGCTGAGATGCCCATGGTTGCACCCCTTCTGGAAAGGACCTTTAAAGGAAGTATCTTCTCCCACTGTAAGTCACATGAGGTAGAGCAGAGTTCTGGCGAACAGAACACAACATTAATTCTTGTATTAGAACCTGCTTTTCCACAAGAGCCTAAAAATCAACTTTGCCCAGAAATTAAAACCAGGACATTAAAAAATTTTAAAAGCATGAGAAAATAAAAATAAAAACTCTCTGGAAATGTGAATTCTGGTGAAGAGGAAGGCAACCATTTCAGGCTCCATTGACCTAAGGAGTGCAAAGCCCCCCCCCCACATAAAAATATCTTCCCGTCCCTGTAAAAGGGTGAAATGAAACCCATGTGTGAGATATATAATATGAAGAACAAGAGTACCGTAGCAACTGTTTTCTTTTGTACCTAGAACTTTGCCAAATTTGTTTCAGGCTTCAAACATAAACTCTAATTTAACTTATATGTAAATACTGTATATACCAAACAATTCCTGTCTTGACCTGTAAAAACCTACCACCACCCTATGCTTAACTGCAGTGTTGTCAGTATATATAAATCGTAACCAATAATGTGGCAGAACTTTTTGAAAAGAGCATAAGATAAAGGGATACTACCACCCACATTTTCCAAATTAAATGTTCCAGATAAACCGAGACATCAGTCAGAATGCCTGAGGCATAGATGCAGAAAAAAATGTCTTTGCTTTTAATTTAAGGCTCTCTACTTACTTCCCCCAAAGTCAATTTGCACACAGATTGAGAGTTGAAAGTTTTCTATCTGCTATTTAAAAACATTCTGTTCCAACATGAGGGCTAAATGTTGCTAAGCTGACCCTTTGAAAATGCCTCCCTCAGGGTTCTCGGATGTGTTTTTGTTACCCTTCATGGTACAGGGAAGGGGATAATATGGTGCACCATTAGACAAAATGTTCCAGTGAAGGGTTAATTATGGCAAGGCAAACCCTAGGTAAATCCTATCAATGCAGATGGGCTTCTCTAATTAGCGAGTTTAGCTTCCGCCCTTCGGGATGATTCTAGCATTCTCCTGGCAACAAAGAAGTAACTTACACGCTCCAGGAAGTCTTCAATGTCCAGGTTCCACAAGCATAATTTGAATCATTGCCAAGGCAAAAAATCAGGAGTCCATGTTGGAGTGGGAGTTAAGGAAGCCGTATGGTTTCCTGTCAGTTAAATGCTTGAAGAGCGCCTGACAATACAACCCTACATATATGGGAACTTCTCAAGATGTTTGCTCAGCGGAGTTCAAGTAAGTGTACCTGGCACTGCATTGCAAATCTGCAGTGCGCTCTTGCCAACCCAGAAATAAATTCCCACTGAACTCCACAGGATTTATTTCCAAGGAGAAGCACACAGGATTGCTCTGGGCGCCTCTGGGTGGTGTCTAAATGGGAAAGTTGATTTCAATATTCGGCATGGAGGCAGAAAAAGGGCAGAGTTAGAATCCTCATGCAGAAGTCTTGTGGAACTTTAGGAGTAAGAACTTTTAATTTGGCATACGTTCTGGTAAACTGTAACCTCCTCCTTCAGATGTTTCTTAGGTTCTGAAGAAACGGGATGGAGCTCAACAAAGTGTAGGCCAATAGAGTTTATCCTTCATAGAATGGCTCCACAACTCTTGTTTGGGTTGCAAGAGAAAAGGATGGAAAGCATGTGTGAGCGTGCGAGTCGATGCATTTTGCTGTTGGCAAGGAGAAGCCAGAGAAGGAAGTGGTGGAGAGAGAGAGAGAATCTTACTACAGTGGTACCTTATATAAAGGAATTAATTCATTCCAAATGAAATTACCGTATGTTAAGCAAATTTTCCTTTATACAAATTTCCCATAGGAATGCATTGAAAACAGAGTAATCCCTAATTATGTTATACAGATTTTCCCCATAGACGATTCCCCCTATCTCCAGAATTTTTTATGTTGTACATATTTTATGTTATACAAACCGTTTGTTATACGAAGGTCCACTGTATTTGTTAGTGAGCCAACATTTGATTCTATGAAACAATCTAGATAGTCCCAGTTCTCTTACCTTTTCACTCCAAGCCCAAAGACCAGCTCCAAGGAAGGCAACTCCAGCTAACTGGGGGGAAAAGAGTGGGGAGAAGATAGATTTACTGTTTGGTGGAAGAATTATTTCATATTTGCTTCTCACTTATTTTAAAAAAAACATTCATACAGTATATTCAATCTCCCTCAAACTTGGAGGGATTGTAGAGAAGAATCTGGGGAAGCTTCCTGCCAAATTTAGTGTCTCTAGGTGCCTAGGGGGCATTTTATAGCTCAACGAATCAACAAATCAAAAATTGCTAAAAAGTCATCAATTTGTATTTGATGGGTTATTAATTTGAATTGACAAATTAGCATTTTGTATGAATTTTGCCATTTGTGTTTTAATCCGTGCCCATCTCTACCATGAAGTTTTAAAATGTACTTTTCTGTGTTTAGTACTGCCTTCATTTACCTTTTAAATGCTACTGCACAGGAACCCTACCCCCACCCCATAAGAGAAATCTCAACATTAGCTCCCACCAAGATCCTCTGACCTACTGACTCAAAAGAGCCAAGCAGACCTGCTTCAGCCTCTCTGTGTCCAAGTGAGGTATAACCTGGCCCAGGTAGATAGGCTATTTACCAGATGTGGGTCTACAGAGCTATGAAATATGTGGTAAAAGAAAGGGGGAGGGTTCTTTCTTCCTGCTTGGCCTTCTCGACCAATACACTCTCTTGAGGAGGGATCAGCAGCCTATGGATATAGATCTGTGAAGATTCTTAGTCATCCAGGTGAGTTTATCTGGAAGTTGAGTAATGGCAACTGGACTTCTTTTCTTGAGAGAAAAGAAAATCCCTTCTCTCAACAGAGGTGGGGGGGGCCCCTCAGGCACAGTTTATCTCAGGCCTGCCCAACAGGTAGACCGGGGGCTACCAGTAGCCCGTGAAGGGTTCAAAAGTAGCCTGCCAGCCATCAAAAAAAAAAGTGAGGGGATAAGTTCTCCACCTCTACCTTTCCCAACCCAAGGACCACCACTGCCCCAGCAAAGCTCTGGGTCTGCCAGCCCACTGTCTCAGCCGAGCAGGGCAGTTCAAGGGCCATGGCACAGTCCCCTGCTCTCCCTACCGGCCAGATGATCGGTTGGTGCAGAGCGGAGGAAGGAGAGTGGAGAGGACAGCGAGGGGCGGGGTCATGGGTGTGCCCACCTCCTTTGCGTGGTGATGTCGCCCTCTCCTCCCCCGGATAATTCATTCCTCCTATCCTTCCATCTTCCTCCTCCTTCTCCTCCCACCCTCACAGCTGCCTCACAGAGACTGTGACCTGCCACTCCTCCTGCTCCCCTTCTGAGCTATTCTTGCGCTGCTGTGGCAATGTGACTGCCCCGCTGCTGGCTTGGCCCATCCCAGCTGCACAGAGAACATGGCAGAGGTGAGTTAGAGCTATGGGCGGCAGTAGCGGTGGCAGCAAGGGGGCTGGAAGGGAGAAGGGGGAAAACAGGAGGAGAAGTAGAGTCAAGTCAGGCCCCGGGTGGGTTGGGAGGGAAAGTGCACCTTTTTTTTAAAAAAGTCTTCCAGCAGCCCGGGGAAGCGGAAAGGGCGATCTGCACAAGCATGCATGCGCCTCCCTTACACCCATCCACACCGGCTCAAGTGGGTGTAAGGGAAGCATGTACATGGTCAACCTTACCATAGGAATGCATGGAAATATGTTCCTTCCAGAAAGGATTAATTAATTTTCAATGCGTTCCTATGGGAAACTGCTGCTCTACTTAAAAATTTTTTTACTTATGAGCATATGCTCGGAACAGATAAAATTCATAAGTAGAGGTTTTACTGTAGTAGCCCTCAGGCACTTTTGCGTGGAAAAAGTAGACCTCAGCCTGTTCAAAGTTGGACAGCCCTGGTCTATCTGCTATTTATCAGGGAGTGATTTCAACAATCCCCAGACAAATCAAGAATATGTCACACCTCCACCACCAAGGCCATAGCTAACAACCCATACCTTATGGTTTCAGCACCTTAGGCCATTGTTCACCTCATGGCCTATTGAGACTATTGTCTACCTAACAAGCCTATTCAGGCCATTGTTCATCTTATGAGCCTATTTCAGACCAGGGTGACATGAGGTCAAAATGAACTATAAAATGGAGGAGTCGCAACTAGCTTTCCTCAGACTTACGAAACTGTTTGGATAAACAGCAAAACATTTCAACCTCTCAAGAAAAGAAGTCCAGTTGCCATGATTCAATTTCCAGATGGATACAGATATACAGTCACCCCCCGCCATTTCACGGTTCAGGTACTGCGGTCCCACTATATCACGGGATCACAGTACCTGCGCCTCGGGGCCGCTCGGGGGGGGCGATCGCATTGCCCCGCGCCACCCCCACTCGTCCGAAAAGCCTTGGGGGGTGCAGTGGAGGCCATCACTTTGCCCCACGCCGCCCCCGCGCTCCTCTGAGAAGCCTCGGGCCACGCAGGGCGGGGCGATTGCCCATGCCGCCCTCCCGCGCAGCCCAAGGCTTCTTGGAAAAGCGATGGCGGCATTGGGCGCTGCCCCGCAATCTCCATTGAAATACATTGAGCCAATGCATTTCAATGGAGAAATTTTCCCCATTGGAATGCATTGAGCCAATGTTTTCCAAAGGGGGAAAATTCTCTCCATTGAAATGCATTGAGCCAATGCATTTCAATGGAGACGGCTCCGGACAAGAAGTCTCGGGGCAGCGGGGCGGGTGGAGGTGGGGGGTCAGATCCCCCTGCTGCTGCCAGCACGCGCCGCCCCAAGACTTCTCGGACTGGTGCCCGCCTGCAGCGGCAGGGGGATCTGATTGCCCCCCTGGCCCCCAGCCCCTCCACACGCTTCTGCATATTGCGGATTTTCAGGCATTGTGGGTTGGGTGGGTCCCTAACCTCCACGATGGGCGGGGGGTTACTATATATACACATAGATATTGTTGGGTTACCACTTGCCTAAGCCTCCACCAACATCATTAACGACAACAAATGGCCTACATATGGTGGAAGGACCATAAGTGGCCCACCTCTACCCTGAGAGGACAAAAGCCACACATCTACAGTTTCTACAGAGATCCAACAAGGGACTCCCACTGGGACTGTCATACTGAATTCCTCCTCTTGTAGATATGCAGTGTTTGGGCCAAAGATACTTTTGTTCCCCTTCTAGTCAAAACAGAGGCTCCCTTCTGTACTGAGATGTAGCATTTGTCTTGGTTTCCAACACACACACACACACACACACACACACACACTTGTGTCTTACCCCCTGCCTCAGCAAAGGAATTTTATTTTGAGTTCTCGACAATGAGCACGGCTGGGTGCCTTTTTGGCTTATTTACTGTGGTGCAGAACAAAGCCTGAAGGTGGAAAGATCCAAAGATCTTCCTTTGTTGACAAGAGAAATGCTTCTGTGTAGCCTGAATAAAATAATAATAATGATGTTTGGACTTGCCACAGCTCATGACAGAAAACACGCCCTGAAACTGCCATTACAGCTGAGGCCTTATTAAGATGTTGCTCATGGGAGTCCTAGCAGGATGTCCAGAATGAATTTCTCCGATGTAGGTTAGGCGCCGGTTTGATGTTCCCACTGGACTTTCTAACGCAAGCGTGACTCTTCAATGGCCTTTCAACACTTTGCAGGGTCCATTCCCGCCTACTACATATTTATCGTTTCCCAGCTTTGGGGAAGAGTGTTCCGTTACAGCAACAAAGACAAGGTATATGTTTTTCTCCTCGGTCTGAAAAGCAGCATTAAAAATTAAAATTAAAATCAGTGGTACCTTGTATAAAGGAATTAATTCGTTCCAAATGAAATTATGTTAAGCAAATTTTCCTTTATACAAATTTCCCAAAGGAATGCATTGAAAACAGAGTAATCCCTAACTGCGACCATTTTTATGTTGTATGGATTTGCCCCATAGGCAAATTAAGCAAATTTCTCCTATCTCCAAAAAATGTTATGTTGTACAGATTTTATGTTATACAAACCATTTGTTATACAAGGGTCCACTTGTATGAGGTTTCGGTGGTGCTCCAGGTATCAGCACCTCTCTCTATTACTGCTGTTTCCCCTCCCGTGGCAATTACAGAGAGACAGACAAAGTGAATGGGGAAGAGAACACCTGAGGTCAGAGACTGTGTTTTCTCAAACACAAGTGGTTCCTAACTTTGGGACTCCAGATGTTTTTGGACTGCAACTCCCAGAAATTCTAGCCATCACAGCTAGTGTGGAAGGCTTCTGGGAGTCCCAGTCCATATCTAAAGACCTAAGGCTGGGATATCCTGCCCTATACCAACTGGAACCTGCCTCAACTCTGGAATCCTGTAAAGTGAAAGACCTCCTTGCTGCCAAAAGAATCCTGGGATGGGAAGGAATTTAATCTGGAGACTAGTAATTTAAAGGTCACAATACAGGGGACCTGCTCTGTAAATCAGCCGCAGACTTGCCCCTGCCCCACGGAGATCTAGGTTCAAGTCCCCACTGAGCCATGGTACATACTGGCTGATCTTTGGACAGTCCCTGCGGTTTATGCCTGGCCTACCTCATATGGCTATGAGAATAAAGTGAGGAAGCCAGAGATATGAGTGCCACCCTGAGCTTACTGTGAGGAATCTCATAAAAATATGACAGGAAGAAAGGACCAAGAAGCTGCTCCCTGACTGGTCCTCCTGCTGCAGCTGCATCACCCACCCCAGCGGCACTCCTGCAATAGCCCTTCTTCCCATGTCAAGACCAGGGGAAATTCTGCAGGGTAGCACCAAACCTTTGTATCTTCTTGAGCTCTTTGTATCTGATCCACTCCCCCCCCCCCACACACACAAGGGCACTCCCCAGCAATCTGTGCCTTCGAAAATCTTCCAGAGATCAACTGAGGCATGACCTACCAGAATGTCGCAGGTGCTATCACTTTGGATGGCCACACCCAGGAAGGCTAGGAACGTGGTAACCCGCAACTGAGCCTTCTCTGTCGCTGGTCCTTTCCTTTGGAACCATCTCCTGAGTTGGTTGCACCTTGCATAGTCCCTGCCAGCCTTTAAAAAGCCTTGAAGACCTGGCTTTTTCGTGTGGCATTTGGTGACCTCCATTAGTTTTCCCCACCTCCTGTTCCGCCATCTTGCCAGATATCTCTTCTATTTTTTTCTGCTTCTGTACTAATATAGTTATTTTATTTTATATATTTTACCTTTTGTTTAAGTATTTTCTCTTTTCTTTTTTTCCCCTTTTGGTTACATTGTTGTCATTTATTGTTTGTTTATTGATGTTGTTAACTGCCCAGAGTTCCTTCGGAAGATGGGTGGTGTGTGTGTGTGTGTGTGTGTGTGTGTGTGTGTGTGTGTATATATATATATATATATATATATATATATATATATATATATATATATATATATATATATATATATATATATATATATATATATATATATATATATATATATATATATATACATACATATATATATATATATATATATATATATATATATATATATGCATGTTAGGGTGGATTCGGGTTTCTTCCCGTGTAGAAATCTGGTTGTTTTGGCGACGTTTCGACGAGGTCTCACTCGTCATCTTCAGGCTGGTGTTCTGGCTTCTTTCTTCTTGAAGCAAAGCGTGATCGCAGTTGAAGTCCTTCTATAAATACTGCTGGGGGTGTGTGGTTTGCTTGCTCTGTTGCTGATTGTAGGTTCGTTTGTTCTTTTGTGATCTGCTGTGTGGCTGAGGCGATCGTTAAGGGCTTAACTGCTGGTGGGTTAGATGGCTGTTTAGAGACATCATGTGTGGGTGAGGTGCTGGATGTGTGTCTATTAGCCTTTTGTTTCTTAACGACCTTGGTGATGGGTGTTCTGGCAGCATCCTAGGCTTTGGTGGAGTGGGGTCCTGTGTCTTGTGAATTCATTTTGGTCTGGCTGCGTGTCTGTGGTCTCCCAATGTTTTTTTGGCGTGTGTAAGTGTGCTCCATGTGGTGGCTGGAGTGGGGAGTAGCGGTAGATGGTGCAGTCGTGGTTTTGTTATTGGATGGTGGTTTCGTTTCATCTGTGGGAAGGGTCTGGGTTTGTGTTTGGTGTGGATGGAAGGTGGTGGCATCTTGTGTCCTTTTGGACCTGGTGTCAGTCTTTGTGACAGAGGCTCGTCTGTTGACCAGGGCTAGTTTCCAGATGTCAGGCAAGCGGGAGGTGTCATCACGTTTATTCATGTTGTTTGGGTGTTTCTCTATTTCAATGGCTTCCATGATTATTCGACTGTTGAAGTGTTCAGTTTTGGAGATGATTTTGGTTCTTTTAAAATCAATTTCATGACCTGTTGTTTTTATGTGCTGGAAGAGAGATGAAGATTTTTCTTCTTTTTTGACTGCGTTCTTGTGTTCTGCGATGCGTGCGCTTATTCTCCTGTTTGTCTGTCCGATGTATGTGGCTGGGCAGACTTTGCATGGTATTTCGTAGACTCCTTGGTTTTCTAGCTCAATCTTGTCTTTGGGGTTTCTTAAAATGTTGGCTATTTTTTGTTCGGTGCAAAAGGCTGTCTTGATATTGTGTTTGTGGAGAATTTTGCTTATTTTGTCTGTGGTGCCTTTGATGTAAGGGAGGAGGGCAGTGCCGTTGTTCTCTTCTGTTTCTTGGTTCTTGGGGGGTGTTTTCTTTTTGGATTAGTTTGGTGATGGTGTTTTTTTTGGAATCCGTTCGCAATTAAAGCATTCGAGAGAGTGTGTAATTCAGTTTTTAGGTGGTCTTTGTCAGCGAGGCGTTTGGTTCTGGAGATGAGGGTTTTTGCTACGGAGTTGATCTGTGCAGGGTGGTGGTGTGATTGTGCATTTAAGTAGCGGTTTGTATGTGTTTTTTTCCGGTAGATGGTATGTCCTAAGGAGCCGTCGGGGTTTTTTGTAGATTAGGACGTCCAGGAAGGGAAGTTGGTTGTTGGCTTCTATTTCCATAGTGAATTGTATTTTGGGGTGTAGGCTGTTGAGATGTGTGAGGAAGTTGTTCAGTTTGTCTTTCCCGTGTGGCCAGATAACAAAGGTGTCGTCAACATATCTGAGCCAGAGTTTGGGTTTATGTTCGGACTTCTGTAACGCGTTGGTTTCAAAGTGTTCCATATATAGGGTTTGCGATGACCGGTGAGAGGGGTGATCCCATGGGTGCTCCTTCTATCTGTTTGTATCTTTGTCCATTGTGGATGAAGTATGTGTTGGTTAGGCAGTGGTTGGTCAGATCTAGGATGTGCTTGGGGGGGTTGTATTTGTTGTGGATAGCTGTCAAGGCTTCTTGAATGGGCACTTGTGTGAAGAGCGAAACAACATCGAAGCTCACGAGTAGGTCATTGGGTTGTAGGTCTTGTTTCTTTATAATTTCTATGAAGTGGAACGAGTTTTGTACGTATGAAGAGATGGATTCTGCATAGGGCTGGAGTTGTTTGGCAAGAAATTTGGCGAGGTTTTGTAGGGGTGAGCCTATGGAGCTGACTATGGGTCTGAGAGGTGTTCCTTCTTTGTGAATCTTGGGGAGGCCGTAGAGCTTGGGGCACCTGGATGATTTCTCTCTGGGGATGATGCTTGGCTTGATTTCTTCACTTAAGGGTGAGGCTTTTATTTTGGCTTTGGTGGTTTTTTCCAGGTAGGTGGTGGGGTCTGTGTTCAAAGGTATGTAAGCAGGGTCTTGTAGTAGGTTGGATAGTTTGGCTTGGTAGTCAGATGTGTTCATCACCACTGTGGCATTGCCTTTGTCTGCTGGGAGAATGATTATGTTGTCTTTCCTCAGGTTGGTGAGGGCTTTTTGTTCTTCTTTCGAAGTCACCAATATCCTCTGCTCCAGCAAACCACCCAGAAGCCCTCAGCCACACAGCAGATCACAAAAGAACAAACGAACCTACAATCAGCAACAGAGCAAGCAAACCACACCCCCCAGCAGTATTTATAGAAGGACTTCAACTGAGATCACGCTTTGCTTCAAGAAGAAAGCCAGAACACCAGCCTGAAGATGACGAGTGAGACCTCGTCGAAACGTCGCCAAAACAACCAGATTTCTACACGGGAAGAAACCCGAATCCACCCTAACATGCATATATATATATATATATATATATATATATATATATATATATATATATATATATATATATATATATATATATATATATATATATATATGATTACCCTCTGGCATTGCAGAGAATGGCATGCATGTGATGACATGCACCTTTGCAGGCAATAGGCAACCTTCTCAGGGCATTTTATTATAATTTACTGTCCCCTCCTGGCCCCATGCAATGGACAATATTCCCTGCTCTTCTAACACAAAGCCATCCCTGAGCTCTGCCAGTAACAACAGAAAGAACAGAAACAGAGCAGGAAATGCTGACAGTGTGGAATCTTCGATAAGGATGAAAGCTGGGGAGGAAAAGAACACAGCCCACATCTGTTGGAGCCAGGAATGACGCTCTTGATAATAGCCTAGGAGCCTAGGAAGGGGCTGTGTGCTGAGATAGACCAATACTCTACGTGGCTCAGGACTGTCCAGTTAGACTCTTAACAAGGTTTCTGGCAGGATTCTCTCTCCACCACAATTCAAGAAGGCACAATCAGAAGTATGGGGCCTTCCCTGTACAAACCATCTGCTATGCTACAAAGCCACATCCTTAACACCTTGAGAAACACCTCAGAACCTCTTTTTTAACCCTATGGTGGCATTACTCACAGCAGCATCAACACAAATATGAAGGGGCTTGTGGCATTTCTCCCCAGCTCTGAGATGGTACAGCTCCTTGTCTCTTCCACATGCGGAGGGAAATCTCATTTTGAGGAGGGGGGTGATTTAAGGGAGACATGTTAGACAGATATCAATGTTAAGGGTGCTAACATTGTTTTTTGGCCTACTACCCCCCCCCCAAAGTATTCTCCAGCCACAACTCCATGTCTAAAATCAAGTGCCCAGTGAAAATCCATAGCTCCACTTTCTGGGTTTGCACCATACATTGGCTTTTGTTTTCACAACTTTGTTGTAAAACATACTCCAGCACAGCACTTTCGGTATGAGTTGGTGAAGGAGTGTGTATGGAGGAAAAGGAGGTCAGAGGAGAGCATTTGAGGGGTACTGATGTCAACTCCTTGTTCCTCCTGATGAAAGGATGAGAGAACCAAGGTTGGTGTGGGTGACACCAAGGGCACTCATGTTCACCTGCATAATTTCAGACAGGGGTAGAGGTGCCAGGACTCTGCCTGCCACAGAACCTGACTCTGAGGGGTTAAATGGTGAAGAGCTGCTGGAGGAGCCTTGCAGCTCAAATCAGCAAGCAGCTGGGTCTGATGACTCAGCTGAAAACAGATCTTCACCTCCTAGAAGGACCCTGAGCAGGATTCTGCAAAGACGTGCTACCAGAAGAGCTAGGGAAAGGGGCTTTGATGCTAGATGGGGAATCAGGTCAGGAAGCCCTGAGTACTAGCAGAAGCCTTTCCAGAAGTAAGGGTGTGTTCCCTGTTTTGGGATAAAGCTGGCAAGCTCACCTAGAGCTCTCTGTGGGAGCAACACCTCATTTGAACTTGCAACCACGTTCCTGTCTGTTTCTGACCTTGGCTCTGTTTCCTGACTTCGGACCGGTTTCCTGGACAACAGCTTGATCTGTTCCCTTGGGTTTGGCATCTGGTTTCTGTGAGAGATTCTGGTTTTGACTTGGACTGGTAATTGCTGGGAGTTGGATTCTGTTATTTATCTGGCACTTGATTGTTAGCAAAGGACTTGAACTTGCCTGCTTTCCACTAAAGACCTTGGCAAAGAACTGAATCCTGTTTGTGTATGATCTGTGTGCGGGGCTTGACAAGAGGTGTGCAGATTTGTGGTTTGGGACCACAACGCCCATAATTTTTGGAAAATTCTGGGAGCTGTGGTCTAATTCTAGGGAGTGCTGCTGTAGCAGGATGTCAGTCTGAAAAACCACAAATAAGCACAGCCATTTATGCACAATATGGACAAAAGTTGAAGGGACAAAGCATATCTCCCAAAAAAATGAAGACAAAAAGAAATGCTTCTTGACACAGCACCTAGTGAAACTAGAGGATTCGCAGTCACACAAGCTGTACCGATGGCTCCCAACCATATAGAATCAGATAAATTCACGGAAGTCAGAGCCCTCAATGGCTATCTATCAGGCCAGCTGTGCTTCAAGTAAAGCATCAAAGATACAGAGCATCTGCATGCCAGTTCTTGGAATGGAGGATGGAGTTGCACTTCTGTGCAAAAGCACAAAAAAGTGTGCCAGCTTTGGAGAATATTATTCCTTCATCAAGCAGGATGTTAAAAGCAAGCAGAGGGTGGGGGCATGAAGAAGGCAGGAAATAGCTGCACATCAAGTCTTTGTTGTCTGCACAACATTTTAGAAGGAGAAGGAGGGATGACGCAAACAAAGACATGGGTTTCAGTGATACAATGGTGCCAGGATGCCCTGTTGGTAGTGCAGAGATTTGACAGCTGGAACATTAGAACATTGTGGGGTCCTTCCTCTTAGCCTATATAGGTCCTAACAATGTCAACGCTGCATCCATCCTTTCAGGGAACACAGGTTTCTTGAAAACAAAGCGAAGCAAAGTGTTCTGCTTATATATCGCCCCATAGTACTTCAAAGTGTTCTGCTTATATACCACCCCATAGCGCTCAAGCAGTCTCTGGGCGAGTTACGATTTGATTATGCAGGCTACACATTCCCCCCTCTAGCAAGCTGGGTACTCATTTTTACCAACCTCGGAAGGATGGAAGCCTGAGTCAACCGTGAGCTGGCTACTTGGGATTGAACCCCAGATCGTGTGCACAGTTTTAGCTGCAGTGCAGGCATTTAACCACTGCGCCGGGAGGCTCCTGCACAAAGAGCCCTGAATCTGTCTTTACACTGTCACACTGAGGTTAACTTGGACGTGGCAGCTTGTTTCCCATTCCCTTCACTGGTATTTTAGCCAATACTCAAATAAAAGGCTCTCAGTCTTAGACGTGCTGGCCAAGTAGAAAACCCTACAACTCCCAACATTCAGGAAACAAGCAGGAAATGAAGGCTGCAACCACCCCATAACCTAAGAGAGAAACATGGAAGGATTGTGAGCAAAAGGCTTCCTTTTACTACCAACCTTCCAGGAAGCTGCCTAAATTTGGGAGTAGGGGGGGGAGCCATGTAAGCAACTAGCAACTGAACTATGTTATATTTGGGACCAGGTGAAAAAACATTTCATTCTGCCTGTTTCTTAAACTTAATTTCCAATGAGAAGAGTTCCACTGGCTCAATATGACCATTGCACCTGAATGGCTAAATCACTGTGTTGGATAACCAACAGCACCTCGCTAACCCAACAAAAAGGATCCATTCCATTTCAACTATTCCATTTCAAAATTAAAACAGAGGCTACAATGACCAAAGCTTGGAAGAGTCACTTCTTGGACTACAACTCTCAGAATCCCCCAGCCAGGATGGGGAGTGCAAAGGCTGGCTGAGATTCTAGGATCTGCTGCAGTCCAAAAAATGACCTTTTTTTCACCCTTTCATAAATAAGAGGTGCACATGCATTTCCTTCTCCCAACCCCCACTGGTGACACCAACCAGCTTTGTTCAGAATCTTTGTCTCCACTTGATGTCACAGCAAAACACCTAGTAATTTCCAGGAAGATGCCTTCTGGCCCTTACTGTGCAAACAAAGGGGCAAGAGAAATGATATATTTAGCAGATCAAAGAAACGATCAAAGAAATCGTTACAATGCCATTACCTTTTGAACTGCTGTTACAAGAGTCAAATTAATGCTAGTAAGGCTTCCTTTGCTGCTCTCAGAAGAAAGGAAGTGAGTCCGTCCCATGCTCTAAGACTGTTAAGTGGCCAGGCTTTTTATACAGAGGCAATTTGGGATGGAAGGAGCAGAAAGGGGGTGGGTGAGGGCTTTTAAAACCAGGACTGTGCAACATGTGACCAAGCCAACTCTAAAAAGGAATATATCCTACCCACATTTACTGCTTGCTTTTGACTGCCAAACAGGGGATTTCACCAACCAAGCTGAAAAACATCAGACACAGCAAGTAGGGTGCATGGAGCTTGACAGGTCACAAGCTGGACAGGCTGGCAAGGAAGCAAAGAAAGCTTTGCAACCAATGAAATTAAAAGAGAACAAAATTTCAGAGTCCTGTGACCCCGTGAAGGCTAACAAGTTTGTGAAGGCACAGATTTTTTCCCTGGGCTCAAATCCATAAATGCTCATGCTTCTCCCTCACCCCAGCCTTCAAGGTGCCACCAAATTCAGCTGCGTTTGTCACTCGAGCCTAGCATGGCTACTTCTTGGGAAACTGTTCAAACAAAATGTATTTCCTCAAGTCCATCTATTTTATTATAAATAATTTATGAGAGAAAGAGAGACCAGAATAGGCACAATGGTGTAGGGTGGCCACTGTCCAAACAACATGGGAAAGCATTTTGATAATACTGTATATCCAACTGCCCCAAGACTTTTGGAGTTGAATGTTCTCTACTGTCAAAGTTTGGGGGGTCAGTGAAGGGTACCAATGATCATATGGGTGGCAAATAGAGTGAGTAATGACCTTACAATAGGAACTCAACATTGGTCCGACCAACTAGAATGACGCGGGCACACTACGGCTACCCGTGGCCGAGCCTTCTCTGTGGCTGGTCCAACACTATGGAATCATCTCCCGAGTAAGTTGTGCCTTGCACATTCCCTGCCAGCCTTCAAAAAAGCTTTAAAGACCTTGCCTTTTTCGGAAGGCGTTTGGTGACCTTTATTTTAATTTAATTTATTTTTTTTGTCCGCCACTTGTTTCCTTGCTATTATTTTCCTTCCCTTTTATGTTCTACTGATCTTACTGATTTTATATTGATGCTGTATTTATTGGTTTATTGTCTGTTTTTTTTGGGGGGGGGTTGTAAACCGCCCGGAGTTCCTTCCAGATAAAATAAATAAAAATATAAATAAAACTCTCATGAATATGAGGTACTCCTGACCACAGGACAGATCCTAGCAGATACACAGCTGTGGTAACCAATAATGGAAGACCTCAGTTAGACGCATCTACAAAATTTATTCTAACAGAAGAAGCATACCAAGTATAGCAGAATGAGAACCTTTGGCCTTCTACATGCTTTGGACTATAACTTCTATAATCTTTTATTATTCGCCATATTGGATGGAACTAATGAGAGTATGGGCCAAAAGATTCCCATGCCACCATTATAAAATTTCCATCCAGCTATCATGAACTGTGTGCACAGCAATCATTTCTTTGTGCTTGTTATTAACAACATTTGCAGAAAACTCTGCATCTCTGAGAAACACTCACAGCTGTGTATAAGCAGCCTATTCTGCTACATCATGAGTTTCTGTATGCTGGAATCTTTCGGTAGGCTAGGCGTTTCCAGCTGTAGTATCTTTGGTAATTAATTAATTAAGAACAAGGATTATCAATCATTGTGTAGACACAGTCATGCACCAGAAACATTCTCATCTACTTTACAACTGTTCAAGATTACTTCTCTAGCTCCAAAAAGCTGTTAAAATGGGAATGCTATGAGCTGGTTGAAAGATATATTTTGTGTCATTTTCCATCAGTGGCTTTAGTTAGGATTCCTCCCCACTATATAATGATCTATATGGATTAAAACATTAAATAAACACTCCAATGATCATTTTAATATGGCTGAATAGCTCCACATGTGGCCTAGCTGGCTACAGAGTCAAAGACTGGGAACTCACAGTATATAATTGAGTATAAGTCGACCTGAGTATAAGTCGAGGCCCCTAATTTAACCCCCAAAACTGGGGAAACATATTGACTAGGGTGGGAAATGCATCAGGCCCTGGCAACTCCTCCTTTGTGAGCTGGGGGAGCAGTGTGTGATGTTTAAAATGACTTTTAGCCACCGAGGCAATTGCTTGGGTTGGTGGCTAAAAGTCATTTTAAATATTATGCACCACTCCCCTGTGATGCAGAGGGGGGTCAGGAGAAGCGATACACGATGTTTAAAATGACTTTTAGCCACCAACCAAAGCACTTGCCTCAGTGGCTAAAAGTATTGACCCGAATATAAGTAAAGAGCCCCTTTTTTCAGCCCAAAAT
This sequence comes from Phrynocephalus guinanensis, assembly GCA_037367245.1. NCBI lineage: Eukaryota > Metazoa > Chordata > Lepidosauria > Squamata > Agamidae > Phrynocephalus > Phrynocephalus guinanensis. The sequence continues at coordinate 24,288,962 of CM074735.1, read as the reverse complement.
TACAGCTGAAAAAGCTGTTGTTTTCTGGACAGTCTCTTGGAATAGAATTCCAAACTTTTACTCTTTTGGTAGTTTGGTGAGGAAGATATATCATCTACTGTACTTTCATAGTTTTCCTGCTTCAACAGATAATGTTGCCACCCAATTTTAAGGAGTTTAAAATGGCATATGGCCTTAACTGCATCTCATGAGGGAGGGCATACATTATTCTCAAATAGTAATTCATAATGATTATGCGCTGTTAAGTCAATTCATGGTGATGTTTCCCAGGGTTTTCTAGGCAGAGCTTATTCAGAATCAGAAATGATTTATCCTTCCCTTTGACTAGGGGCACCTTGGGACCGTGCAGTTTGCCCAAGGAATCACAGGCTGGCTCGTTTCGTAGGAGGCACAGTGGGAAAGTACTGTATATAAGTCTAGTTTTGCTTTACTAAAGAAATCAAAACCAAGTATTAGGACCAATGCTTATGCTCTTCATACTATTTTGGATTAATGATAGTAGATTCAGGTTGTGCAGTTACAGTCCTGCACAATTTTATCAGGTCTTGACTTGTGCCAACTTTGTTACGATCCACGGTGGGGAAAATGCATTTCCATTCATACATCCATCTCTTGTAATGGATATTAGGGTTACTACTTTGTATCCTGGTCCTATGCTTGTATATCATAAATAGCAGCTCAATGCCTCAACGCAAGGAGCTGGTGCATTTCCAAGCCCGGAGAGAAATATTGGTGGAAACCAATACATTAGTACAGTACATGGATCTAGAAACAAACTAAGAGATGCCTCCAGCAACCAGGTTTTGACAAGGTGAAAAATTCAAGTCCTGTTCAGAGGACAATCAAAGCCATTGACATGTTGTTTCTCAGTGCATTTTCCAGTTCCAATCACATTCCCATGCTTGGTGTATTTACCTGGGAACAAGTCTTGGATGTCAAGAGAACTGGCTTTCAAATTAAATAATCTACTCCATCCAAGAAATGTTCAGTGCCTTCTGAACAACAAACATTGCTCTCCTTATACTCACCCAGAACAGAATGTTGTAGCTGAAGAGTAGGTATTTGTACCAACAGCTGATTTCAGCAGTAGAATACCGGTAGTAGTGCATCTTCTCTCAAGCTGTGACTATGCAGCACCAGGAAGATAAGAGAGGAAAAGAGAAAAGGGCAATTAGAAATAGAAACATGGTGGGGTTCAAGTTAGCCAAGCCAACTCCAGTACCACAAAACTCAGCTTAAGTACAGGTTTCATCGCTTCAGTTTAGTTGTTTTGTTCAGCAAAAGTGCTAGCACTTGCCACCACCACCACCCCCAATCCCCCGGTGTGAAGTAATATGTTGGTTTTCAATGCACACTTGTGCATGACGGAACGGAAACCCAGGGTTTGTGGAGCAAAATAGAACATCAACTAAAATGCACGTTTTTGCACAGGCTTGGGGTGACTCAGGAAGCACTGTTTTTGCTTGTTTCTTTTCGGTGTTAACCACAAATTGAAACCAGTTTTAGTATTGACTTTTGGATAAGGTGGGGGAGATGGAATCGTGGATTTTTCCGACAAATCAAAACATAGCTGGCATAGGTTTGGGAAAGGAAATGAGATGGGAAGGGGTTTGTGAATGATGCTTTCTGACATTGGTAGTCACACTTTGCCCTTTCTGAACTACTCCATGGCATGGCACTGGAGAGTGAAGCAAAACAGGAGAACTTGCATCTTTCTTCTTAACGTTGGTCTGTGTTCAAAAATTCAGTATGCAAAGATGTCTCAAGTTCTTTTCCTATTTGTTTTTCCAAAGGGGAAGGTTATAGATATTTATGACTGTAAACCTACAGGTGGGTTGGGAAGAAACACCACTGAATCGAATGGAACCTGCATCCATGTAAAGTCTCACAGAATTGCCCTGCAAGGTCTCCAGCTGCTGTCTAGAAGACCCCAGCCCCCATAATGAGGTAAGTACAACAGTAAGAAGAAAAATATTTGTGATAATCAGCCATAACAGTCAAAATCATAATACCACACATAGGAAATCTACACAAAGGACATAAGGAGTACATCACAATGTTGCCAGAAAAACTAAGCGTGGTACTGTCAAGACACTAGACATCTACAGAAGGTTTAAGTATATCAATGGCTCAAGCACAAATACCGGTCCATCACATTACTGCTCAATATTTAAAATCTTGCAGCTGAATATATGAACTGCTTCAGTTAAAATATACTATTTCTATATTGGACAATATAGTAATCCCCCACCTATTGTGAGGTGTTAGGGACTCGGCCTGACCCGCAATAATGGAAAATCCACGATAGGCTGATGCTGGGTTGGGACTCGGGGGGGGGGGCTATCTGAGGGCTCCTACACTTACCTGAGGCCTGGTGCTGCTCCAAACGGGCCTCTGAAGGGCTTCCCAGGCCTGTTGAAGGCCGCAGACGCAATTTCTGGCGATCCAGAAGTCACTTCCAGTTTTCGGAAGGCACTTCCGGTTTGCCAGAAACCACTCCTGTGGCCTCCGACAGGCCCGGGAAGCCCATCAGAGCCCAATCAGGGCAGCACCAGGCCTGGGGTAAGTGCAGGAGGTCTCAAACTGGCCCATGCCGCTTACTCCAGGGGGCCTTGCCTTTCATATACTGCAGTCCTTCGATATACCGGGAGCACAGTATATGAACCGCGAAATGGCAGGGGACCACTATAAAATCTTCTGTTTATACTTATACATCTTATCCGTTCATTACAGCATTCCATGTCTGATGAACATGCGTGTGTCAACTTGCCTCCAATTTTTCCCCTAAGATATTAATTCAGTGTGTGTTTCATGAGAAGCTGAACACAGCAGACACGTTTATAGCTAAGACAGCTCTGTACTCTTGGACTGCATTCTGCCGCAAACTCATCCCTACTGAAGAAAGCACTATGTTTTCCTGAAATTTGTGTGTGTGTGTGTGTGTGTGTGTGTGTGTGTGTGTGTGTGTGTGTGTGTGTGTGTGTGTTGCCAGAGTATTTCAATGTATGAGTAACAGCACTGGATTTGAAGGGGGGGCAGTATGGGAAGTGAAAATTTGCAAGAAAAACACAGTAGTACCTTGTATAAAGGAATTAATTCGTTCCAAATGAAATTATGTTAAGCAAATTGTCCTTTATATAAATTTCCCATAGGAATGCATTGAAAACAGAGTAATCCCATTTTTATGTTGTACGGATTCACCCCATAGGCGATTATTATGTTAAGCAAATTTCCCTTATATCCGGATTTTTATGTTATACAGATTTTATGTTATACAAACTGTTTGTTATACAAGGGTCCACTGTACAGCTATGATTACAACCCTTAGGCTGTTACTGAAAAGAAGGGGTAAGTAGCCTAGTGGAAGTAATGGAAAACCAACAATTTTCTGAGTGTATAAAGTCAGAACAAGAATTAAGAACCACTTAATCTTTAAGGTTTGATACAGGTTTTTATACTGTATCTCATAGCACATCTTCCATTATCTTGAGGTGATTTTCTTCACACAGATCTAAAATTGGGGAAATAAGGATAGACTCCATGGGCTGGAAGGTAAATTAGACTACTACATTTACAACCCAGAGAGAAATTCAAGAGGCAACATGCTGCTTAAGAATGAATCAAACCCCACTCTTTGTTTTGTATTTTTGTTTCCTTTGTTTTGTGTTTTTGTTGTAAACCGTCCGGAGTTCCTCCAGAAGTGTTAAAATAAATAAATAAATAAATAAATAAATAAATAAATAAATAAATAAAATGTATATATAATTATTTTTTAAAAAATATTTTATCCCAACTTTCCCTGTAAAAAATGTATTATGGCTTACATAATTTAATAATATATGTTTAAAAGATAGATAGATAGATAGATATAGATATATAGATATAGATACACACATACACATTTAAAATTAATTAAACAACAATATATTTAAAAAGTAAATAAAATCAATATGGAAACAAATTTAAAACATACAACATTCAAGAGAAAGAGATGGGGGGGGAATTAAAGTATAAATTAGAAGAAGAATTGCTCCCGATATTGGTAGAGATAAGATAACAAAAGTAAAGCAGATTGTTAATAAGAGTACAGAATAAAAATAAAGGTACTACTAAGGGAGCAAGGAAAATAAGATGATGGAAGATAAGGAAGTAAAATGGTTTAAGATACATTACCTTGTTATTTTCCCTGCTATACCATTATAATAATCAACCTAAAAAAAAAACCCACCTCTCAGACAACCAGTCTTTAAGGGAAAGCCTGCCTAGAAAGTAAGTTTTTTATCTGCTTGCAGAATAATAAGGAAGATGGGGCCAGCCCAGCTTCTCATGGGAGGGAGTTCCAAAGTCTGGGAGCAGCAACAGAGAAGGCCCTCTCCTGGGTCTCCGCCAAGTACACCTGTAAGGGTGCTGGGACCAAGAGAAAGGTCTTCCCTGATGATCTTAAACCCCAGGCACGCTCACAGAGGGAGACACAATCTTTGAGGCAGCTTGGACACAATCCACTTAGGGCTTGAGTCCGAAGCATATCACTGATCTCACAACCTTTTACATATGATTCAGTACCACCACCAACTGGCACCGTTGCCTGTTGCTCTCCTTCTCCGAATGTTGCTACAGCACCTGCTCAACTGCCCCATGCAGGCTGCTTAGCCAAACAAGCATAAGGCAATCTTGCAAAGCAAGCAAGCAGACCAGAGAGCTGCTCTTCCAGTTGTAGTTATCAGTGAGAATGCAGGGTAGCACCAGGCACACAGCTCCCTTCACTGCCAGGCTAGATAAAACAATTTGAAATTGGGTTCTCCTGACATTGGCGGCAAAGGAGGAGACAGCAACAATGCAGATAAAGTGAGGAAACACAGAGTAGAAGGAAGTTCATGGTGGCAGCGAATAAGCACATGTTTTCCCCCTTCCTCTTCCTCTCAAAATATATATTTAAAATATTTACCACCACTGATACATGTCACCGCCTTGCTACCTGAAATAGTGCCACCTTTTGTCCCTTGGTAGCTTTCTCCCCCTCTTTTGGTATCTAAGCAGCCTGCCTTTATTTAAGAATTTCCACTGGCACAAACTGTTTGGTGACACTGTATTGCTTCTGGTTTTATTTTTAACTAATTAAAAAAAGTCCTTGCAGCCCATGCATCTGCTATAATTTCAGGCAACTTACCGTTAATTACAAACATAAACAAGCTACACAATTGCCTGGCGTATCTGTCACTTCTGGGTCTCACTGTTCTTTCAAAGAAGTCGGAATTTGCCTCCTATTAGCCTGACAAATACACTCTCGAATTAGATAAGATGATGGTCCTGATCCAGGACGTCCCAGAAGCATGAATTCTGAATGATTCACTACAGCACACAGGGCCCTCTTTGGCCAACGGCAGCCATTTCCAGTCAGATTAGCTGGGAAATGTTTCCTCATTGTGGCCTTTTGAAGAGCTTCCTTTCATTCACTTAGGACTCCACCATGACCCATCTGAACCCTTCTATTGTACTAGCTGGAATGGTCAAGGCCTTCCTGAGGGTTACAGGGGGCTGGCTGGATGGCTGTGGAAGGGCAATCTGTCACCAGTGTTACCACCGAGAAGGTTAGAGTTCAGGACTGTGTGCCCAGTTAGACCCCCTCAGAAAGAGCAAAAGCAGACCAGGCCAGCTCCACCACACAGTAACCTCAGGCTACTACACAGGGCATGACTTTGCAAAATCTACTAGCAATGCAAGAAGCTTCAAGATACTTCCCCATCACAGCATCACTTTGACAGGCATGGGATACTCAACACCAGCAGAAAAGGATGGAGGGGTGGCTGATGAAGGCATCCCTGATAAAAGGATGGTGGAGAAGGCAAGATGAGTCAAACATAAAAGAAAAGAGATGGAAGGAGTCTTGAGTTTGGCACAAGCTATAAACCTAGGAACATACCTCTAGCTTCCAACACTCTCTAGTCTAGCCTTTGGCCAAGCGGTGCAAAGCCAGCTCAGAGTGACCTCACTTGAAGCTACAAAGAGGGGAGCACCAACTACATATTGAGAAGCTCCAGTGATGTAAGTATAGAAATCTGGGGAGGGGGGAATTCCTTCTTTTTCCAGGAACTGGAGAGCTACTGCTTATGACCAGTTATTTGGGGCACAACGTTTTCTACTACAGTGGTACCTTGGTTTAAACAATTAATGCGTTCTCCGGAGCGTTTTGTATCCTGAGAAATTTGTAAACCGCAGTTCAATTTCCCATAAGAATGTACTGAAAACCAATTAATCTGTTCCATAGGTCAGAAAAAAAGAAAAAAAAGTCAACCACCACCACCACGACACACACACACACATACATACAATGCAGAATGCACAGAACAGGCACAGAAAGAATGAAACCTTTCCACCGCTTGAGAAATGCACCAAAAAAGTTCATAAACTCCAAAACCTGATGCTAAAAATGTCCAGAATGGCTCCAAAACTCAATGAAAAAAAATAGCTCCAACTCCTCCTACACCTCCACAAACTATAGAGGTGCAATGCATCCTAGGTACATTTTCTTAACCCAAGGCACCCCCATTACCAAACTTTTTTTTTTGGTAATCCGAGTTTTTCGTAACCCAAAGCATGTGTAACATGGGGTACCACTGTATTATGTTTCCACAAGGATTGCTTTTTAATAGGTCTTGTTCTTAAAAAATTATTAGTAACATAATGAACAAAAGAACTCACACTGATCATTAGCCTAGTAAGAACAAAGTTATGGTTAACTTAACCGGGTAAAAACATATACAGTATTGATGTTCTTCATATATAGTACAGAAGCAGTTTTCAGTGCCTTCCAGTAGAGATGGGCACGACTTGAAAAAAAATTTTTTTCGAGTTGTCATTAGTCGGGCCGGTTCCGTTTCGGGTCTCCATTTTTCGCGAAAATTCGCAAAAATTAGTTGGTTCGTTTTTTCGTTGTCATTAGTACTGGTTTTTTTGGGGGGGGGAGCGGGCTCCTGGAGGCACCTCTGTGGGGTGGGTGCCTCCTCTGGCCCGCTATAAGGGAAAGTGGGCTCCTGGAGGCACCCGTGGGTGCCTCCTATCCTCACCCACTAGGAAAGGGGAAGCAGGCTCCAAGAGACCCCTCAACATGGGGGTCTCCCCTCCTCACCTGCTGCTGCTGCAAAATGCTATGCAATAGCCATATGGATATTGCATAACAGAATGTGCAGACAGTGACTGTGAAGACTAGTGGATGGCACTGAACCCAGAGCCATAGTGAGATGCCTAACTAAGGCTCTCGTACCACCATGTCTCACACAGAAGGGAATTGTACTTGCTGCGTGTAGTGCAATGCAAGCAAGTAGATCTGGCTTAGGGTTAAGGTGGGTTAGTGCAAGGGCTAGGGTTAGGCTAGTGACGGGTAAGGTTACGGTGGGCTAGTGGGTTGCACCTCTGGGTGCCTCTCTGACCCACTAAGAAGACAGTCTGTGACGTATGGGTACGGAGTCAAGGGTTAGGGTTAGGGTTAGGGGGGCTAGGGCAGGTTTTAGGGGGCTATTTGGCACATCCCAGAAGTCTCCATGGCCAAGTGGCCATGCGATTGGTGGGATGGCTCCAAAAATTTGCATGGTCGTCCACTCCCACATGGCTGGCCACTCGGCCAGCCCATCATTGCGCAGGTGTAAATAAAATAAAATAAAATAAAATCAATGGAGGACAGAGGAGGAGAGGAGAGACATTTTGTTGCAAGAAAAAACCCACTGCTACTGTGAAAAATCTGGCAGTTTATAAATTTTCGCGTGTTTCTGTTGTGCTTGTGTGTTTTTGGACCACGATTTCAAAAACAATATTGCGTTCGCCGCCCCATTTTGGATCCCCCGCCCGCACCGCATGGCATGGCGATGGCGACTCGCGAGTCCGGCTGCCCAGGACGGGGGGGAGGCGGGGGACCCCCCTCCAGAAACCACCCCTCCGGTAGGTGCCCTGCGCCCTTAGTCAAGCAGGCATTTTTCCGCCTGCTTTTTTGGCCCGGGAATGGGTGGGGGGAGAGTTTAAAAGTTTTTTCCTGTGCCGTCCGTGCCGCTTGCTTGCGCTTTAATTGCGGCGGCCGGCGGCCGGCGAGACTGGGCTTTTTGCTGGCTGGCTGCGAGCCTGTGGCGAGTCCCACAGAGCAGCCCACTAGGACGGGGGATGGGGGGGAGGCCGGGGACATCCAGAAACAACCCCTCTGGTAGGTGCCCTGAGGCATGGCAGGCATTTTTCCGCCTGCTTTTCGGCCGGGAACCGGGTTTTTTTAACTTTTAAAAACTTTTTTTCTGTGCCGCGTGACATCGCTCGATCGCGCGATGCAAGAAACGAGCACGACAAATCAGACCAAAATTGTTCGTTCGTCGGTTCGAGCTCGAAGTCTGGCAGAGTAATTCCCGTTACCGTTTCCGTAGAGTAACAGAAACGAGTAACGGAAACGGAAACGGGAATATCGCTAAGTCGTGCCCATCTCTACCTTCCAGTTTCTTTCTTGCAGCTGGGGAAAAAAAAACACCATGCAAAACGTGTGATACGGAATTGGTCATATTAAGAGAACTTATTGATCTGCTCCTTAATAAAATTATTTTCAACTATTTTAGAGTAGTAGACAATCTTCACACATATTTATACAAAATGTGCAATTAACTTGGGAACATGCAGTCAGACATTTCTTGCACAAACTATCTAAAAGACATTACACAAGAGTAACTTCCTCTAGCTAGCCTCAGTTATTCCCCACCTCTGAGCTGGGGCTACTGGACTGGTATGGGGATTCCATAGAATTAGGAAGATAAACACTTGTCTGATTTTCCTATTCATTGCAGTTCAGACCCAGTTTATTTTTCCTTCCTTGTTCTTATCATTCTCAGGCAACCCAAAAGCTAAGGAAGTGAGAGGGACAGATCCTGAACTGCAAACATAACCTGACCCTTCAAGAGGTTCAATCCAAGGAGCCCCAACAAAGAGATAGAGAAACAGCTGAACATGAAAAAACAAAAAACAACACTTTCGAAACAAGCCTGGACAATGTACTGAAAACATGGACTTTTCAATTCAAGGCCTTCAACAAAGCAGTGTCCCCACCCAGAAGAACAATGGACCAGACTGAAACACAGAGCTGAGGGAAGAGACTGACATGGAGTGTTATTTCTTACATGGCAGGAGTGTCTGAAAAGCTTTAAAGGATTTTTGGCAAACACCACATCCCTGTTTACTTCAAACCCACAAACACACTAAGACGGAAGCTTGTCCACCCAAAGGACCCAACACCAAAACACAAAAGGAGCAATATAGTATATGTGGTTCAACGCAGTGAATAGTGTACAGACCTCTACAATGGAGAAACTAAAAACAGCCGTTAAACAGGAAGATGGCCCAACACAGGAGGGGCAACAGCTCACAACTAGAATCAGCAGTGTACCTTCATTTGAAGGACAAAGGGCACTCATTCAAAGATGACGTACAAATATTAGACAGAGAAGATTGGTGGTTTGGGAGAGGGGCCGGGGAAGCCATTCATGTGTGTATTGAAAACCCTCTCTCAACACAGGTGAGGGACTCAGACACAATCTGGCTGCCACTTATGCTGCCCTTTCATCAATCCCCAGACAACTCAGAAGCACTTTACACCTCCGCCAGCAAGGTCACAGCTAACAGCCCATATTCAATGGGTGTTGGAAGGATTGCATAGGTAGGACTTTCACGTAACCCAGGGCACTGTACATCTAACAAGCCTATTCAGGCCACTGTGCACCTAATGAGCGTATTCAGACCAAGGTGGTGTAAAATCAAGGTGAACTATAAATTGGAGGTCTCACCATTAACTTTCCTCAGACTGTACAGAGACAACTCCTTGTTCTCTGAGCTCCTTCCCTCTGAAGATGCCAGCCACAGAGTCTGGCCAAACATCAGGAAGAAAAACGTCCAGAACACGGCCAAAGAGCCCAAAAAATCCACAACAGCCATTTTCTCAGACTGACAAAGCTGCTTGGATGAGTAGTAAAACATTTTGAACTCACAAGAAAAGAAGTCCAGTTGCCATGACTCAACTTCCAGATAACCTCACCTCGATGACTAAGAATCTTCTCAGACATTCTAGATCAGACTTCCTTTGATTCATGGCCAGTTTTCCAAGTGGTTTATCATTCAGAGACTTCCAAACACTCCACAGCATTGCCTTGCTACTAGAGATGGGCACTTGGCATTTGCATCTCCGTGGATATGAACATAAACTGCAGTGCCATAGGTGCAGAGGTGGGACAGAGAATCTCCCAGCTCAGCCTGCAAAGAGTAGTCAAAGGGAAAGACCAAACAGGCTCCTTCCGTGATGGGCACAACATCAATGAGGATGGAGCATCAAGTCAGTCAGAGCCCAGTAAGTGGAAGAACCAGTTCTGGGGGGAGGGTGCCACAGTTTATATTCATATCCTCAGAGATACGAATACGAAGAGCCCATCTCTACCTGCTACTATTGTGTACAGATGTCAGCTGACTATTTTCTCAGTGTGTCTCTGTTTTAAAATCTCTTTTCGATAACACTGTACAAAAAGGACCAGGACACGCACAGGAGGTATCCTTAAATGCTTGACATAAAAACAAAGTTTATACATCAAAGGACATTTGAAATAACCAGAGGAGATAGTTGGGTTGCAGAACAAGACAACCATTTTTGTGTGGAAACTATTATTGTGCTTTCCCTTTGTGAACAGTGAAAAAGAGGCAGCTGCCCGCACGCTCTAACATCACTTATGCCTTCCTTACTCACCCATATGCCAAAGAGTCTCAGGAACAACATGGCTATTTAACTAACTTGGGAATGTCATTAACTTTCTTTTAAAAAAATGGATAGGTGAAATTGGTACAAAACAACATTGGTAAAATCTCGTAATAAAATATCCATGAGATAACCTATACACTCAAGAGAGTTAGTCTGCTTACATAGGTCTATCTGTGCTCAGACATATTTTAAGGCATTTTAAGCCCTTCCAATTACCGTGTTTGGTCAACCCATAGAGAAATTTCAGTCCCTGTTGCTATGAAAGAGAAGGGTGTGTACTAAATTACCATTGGTCTATCTAATCTGTGGAAATATATTCCAGAACTACGCAATCACTCTGTTAACCGTTCAGGCAAAGATGGGAAGCCTCCATCAGCACAGCCAATGGCCAAGCATGATGGGAGCTGGAATCCTACAACAGCAAGAAGGTAACATGTTCTTCATGTTCCCCTTCTGTGTTTAAAGCTGGGCTAGCCGCAAACCCACTATGCCAAGGCTCTTTGACAGCTCCTTCCCTCACCTCTGAATCTAAATTGCCAAAGCCCGTTCTTCTAAAAATTAAAGAAAGCAAGCCTAGGGTTAAACCATGCAAGAATTCTCACCAAACAAGTTCTTAAGACTTGTCTTCTATTTAAAGATCTGACCAAGACCCAAGTCAAGACAACACACAGCCAATGACACCATGCCACCAGGGCACACAAGAGATGCAAGATACCACAAAAATAAAAATGGACCTCACCCAGATGAATCTGTTCAGCTCTAACGAACCAGTTAAGAGCTTAACTACAGCAGGATGGGACATGAACACTATTCCCTCCATAGAAGAAACCAGTGGTCTGTCTAGGAAACGGACAAGGACTGAAAGGTCAGGAAGAGGAAAAAAACTAAAACCTCATTAGAACCCTACAGGAAGGCTTCAGAAAAAGAGAAATGGAAGTGAACGGCTAGCATTAACACAGCAGTTCCCATTCTTGGGTAAACCAGTTGTTCGTGAACTGCAGTTCCCAGATGTTGTCGGCACCAGCTATGCTGGCCATGGTTTCTGGGAACTGCAGTTTAAGAACAACTGGGTTTCCCAGGGCTAGGAAAACAATGCTTTTGGAGGATCCTGGAGTATGAGAATGTAAGCAATATGATTACCCTGTTCATGTCATGGTTATCTGAGATCATCCCAGATCTCAGTCTAGTCAGACAAGACACATAGCCTTGAGGGCTCAGTCTCTGAATTTACATACAATGATATACCTTTCCAGTGCTCAAGAACATCCATACTCTGAATATGAACCACTGAATGCAGAAATTTAAGATGTCCATATGTCTGTGAAGATTCTCAGTCATCCAGGTGAGCTTATCTGGAAGTTGAGTCACGGCAACTGGACTTCTTTTCTTGAGAGACTGAAACGTTTCGCTACTCATCCAAACAGCTTCGTCAGTCTGAAGCTGCTTGGATGAGCAGCAAAACGTTTCAATCTCTCAAGAAAAGAAGTCTAGTTGCCATGACTCAACTTCCAGTTAAGATGTTCATCTAAGAACACTTGTTCCTCCTTGCAAGCTGTACAAGACCTTTTTGTTCTCCCTCAAAATTCCGAACAAAGACTTGCGAGGAGGTCATAGGACCTGTTCAATACTTTTGGTTTGTTTAAAAACTGCACTCTACCCCACCTTTCCTCCTTATTCATTCCTCTTATTTGTTGTTGGCACGCATGCTGTTCAGGCGCAACCTTTGATCTTTTGCTTGGCAAAACTGGACTGAATTGCAGACTTCGCCGTTGTTGATTCCAAGGTACAGTACATTGCTGTCATAACCAAAATTAATAACATGATGATTTAGGGGAGGAGAACACCAAGTATGCCTCATATGTGTTTATTTAAAGCTGAATTCCAAAGGCTTGTCCATGGGCAAGTCTAAACATATGCAAACTAAAAATGTCCTAAATAAACTACCTCCCTAACTAAGGTCTAGTCTTCTGTTCTCTTCTTCTTTAAGTGTCATATCCTCGTAGAACGTTAGCAATCAGTAGCATAATCAGTTTTTCATCTAAAGCTATTCTAAATAGAGAAGCTGTGCCCACTGTGAACCATTAGGTTAAATTCTTAAGCCAGTATCATATTCATTTTCTCCAGGCACCAGGCATTTGTTTGCAGGAACTTGCAATGGACAGAAGTATAGTGGGTGGAAAAATTCTTGGCTCTTCAATTCCAGCTATGCATCAAAAGCTTGCTTTGTCTCGTATATGAACAGCCCAGTTTGACCCAACTTCATTAAGAAGCAGGCTCTTGATATGCAGCCACTAGTGTGGCTCGGAGTTATACATCCCAGCTTAATAAGTCACTGCAGAACGGGGAATACATGGCCCTCCCGAAGCATCTGGATTGCACATTGCCTGACTTCTCACCATGGACAATGCTGGCTAGGTCTAATGAGAATTAGAACTCAATAAGAGCTGGAGGGCTACATACTCCCTACCCAGTCCTAACTAATGTGAAGGTGGTTTGATGTTGATAATCACAACCTGGCTTGTTTTAATTATAGAAACCCGTGTCCGGAGCTAGATGCCGTGGAAATTGATTGAAAACTATACAGGTGAAAAAGCTTCCTGAAGTATGAAGCATGCAGACCAAGGATGGGAAAAAGACAAAATCCCATATGTTGTGTGTAACTGCAACTCACCAAATGCCTGTCCAGTATATCCAAAGGTGGAGATGGATGCCACCAATGGCTGAATGATATCACTAGAGTCATATGTTGTCCACTCCTGCCCAGAAGTATGAAGGGTTGAGACAATATGCATCAAGATGGACAATGCAATTCTCCGGACTGTTTTTGGCCCATAAATCCTATACCAGTGATGGTGAACCTTTTAGAGACTGAGTGCCCAAACTGTGATTCAAAACCCACTAATTATTTGCAAAGTGCTAATACAGCAATTTAACCTGAATACAGGTAGCTGTGAAGGGGCGATGTTGGGTGCCCACAGAAAAGGCTATGAGTGCCACCTTTGGCACCCATGCCATAGGTTTGCCAACATTGTCCTATACTGTAATCCTTCATAGCAGCCTGCTAATTAGGGTGACGGGAGTTTCTGATCCAAAACATTGGGCAGCTCCATTATTCAAGCCGTTATAGACTGGAAAGATAACAGTCATTGCCTTAATTTGTGCATAAAAGCAGTTTACAAGTATCTGTCAACATGATTCAATCCTATTATGGGGGTGGGCAGGCAAAGTAAACTGTACTACCCAGGTTATTTCCCTCCCACACCCCCCCACACACACAGAGCCATTTACCAAGAGCACTGAGAAGCAGAATATACATAACAGCAATACGAATGAACGAAAACAGATCCAAGTGGAGAAAACAGTGCTGCGTGTCCCAAACCTTACTTAAAGCTGCCATTTGTGGTGCACCAACATTACAGAGAATAGCACAGCTGCTGTCTTGTCTCTCTCTATGCAGCTATCCACGTGGCCATGGTCATTCAACATAAAGCAGCATCAAAAATATGCTCAGTCTACAGCACTGGAAATTCAGACATGAAATCCTTACAAATCTTGACATATTTAGCCTTAAGAAAAGAAGACTGGAGGGAGACATGATAGCATTTTTTTCCAAATCCTTGAAAGATAGTCATAGAGAGGAGATCTGTTCTCAACCACCCCAGGGTGCAGGACACCCAATAATGGGCTCAAGCTGCAGATTTAGGCGGAATGTCTGGAAAAACCTCTGATACAACAATGGAACCAACCACAGTACCTCTGGTGGTGGTGCGTTGTCCAACGCTGGAGGCATTCAAGAAAACAAACGAACAACCATCTGTCAGGTCTGCTTTGATTTGGACTCCTGCATTGAACAATGGTTGAACTCAATAGCTCTCTTGGCCCCCTTCAATTCAATTATTCTATGATTCTATGAAATCTTGTGAAGAAGATGGGGAACACATTTTCAACAACAGTCTTTCCATTATGGGAATGTGCTTGGTGGGCTTCCAACATACACCTCCTAAGCACTACTCCTGTGTTTAAGGCAGTTTAACAAAACCTCATAAATGGTAGGTAATAGTTTATTGCTAAAAACCATTGGTTGTTGACCGTGTAACATTTACAATGCAATATAATCCTTCCAGGGTTAGAGATTGGCCCGAATTTTCGTAGCTGCCAGCGCAAACTTTGCTACTTGCTGTGTAACAGACCTGTCTGAACCGACAAGTAGCATACTAAGTTGGGCTCCAGGGGACCTATCGACCAGTGAACTAATAATCCCACCAAGGAATTTACATCTAGGTTGGTCGTGAAGGGGGCAGCTGAGCAAGTAGTGGGGCACATCTTCGACTTCACCTGAGCCGCAAGGACAAAGTCTGTCCCGAGCAGGGATATTATCACGTCTCCCCTCTAAAAAGGCAGAAGGCATGGTCTGAAAACGCAGGGCTGTGAAAGCTGTCCTCAAGGAAGCTGACTGAGGTTAAATTGTGGAAATAGCTTTCCAGCCCGAAAGATGTTTTATACAAAGGATAATAGAGGGAGAATGACGATAATGAAACCGCAGCCAATTCCTTCCATTTGGAACATAAATAAATCTTGTCTTTGACCAATTTTTTGATACTGGGGGAGACAAAAGAGGGGATACCTACCTACCTCATAAATGGCGAAGTTGTAGTCCATAAAAATTAGTTGCCTTTACTAGTGTGCCTGCAATTCTATGTAATGGCAGGTTGCTAGAGCCTTAGGAAACCAGTTTTAAACTATCGGCTTATTTAGTATTTATATCGGACCCCTCTTTCTTCCAGTGAATTCAAGGAATCATAAATGGTATCATCCATGATGCTGCCTGAAAGCAACTAGGTGAGGTATCAGTAAGCGAGAATATGAGAGAAAGCTTGCTCTGCTGGTATGGATGTATCCTTAGGGCAACACCTTACACTGTTGCCCAAAGTTCTGGCCTCCTAAAAATTGATGGCTGCCAGCCACGTGAGCAACCAAAACAGAGATGGCAGGACACTCTCAATCAGGACATGTGAACTGTTGACCTGCGCGCCCTGAAGATGCAGTTGATTGGGCACACAGTGGCACTTCAGGATCTGAAAATTGGGCCCCGCACCTGCTGGAAAACGTGAGGAAGAAGAAGACACACTATTTTCTTTTCCTCTTCACTTCATCCCCAATACAACTTTGTGAGGTAAAGCAAAAAGCAAAGTGTTGTGCTTATATACTGCCCCATACCACTTCAAGTAGTTTTTGGGTGGTCTACAGTGTTTAATTACAGTATGTAGGCTACACATTGCCCCCCCATCAAGCTGGGTACTCATTTTACCAACCTCAGAAGGCTGGAAGGCCATGAGCTGTCTACCTGGGATTGAACCCCAGGTTGTGAACACAGTTTTACCTGCAGTACAGGCATTTAACCACTGCACAATGAGGCTCAGATAAGCCAGGTTAACAGGAAAGGACATGCTCATTCCAGTCCACTCCCACCTCAACACTCAAATAGCCACACCCTATAGCCTTTCAAGTGGACATATTCCCAAAACAAGTGATACTGAAGGCAGAGAAATAACTTGAGGGGAAAGAAAGACAGATGCAGGACATCCAGATGCATTTCTGAGGAGAGGCTTTTGTTCCACTGCAACCACCACAGAAACCAAGTGGGTTGGAGGAAGAGGGCCTGTGAGATCCTTCTGACCTCCACAAGCACTTTTACCGACAAGGTTATGCGCTTGTTGTTTGTAGCTACCAGGCAAGCTGTTAAACACAAGGTTGTTTTAACGTTCATTGTCTCTAAACCCAGATCCACTGGAGCATAACGATTGAATTCCAGCAATAAGCTGCAACCTGCATTGGCCGACTCAATCAGTGGGGATCTGGTGAGTCAACCTATCCACTGACACAGTGGCCCTGCTCTAGTAGTGGCTTAGTACTAGATTTCAGCCACTGAATCTCAAGGACATAAGTGCCCATGGTCTCAGCTTCAAATAAAAAGGCCTCATTGGAGAAACAAATTGAATTATTCTGCTCAAGACATTACGATTGGAATAGAGTTGCTTCTAGCACACTGGGAGATAATAACCAGAATACCTGATGACTCAAGGAGAAGTCTACATCAAGGAGTGGCTGTGGTTGCGGTATCAACACATCAGCATCAGGAACGTCAGATGGGTTAGGCCACTGTAGGATAGTTTTGCTTTGCATAGCAAATCTGTTAACCAGGCTGCTCCTAAAACTTCTGTAGGTAACAAGTTCCACTACCCTGGGAGTAAAGATGCTTTCACTTTGCTCTGCAACAAGGAGAGGACTTATTGGCAGTGCCTTGCTCAAATACCTGGAGGCAGCGGCATCAGTGGGAACACTCTACCAGAAGGTGAAATCACAACTACAGTGGCACCTTGTATAAAGGAATTAATTCGTTCCAAATGAAATTATGTTAAACAAATTTTCCTTTATACAAATTCCCATAGGAACGCATTGAAAATGGAGTAATCCCATTTTTATGTTGTATGGATTTTCCCCATAGGCGATTATGTTAAGCAAATTTCTCCTATCTCTGGAATTTTTTATGTTGTACAAATTTTATGTTATACAAGCTGTTTGTTATACAAGGGTCCACTATACACCAATAAACAGCATTAACTCATCAGGGAGACTTTCTGCTTCTTTGTAAATACCTGGTCATGGAATCGCGACTTGAATGGACTTTTACTTTAAAGATAGTTGGAAGAATCTGGGGCTTGCATTCCAAAGGTGTGATATTCCCAAAACAAGTGATACTGAAGGCAGAGAAATAATTTGAGAGAGAAGAAATTTTAGCAATTTGATATGCACTTTTGAGTTTAGAATGAAAACCCTCAACAGAAATACAGGCCTTAAGTGGATACCATTTTCAGAATACTGCTCTGCAATGCATCTGTACCCTATATGTGGTCAAATCCTCTTTAAGGTTCAGCCTCCCCCTCTCCTCCAAGCCTCTGGCCATGGAAAATGTCAGAAGCAAAATCCCATCTATATTATGTGAAATCACACTTCATTGAATGGGATGCCTTCCTGTTCCTAGAACAGAGGAACAGTGTTTTACACATGCAAGTTCTGCATACACACATTAACAGGGAGAGATTTGGGTTGGCTGTTTCAGGTTGCAATCCGTACCCAGGAGTAGTTCCTACTGAATTCAATGGGCTTTCCTTCTGAGCAAAGATGTATATCATTGCACTGTTACTTTCCAATCTGGTTTCCTGACCTACATATTTCTATCAGCACCGGAGTGCCACATCTGTACACCACTTTTTATTCATTGCAAGGCATCAAAGATAAGATTTGGGAGCATATCCAAAGTTTCACCAGAAACCAATCCTATGACTTAGCAATCCAGAAAACTAAAGGGGTGAGACCGGGTGGAACAAATAAGTAGTAACTTTCCACTTGAATCAGCTACACATGAACACCATTAAGGGAGAAGAGGAAGTCATTCCTCAGGAAAAGTATTGGAAGAACAGGAAAGAGTTGGTGAGTGGAAACATAAAAAAAAATCCCTTATGCAACTTAAATCTTCCTGTTAACTAAGTATGACAATTTAGGTGTCTGAATCGCAACTTGTTGTTCTCCCCCCCCCAAAAAAAAAAACCCACAACAGAAATGTGTCCAGTTCAATAAAACACACGATAAAGAGGAGTATTTCCGAGACAATTCTTTCTTGAAAAAGCATTCGAGAAGTCTGTTTCAGTTTGGTTTTCAATCATGTAAGCATTGAGGGTAGATTGAGTAATTTAGACGAAGTTTACAAGGGCAGAAAAGTGGCCCCGCTTACAAGCACTGCGGCCGGATCAAACAAGACACGAGACGCAGTACTTCCAAGTTACTTATTTCTCAAAAACGAGGGAAGCTCGAAGTCACTACAAAAAAAAAAAAAAAAAACTTGGGAGAGGTGCCCCGGTGCTCTCTGGATACCCGCCCAGTTCCCGAACGAGAAATTCCCAAGGTTTAAAAAAATAAATACCCAACAGGGTTGCGTTCCTATTCTAAGCCACTGCATCTCTCTCTAAAGAGGAAAACACACAATAGGGCTGCGGCCAGAGCACAACAAAGCAGCCAACCGCGGGACTCAGTGGCCTCCCGGGAGTGGATCGCAGGGATAATCCATCATAAACCCTAACCCTCCCCTATCGCACGAAAAAAAAAAAGAAAACACAGACGGGGAGCCAAAACAATGACCCCCCCCCCCCAATATATACCAAAGCGGGGAGGGAAAGGGGGCGGAAAAAGCGAGAGCGAAACCTACAAGACTTACCGAAGTGCAGCTGCGTCGGAAGGGGCGAAGTTTCACCAACTTGGAGGAAACTACAGTACTCGGAAGTTCCTTTGGGGATGGGGGGTGGTGGGGGCGTTGAAGACAGAGAGAAACAGAGCGATCTTTTCAGCTTCTTTCCAGCTCGAAGAGTCCCATGAGGCCGAGGGTCTCCTTAAAGACGGCGCGCGCGCGCGCGCGCCCACGACTCGAGCCCGAAGAGAAAGCGATCGGAGGCGAGGTTGTCTTGTGCGTGTGTGTGTGTGTGTGTGTGTGTGTGTGTGTGTGTGTGTGTGTGTGTGTGTGTGTGTGTGTGTGTGTGTGTGTGTGTGTGTGTGTGTGAAAAGCACTCTGGACTCAGTGCGCTCGCCCAGCACAGGAAATCTCCTCGTGGGCCAGGCTGGCCACGCCTTGGCTTACAACCTCGGCGACGCGCCCTCCCCCCCCCCCCCCACCGGCGGTAGTTTGTCGACCGAGAGAAAGGGAGGGAGGCGCTTGGGCGACGGCGGAAGGCTGTCCCTGCCCGGCCACAGCCTGGATCGTGGCCGAGGGGCAGCTTTTTCAAAAGCCCAACTGCATGCCAGGAGGGTTGCCGGATCTCCTGAAGGCGCTGCCAATGACGGCGATCGGGGGGAAAGGAAGAAGAAGAAAAAAATAACAATTGTTCGCCCGAGTTCCCGGCCGCTGGGCTGCTTACGCAGGGGCGCCCGTGGCGACAAAGCCGCCCGCCGCCTTGGCATACATTGCGCCTTCCACCGGGCTGCCGCCGATGGAAATCGGAGCGCCCCGGCGGTGGTGGGCTAGCTGGCTGGGTAGCCCCGGCAGGATAAATGGGCTCTGCGGTCGGCCGGAGGGTCTGCTCGGTGCCCTAGAGCACAAGAATCCAGCCCTCGCTGTCTTGCTTTTTTTACCTGCAAGAGCCCTGGGAAGGCCCGTTGGTTTTGATTTTGATTTTTTTTATTTATTTTTGCCAGAGGGAATGGTGGGCCGTCGACTATAACTCAGCCTCGGCTCATGATTGGCCAGCCTGAATGGATTGACCAGGAAGTTTTCGAAGAGGTAGCTGTGTGAGAGTCGGCTTCATCCTGGATGAGCCAAGCAGAAGGAAAGGATCACCATTAACAGCATAGCGCGCCCATGCCTTCCGGAGACGTGATGGATACCAGTGGGCTGTGATCTATGAAAGCTGCCAGTGAATTAAAGACAGTTAGTCTTTAAGGTGGCACAGTTTTGTTTCATGCCTTGGGTCTGTTTTGTCTTGTACATAAGCTGAGCAGGAAAAGTTTAATATCACCCAAGGAGCGATGATAGACTTGTTCCTCTGTTCCCAAACTTGCTGTCTGACTTACCTCCCTATCCTTAGAGAGAGAGAGAGAGAGAGAGAGAGAGAGAGAGAGAGAGAAATTACAGAGGTGTGGAACAGTTGGCCCTCCAGATGTTCTGGATCTCAGCTTCTAGAAGCACCAGCCCCTCAGGTCAACGGTAAGACGTTATGGGAGTTGTGATCCAAAACATCTGGACAGCCAATAGTGCCCGGCTGGTTTATACTTAGGTGGGTAGAAAATGATCACCATACAAGCTGAGGGATTGGAAGAAGCAAATATATACAAAAACAATAAGATGGGGAGAACTATTTTCTGGGGGGTTTAAAATCTGAAGGGGGGGAGTGCATGGCTTTGTGTGGTTGTTCTGTACTCTGGAATCAGATCTAGAAGAGCAGGTACAAAGCACTGGAGACCGGAACGTGGCCAAGATACAGCTACAATGATTAAGTTTCCAGTTGTAGATAGTGGGTTTGTTGTGGGGGGGGTAGTTTAACTTTTGAGAAAGTGGCAAAAGAGGGTGATATTAACATGGCTATTTTTCTGCCTGAGTGAGGTACAGCAATAAATGTGATGGAAAATCAGAATTTTTGCAAAGTCTGCTAAACCTGTAGCAGAACTGCCATTAATTCTAGAAACAGATTTGTGTGTTTGATTAGTGGCTTTCAAACACATAACCAGGGAATAATCAGTAGGAGAAAATGAATGCATACAGCTATATATCAGACTAATGACCAGACGCTAAGTGCAGCACTGAAAATCATAGTTTCAAATTGCTATTAGTAAAGGAGTCACAGTATGTCTTCCATGCCACTATTAGCTTGTATTATGAAGGAATACAAATGATGACTGCTTAACTACTGGCAATTAGCTCCTGTGATTTCTATTGTTGCATTTATGGTAGTGTACATGAGCATTATGATTCTGGCCAGTAGTATCAATGTAAATATATATTCTGACTGCCCAGGAAAGAGGTGGGGTATATTTGTTGAGCTGCTATGCAAACATCTTTGTTTTGTAAAAGCTCCCCAAAAGCTTGATTTGTTTAACAATTCTGCTAGAATTTCAGTTTTGTATCTTTATTATGGCATCATGTGTAGGTTTCGGATTTCAAAACACTTTGAAATGAGAGTCCATGAATGTTTATGCCAAAATTTGTTAGTCTTTAAGTTGCAATGAAACTCCTTAGTGTTTTTGCTGAATTTTACGTGAAAGTATATGGGTGTCATATTTTGTGTACAATTGTAGTCTCTATTACAAAAGGAGAAATGTGACTGAATACATTAAAGCTTGGGGCTATTTTTGGAGGAATCAAGGTAAAAAGGAATTTGCTTATTGCATTCTTCATATAACATAAAATGGTGAGGAATGGCAAATACCTAAGAATTTTGTTTTTAACCTTCCTAGTAATTTAAATCATAGATATGTCATGATATGATGAAATAAACAGTGCTGATGCATCAGCAGCCAGTTAAATGTCTCTGGAAAAGACCCAAGTGAAAAATAAAGGTAATAACACACACCACTACCTCCTTATTTAGAAACACATCCTGCTGTTCAGAGGTGTTAATGTGGCCATCACTACTCTCATAATTTGGACTATAACATTCATGGTTCTTTACCATGGGTTGTGCTGGCTGGCACTTCTGGGAAGTGAAGACTAAAGGGTCTGGAGGACCAAAGTTTTCTGTGTAGGCATTAAACAGTTTACTGGGTTTTGATTACTTTAAAAAGGATTTTTAGAGAAATTCGTGTAGGATAGTTCAAAACAAGAGCTGACAACTGAATAAAACTTCTACCAGGGACAGCACAACCTGTAAAAGCCAGATATGGAAGACAGATGACGGGGTGGCAGATGATGGCTTTGTCCTTGCTGACCAACTTTCAGGAAGTATCTAGCTGTTGTGTTGGTAAGCGCACTGCTGACTGTAAATTGGGTGGGGGGTTTGTACTGCTTTTCCTGAGTTCTAATCTGAGCTTGCAACAGGCCCCAAGGGAGAGGCCACTGTGTAGCTGCCCTGCTCCACCCTTTTCTGCCATCACTTAAATCGCACAGAACCGGTGGTTCCTCCTCTTGTGTCCCCAGGATGCAGCTCTATGGGTGTGAACTCTGTATCAGCCAGGCCAGCTGCAAGGAAGTGGGAGGATGAGAATGAATGTGTGCAGGCAAGCAGGAAGGACACTACCTTAAAACTTCCTTTCCTTTATTTCATTTCCTGCTCTCTCTGACCCTCACTTTTTGACACTCAAGCTAAGTCACTGAGCCTCCCCGCCCATAAGGCCGCACTGAATGAGGTTAGAAGGCTGGGTGTAGAGGGAGAAAAGTTGCCATCATCTTAATTTCTTCCCATCAAACATTCCATTTTATATATCAGTTGCTTAAAATTAAACTGTACTGTATCAGGGTGAAAAACAGACTTGCAGGAGCCCTGCTTTAAAAAAAAAAACAAGGTGTCTATCTTTCTCCAAGCTTGATGGCTCAGCGGACTAAGGCTCTGAAAATTGTTGCCTGCAAAGTCAGCAGCTCGGCGGTTCAAATCCCAGGTGCCACGCAGCGGAGTGAGCTCCCGCTAACCCCAGCTCCTGCCAACCTAGTAGCTCGAAAGCATGTTAATGCAAGTAGATAAATAAGTACTGCTGTAAAAAGCAGAAAGGCAAAACAGTGTTTCCTTGCAACCATGCTGGCCATGTGGCCATGGACTTGCACAACACTGGCTCGTCATCTTGAATATGGAGATGAGCATTGTCCCTAGAGTTGGACACGACTAGCATGCATGTGCAGGGGGAACCTTTACCTTTACTAAGTTCCCTGATCCACCATTATGGGCCCAGGGGGATGGGAATGCTATGGAACAGCTTCTAATTTAAATTCAACTTGAGTGAGTTATTTGCACCCTTCTGAGAACTTATTTCATTGTACACAGCTTTTTCCTGCCTTGCAGGGAGTGAGAAAGGGGTCACTTCCACTTACGTAGACCTTCGTATTTGGAAATGTGCACTAATTTCATGATTACACTGGTCCGGTTATTACAGAGAAGATAAAAGGAAAGCAATCTGTGTTGTGACTGTGATCTCTGGGAGTAACTCGGGATGTAGATGGGCATGAAGTACTGGGATGACGCAGTGTAACAGGTATCCGCCTCCATGGATGCATGCTAATACAGATTTGTTCAAATGCTGAACAACAACAAAAGGCCCACCACAAAAATCAGCAACTGCATAATGAACGGAACCAAACCACAATGTGGACGAGCCCATATTTGCCGTGTATATGACCTATGTTTGCAGGTTATTTGACCTATCAGGCATTACTAGAAGCTAAATGTTTTGTGAGGAGGAAAGGAACACAAACCAACTTTAAGTGACAACCGGTCTGGATATTTGAATTGGGAAATCAACACTATCTGTGCAAATGTATTGTTTGTTACTGTTTTTTGAATAGTTTGAGACAAACCTAAAAAATTCCAAAAAGAACTGTGAAAGTACTCAGCTAGTACGGTACATAGTATGAGGGAAAGATTGCCATTAAAGTTACCTGACATGTTTTAACAAAACAGTACAGAAAATACCTATGATTTAATATCTAATTATCACAGACAGCAGGTCTACTTGGGGCTCAGGGAAAACCTGTTTCAAAACATAACAAACCCAGTTAGCAAATTGATGATATCAGTGCAAAATTTTATCTTTCTAGTTTTTAACCACTTCAGGAGAAATAAACTAACTTCTATATGTATTTATAAAACTTGGTCCTGTGTGAAGTGTTTGGTTAAAAAACTGTATGAAAACTCAAAATTTTCCCAGCAGATTAAAAACAAAAACCAACCCAAAACACCCCACTTTGTTCTCTCCTGCAGGAGGTAGAGAAAAGTGTGTAATTGTTGGCTGATTCATCTTCAGTTTCTCCCGATTCATTAAAAGCACTGGAAAAAAAGTCAAAGGAGATGCAGGAAATTTACCATCTGTGGATGCCTGCATGATAACATATTTTTTCTCTTAATTAAGATTATGTAGGAGTATGGGTGAAGGGAGTCAAACATAGCAAGATGTGGATTCGTATTGAGTATTAAAAGTTAATATTAAAACTAATTCAAACCCCCCTCTTAAATCTCTCCTTTATAAAGTATGCTATTATAAAAGAGGGGTTATTATAATTGTAATCAGCATCAGCATCATTTATCATCCACTTCTAAAAAGAAGGGACTATGTGGATTAGAACTGCTGGATAGTTCAGAGGTTGGGAGTGTGACCCCCTGCTGTGCCTTCTGGGCAGGGGGATGGAGCGGATGATACATAGGTCCCTTCCTGGCTGCCTTGGAAAAACAGCAATCCAAATTCTTAAGAGCTACAATGCAGCTTCCTACAAGTGCATCAAATGCAGTCATAAGGTTAGAAGCAGGGCTGGTAACAGTTGAAGCCAGAATATGGATAGCGGCTATCACGTACTGGCTAAAGCTGAATCATAACACCACAGGTCTAGTGCATTTGACATTGCAAGATACCTATGCCCCCCCACCCCGGGTGGAAGATACTGGAACACAAGTTAGGATACTATGGATTTTCGCAACATTATCGGTTGTCAATGGATACGACCCAGACCAAATCTATTACAAAGCCAAGGATATTAGACAAAGAAAGGCAGCATGAGTTAAAGCTAAAGGAATTATTATAAGATCAAATCCTTTGAACAGAGTCCTACCTATGCCATACTTAAATAACTTAGAAATCTAGAAGAGCCTTTATGTTATTATGCATGGACCTATTGCCCTCTGCAGTATTACTGGGAAGATATAATAATATTCGCTATAAGAGTTGATTGTGTGTTGTGGTGAGGGAACCACTGAGATGCTGAGCCCATGTGCTCCATGGAGTGCAAAATATATAATCATATCAGGGAATGTTTTATCAAACAGATTATATCTTCCTTGGAGGGTAGAAACAGGGGAAAGTGTTTACAGAAGCTTTTGGAAAATAAGAGTAAAGAGATTACTAAAAAAGTGACCAATTTTGGAAAGATGGCTATAAAGCTAAGGGTTAGCAGGATAAGCAAGCAAGAGGGAGCAGGTAGTGTTTGAAGAAATACAAGGTATTAAGTTGATTACAGACAGTTGTTCTTATAGGTTGTAGAATTATGACTATAGTGATACCATTTTATGCCCTAAACACATCCAAACTCGCCTGATTTTGGAAGCTTGGATGGGATACCACCAGGGAATGCCAGGTGCTGTAGGCTAGGCACCTGGAGTAGGAACTGGCAAATCACTCACCAAGAAAACTCCATGGACATGGGGTCATGAAGAGTCGGTCACGAATGTAACGACGCAACACAACACACATACACTTTTAACTTGGATTTTAACTTTTATATTGTTACACAATAAGGTATAAATACAGTCAGCTTCTACTGTAATCCTTTATGATTACATGTTGCCCTTGAATATAGATACTTGGATATTGACTGATTGCTATACTGCTTTTATTATATTTGTATATGTACATAGATATAATGGCCATTGGCTATATTAAAAACTTTAAAAACTTTGGGTCCCTTCCAACGCTGCAGATCTATGGTGATGATGACAACAGGAGACCTGAAAGTGGCTGTCGAATAATAACCTTCCTTTCTTTTGTCTTGAACTCTGGAAGTAAATAAGAAAGCTTTCTGTCAAGGCTGGTGAAGTTAAGCAGCCCAAGAGTACGCCTATTCCTTGCACAGGCAGCATGTCTTAATTCTAGTAGTAGAAGTAGAAGCAGAAGTAGCAGCATGCCTGCTTCAAACAGTATTCTAGCCTTCATTTCCCCTGCAAAGTCTCCAGCTTTCAAGCTCCGTTTGTCAGCCAAGTCATGCAACTGAGCACCCATCCTTGCATCCTACGTAGAAGTCTGCAATCCTATGGTTTCTGGGATGGGGGTGGGGGCAGCCACAGGATTGTTATTTTATTTTTGGCCTACGGCTTCCACCAGTCTTAATCAGCATAGCCAGTGGCGAGGGATGATAGACATTTTAGTCCACAAAAACCTCCTTGATTGACAAGGTACAAGATCAAAGAGCAGTAAAATCTGAACAAGCTCCAAGATTAAAGGACAAGTAAAAGTTTGATAGCCCTTGCAGACTGAAAAGATGAATAAATAGACGTGGCCAGTAGAAGTCGCTGTTGTGACATAACTATCATTCAAGCCAACAACTGAGCTTTTCAGAACAGGACTAATGATATCAGTGGGTTTTCCCCTTCTGGTAATCTCTCAAATTAAAGTACGATCCTCAGTTTAATTTTTTAAGTGCTGAAAAATATCACTTGCTATATTTCCATTTTGGGTTTGCTATACTCTTAAAAACTACATGGATCAAGTCATCTTCATCTGAATTTTTTTTGCCAAGTAATCCAGAAACTGACAAGGCAGATTTCCAGAGAAAATCTGCAAGTCTAACAGCTTTTATCTAGAAAACATTGGTCCACCGTTAGCACAGTTATCTCTTGGCAAAATCCTGTCTACATAGCATGTGGATATAAGATTAGAATGCTCGTCATCACTCATTGCTGGCTGTCTTGGCCAGGGGTGATGAGAGTTGTAGTCCAGCAATATCAGGTAATCTTTCCACCGTTTCTATGAATTCAGAAACGGTGGCTTCCGTCTAAACTCAACAATAGGCTTAAATACTTTGACAGCTGAAGTAAGGAGTGAGAGGACACTAAAATGATATGCCTTTGATTGAAAGCTATGTTAAAAATTGCACCTCAATATGGAGACAATGCCACATTTAGGATCTGCGGTCTCCAGCAAATGCTTTTAGAAGGTAACAAGTAGTCTTGTTGCACCGTAGAGACTAGCAGGTTTTGAATTCACATAGGCTTTTGTATATATCATAGCAAACCTCTACCTTTAATGAAAATGTGCAGTAAATGATAATTAATCTCTAAGGTACTAGAAGACTTTTGAAAAGGGAAATGTACACTACACGTTACCTATCAGTCTGTAAGATACTAGAAGTCAATGGAAGCTATCATCCAGAAACAAACATTTGGACACAAAAGTCAGACAGAGCACAGATTGCCAAACTGGGTATTGGGACTCACAAGTGGGTCATGAAAATGTCTTCTGGAGGAGAGTGCCATGGTTATTTTTAGTTGCAGTTATTTTTATATTTATTATATTAAATATGGTATATGCAGTGGTGTTTTATTTTAATCCTCTTGATAGGTAATTGTAATCTGAACTGGAATTGCAGGCCACCTAGAGGTCTTATTTATGTGCCTTTTTGGGTGCCTTTTGCTTTTAGGAATGTGCATCACTCTTTCCCCTTCCAAAAGAGCCACTCTTGCTCATTTATCTCTGCTCCTCCACAACCACCTTTGTCAGTCCCTTGGACGGGAGTGGCCGCCTGCCTCCAAGAGGCCTGCATGAGATGGGTACACACATTGCACATCGGGAACACCGACGCCCAAGATGGCAGCAGGACTGAAAACTTGATGGCAGAGGTGCAGTTTTTTCTACTCCACCTGAATTTCCTGCTTTTCCGGATGCTGCAATGGCAACTCAGTGATGGGAGATGGGGCCTGGGTGATCAGATGTCTCTGGGCCCACCTGAGTCATGGAGGAGAAGGGCAAGGATAAAAAAAAGTCAGGGAGGAGAACCATAGAGGCATGTGGTAGGGTCATTGGAGAGGTGTTAATTTGGTCTTAAGGGGGAAAGGGATTTTCCCTGTGTGCACGTGGGTCCAGAATGATAGCGCACAGTATAATTAATTGTATACTCTTTCAACTTATCTTCCATGCACCCACACTTTGCCTTTGGATTTTGGGCCCAAAATCGAATGGGGAAAAGGGGCAAGAAGACGCCTCCTCTATGGTTCTCCTCCCTGACTTTTTTTTATCCTTGCCCTTCTCCTTTTGTAGCAGTAATTTTCAACCTGCTTGCTGTGCATGTTTGCAAATAATAATTAGGGGGGAAAGCCATAAGGTACTATGATTTCTCCTGATTGGCTGCTGTCAGCATGGAGAGCTAATGATCCCTCACAAAGAGGGATGGTGACGTCATACAATGGAAACCAAGGAGCTTGCCACAACACATGCTCACCTCAGCACTCTGTGTAGACTTGCCTGAGGCTTTCTGAGAGATCTCCAGCTGCTTCTTGGTTGGTACCTGCTGTTGAGAAGACCGCCTCCTTCCATATGAACCTACCCGGCAATTAAGATCTAGCCAGGGGACCCTCCCGAGTCATCCCTTAAGGAGGTGAAAGGGATGGCTTTTACGAATAGAGCCTTTTCGGCAGCTGCCCCCAGGCTATGGAACGCCCTCCCCTCTGAGATCCGCCTGGTGCCAACGCTTATAATGTTTCAGCACCAGGTAAAGACCTTTCTGTTCCAGAAGTTTTTTAACTAACATAATACAGATTGTGGGTTCTGATGGCAATTTTAGCATTTTGTATTTAAATGTTATTATTGTTTCAATTGACATTTTAATGCTTTGTTTTAATTGTTCATTTGTATTGTAAGCTGCCCAGAGACTTTTGGGTAGTGGGCGGCAAATAAATTGTATAAATAAAATAAATAAATAAATAAACTTTCTGAGCCATCTGAAAATAATGGGAATGACTATGTACCTATATATTTAAAGTGCAACTGTGTCTTTACTCAGAATCAGCTCCACCAAACCACGTGGGGCTTGCTTCTGAGGCGAGTATGGGCAGAACTGCAGCCTAAACCTCAGTTGTCCATGAAGCAGGCCTACATGGTGATATTAGGAATATTCCCCCTATTATAAAAATGGTGAATGACTGCCTAAAGGAGAGGTTTTAATTGGGGCTTTCTTTCCACCTTCCAGCCTTATCGCAGAACTCCATGTCATATACATTGCTCCCAACAACATCTCCGACAATGGTTTCTTCTAAGAAAAAAAACAACGCTGGATACCTCGGAGGTTTAGGTATCAGGCTTGAGAGCCGGAGGCTGGGACTTTGAATCCCTCCTGCGCTTCCTTGACAAGGCTGGATTTGATGATCCATCGATACTACATGACTACTTCTTGTACAAACGTGTTTCTTCTATACAAATGTGTTTTTTCTGTACAAAAAAGTGGTCAACCGTACATACAGCGTTATCCCCGTTCTAGTTACTCACAGCATGCCTGACTGAATTGCTATTAGTGAGCAAGGCCCGCCCAGAAAAACCAAAATGGTGGCAGAAGACGTACAGGTGAATCGAAGAACTTAACATGTTTGTTTCATTTTGAAAAAGGGGAGCACCATGGCCAAGCTTTTTCCCACCTTATCTTCTCCAGAAGTATAGAACTAATTCTTCTATACTCCCACATCCAGCTCCGAGCACATATGAAATTATATGAACAAGTAGAAGCCTGGACAACTTAAGACAAATATACTTCTTCCTAAACTGGCAAGGAGGAACAATCCCTGATGCTTCCAGGAATCATTCCAAATTAGCTGAAAGGCAGAGTACAGCAAGGGGGGGTGTATTTTATTATCTTTTGTAATTACATGGGCTAAAAGTTGCTTATTAGCAGAATTCTTGCATTGTGATGGGACAAGGGCTGCATTGTTTACATGTTTTGTCAATCTAATTTTCTCAACCCCCTGCTTGTGCAGAAGCCCAAATGCTGAATCCATTTTCTGTGTACAAGAGAAGCCCTTTTGGCCTCCAAACGAGTAGTATGAGAAACTGAGAAAATTGTGACATTTAAGAGTGTCATGGAAGAAGAAACAGAATGCATTCTTTCAGATGCACTAAGCTATAAAAGCAGCCTGAATCCAGTGTGTAACGAGAGAGGCAACTGCTCAGCCTCCCTCTGGTAGAATTGTTGGTTGCAATATCCATGCTTCTGGTTTTTTTTTAATTCATATCTGCCTTATGAATAAAAGTCAGAAAAAAGATCAAGAACAGGGAATGGAAATATCTGACCTTCCAGATGGCCAGACAGCTATCAGAATCTCTGACCATGGGCCTTGTCAGACACCAGAGGTGACATACCTAAAATAATGTGTAGAGACTGACAATTCTGTATGCATGTAAGGAGAGGATCTGTGTTTTGGAAGATTCTTCTTTATATATTTTAGTATCTCCATGGACATCTGTATGTTCTTCTCACCTACCGGTACCTGCTCTGGATGAAGACCAGCTTTGGGGAACCATTTTAGCTGGAGAAAATGGCACAACAGGGCACAGCCCTTTCCATTATCCCAGCATGACCCCTTCTTTTAACATGGTTACTATTAACATACAATAAACCCTGAAAAAAAATCCCAATTTAATATCTCCAATATAATATTTAGTTTGAAGTTCAAGGCAGAAAAAAAATAAAGGCCAGACAGAGGGCATGCTATGAGGAAGCAAAGTCTGGCTACAGTAGGACTCCAGTATCCACTGGAGATTGGTTCCACGTGTTCTCGTGGATAATGAAAACCGTGGATAAGAGAGAACACCAAGGAAATCCCCCCAAAAAACTGCTGTTTTATGACAGTAGCTTGCTTTACGGCTGCTGTTTGCTCATGACCTGGAGTTCAAACCCAGGTAACAGGCTCATGGTTGACAGCCTTCCATCCTTCCGAGATCGGTAAAATAAGTACCCAGCTTGATGGGGTAGGCAATGAGTACCCTGAATACTGTAATTAAACTATAAGCTTCCCAGAGACTACTTGAAGTGGTATAGGGCGGTATATAAACAGAACTTTGCTTTTTACAGCAGCTGTAGGATTATGTATTTATTTTTTCCTTTGCCAATCGTGGATAATTGAATTAGTGGATAATGAATCAGTGGATACGGGGGTCCTACTGTAGTTAATAGTCTTGAGTTGGCAACAAGAAGCACCAGTTCTCATTTTGAAAATAACTTTGAATGTAGTGTTTATTAGTTTCCCACCACCGATTCATTCCCAATGCAAATCCCCAGATACACCTCCAAGCTTTGTTTTAACTGGAAAACATCTTGGCCAGATCTTAAGTTTTCAGACCGAGCCTTTCATTAAACCCAGTAATGTAAAAGCTGAAGGTACCAGCGGATATCTGGCATCAACAAATAGCCATTCTATAAGGATATCATGCTGCTGACATTTGCAATGTGGTTTAGAGCCTAAAAAGGATGTAGTACACGTTTACATGCATACATCCTAAGAGGGCAACGTATGTCTACTTTTCACTTTCTGCAGGCTGAACTTGGATCTTCTTAACAGCATCAAGGACAGCATCGAGGCTCACTTTGTCTCCAAACTCCTTCTCACGATGCTCCAGGAGAACTCCCTGAAATGAAAAAGAAATGTAAGTGAAGAATGAACTACAGATCTGCATTCAAACCTTTTCAACATATACAACTCCTTCAACTATCTGGTCCTATTTACATTTAACAGTACAACTGGGATTAAATAAAGCACTACTTCATGGAAGCAAAATACGCCACCAAGCAGAAGTTAACCTGTTCCATTCCTTCAAGAAACCCACTTTGCTCTGGATCGCAATCTGGTTTCACACATTTCCCTCCACATTATTTTAATTTCTTCACAACTTTGTTAGACATTTTCAGAATACTATATAATAATGGTACCCAGCATGCATACATCCATATGTGTGGATGTAAGAATGAATGAGATGTATTTTGAATAATTATACACCAAAAGTGGAATTTAGGAGTCAGCTGTTAAAGCCTAACTATAACTCAAAGTACAGTAGGACCCCCGTATCCACTGATTCATTATCCACTGATTCAGTTATCCATGGTTGGCGGGGGGGGGGAATTAAATAACTCAGCAGCCACAAAGCAAGCTATTGTCACAAACAGCAACTGTAAAGCAAGCTACTGTCTCAAAACAGCAGTCATAAAGCAAGCTACTGTCAGGAAACAACAGTTTGGGGGGGGAGGGGTCAGGCGTTCTCTCTTATCCACAGTTTTCATTATCACGGGAAGGCCTGGAACCAATCACCAGCAGATAACGGGGCCCTACTGTATTTAGGAGTGGCCCTTGACCGGTTCTTGACCTAGAGGGAACATTTAAGGAAAACCATGGACAAAATGAAAACCAGGAACAATTTTGTACACAAACTTTCTGGCACTAGCTGCGGAGCAAGTGCCACAGTTATTAGGAGGACATCAGCTACTGTCTTGGTATACTCAGTGGCTTAGTAGTACCCCAGCTCTGTATGGCAAAACAGTAAGCATACAAAAACACAATGAACACCCAGTTTCACTAGACTAGGAGGCTAATATCAGGAACTATTAAACTGATGCTTTCTAAGTGGCTACCTGTGCTATCTAACACACCACCACCAAACCTTAGAAGAACATCAGCTTTAAACAGGCATTACCTATACACATGGACTGTTATGATCAAATATTTGGAGCCTAATCTCAAAACCCACTGTGACAGTGGGTACGCCTCACAAAAACTTTATATTGCATTGCGAAAGAATGAAATGTGCTCCCTGGAAGGCACCCTGGCAGAATTGCATCATCTTGAGGACACTGCTGTTTAAGGGTTAAACAATTTAGCCTTTGGCTTAGTCATTCTACTAATTCATACATAATTTATTTCGCCAATCAATATTCCTACTACGTGCTGTTAAAATCTTGTAGAATTTATTCTTTTAATGCTTTACATGTTATACATATTTTATATTGTCTTTGGGAAGTCTTATGCAATAATAATGTACTCTGTTATGCCACATGAAACAAATAAAATTTGCATAACAGAATCTGATTGGATACCCATATTTCTGTCTAGTATCAGCCAATAGACACTTAGAGGTTTAGCTGTCAGATATAAGAAAAGTGTCTGTTAATATGAGGCTTGTCTGTTTATACATTAGGGGTTCTGTTAGAACTATCCGCTATTCAATAAGGAACTATTAAGTGTCTGTTATGAAACTTTCACAAGAAGTCTGTGCAGCACAAGCCAATTCCGTAAAAGTAAAATGTTCAAATAGTATTAGTTAATTCTTCAACACATTTTAAGCAAACATTCTTAAAGTTTACTGCGGTTGAGGAATGAAGCTTTCATTTGCTGGCACATACATATAAAAGCAAAGTGTGTTCTGCTTGATATAAATATCAAGGGGGAATTTATATTTGCGCTTAATCTGCTGTGTACAAACTCAAAAATTTCAACACATTTCTCAGTTAAAGTTCACTATACACTATACACTCATGAAAAATAGCCCAATATGCATATTTCAGGAAAGAACCTTTAGTCACAGGAGTTGTCTGGACTTTCTTCCCTTGAATCATGTCCCTGCCTCCACTATTATCCTTGGAACAGCATGGCCACTGCTGCACTTTGAAGACCCTGGGCTGGTTCATACAAGGCCCCATGGAAGTTCCTAACGTATGAGGCACATTATGAGAGCCTCTTGCATACATTCTTTCCAACTTCAGTGGAACAAACCACATCAGAACTAACCCTATTTTTCTTGTGTCTATTGCATCTTGCAGTGCCTTTAAACATCCAAAGGTTGATTCCTCTTGATAGGGCATACATATTTGTCATTATTTACCCATTCTGGTAAGAAATACTAATTAGGTTCCTGGCAGTCTAAGAAAACTCCACTGTTTCGCCAAGCCTAGAAAGAAAGATCTGGACAGCCAGCCAAATGAACACACTGTAGCGACGTAAAACACAAAGAAGCGGGATCATTCTCCATGAAGAACTTGTGCATGTTATCTTAGTTTTGTTGGGTTAGAGAACTGGTCCCTGAGGTGCCATCAAAACAAAACAACAATGCGGCACCCCTGCTCTCTTTTGCAGATGTGTGGTGGGCGAATACGCACAATTACCTGCTTCCCAGGACCAACCACGAAAACTCCACCCAGGACAAAGCCTTCTCCATCCAGGTTACCGGTATATCCACCCTTCCAGGCACGGAAGAAATTCTTCCAGACGCTGCAGCGGATAAAGCCCATGAACAACATTTTTCTCTTCTGAGGCCCATAGAATTGTTTCTGAAGAAGGTGAGACCCATTCAAAGATGAACAAGAGAGAGAGAGAGAGAGAGAGAGAGAGAGAGAGAGAGAGAGAGAGAGAGAGAGAGAGAGAGAGAGAGAGAGAGAGAGTTTTTAGAGAACTTCAGTACTTAATGACAGAGCTGAAACCAGTGGTAGCAACCACATTACTAACAAGGTTTGGGGATGTCTGTAGGCTGCGATTTTACAGCACTACGGAGGCCACACAAATCATATTGAGAACAAAGATATCTGCTCTCAGTATCTCAGTTTTCATTTATTTATTTATTTATTGTGGGACTTCTATACCGCCCATCTTCCCGGAGGAACTCTGGGCGGTTCACAGTCATGTGAGTCTACACACAGAGACTGCAAGCCCTTATGGCTGCTAAGATATGCTTAAGTTATCTACTCTGCTGCCTCTTAAAGGCTAAGGTATTTTTATGGCATAAGCATTTGTGGGTTGTTGTCCACAAAAGCGGATGCACTGACAAAATGTCTTTCAAGCCTCTTTTTCAGCTGAAGTAAAACCAAAACAACATGGCAACCCTTTGCATATTACTGAAAAATAAAGCAGGTGATGCTTGTTGAAACCTTAAAAACCAGAAATACAGTTTCATGAGACCTACGGTGTTAGTCAGTATGGCTTCAGACTGCATAATGTCCAGAGGCTGCTGAATCAAGCCTCATCTCACAGAAGCAAAATCCCCCAGCTGCAGACTCCTCCTGCATCTCTCTGTCTCTTTAATATCTTTTTAATAATTTCTTTCTTTATTGGTTTGTGTGTGTGTGTGTGTGTGTGTGTGCATGTATACATATGTATATATGTATGTTAACTCTCTCTCTCTCTCTCTCTCTCTCTCTCTCTCTCTCTCTCTCTGTGTGTGTGTTTAGATAGATAGATAGATAGAATACATGTGTGTACACATATCTATCTATCTATCTATCTATCTATCTATCTATCTATGAGCGTATGCATGTGTACACACATGCACACCATCACCTTCTGCCTACATTTCTGCAGTGAGGCTCAGCATAATCCACTGAGAAATAAAACAAAATTATTAGCAACTATGCATGCTGAAAAGTTCGTACCGAAACAGAACAACACAGATTTAGTCACACGGATGGAGCCAGAGAAAAGAGAGGGTTTCATATGCCGAGCCAACAACCTGACTTTATCTACAACTTGCTCTGCAGGCACTCTTTGCAAAAGAGTGCTTTGTGGATGTTCAATAGCCCAGTGAATTCTTCATAGCTGTAGGCTTAGAATCCCATGCATGGTGATTAAGCACACAGATCTGTGTTGAATAATAAATTTCTTACAATAATAACAGATAGAATGTAGCTTTATGGGAGAAGGAAAGTAAGAAAATGTGAGCGGAATGTAGCACTCTCTCTCTCCTGTGTGTCTCTCCGTGTTTCTGAGTGTACAGTAACCCCCCGCCAATTGCGGGGGTTAGGGACCCACCCCACCCACGATCCATGAAAATCCACGATATGCGGAAGCGGGGGGGGGGGCTGGGGGCAGGGGGGGTAATTGCACGCCTGTCCGAGAAGTCTTGGGCTGGCGCGGGGCGGCAGGGACTGGGGGGTTCTGACCTCCCCCCGCTGCCCGCTCGCGCCGCCCGAGACTTCTTGTCCAGGGCCGTCTCCGTTGAAATGCACTGCCAATGCATTTCAATGGAGAAAATTTTCCCCATTGGGAAACATTGGCTCAATGCTTTCCAATGGGGAAAATTTCTCCATTTAAATCCATTGACTCAATGCATTTCAATGGGGATTGCGCCCCCCCCCCCCCCCCCCCCCCCCTGCACAGTCCCGAGGCTTCTCAGAGGAGCGCGGAGGGCGGCAGCACGGAGTGACCCGATCGCCCCCCGCCGTCCCCCTGCACAGCTCCGAGGCTTCTCAGAGATGCAGGGGGCAGCGTGGAGTGACCCGATCCCCCCCCCGCCGCACCCCTGTGCGGCTCCGAGGCTTCTCGGAGGGGCCCAGGAGGGCGGTGGGGAGCGATGTGATCGCCCCCGCCGCCCCCCTGCACGCCCCTGAGTCTTCTCGGAGATGCGGGGGGCAACGTGGAGCGACCCGATCGCCCCCCACCGCCCCCCTGCGCAGCTCCGAGGCTTCTCGGAGGAGCCCAGGAGGGCGGCGGGGAGCGATGTGATCACCCCCCCGCCGCCCCCCTGCACGCCCCTGAGGCTTCTCGGAGATGCGGGGGGCAGCATGGAGCGACCCGATCGTCGCCGCCACCCCCCTGTGCGGCTCCGAGGCTTCTCGGAGGAGCCCAGGAGGGTGGCGGGGAGCGATGTGATCGACCCCCCCGCCGCCCCCCTGCACGCCCCTGAGGCTTCTCGGAGATGCGGGGGGGGGGTAGTGTGGAGCGACCCGATCGCCCCCCACCGACCCCCTGAGCAGCTCTGAGGCTTCTCGGAGGGGGGGGGGGGGGTGGGGAGCGACCCGATCACCCCCCCACTGCCCCCCCATGGTGCAGGTACTGCGATCCCACGATGTAGTGGGACCGCAGTACCTGAACCGCGAAATGGCGGGGGTGACTGTATATCTGAATGTGTGAGAACCAGGAAATCTGCACAGGCACACCTAGGTGGTAGAATGCAAGTTGCAGAAACGAGGACACAAAATTGCCAGGAAAAAAATAGATCTGTTTTTATCCTGCCTAACTGAGAACTCTGAAAATGTACTATCTTTTCCGAGATACTGAAGAAACAATGTTCAGGGGACATTATACTAAGAGAAAAGAATTCCCCTACCATTGTGAAACATCTCTGTTTCTATTTGTGGGCCATCTGCTTTCTTTTTTTCATCTTGCTTTTTCAAAGGCTAGAATACTTAATTGGGGACTGCAATCACATTTCTTCAAAGGATTAAAAGGATGAAGGGAGTAAATTGCTGCCTCAATCTTTCTCTTCATCTATGCCTAGTTAGAGAGAGATCATGAATGAACACAGCAGTACTTCAAAGCTTAACTATGCTAATAATGACACATAACAGAAACTGAAAGGCAATTAAGTATTAATTTAGCAGTAACTAGCAGTGGCTGAGCAATCCTACCTACTAGCACCTCTCCTATAAATTCTTTAGCCACCACAGAAATACAGGTGAAACTCAAAAAATTAGAATGTGCAAATGTTCATTTATTTCAGTAAGTCAACTCAAACGGTGAAACTAATATATGAGATAGAGTCATAACATGCTAAGCGAGATGTGTCAAGCATTATTTTGGTATACTTGTGATGATTATGGCGTACAGCTTATGAAAACGCCAATTTCACAATCTCAGAAAATTATAATAATGTGAAAAGGTTCCCTATTCACAGTAGTGCATCAAGAGCCACCACACACAGATGGACCCTGGACAAGGGCT
The DNA here is from genome assembly GCA_037367245.1 of Phrynocephalus guinanensis. Taxonomy (NCBI): domain Eukaryota; kingdom Metazoa; phylum Chordata; class Lepidosauria; order Squamata; family Agamidae; genus Phrynocephalus; species Phrynocephalus guinanensis. Next base: position 24,251,288 of record CM074735.1, on the reverse strand, counting down.
TCAAATGTTGTACTCCTCTTGTCAAGTCGCTCCTGAACAACAAACAATGTCAGAAGCATCTTATCTGGGCTACAGATAAAAAAAGAACTGGTCTGTTGCTCAGTGATCCAAAGTCCTCTTTTCTGATGAGAGCAACTTTTGCATCTCATTTGGGAACCAAGGACCCAGAGTCTGGAGGAAGAATGGAGAGGCACACAGTGCACAATTCTTGAAATCCGGTGTGAAGTTTCCACCGTCTGTGTTGATTTGGGGAGCCATATCTGCTGGTGTTGGTCCACTGTGCTTCATTAAGTTCAGGGTCAATGCAGCCGTCTACCAGGAGATTTTTCAGCACTTCATGCTTCCTTCCACAGACGAGCTATATGGGGATGCTGAGTGCATATGCATGCTTATACTTTTCAGAGGTCTGATATTATTCTATTTCCAATCCTTGTGTTATTGCTGTCATGTAATATTCTAATTTTCTGAGATTGTGAATTTGGGGCTTTCATAAGCCGCACGCCAGAATCATCACAATTATACCAAAGTAAGGCTTGACATATCTCACTTAGCATGTTATGAGTCTATCTCATATATTAGTTTCACCTTTTGATTTCAGGCAAAAATCAAAGAAAAACAAAACAAAGCAAAACAATGTCTGAAGAAGTGGACATGTCCACGAAACATTACATTAAAATATGAAAGTTAGTCCACATGTTTGTGTCTTTTGTTTTGTTTTGTTTTTCTTTGATTTTTGCCTGAAATTCTTGAAAAGACTTAACACGGCTACCCTCTCTGAAACTTTTGATTTAACTTACTGAAATAAATGAACATTTGCACGATATTCTAGTTGTTTTAGTTTCACCTCTAACTTGTGGAGACTTGTGAAATGCAAGAAAAAGGAGGAAAGGGGAATAAATACAACTGTGTGAGGTGATTTAACAGGCAAGGTCACTTATTAACATGGATTTCTGAAACTGGTCAAAAGCTATGTTGAAGCACAATCCCTAAACATACAACCACAAGAAAAATCCTAACAAGAGGCATGCCTCTGTAGTAGGAGGGCAGCCAGTGCAGCGATTATTAGCCTTCTGGTCAGATTATCTCAAGCGACTTCACCACATTGCGATATATTTCCCTCCTATATACAAGCAACCTAGACACAAATCAGCCAGCATGCATTTTACCTTTTCATCCAAAAATATTTCTCCTTTGAAATATGGCTGAAAATCCTGCACCTCTGTTCCAATGTTCTCTTTCACAACAGCATATAAGGGGACCCCTAGCTGGTCGAGCTGGGGCTTCAGAGAGGAAAGCTCAGCAGCCTCCTGAAAGGGACAACAACAGCTGAGTTACATGGGCGCAGCTTATAAACCACCCCAGAGTCATCTACAGGGCACTTGCCCTGCTCTAACGGGAAGGGAAGGAAATTACTATATATACTCGAGTATAAGCCTAGTTTTTCAGCCCTAATTTTGCGCTGAAAAAAGGGGCCCTCGACTTATATTCGGGTCAGTACTTTCAGCCACTGAGCCAAGTGCTTAAGTCGGTAGCTAAAAGTCATTTTAAACATTGTGTGCTGCTTCTCCTAAACTCCCCCCCACCCGTCGCAAAGGAGCAGCGTGCAATGTTTAAAGTGACTTTTAGCCAACAAGGCAAACACTTGCCTCGGTGGCTAAAAGTCATTTTAAACATTGTGTGCCACTCCCCCAGCTCACAAAGGAGGAGTGGCCAGGCCCTGCTGCATTTCCCGCCCTAGACTTATACTAGAGTCAATAAGTTTCCCCAGTTTTGGGGGGTTAAATTAGGGGCCTCGACTTATACTCAGGTTGACTTATACTCGAGTATATACGGGTAAATTCAATAGCTGTGAATTCATGTCAAGATGGCATCAGAGCTGCTATGCTAAAATACAGGAGTTCCAGTCTCTTCTAGCTAAGTCAGCACTGGGCACTTTTTAGAGGCCCAGAGGTCACACACAGCCACTACTAGACCCTGGAGGGTCATACCTGTGTCCCCCATATCCCTCCCCCCCAAAAAAATGATGTTTAATGGGTGGTGTGATCTCTAGTGACAAAGAAATGGGAGTGCCAGTGCCCTAAACCTTGCCACGATGGCACTCAACATGTCCCAGAGGGCACATGGGGACTTTCTGATCTTTTTTTAAAAAAAGTTAAGTCTGTAGAGCAAGTATGGAGGCCATATACAGCTCACGGGCTGTTTTTTATTTTACCCTTCAGCTAAATGGGCTATCTAAAGAAGAGACAGAGTCTTCTCAGTGATGGCTCCACATTTATAGAACTCTTGGTGCAGATAAACTACTGTTTTTAGATGGCTGGTAATGTTTTTCCACATATCAGAGAGGTACCAGTCTATGCTCTGGAGTTTTCCAATTGTAATTTCATCATTTGATCAAAGTTTTAATACAGCCGTCATGTTTCAATTTCTTGTTGTTTTACTACTTAGATTCTTCATTCTTTATCATCATTAGATTATTCATATTCATTAGAGGTATTTGTTACCTCTTTTATCACTTTCATCCTTACTGCAGTAAGAGTGATGAGATACAGGATCAGACCCAACAAGGGAACATTTGTACATGTTGTTTTGGCTGCAGAGCTGCACTTTATAACCCAAGCCAACCAAAGGCCCAAATTAGTAGCAAGGCCAGCAGCTGGTGGGTTTCTCTACTGTGTTAGGATATTTTTATTGTTTACCCTTTAGGGCTGATTTTCAGAGCAACAAAAGAAAGCAAAGGCATGAATCCAGGAACATTAAAATGTCCGCAAGACTGAAACGGGAAGAATTCCTCCCATACCTTTTCCAAATGGAATTAAAAGGAGAGGGGGAAATAGACATGAATACAAAGTATCAAAAGACAAATATGGTGCTGAAAAAGGAAAACAAGTTCCCAACATGCTTGGCATCTAGAAATGTGGTCTCAGAAAGAGACGAGATGGACATTGACCAGAGCTGTAAAATGTGCAGGATCAGATCAAAAGACCATTATCCTTTTTTCAACAGTGGTCAGACGAGAGATTCCCTACAAGGAGGACACAAGTTGAACAGCACCCTTTCATTTACATTCTACAACATTTATTACTGAGAGATATGCAATTCCATAAGCTGGAAGGAGCAGGCAACCATTTTGACTACTAGCCACAGACGGCCGGATCCTTTATGAATTGTATAGCCTCTTTGAAATAATCTGTTTTAATTCTGGTAAGCAGCAGAAGCTGCTCCTGGCACTGAGAGATAACTTAAGACCTACAGGGCAGAGACACAGAGACTGCCTCTTTGAAAACAGCAGCATAATGCATCTTCTACAAAAACATTAACAAATACAAAATGAAAGTGAAATACAGTATTATAGCACCAACTGCATTGCAGCACAACTTTTTGTGAATTACAATGGAATCCCGTTGGTGCAGCTCCCCGTGTGCAAGGTGGATGGCACAATCAGCTGCAGCGTTTTATTGCTAATTAAAATTTTCCACTTCCCAACCCCCCAAGGTGCTGAGGCTCCCTACGAGAGCATATTGTCTTAGGGAAGCCATGGCGAAGCCTCAGGATGGCAGAGGAAATCTTTAATTTTTGAAAACGGATGCCACCAGTCCCATCAACAAGATTTCAGCCAACCTGACTGAAGATGACGACTATCATTCACGAAAGCTCATCCTGAAATCAATTTGTTCCTCTTAAAGGTGCTGCGGTGCTCTAATTTCCATTTCCTATCTGTTCCTGAAAGCCCAGGTAGTTAAAAACCCACCACCTGTTTTCCAGAAAGACTCATAAAAGACCCACAGTACCTCTCTGCACAAAAATCATCCAGGTCGCCGCACTGCCATGATGACGGCCCCATTCTTCTTCCACAGTTCTTCTGCTTTGAATGTTCTTTGCTCTCCTTGGAAACAAGCAATGATACAAGTTATGATACTTTTAATTCACTTGGGAGTATGTGGTGAACAAATCTATTACCCTATATTGGATCAGGCTGTATCCAGTGAGTTCTTAAGAGGGCTTTGGAGACTACCTGTATGACAAGGTCTGTATATTAAATGGAATAAAATCATAATTCCATTATGGGAGAGAATGGCTCAGCCTTTTATTGGGAAAATAGTAACATTTTCTTTCAGAAACTAGGAGAGCTCTCCGGCAGTGGAATATGCTGCCACGGAGGGTGGTGGAGTCTACTTCTCTGGAGGGTTTTAAGCAGAGGCTAGATGGCCATCTGTTGGGAGTGCTTGGGGGTTTCTGCATAGCAGGGGGTTGGACTGGATGGCCCTTGAGGACTCTTCTAACTCTATGATTCTATGAGAATGTGAAATAAAGGTTGTTAAACTAAAAGTCAGTTCCCATGACCCATAAATGTTGTAAAGCTTTTATCGACAACCTTTAGCCACAAATGGACAACTAGGCTGTTTTCCCCTAAACAATTTCCAAAATCTACTGTGCTCCCCACCCCCTTAAAGTGAACCTTTAATCCTGAGCTTGTGAAAAAACCCAGATTCTTACCTTCTCCCAACGTCTTCAGATCTATCGACTCCAGAAAACCCAGCGAGGCCTTCTCAGCTTTAGACAGAAATAAATCTGTATTGGCAAGGATTATCCCTGTCACAGCAGCCCCAAGGGCTCCAAAACCAATGGTCCACATTGCCACAGAAAAATTCCCCTGGTCAAGTTGGAAAAACATGCCTAGAAACACAGGAAAGCAGACACTATTGTTCCAGCATAAGATTTAGGCTTCATGGTAAAAAGACAGTAAGAAACTTGTGATCTGAAGATTTTGTAAAGCAGCCATCATGAATATATTGCTTGTGAATAAAAAGGCATTTTAAGGTAAGAGCTGGAGGCCAGTCTGGCCTGTCAGCTCATCGACAATCCTCATGTGCGACTTGTGGGCCACAGCTTAGAGAAGCTACATATTGCAACCTATTGCTAGAATCATGTTAGTGTTTGTGCAATTTGCCACAGCTAATTCTGGACAAATGACCAAGTACCAGGGCACATCTCAGTCACTGGCGTTGTCACCAACCCAACTGTGCAACGGTCACCGCCTGGACACCTTGTCAGCCACAACGAGTCATGGTAAGTTATGCAAACCTTATGAAAACAACAGTAGAACTCCAGCCAATTTGTTCATTTCTGGATTCAAAGATACTTTGAATCTTGTGGTTCAGGGGGTGGAGGGAGGGAGAACAGGCCAGACATCTGCCCGTCCCTTTTGAGAGGAAACACAATCTCATACAGAACAGCCTGAACACTGCCTCCCTAGGTAAGCTAAGAACCCATTGTGGGCTCGGTGATCAAAGGTAGAGAAAATCCAATGGTGCCCAGATTGCCCATGCCTTCTCAAATGAAGTAAGAGATCTTTCCTCAAGGCACGGATACTGACACTGCTGACTTGAGGGAACCTTTGTCCTCATTTATTACTCATCTGTTGAACCTCATGAGAGTTGTGCCAAATGGAGCTCCCTCTAACCTACAACACAGTTTCAAAGAAAACTGAGAACTGACTCAGAAAGTCCCTTGTGTCTGACCTCGGAAAATGCCAGGATCTTTCTTGCATAATATCCCAAAGCAAGGCAACACACGAGATTGAAAATGGTTCATTGTGGAACAGGGATTCTTCTCACACTTTGCCACAGTGTATTTTTCTACATAAAAAGAGCTAGAAGGAGTTCAATTTTGGACTACATTCTAAAGTGTTCCCTCCCCACTACCAACATGGCTATCAACTACAGGCTGTAAAGAGTTGTAGTCCACGAAGTAACTTTTCCAACCTCCATCAATATGTGTATTTCCAAACACACAACTGAAGACTCAAAAAAACAAGTGAGACAGTGGTGACACATAATCTGTGGAGAGGAAGGAATATGGGAAGGTTGGTGGAATAGAATTTTAATAGATGTTGATGAGCAAACCAATTGCACTTATAGGAGACAAAAATAAGAGGCAAGTGATGAAAAAAATCTAAATGTTTTGATTTGTGTGACAAGGATCTTAGGTCCCTGAATGAGCTGCCTGCAAGGAAAGTGAACTCTGAACTTCAGCAAGCTAACTTGGTTCCTTGTGCTATTCATCAGTAAGGGGCTGCCCACACTAGCTACTTTGGTGGGGGGCAGAAGAAGTGTGCCCAATCAGCTGTCAATTAAGCACTTCCCCTGATCATGAGTGGAGGGTCAGGGGAAGTGATTTTGTTTTAAAGTTGCTCCTCCTTCCCTCTTGTCAATGCAGTTCTGCCTTCCCCCTTTCCTGCTTCGCTTCCCTCATTCTCCACCACCCACTTTCTCCGAATCTGCAGCCACAGTGGCAGTGGAAAAGTGGGGCGGCTGGGGTTGGGGCTCCACTTCAGGGATGTGCACATGGGACTGTACTGGAAGTGAGGTGGCAAGGAAGCAAGCACCTATGCCAGACTGATGTGTGTGTGTGTGTTGGGGGGTGTGAGGAGGTGGAATTCATGGCTATTACAGTGCGAGGAAATGACACTGGGCCGCCTCCAGCCCCACACTTCCCTCTGGCCTGAGCTCTTTCCCTCTCTCCTTTTTCCCTTTTCCATCCCTGCATGGCACCTGGGCCCAGCTGCCACTTTTCAACCGTCCTCTTCTCCTCTTCTTCCTCCTTGAGAAGACTGAGCCAGCTTCTGGTATGATGAATCACTACCGCCAGTTTTGACTGGCAATACACAGCTCAGTTACTTGGCTCAAGTGAAACAATGAGTTAAACAAACTGTGCCAAAAAGAATGCATGCCCTACTAATGTGCTAGCAAGTTGCACAACCAATGAAATGTCTTTTCATTAGCTTTTGGGTTTATTATATCATCTCTTTCTCTAGCACAGGATCCTGGCAGCTCAGGGGCATACAGAATATTGCTGATATAGCCGCTCTGTTCACTTGCACATGTCCAAACTATTTTATAAATTATCTTCCTTTTCTTAAACCCTTCCTTGCCTGTCTCCCACCTCCTTGATTTCAACAACCTACTGGGAGGATAGCAAAAAAACAAAAATTGAATAACTTTTGAAACCAAACCGGTTGTCCTGCAAACCATCACTGGACTCCTGGTTCTCTCTGACAACATAAATACCAGTACTGTACTTAGAACACCTTTTGAAAATGAACAATTTTCTTCTACAAATTAACCAGTCTCACTACAATGGCTGGCAAGGGACAGACAGCCTGAAATCCTGATCTCATAAATCTGTCCGATGACGACTCTTCTTATGTGAACAGTGACCGAAACTTACTACTTAAGCTACTTAACCAAGGTTTCCTAAATGGGGAACAATATCAACTCTTAACATTTAGATGGCTCCCAGCTACTGCAAGGCTACAAGACAGGTATGGATGGAGAACTAGAGACTGACTACAATTCTTGTATGATTTGATCGATCCTAATATTCACCAATGTTCCAATCAGTGTTTCTGCCTACTGGGCAGTCTTTCATTATTAATAATAAAATTTATTACAGTCCTTGACCAGCAAGGCAAAAGTACATAAAATATCACAGCATACAGTGTATATAACAATATGTAAGCCATCTTATCATAACCTCTAGATACCTTAGATACCTCTACAACGTATCTATGAAATTTTTCTATGAATCAGCCATATAAGATAATACAGTAGAGGACAATATCAAGCCCCAGCATAATCGGCACTGTACTTACTTAAAACCCCATTAAAACTATCAGTCCCTAGGAACCCTACCTATAAAACAACTTACTACTACTGTAACTGAACTCTAGCTGGGACCTTCCCTTCACGAATTTTAATGGCGGCTGCACAAAATTTAGCTACTTTGGTCAGTATGACTAAGTTAGGAGTGGACCCAGTGAGCCTACCAGGATAATGTCCTGTCAGCAGAAGCAGTGTATAATGTGCTTCTGAGCGTCCTGGGCAAACCCTTATAAAAGGGTTAACAAAAGCTTCTCATATTTCAGAGTAGAAGGTACAATGCAACAACACATGGGAGATATTTTCAATCTCGCCAAAATTGCAGGGGCATAAACGTTGGCTGTAGGGGATGTTAAACTTCCCTTCCTGAACTGCTGATGGAAGTGCATTGAAACGGAAACGGATTGAAAAGGAACCTAAACAAATGTGTGTAAATATGATTATCCAGGCTCCAGTGCTAATTTTATTGCCAGTAAAAATGAAAGACACAACAGTGTTGATGCACACATCAGTTCCAAGTTCCTGGAGTTAAAAAGCCCAATGAAATGTCTTTTCATTAGCTTTTGGGTTTATTATATCATCTCTTTCTCTAGTACAGGATCCTGGCAGCTCAGGGGCAAAGCATTTACTCAGGAGCAAGGCTGGGAAAGACTTCTGCCTGAAGCTATGAACAAAGCCTCTTGGTCTGGGCGGGCAGCTCTTGCCTAGCTAAGCCAACTGCCTAACCTGAAAAAGGCAATGGCGTATCATTTGCACATCCACCCAGCTTACTACATTATTTTTCATTCTTGTTTCCAGCTACTTTTGTTATTTGCTGCCCAGTCACTGCCAAGTTATGGTAACTATAATAGGTTTGTCACAGTAGGTGAGAGGTTCAAGTAATGTTTACTAATGTTTACACAACATTGACTTCAGTTAATGCAATCCTGTCTCCATTTCTAAAGAGACAAATTAGACAAGGCTGAATCTTCCAGTTTAATTTTTTTTAAAAACTCAGTCATAAAATGCAGTCCTGTAGATGTAAAGAGAGTTAATATCCACAGGCCTCCTATGCAGTTTCCTAGCTTCAGCCCTGCACTCTCAGTCTCTGCTATTGTCCCCATGCAGTATAAAATGCAGGGAGCTGTATGGTATATCGGCAAAGAGTCCCTGTGGGGAAATAGGCTGCGGTATATAAGTTTAAAATAAATAAATAAATAAATAAATGCAACTGGCTGACACAGAATGAATCAAACTATAAATTAAATTATAAATGTGACTGTTAACACCTTCTTTCTTGTATTGCTAGATCAACATAAAACAGCATTTTTTCAAAAACTAAAAATAAGCAACAAGTGCATTAAACAATGAACAGAGGAATTCCATCAGCAATACCAACCACATCCTGTCATCTACAATGCATAGCATAGCATAGCTCCTAGGATCGTTGTGGTGCTGATATGATCATTACCAAGCTAATGCTGCTTCTGCCCGTGCCTTTTAGCCACACATCTGTCCCCAGTGAAGTACTGAGCCGAGTGCCTTTCTGTCAATGAAAACAGTCAATGACAGTTATGACACACATAACACACTCATTCCCTATTAATTCAGGAAGGGGGAATACAACACCACAGAAAAATCTTCCCCTTTGTTACTGAAAGTATTGGGCACGTAGTAGGTCCTAACTGCATGTGTGTGAGAGAGAAAGAGACAGAGACAAAGAGAGCCTTCTAAGGTGAGGTGTGCCTCTAAAGACATCAAGAAAACACATCCACCACCACTCACAGAGCTAGCAGCCCCGCAGATACCTACGCACACACTTAACACCTGGAGTCCCACCTGGATCACAGGACGCCAAAGGATCACAGGACGCCAAAAAGCCATCTAGGTTAGTCGGCAGGCATCCACTGTGTGAAAAGGCTTACGCCCACAGGACAATTTTGACTCATCGTCCTCCTCCTCCTCCTCCTCCTCCCAGACAACAACGTGAGTTGCACCCGGCACTTTCCCAGCAAGGAAAACCTTGGCATGAAAACGAGCAAATGCAACTCCAAAGGTTTTTACTCAACACATACTGTGTTGAAACACAAGCCTGGGGCAAGAGATTCAAATTTCCTTCAAGGCGGTTGGATAAACTTATCTTGCTTGTGAGAGCCTCGTCCTTAAAGCGACACAATGCCATAGCTGTTTAGAAAGAGGCCACACTTCACGCAGTCTTGCCGATAAGCACAGAAACGTGACTAATCCGTGAGAACAACGACCCAGTGACATGTGCTGTTTTCCCACTTCCAGCAGAACTCAGAAAAGTTGCTTTTTAGTCTGCAACTTCCAGAATCCTACGGGCAGTACAAAAGGCATTGTAATAAAAAAAGCTTCTGCAGTAAGGATATGCACTTTCTTTGAACAAATATGCAAAAGCAGACTGAATGAGAAGTATTTGAAAACAATGTGGGGTGACTTGAAGGTCAGGGCAAACAGGGGTTGGACTAGATGGTCTTTGAGGTGTCTTCCAACTCTATGATTATATGATTCTATCACCTGGTCACCTACAGTGTAGAGCATCCCCACAGATCATTCAAGTTCTATCATCATTGTGGGGGTAAAGCATTTTCAAAGACACCCTACAATTCAAAAGTGAGGAAACTGAAATGTAATCAACATTATCAAGATCTCTCCCCTTCCCGCTGGATACACCAACTACTTAGATGCTATGGAAGAGTCAAACAGAAGTCAACATGTACTATATATCTTCTTTCTGCCAATCCGCTTGCTATTTTGGCTAGGTGTGGGGCAAAAATGAGAAACTGGCATCATTTTTGCTAGCTAGGATTCATCATGTTCTATAATGTTTGTGTTTCCTTCCAATTTATCTTAGGGCGTTTATACACGACCCCTAAGCTCCGCCGTAAATGGCTGCAAGCTCCAGACCTTAAAACTCCAGACCAGCTCCGGAGTTTGCAGACAATTAAGTGCGACCCCGCCCACTTTAGCGCGACCCAGCGCACTTTTCTTGTACCTGCTTTTTGATGGTGAAAAATATTTGATGCGGAGAGTGCCTGAGCTCTCCTCGCTTCTTTCTGTTGTTTTTCTTTTGCCTCCGCCCCTTGAAGAGGAACCAGGAAGTAAACGGAGGTCGGAGCAACCTCCACCGGCACCGGAGGTAAGAATGCATTCTTTTGTCTCTGTCTAAGGCTTTTTTTTCCTCCCTCCCCTCACGCAGACAGAACAAAGAAGTGTGGGGCGGGTGGGGACGGAGGAACAGCAACGAACCCTCAAGATCTCTGGTCCGAATTTAAGGGACCAGCAGATCTTACGGGTCGTGTAAAAAGGCCCTTAGCTTACTAAACAGCTTACAGTACTAGGACTATGTCTGTTTCTAGATGAATGCCTATGTTCCTTTTCTCTCAGTCTTTATTAATGCGCTATGTTCTTCTCCTGTTCTTTCTTTCTTTTTTGTGGTGGTGTAGATCCTGCAAGTCTTCCGATAATATCTATGGGCAGAAGTCAAATCCTCTTGTCTATGGGCAGAAGTCAAATCCTCTTGTCTACCACATCTCTGAAAGTGAAAACAGTGAGTAGGCTTTTTACACCAAGTCATAACTGTTTATGTTTTCCACATCCCTATGGGGGGTTTTCAACAAATATTGTACAGGGTTGAGAAACATACAAATACCACCCAAGATCCAAGAACTGGATCAGGATATCTTCAAAAGGACACAGAACTGGTTGGCACCTATATGTGTATTTGTATTTAGGCACAGACTGGTGAAGGCTTGCTGTACCTCCTCAGACTGCAGCCATGGCCAAAGTGACAACAATGTTGTGTACCTTAGTTTTAGGAAAATAAATGTTTTCTCCACTTCTCAAGAGCCATTGTTTTCTCCAGTGACCAAGCAGGCTCCTGGAAAGCCTCTTTTAAGCAGTGTTTCCACAGCCAGAGCAGTGGCACCTGAATGGGGCCAATGGGGCAACCAACTGCCTTGGGTCAGAAAACAGAAGTTCACCAAGGATCATTTCCAAAATGATCTCTATTTGGAAGACCAGCTAGTTTAGATGTAAAAGTAAAGGTAAAGGTTGCCCCCCACACATGCATGCTAGTCGTGTCCAACTTTAGGGGCAGTGCTTCCTGCTTTTTATGGCGGTACCTATTTATCTACTTGCATTTACGTGTTTTCGAGCTGCTAGGTTGGCAGGAGATTAGTTTAGATGTGCATCTTCTCTATTCTGAGATGTCATTACTGTTCATATCCCACAATGGGAAAAAAAACAACCTTATGAGTTTATGTGTTTTTAGTTAATTTTCATTTGTATGAGATCTGTGTTTCAGGGTATGAGAGTTGACAGCATCTTCTTTGTGTATCTGCATGAATGTTAATTCTGATTGTTTTAGTTACTATGATATTGTGTATGTTCACCACTCTTAAATTGCTATTTAATATGTTGTATTGTAAACCATCTAGAGTGGCCTTGGTGGCCCAAGGGGCAATATAATAGTGAAACAAACAAACAAACAAACAAATAAACAAACAAATAAATGAATAATCAAACATTTGTGAACTCACCAAGAAGATAAAGCTATGGCGCCATTCTTTTAAAAATGCATACCTGATCAATAGGTAAGGAATAATCCTATTACAGTGGCAATACTGAAATGCCATGGTCACCCTTAGTCAATGATGTCTACTGAGAAATTTAATTTAGAATCGCCTCCTAAAATTAAGATTATCATACTGGACTTATCTGTTTGGACAAAGTACTTCAAGATGCATCATCTATACCTTCTTGTTTACAACCTCATTAGCCTGTTCCACTTAATTCTGAGGTCTTTCTTGCACAATGAACCCAGTACCCACTTAGGGTCATAAAAAGGAGGTCAAAGGAAGGTGATGGGCATTAAATTACACGTGCATATAGATCTACATATAGAAGTGAACTACATTTTTTCTATTACTTAAATCAAATTGCAACACATCTCACCTGAGTGATACAAACTGTGACCAGGTGACTGACGTGTGCCAGTGAATGAGCAAATGCAAACTCCCAATCTCCCTCCTTACGGTTCTTTATTCTTCAACCAGCCTTGGACTGGAAGGCCCGTGAAACAGAGGACATCTTCAGTAGGAGAACTGTACTCTGGCAGCCCTTCTAATGGAGGACTGTCTGTCATGGTGGAGGTCACACACGAGCTGTACAAGTTTAGAAACATGATATCGTAGAGCCCTCCTAAGAGCAAGACAAGGTGTGGGACACAATTTGTGTTTCCTGCCCAACCCGTCCCCAACTATTTTTAAAGGACACAACTCAGTCCCGAGAAATACAATCAGGAGGAAAAGAGTACAGATGAGTCACCTAACCTTTTATGTGTCCAAATAGGTATTTGATCTAATGATCAGGTGGCTTCACTTTTCCACACTGAAAAGACCCTGCCTACCCACATTCACCTACTATTTTAGCAGGAAAATCAGCAGGAAAGCAGTTGGGGAAATATTTTACCAGCCAAAAAGGTATGATATTTTCTAATTAAAAACAGCAACACTGTTGGGGAAAGAGACATGGAATTCTGCCACGTGACAAGCCACTTTCAGATGATACAGGGGAAATCATAAGGAAATAACTTCCTGTGGTAACTTGTCTTTACAAACTAAGGCCACTGTGTGCAGAAGACTACTTGCCTTTCCCCATCCAGTATGCCATTTTCCCATGCAGAGAACTACACCAGGTAATATTTCTGGATCAGCAAATGCAATACTGAATGCTTAGGATTAAACCTCATTGCAAATATTGTTTTCATAAGAATACTGTATAGTCAAGTAAGAGGAAATCGTAGCAATTCAAGCTTGTCTAAGCAAGATTCTGACATTTCAGGGGGGAATTGCCCTACTGTTCTTTGAAACTTCAAGACAATTGTTCAGGTTACTCAATTTTGGGTTGAGTAACACTTTTATTGGATTGCTAAGAAAATCAGACGAGCTCTTAAGTTCTTCAGAACTCTTAATCTGGCAACAATGATATAAATTTGGGGTGCAGGTGAGGAAGCAGCTGTTTCAAAGTTAGATGTGGTGCCTGTCGTTCTGGGCAAAGCTAGAGGACGTTTGCAGATTCAGCTCAAGCCAAAGGTAACACTTGACTGCTTCAGATATTACTGTTTTTGTTATAGCTTTTAACCTTTTTAAATAACTTTTGTGTAAACTGCCCTGAGTTCTCGTCGGGGGAAAAAGGTGCGGTATATATAAGTCTGAAAATAAATAAAATAAATGAAGGAAGGAAGATGAAACCTAAGTAGGACCTATGAAGACCTTTCCATTGTCTTGGCTGGCGCACACAGGCCTCTTTGCTAGCCTAGCGCAGACACATATAGAACAAGCGAGCAGTCTCAGTGTCAGACGAAATCAAATTTAGATGTCACACTAGGTGAAAAATTCAGAAAAGCTAATTGTATAGTCACGCCTAGTTTTGAAGACATTATACAGTATATAAGCTTCACCAGACGAAGAATTCTGTAGAACACAAGGACTCACCTTGTTTGTAACTAATGATCCAATCAAGGTGTTACAGAGCCCAGAAGTCTGTCTTTCTGGGTGGATCAGACAGTTATTTTTTTTATTTTTTATTTTGGCTCTTAAAAATATCATGATTGGCTACCTGGAGCAAACTCTACAGCCACGGGAAGTCCTTTTAGAAGACTACACTTAAGTGAGAATGCCATATCCAACTACTCGTTATGATTACTAATTTGGATTTAATTAGTGTGAATTATTGTTCAACCCACAACATTGCCTTATCTACATACTGCCATCCACTTTTTTTTTCAGCTCCAGCATATAGCAGCTCATGATGTTTGTCATTCTAGTCACAACCACAAATAACGACTTTCCCACCCACTTCCAATCCCGTATTGCCATGGTGTCAGCACAATGGGACCGGCATCTACATAGAGCTCTAATGTGGCACAAGTGTGTTCTGAAAATTCTGACAGTACCCCTACCGCTCTTTATGGCATCTGAAAGAGGAAGGAAGGAACATGCATCTTCCCAACATCCATGGGCATTGGGAAGTCTATGGTTCTCCCACCGCAGCAAGCTCCTCCTCCTCCTCTCTATCAAGCCCACATGTTCTATCTAGGTCATCTCAGAGCTGATCTAAAGCAGATTACCCACAGCCGGGTTCAGTGAAATACCTGTGTCATTTCTTCACCACAAACCAAGCTTGGCTCACCACCTATTTTCTTGTGCTGTAGGGAGCCTATGGGCCTAAAAACTAGAGCACACATTCTATCCAAACGGCACTTTCACTCACAGGTTATGAAAACAATCTGGCTAGGGCCACAGGGAGCAACCCATGCATTATCAACAGTAACCGGGAACACCCTGCACACCAACTTCATGGGGCTTCTCTGTGCAGCAATCTAAAAATGTTACAAGTTCAATGTGTTGTTGACTGAACTGTAGAAACATATAAAAATTTTAAAACATATTTTTAAGTGCTCATTGTTTGTTATTTCAATTACTCAAGTCAGCTGAAAACAGTACTACTGTATTTATTATTAATCCAAGATCCTTACGTTTTGCTTCTTAGAAAGCTGGAAACTTTCTAGAGGAAAACAATATTAAAACATCAGCATATACTGTATCCTGCCTCTTCCTTTATCGTACAAAACTGCAGAACGATTTCACACACATTATTTTTTTAAAATAGGTACACTCAACATGTTTTAGTGTATACTGAAGTGAAGGGGTTAATTCAATATATGTACTGTAAATGGGTCAATAGAGACACTCTCAGAAAAAAACCCGCCACCCTAGTACAGTATTATCTTTCTGCTGCTCCTTGTTGTGTACACAATCAAGGACAAACTCATTGTCTCCCACTGCAAAATGTCCAAAATGGCAAAGTGCTGCATTCTGCAGCTCAAACCTTCACTGATGTGCTAGACTGAAATTCTCATTATCCACAGCAGCATGGTCCACAAATATGCTGGCTAGGGCACATCATATCTGGAGAGCACTGGTTTCAGGAAGACCAGTATAGCAGATTTGGAGTCGGAATGTGGGGGTTGTGTCAGGGACACCTAGGCCTCAAAGCCTGATTGGCCATAGCATTTACTGCAAGCATCTCCAAACTTCAGCCCTCCTGATGTTTTGGACCACAACTCCCAGAATTCTAAGCTTAAATTGCCAAAGGCAAAGGACTGCCGGAGTTGTGGTCCAAAACATCGAGAGGGCTGACGTTTGGACATGCCTGATTCACTGAAAGGCCCTGGGCATCAGTCAACTTCAGTACCCCTTTCATTTCAACACTACCAAGATGCCAAGTGCTCCAAAGTCATTCTCTTTGCCAAACAGATTCCCATTACTCAGTGGGAGATAATTCAAATTGCTCTCCCTTCCCTGTTCTTTCCTTTGATCAGCCACTTGAGCCTAGCAGGGAACAATTGGACAAATTTATTAGCCATGTATAACTCATTTTTTTTCATGATTCAGCTGCAAACACCGTAAATTCACCTGTACGTGATTCATTTCTCCATGTTTGTTCCCCACACCCAGCAGTGTCTATTTTGGGCAGGTGAAGCAGACTTACAGACACCCATGGTCCTGGGGCAAATTAAAAAGGCATGTCCCTGCACAGTGAGCACTTGATAGCAAAGCAAGCTCTTTGCAAAGCCCACAGATGTTTTGGCACTGAAATATAATATTCAAACCCACAGAGCAGCGCCCTTTGGCTCCCTAATTCACCTGGATAAAGGGTATGAGTGGCAAGCTGAAGCCACCAAAATTCAGTCTCTAACCTCTCCCATTAAAGAAGCTTGGGTTAGCAGCTATTACTAGTCATAGCAGTAGGTCTGCCTTCCTTGACAAGGCATGAAATGTGTTGGGAATTTCCTCCATGCCACCATGGACATTTCATGCCTACTTAGATTATTTAGGCCCTGAACCCAAGGCCAGCTCTCTACCATACCATTTCCCAGTAATATCAAGACAGGATGGGATGATAGGGTTCCCACTTGATCTAAGTGGTAGAGTAGCAATGTAATAACAGCTAAATGTCTGGTGAAACAATTCTTCCTTATATCCCCTTCTAAACCACCACAGGGACGTCATATGTCACAGGGGCTCGGGGACAGATTTCTTAAACAGAGGGGAAGCAAAATGAAAATATCTTTTTCTTAATAGATTCAAGCTGGAGAGCTTGAACAGTTGACAACTCTACAACGGCAGTTCTGCACTACCTCAGTTGGTGCCAGGTTTCATACAGGTAAAGGTGGTCTCACAGATAATGTGGGCCTCACGCTGTGTTAGATGTTTTACCATTGGACTTCCAAACACCAACTAAGGTTTTAAGACAATAGGCCAGGGTGACAGTGGTGGTTGTAGCCGAGAGGAACAGCACTCAGCCATTCGAAGAAGAAGAAGAAGAAGAAGAAGAAGAAGAAGAAGAAGAAGAAGAAGAAGAAGAAGAAGAAGAAGAAGAAGAAGAAGAAGAAGAAGAAGAAGAAGAAGAAACAGTTGACTTTTCATGGCACCTTCTTCCCTTCAAAACCATGTGCACAGATCAGCACTGCTGTGATCCTTCCCCCAAGTGGCTTCTAAAGAAGGTGCACCCATTAAAAAAAGGAAAATATTAAGGTAAAACACCATCTTTGGGCCCTAAGTTCAGCAGGAACAACGTGAGGAGGGGTGGCCTTAGGTGGGTTTGGAGACAGCTCCTTGCTCCTGTTTAGGATACTTAAGTCCACCCAGCATTAAAGCATCCAACCTCCAGATGGTTGACTGTTAATTGGCTTCTTCTTAAAAGAGCAAAAATAGTTAGAAGCCAGAGAGAACAAGGCTCCTGAATCTTCAGTAAGAATATATAAGAGGGAATTTCAACAGCTAGGACTGTTGAAAGGTTCTACCACCTTTTTCACACATGTTTTATTGTCAACATTACTCTTACTATTAGGGATTTCTCTAGCACACAGAACAAGGTGAAGAGGAAACTACTGTACTGCAGAGAGAATTTAAAAATACAGTGTTTCTGATCTCTGTTCCTTTTTCAGTTCAGTTCTGTAAGAAGACCAGGAACTCTTTAAAATTGTTCACACAAGGCT
Source organism: Phrynocephalus guinanensis (assembly GCA_037367245.1). NCBI lineage: Eukaryota > Metazoa > Chordata > Lepidosauria > Squamata > Agamidae > Phrynocephalus > Phrynocephalus guinanensis. The sequence goes on along the minus strand of CM074735.1, from coordinate 24,233,564 downwards.
GTTTCTGCTTGGCCTTCTAAACACTTGGCCTGATACCTGGCACATTTAATTTGATGATTTAAAACAACAGCAGCAGCAACAGCAACTGCCCAATCAAACTCCACTGCACTTGGTTTTGAGGAAGTGTACCACTTTTAACGCAAATACTCAAAACTCCAATTTTCGGAAGCTTTTGGCTATGCCTAACCGTCCTTTTGCCATGTTGTTAGGAGGGAGAATTTGATAATACGTTCCTGGCCAACAGGGTACAATAGATTAGACTTGGTAGAAAAGAAAAAGATTACTTCCTGCAAGGCTGCTCTTACGCAATGGATTTATATTGCCTCTCAATTGGATTCAGGTCACCAAAGATTTAGTTAATTCCCAACTCCATCCTCTTTGCCTTCTAAAAGAACTCATATGACAAGCCAAGTACATGTTGGTTATTTAAAATAAAAGACAAGGATGTAGCCCATGGTGAAGGGTTATGGCAATTAAGGGTTACAAAAGACCTGGAAGGTCACTTGCCAGCCCTTGCAGACCTTGCTTTGCTCCAAAATGACAGCCATGTCTGCAAGATATACTGTACAAAGAGAAATACTGTACCAGTAAACCACAATGGCTTTTCTGTCAGGCTGACAATTGTCCAGCCTGCCACGGCTGTGGTATTTCTAATGATAGTTCCCTGTGCAGATGTTAGCAGATGATACCCTGACAAATGACACCAATCGAGTTCTGCATGTCGGGGTCCTGTTAAAAGCACGAGGGCAGGCTAGGCAAGTTACTTTCTGGCTAGCAGACACAGTGGTCACTCAAACTGTGCTGTCCCGGTTGTTCTGAGATTACTCTGTTCTAGCATTTTTGTTGTTGTTGAGGATTTGAATAGACTATCCTGTCAGTGGGATGCACAAACTGGGAAGGTAACTGTTGTAGATGCATTAGGACAAGCTGAATCCTCCCAATATTACCAGTACACATATATTGGGAGTTGCTCCTGATGGCTCACTTGCACCATAGAATTGTTCTCCTTGTTGGACTATCTTCTCTTCTCTCTCCCTATCTCTCCCCCTCCCTCCTGATTTTACTTACCCACTGTTTGCAAACCTTCACATTTTGCCACAGTGCTTTCTAATTTTATTTTTAAAATTTGCAGTTGTCATTATTGCACCGTGATGCAAAAGTGATAACATTAAACAAAATTTAAGCAGAATGCATGAACAACTAGCCTTCCAAGAAAACTAAGCAGAAGTGGCAGTAAAACATAGGAATGAAGACTGACCAGCGCACACATACGCACACAAACACACCCATAAGGAAATGTCATAAAATGACCCAAACTCACAAAAGTCCATGGGGGTCATCATGGTGGAAAGGCCAAGCGTCTAAGATGGGTCCCTGCTTCTTTATAGCTGCATTCCTACCCCACAGCCAGTTAAAGTATCTAGACTGACCTGTTTTTTTTTCCAAATAAAGATCCTGTTTATCTACATTCATTCAGTTTATAAACTAGCCTATTTATTATTTAAACAATATACCGAAGAGGAGTAAAAAAAAAAAAACTAAACTGCAAAACCTAAGGAACTGTTTATGCATTCTAGCACATCCATAACAGGGTTATTCTGCTTCTCCTCATCCTTCAGAATCTAATAAAGTGTGTGTGTGGGGGGGGGAGAATAGGGCCTCCCAATGTTGCTGGTTTCTCATAATTCCCTAATATGGTTTGTGCTGGGTATGGCAAATGGATGCTGCAGTCTAAAGAACTTTTATAAAGAAAGCCCACTTAAGAAATATACTGTACAGTACTTTTAAAAGTTTTTTCAAGGTTGTCATTTTTCCTGGGTAGCCAACGCCACTAGCTACAGGGAAACCTCTATATCCTTAGAATTCCTCCTCAAAGTATCTCCATGAATGGCACCACAATCCTAAACACACCCATAAACAAGATACTGATTCGCCTGAAAAGCATTGCTTCCCTTAAAAGAATCAATAACAACTACCTAGTTCTATTTCTGGTTATTCAGGAATAAGCTCTACTACTGATTTTGTAAGGCTACTGAATCTCAAGTATTTTTGTGGGGTGTTTGTGTGAAGCACAAGCAACTTTTTCAGTTGCACTCAACTACTTTTTGGGTGTCTATATCAAAAGAAGACTATTGGGTAATTTAGCAGCTCACTTTCAGATTAAAACCAGTCGAGTGTAATTTTGCTTGTTTTGCAATTGCATCACTGCGACAGAGCTCTGAAATCAAAGTACACTAGGGAGGAGGCAGGGAGGATTTTACCTTATTTACATCCAAGCACAGCAAGCTAAGTTGTTTGGAGAGAAGAGAAAGACACATGTATCAGTACAGCAAGGTAGGTCAAAGATCCACTCTTTCATTCATAAAGAGCCTTTTTCAAGATGCAGATTCATGACTAAGCAATATGCTTACTAGGACCAAACAAAACCTCTCAGAAGAGTCTGGAAGTTGGGTCATGGCAACTGGACTTCTTTTTTCTTGAGAGATAGAAATTTTTCGCTGTTCATCCAAACAGCTTCATCAGTCTGAATAAAACTAGTCAGCTTTGACCTCTTGTCAACCTGGTCTGAAATAGGCTCATAGGATGAACAATGACCTGAATAGGCTTGTTAGGTAGACAATAGTATCCATAGTCTCCAAGCCTATTCAGGCCATTGTTCATCTTATAAACCAATTTCAGAACAGGGTGACAAGAGGTCAAAGCTGACTATAAGATGGAGGACTCGCACTAGTTTTATTCAGATTGATGGAGCTGTTAGGATGAGCAGCAAAACGTTTCAATCTCTCAAGAAAAAAGAAGTCCAGTTGCCATGACTCAACTTCCAGATAAACTCACCTGGATGACTGACTGAGAATCTTCACAGACATATGTCTCAGAAGAGTGTAAAATTATTGAATTCTATATTATCCTCGTGGCAGAGAGACAGAAAAAAAAATAGGCCAGGTATTGTGGCCATGAAATCTGGCTGTCTCAAGATGGAGATGAAAGCTACTATTATGCCCCACACTGGGCATTGCAGATCATAAGAGTTAGGAAATATACTTTTAAAAGATTTTTCAAGGTTGTCCTTTTTTTCTGGGTAGCCACCACCACTAGCTACAGGGGAACCTCTTGCAGGTCTATATCCTTAGAATTCCTCCTCCCAAGTATCATCATAGCAAAAAGGAGTTGAGCCGTGTGGCCCTCACAAAACACAAATGGGGCTGGGTAAGGGAGGGGGTGGTATATGACCCATGTTTCTTTGTTTGAAGAACGGGGGTGTGACTTAAGAAACAGCCTTTTACAACTGCCCTTCTTGCCTCCAACAAAACACCTGCCCTGGCTACAACACCACCTAGCCATGGATTTTAAGAACATCATCTAACTAAGGACTTCAAAAGTAACCTCCTGGGGAAGAACATCTTTCACCATGTCTGAACTTCTGGGACTTGTTTTGAAGAAGGGCGATTGACTGCACTCCAAAGCTTCCAAGGTTCCTTTTTTATTTTTAACAGTGGCCTATGAGGGTATCGCCTGTAACCTATTTTTGCAATCAAGGATCATCATGAATCACCACGAAGGTTCGGGAGAATTCAAAAGCTTGCAATCCTCTTGAGTCATTCTGGTGGATCCTCGCCCAGGTACAGTACTGCCTAGTCAAGGTAAAAGTGGCGGTGGGGTTTCTTTTGTGTGTTACAAGCAACGACCTTTTAAAGGTGACCATTGCTGATCGAGACCCGCTGACCCCACGGACCTGTCCCTTATTGGCTGCGACGCACAAGGACTAGAAGCCCTGTGTGTGTGTGTGTGTGTGTGTGTGTGTGTGTGTGTGTGTGTGTGTGTGTGTGTGTGTGTGTGTGTGTGTGTGTGTGTGTGTGTGTGTGTGTGTGTGTGAGAGAGAGAGAGAGAGAGAGAGAGAGAGAGAGAGAGAGAGAGAGAGAGAGAGAGAGAGAGAGAGAGAGAGAGTCGCCCTCCGTCCAGCCGTGCCGGAGCTTTCCAAAAGGGGCATCCCCGCTCCCATCACAGCTGCCGCGCAAACAGAGCCGCAGAGCTCGGCCGGGTACTCACGCTTCGGACCGCGGCGGGCGATGCTCCTGCGGGCGGGGGGGGGGCGCCGGCCCACGGTGTCGGCGGCGGCCAGGTGCGCCTCGCCTCCGGCGCCCCACCTGCCTTTACCTGCAGCGGCGGCAGCAGGAGTCCCGGCGGCAAGCGGCGAGCCTTAAAGCCGGCGCGGGGCGGTGGGAGGGGGAAGCCCCGGCCGGCTCAGGCTGACGAATCAATCCCTGAAGCGCCGATTCAACGCAGGAGGCAGAGCATCCCTCCTCCGCCCCGCTTGTGGATCAGGAAAAGGACGCCCCCCCCCTCTTTCTGTACGACACACTAGTGTTCAATTCTACCGGGAATGTAAAAAAAAAAAAAAAAAAGACAATGATTCTCTTTATCCGCTATCCCTGACTGGGGTGCCTTCGCATCTAGATGCTATTTTAGTCGTCGCCCCCCCCCCCAAAAAAAAAAAAACAAAACACAAACACACAAGGAGAAAAATGCATTTTTATTTTTCCTGAGTTGTCCATTCTTAAGATGCCCCACCGTTTGCAGCCTGCACAATTCTGGACTGGGCAGCTCAGTTTCCCGTTCACAACAAGCAACGTAAGATTCCACATGGTATGTGCATGAACACTCCGCTGGAAATGCTGATGCCGGCTTTATGCTAGATCTTGCTGCACTGCTGTGCTCCCATGCAGAAGTTCCTGAACAAGGAAGGTCCAACTGAATTAAACAAAGTGTCCAGTTAAACCAGCGTTCTCATTTTAACAGGTACCAGAGGCTTACAGGAAGCCATCAAGCAGGCCAGAAGTTAGTAGCATTTGGCCCTGTTTTGGACTTCATATATCAGCCTCTGCATGGCCCAAGGAAATGAACTCATGAAAGTGCCATATAGCAAGGCAAAAGTTCATTCTTTTCCCTCTGCTATAATCTGTGCTCTTTTTTGAACACCAGCCTTCAGAGATGATGTCCCTCAGAACACAATTCCCATGATTCAGGTGGATTTTTTTTTAATTCTGCCTAACTTCTCCTTACCCTTGTTTTCGTAGCTGGCCAAAAGGATAACTCATTTGTGTGAAAGACTTCATATGTAGTGGCATTTTTGGTTATTGATAACTCCTAGAATTAAGTATCAGTCATTTTAATTATGAGTAAGATAGCATCTCTTATTTCCTCTCCACTCATAACAAGAATGTCATACAAATGTATTATGGTGATGCCCCTTTCACGCTTCTAGCAAATGACCGAAAAGCGGAGGAAAAGGAAGGCAATATTTATTTTTCCTCATAGGTACAGAAATGGTGTGTCATGCAGTAACTTGGCTTGGTATGAGTAATAACATTGCTGCGAATCTTTGCTGCAGGTATCAAACTTACTTTCTTTTCAACTTCAAAAAGGGAGAAGCACTATTAATGACACAACTTGCTCCTTTTTTTTATCTTGCTCATTCAGGTCTTGCTGTGCAGTAAGCTTTATTTAGGTGGTTTAAGGGTTAAAATAATCTCAAAAGGCAGAGCTATGAAATGTATTTTATCTCAGTCCAAGAAAAAATTAAGAGATTATACCATTTCAAATCCAAATATAAAACTATACTTGAAAAACTGTAGGATGCATTTTTTGCAGTCTTTCAAGCCCTAAAAGAGTAACTTTACATCCAGGTACAAACAGACAAATGTACATGAATGATTAAATCCTCGGTTAAATTATATTTAAAAAAACAGACATGAAAGAGCTGATTCTGTTTCAAAATACATTGCCACAGGAAGTGGTAAAAACCAATTAAAACCAATGTTGTTAAGGGCTAACAAGTGACTCTTGACCTATGGCACCCCAAGAATTAATGATTGCATGATCTAAAATTACCTATAATTAACAGCCCTGCTCAGCTCCTGAAAACTAAAGGAGCTCATACATCTCTTATTTGGCCTTCTTTTCCTGTCCTGTTCCATCTTTTTCTAGCAAGATAAAACATACAACTCAGTAAAAATAAGAGCAAGAAGGGAACTAAACATACTTTGGGAAAGAGTTCTACAATCTCTAGACACTATTCCTGAGCTCCTCTACTACTGGAAAGGTCTCCTTTCAGGTATGCATACAGTATTTTTTCAAACGTGGAAGGTGAAAATAAGCCAAGTGACCCTAAGCCACAGCTGCAACCTTACCTCTCAAACAGTGCAATTCAAGTCACTAGTTATTTGCTTTTAAGTCCTAAATGATTTGGGATGTTTTTGTGAGACATTCCCTTTTATATGACTCTGCTCTATCCTTTAAGATCAGTAGTATATGGACAATGGGTATCAATATCAGTATCATACAGAAGAATTAAACAATGCATTTTAATTGCTCACAGGTTAGTAAAATCATTAAGCCACGTGCATCAACAATTTTTAGTTTTCATAAAACTCCTTTAAATGTGAAAAATGCGCAATAATCTGTTTAGAGCAGTATTTTCATATGCTGTTCACAAAAGAATTAAAACTCATCCTGAAATTTTATTTCTACTAATGAATCATTGGCTTCTCTTCCATTTGCCATATTGGTAGTGGAGGTTTTTCCACAAGGTTGCAAATTTAATTATTTCTATGCTGCTTTCTTACTATAAAAGGAACTCAAAGAGGTTGAATATTAATGAGGATTCCATTTCTTGAAATGATGGGTTTGAACAAGCTTCCCTCAGATCCAGCTCTTGGGACCAGCTGACAGGCAAGAACCAAATTATTAGAGAACATTGCTGGAAGTGACATCATAACAAGACACAGTGCTTGAGGGAGAGAACTATTAATTTCCTTATCTGCCAAGTGACTAAGGTCTTTCAATTCTTACACGAGTCTTAAACCCAGATTGAACATTTGTCAAGTTTCCTGACCACCGTTCAAATATAACCACAGGTTTTTTTTAGAAAAAGACTATTTTGTGATGCATTAATACAAGACAATGAAATGTTCTACACTACAACTATGCAAGTCTCAACTGCAAAAATATTTGTCAAAGAGAATTATTACCAGCTTCTTTCAATATTAACTGCAGCAACATCTGTTTTGCAATTGCACCAAAATGACACCAAGATACAAGCTTAAACTCTGAATACTAACAAATTACAACATTTTTGCTATTGTTTTAAAGATACACTAAAAAGTAATATAGGTTCCATCTAAAATGGTTTCTGTGAAACCACACTATAAAACTTATAGTTTTGAAATGGCAGTAATAATCAAGTTAGAAATTATATATTGGAATCACAATTTCCCTGACTTTTCCTGACTTCAGACCAATTTCCCTAATTTTCCCTGCCCAATTCTCATTTCCCTGACTTTCTGTAAAGTGGGAACCTTGCCCTCTGTAACAAGTCAAGGTCAGAAATGAAAAAGACAGCATAATACTGAAATCCTTACAACAGTAGCGTTTATTAAATATACGAGAATGAAAAAATAAAATCCTATTACTTCAAAATAGAATATAAAATATAAAAAGGCTGATCCCACCCACACACTATTAGTTCTCTAACAGTCTGGTGACTGCTTGTTTTCTCTGTTCTGCAGTCATGTGCTCACAGGCCTCCAAGACGTTTGCCACAATTAAAGTCTGTTGAATTGTTTTGGCTTTCACCCAAATTCTTCCATTCATTCCTAAAACCAGTTCAAATGGATAAAGTTGTCCCAAGTCCTGGATGATTTCACAATCTGGAGCTAATAGTCTAAAACCAAAACAAAACAAGATGAAGCAAAGGAAAGTCCACACACATGACTCTGGTACAATTTTCACACTTAAACGATTAAGATGCCAGTATTTATAAAACTAGATTACTTTCTCTGATACGAGGCCGCATCCATGTAGGATTCCCCCCCCCCAGTGGAATGTGCTAAGAAAGCAGAATTGAAATTAAAAAATTGGCACTCAAATTTCAGAATTAAAATTTTATGCATCACCTTTTTTTCACCCAGTTTTTTTTTTAAAAATCTCTGGGGCTCATTTTGTTGAAGGCCTTCTTCAAATAAGACGTTATTAGTTATATCAATTAGGATACATAATAGATTCAGCCATAATGAATGTGGCAGTTCTGCTACTCCTACAGTTGTTTAGTGAAGACCTGAGAGGTCTTTTAAACCTGCTACCAGGTTGTTATTAAAATAGGTTAGGTGGGTCACTTCTTTGGAGAGATTCTACACTGCCATAATTCAAATTAGAATCTATCCTTGTGATTATTACACAGATCTAGATTCTATCCCTGGGCTAGATTTTGGACTATGGATGGCTCTGAATTAACTATGAAATATTGTGCTAGAATTCCCTTATTTCATTAATCTGTAACATTCTCCAAGTCATCATTGGTTTGACCTGAAATTCACTTCCCCTTATTTCTTATACGTACTGCCTTCATTTCAGCTATCTTCTTCTTTGTTTATCTGCTATGAGCTGAATAAATCTGCAAAAGTACATAGCTTCTGGCCATCTTTAATAACACTCTCTCACCCACTGGAGCAAATACTGAAGCTCCTTTTGAATTAGAGTAGGACCCCATATCCAATGAATCAATAACCACTGATTCAGTTATCCACAGTTGGCAGAGGAAAAACATTAAATAAATAATTCAGCAGCCGCAAAGCAAGCTGCTGTCACAAACAGCAGCCGTAAAGCAAGCTACTGTTGCAAAACAGCAGTTTGGGGGTTTGGGGGGGTTTTCTCTTATCCACAGTTTTCATTATCCATGGAAAACCTGGAACTGATCCCCAACGGATACCAGGGACCTACTGTATTAGACTCATTTAAAAAGACATGCTAAAAAATAAAAGCGTCACACCAAATCAAAAAGAAATTAATTCAGTGTAAATATACAAAACACAGCTAGGTTAAGAAAAATTACTGGAATCAGTTTAAAAGAGAGAGAACATGAATTAAACAACTAACCAATTATTTTCAAGCTTAAGTGGTTAAGATATACTAAACAGTTCTATCACACTTACTTTCTTACTAGGCCTAATGAAACCTTGAATAAAAATCCATCTTGTCCAATTACTCCCATCCCATTTGCCCGGCCACTACTGTCTATACAGACCAGCTCTGGTTCCATGTCTTTATTGGCAACAATGAATTGACCGTAAATAAGGTCTCCCACCTAAAAAAGAACATAATTAATTTTCAGAAGCATTCAATCCACTTGGGTAATTTTTTATAATACTTGCCCAGTGTTACACTTTGTTTACCATTAACATTTAAACATCACCTAGAAAAAGCTATTAGATTTTGCCTGCCTATAGAACTGTCTTTTCAACAAGTGTTTTTATGTAATTTTCAGGTCCCTGGTCTGAAATAAATTTAAACTAAGATGATACTTTGAGTGACAAGAGCTGAAATATCAGCAAATGTGACTTTCTCCCATGCAAACACTCTTTGGCATCAGGATATGTCTAAAGTATGCAAGAATGTTCCACAGATACATCCGAAGCATTGGCTGTAACTTACAAACTGCATCTGGTAATTGTCTCCAACCTCTTCCTCCCAATTTTGTGCTTTGTGGTAGTTGAAATACAATAACAAAAGTCATAAGTCATATATGTGGTACCCCAGTCAACCCATCATGTCACCTTGCTGTCAAAATGTGCTTTGATGACTTCACTAAAATAACGATACTTAACACAAGTTGAACCTCTTCAGTTCAGACATCAAGAAATGTGATTAGATCCAAATTACATACTTTTATTCCAGCCTTAAGGGAAAAAACCCAAGGAAGATTCAGCAGGAGAAGCTCATGAGTCTAACAGTTGTGTCCGAAATACTTAGAAATGCTTTTGTTCAGAGAAATGCTTTTAGCCAGTGGACTGCATTATTTGTTCCCTTATTACCAGAGTAAGAAAATGTATGAATATTACCGAGGACCTATATTTCAAGTACTAATTTTTTGAACTATATTTGAGAATATAAGCAACCATGATTGTTTTAAATAATAGTTACTAACATATTAGGCTAAACTTAGAGCCCCCCTGGTGATCTCAGAGCTTCTGTCTAAAGCAGGCATGTCCAAACTTTGGCCCTCCAGATGTTTTGGACCACAACTCCCAGAGTCCTTTGTCATTTGCAATCTAAGCCTAGAATTCTGGGGATTGTGGTCCAAAACATCAGGAGGACCAAAGTTTGGACATGCCTGGTCTAAAGTATATTGCCATCTATTTCCTGCAGTACCATTTCTGCTAATTACCCAACCTTGTTGCTGTGCTGCCATGTCACTATAAGCCAGGTTCATAAAAAAAATTCTGATTTACTATGAATCCACCAGCACCCACTGTCCAATCATCACTTCCACTGGGAGGAGTAGAAGCTGAAAAAACCCACAGACCTTTTGCCTGTGGCTTACTCATCGCCACATCTGCCAGTACAAGGTCCCTTTGACAGCATGTCAAATAAAGAAGCCATTGACAGCATGCCCATAGTTTGCTTAGCTGGTCCTGCTCAAGATGGGAAGGACTGTGCAGCATGCATCCACATGCAGCAGCACTATTCACAATAAGCCAGAATTTTGGATTGCTGCAACATCTGACCGTGCCCTGCATTCTAAAAATCAAAACACTTGAAGCCTATTATTAGCTATCCAAGCGTGTCAGTGACTCATTTCTTACCACACAGAGTACCTCTTTGAATGGTCAGGAATTCATGTCAGTTGCAGACATGCAGGAGGGAAAACATACAAAAGGATTTAAAATGCTTTGCTCAAAATGTGTATGCAACCTTCACAACCGTGTTATACCATACTTAAAGCTGCTCACCTGCACATTTGGCCTATTCCTTTTGGTTGCACCTTCAAATGCCAAGTAGGACAGAGATGCTTGCTCACTTCCTCCAACATCCACCTTGAAGATGTCCCCAGCTTTGGCAGTGACTATGCCTATCACATGATCTCCCTTGACAGGCACATACTAGTTTGAAAAGAGACAGAATTGCTTTTTCAGGTACAAAACAAAGGCCAATACAATGAAGCCCTCTTTTCGTGAGCAATAAACCATCATTTCTTCCTAATATTAATGTCCAGGTTTTCACATGCAGTACACACACTATGTGTAAAATAGTCCCCTATCCCCAGTATAATTGATGGTTTACATATGCCTGATTCTCTGATATAACCAAAAGAATCTATTATCTCTATTTCTCTACATGGGTCAATACGGTAGCCTAAAAAGGGCAAAGTGAAACCATATACATCTGTGGATATACCACCAAAAACTGGGCTCCTTTTTAATCATGATTAAATCCAAAATCAAAATTCTTTTCAGGTTCTTTTACACCATTGTCCCAACTACTCTAAACGCATGCACACACACTTGCAAACAAGCCCTATCTCTCTCCCCCCCCCCGACATTTTAACAGCCTACCATGGCAAAGTTGAGGGGGGGAATGCTTAATAACTATGACCAACAAGTTTTATGGCTCAATGGGGGCTTCAAACTGGACCTCCCAATTCACAGTCCTCACAGATTCAACCACTGTGACACACTAGGCAGGTGTTGGCAAACTTATGGCACTGGTGGGCACCCGACATTGCCCCTTCACAGCCACCTGTATTCAAGTTAAATTGCTGTATTGGCACTTTGTGAAAAATTAGTGGGTTTTGAATCGGTTTGGGCATTCGGCCACTTAAAAAGGTTCACCACCACTAGACTAAGTCTCTAGTCCGGAAACTCAAGAAGCATTCTGAACATATGTCTGTGAAGATTCTCAGTCACCCTGGTGAGTTTATCTGGAAGTTGAGTCCTGGCAACTGGACTTCTTTTTCTTGAGAGATAGAAATGTTTTGCTGCTCATCCAAACAGCTTCTTAAGTCTGAATACGGCCAGTGCGAGTTCTCCATCTTAGTCAGCTTTGCCCTCTTGTCACCCTGGTCTGAAATTGGCCTATAAAATGAACAATGGCCTGAACAGGCTTGGATACTATGGATACTATTGTCTACCTAACAGGCCTATGGATACTATTGTCTACCTAGGTTCATCTTATGAGCCTATTTCAGACCAGGGTGACAAGAGGTCAAAGCTGACTGACTATAAGATGGAGGACTCACACTAGTTTTATTCAGACTGGTGAAGCTGTCTGGATGAGCAGCGAAACGTTTCTATCTCTCAAGAAAAAGAAGTCCAGTTGCCATAACTTCCAGATTCTGAACATGCTACACCCCCTGTACAGGAAAGGCAATTCGTTTAATAAACCGGGTTTATTTTGTCTGTTTGGTTCATTCCTCCTCAGTGATCCCTCAAAATATTCTGATCAATAGAGACAATCCCCCACAGAACGGGGGAGGGGAAGGACCAGTCCTCCGTCCGCGCCTGCGCAGTCTCTCCGCCTTTCCCCCCTTACCCGCCTCTGTTGCGAGTCCACCCAGTAAGTTCCCCCGGAACTACTTCCGGCGCCCGCTGGCCCGCGGTAGCGCAGCAACCCGCACTTGGTGACCAGCAGGCCTTCCCCGCCTCGCCTCAGCCCCGGCCCGCAGACCAGCCGCCCTTCCCGAGGCCGACTGGTCACCAGGCGCAGCCGCTCTCCCTCTGCCTCTCCTTGGCCGGGCAAGAGCAGCGCTTCTCCCGGCAGGACCACTTGCCCGATCCGCTCCTCCGCCAAGGAAGCGCCGCCGCTGCCGCAACCGGCGCAACCGCCACCACCCGCCATGATGGAAGGAGGCGGCTCGGCTTCTACCCTGCCGCGACTATAACCCAGTGCGCGTGCGCAAAGACCAAACGCCCTCCCTTCCCTTCTCCTCCTAGGACTTCAGGCTCCCGGAGACCATAGAGGGCAGGCTGCTAGAGTGGCACTGTCGTCCCGGCCGCCTAGGATACCGGAAGTCAGTTACGGGGGAGGGGGGGGTTAAAGGAAGTTAGAGGAGTAAAAAGCATGAGCGAGGCGCAACAAAGGTGTGGGCTAGTGCCCGGAAGTGCTCGAAGGCAAGGAGAGAGCAGCTCGTGGAAAACAGCCCTTCATCAAGATGTCTGCGAGGAGGGAAAATGAAACCCCGATTAGAGAAACTTGAACCGACTAAAAAAAACGATTTGATCAAATTTGTTCAAAGGTAAAGGTTCTGTTTTTGGAGCAGATAGAATGGTAATCGTTTGCATTCTAAATAGGGACACTACCCCTTAAGAGGAACCCCCCCCCTTTTTAGCATTGTGGTGAATAAGGACGTTATCTCTTTGAACAGTTAGTATCGTCTTCTGGCCTTTTCAAGGAGAAAAGCGGAAGAAAAATTGTAAATAAATAAAAGTTTCATCGATTATTTGTTTAAATATAACCCTCCCTCCCCTCTGATACTGTAATTTATATGCTTTTTTCCTGTACATCAGGGGTGGGGAACTCCGACCTAGAATAAGCCTGGGAGAGTTGTGGTCCATCTAGGGGGCGAGCGAAGGTTCCCTGCCCCTGCTGTAGATTAAATGAGTACACAATATAGTATTGCAAAAAATCCTGTTGTGACATAATCCGACAGAAGATACCTTGTACGGTATAGCTAACCAGAGCACATCTACAATCAGACGGGGGCATTTGAATTTTTGTCCAAGCAGGACTACGAACTGGGGGCAGTATCTTCCTCCAACTGTTAAATAAATTGGGCGGGGGGGGGTCTTACTGTATATAGCATTAATTCACATTCTTTGTTGCACAAACATCACCTATAGTTCTCACTGAAACTGGTTGGCCCTCTCTCCATCACCACCTTTAGTTTCCTTCCTCCGCATCTCCTGGGAGGCTAAAGAAGCACCAGCATTTCCAGGTTTTCTTTCTGTTCATCACTTCCCACCCTTGTATTCTCTCCCTTTTTTCTGTTGATTAGAAGTCCTGTGAGTTTAAATTGGAGGCTCCTCAAGGGCAGAGACCTGGGTTTTGTTTGGCTATAAGAAATGTTTGTCATGGCAGTGCATCATCTGCTTGGCATAATACCCGGCAAGTAAAAGAGCAGAGTTTTCCTTTGTTGGGGTGCCTACAAGGCATGAACATAACCACCACCACCTCCACACACATTGGAAAAGAGAAAGAAGAGCAAAAAAATTAACACTGTGAGAGGCCAAGTAGCTCCGGTGGAGTCACTGCCCACTTGGACCATTACCAAGAGATCATGATGGACTAAACTCGGGAACTGATCCTGACAGTCCCTTCCCAAACTCCCATACCTGTCCATGAAGGGTAGTGATGGGGTTTGAGAAGTAGTGGTTTGGTCCCAGGGAGTCATTTTGGAAGAAGTTGAACTCCATTTTTATTTCTCTCCTTTGGGTGCTTGTTTGGGAAGGAGGGGGACCCAGCATATTCTGTTTGGCGGCCCTAAATATCTGGAAGAAGCTCTGGTGTTTTGCACTGCGATATCTCAAAACACTCCCCACTACTTCAGGAAGAAGCAGTGGGGAAAGAGGGTCAGCTTCCCCTCTCCCCATATTATCGGCATTATCTCCTGCATCTGCCCAGGACCCAGACTCATTTTTGGGAAGTGGATGGGCCCACTAATCCCCACAGTTTACTGTTTTTTATTAAGGCATTTCTCCCCACTGACATATATGGGAAAGCGGTGGCCATCTTGTCCCTCCTGCTCAAGGAGGACCTTGTGTTTCTGCCATAAGTAACATGAAAGCAAAATTACATAACTTGCACCCCCCCCCCAAAAAAAAAAAGCAACACAGTAATAATATTTCTTCCAGGTAAATTGTGTGTGGGTCCTTTTAAAGGTCCAGCCTGTCTGTGTAAGAATGGGCTTATCACTGGGATTGGGAACTATTTGGAAAAATTAGCCCAGTGCCCAGTAGCCCCATAGGCATAACCTGGCACAGGTGCTTTGAGCAGTTATACCAAAATGTCCGGGCCCCAATTTTTGGTTTTATTCAGAGAGTACTTGTGGAAAGGGGAGGGATTGTTAATTTTCTCTGTACGGGTCCTCTCTTGTTTTACTTTTATCTGAAATCTCAGGTGATTAGTCTTATTTTCTCCTTAAACACACACACACAAACATACATGCACACATTTTTCTTTTTGTTGTTTTATTTTATTCCAGTATTAAATCTGCTTATTTTATTCTGCTTTAATTTTTAAAACGTCTTTTAAAATATTTTTATTTTTAAATTTTATATTGGGGAGGGGGCAGAAACCCTGTTTTATGGGTGGGAACCATTCTCCCTTCAACCTTTATAATAACATGATGTAATCGAGGCATGTCCAAACTTTGGCCTGCCTGATGTTTTGGACCACAACTCCCAGAATTCTAAGCTTAGATTGCCAATGGCAAAGGACTGTGGGAGTTGTGGTCCATAACATCTGGAGGGCTGAAGTTTGAACATGCCTGATTGTAATCAGATGGGTTTGTAGTGGATATTACCTTCTTTTATTTTTAAAGATATATGTTATATCAGTTTAAATTCCTCTTTTAAAGGACTCGGTCCCCCCACCAACCCTCCCTAAAGAAAACTCTCCTTGTGATTCTTTGGACCGACAGCTTCCCTTTTCTCTGGGAAATCCTTCCTTTCGTTCTTCCTTGACACTTGGGTTTACCACCCTTTGCACTAGGTCATCGGTCGGCAACCTGCGGCTCCGGAGCCGCATGCGGCTCTTTGGAACCTTTGCCGCGGCTCCGGGAGGTGACTGTGACAGGTTTGCCCCTCCGCTCCACACTGCCCGCCCGGTGACAGGCAATAGCGATGCCGGCGGGCAGGCACACAGTGGAGGAGCGGCGTGACATCACGTGGCACCGGCTCGGCTAGGGGAGAGTGCGCAGCGGCGGCGCGCATCTGCGCAGTACGCACCAACCCCTCCCCAGCATAGCCCAGGCCCTCCCCAGCATAGCCCAGGCCCATTCTCCCTTCAACCTTTATAATAACATGATGTAATCGAGGCATGTCCAAACTTTGGCCTGCCTGATGTTTTGGACCACAACTCCCAGAATTCTAAGCTTAGATTGCCAATGGCAAAGGACTGTGGGAGTTGTGGTCCATAACATCTGGAGGGCTGAAGTTTGAACATGCCTGATTGTAATCAGATGGGTTTGTAGTGGATATTACCTTCTTTTATTTTTAAAGATATATGTTATATCAGTTTAAATTCCTCTTTTAAAGGACTCGGTCCCCCCACCAACCCTCCCTAAAGAAAACTCTCCTTGTGATTCTTTGGACCGACAGCTTCCCTTTTCTCTGGGAAATCCTTCCTTTCGTTCTTCCTTGACACTTGGGTTTACCACCCTTTGCACTAGGTCATCGGTCGGCAACCTGCGGCTCCGGAGCCGCATGCGGCTCTTTGGAACCTTTGCCGCGGCTCCGGGAGGTGACTGTGACAGGTTTGCCCCTCCGCTCCACACTGCCCGCCCGGTGACAGGCAATAGCAATGGCGACAGGCCGGCGGGCAGGCACACAGTGGAGGAGCGGCGTGACATCACGTGGCACCGGCTCGGCTAGGGGAGAGTGCGCAGCGGCGGCGCGCATCTGCGCAGTACGCACCAACCCCTCCCCAGCATAGCCCAGGCCCCAGTGACCCATTCTAATTCACGCGGGAGTGGCGCCAGTGCCACTGCCACCCCACTTCACTCCTGCAGTGCTGCTCAGTCTGGCTCCGGCTCCGGCTCCGTCACTCCACCCCCTCGCACGCAGGCGGCCTGACTTCACCAGGCACTGTACTAGCCAGGCCGCCTGCGTGCGAGGGGGAGGAGTGATGGAGCCAGTGCCAGCCTAAGCAGCACTGCGCAGGTGAGCAGCACTGTGCGGGAGTGAAGAACATGCACAACTGCGCTGGAGTGAAGAACACACACACACACACACAAAGGTAACTGGTTAATTTATTCCTATAAAGGAGTAATTCAGAGGGGGGGGGTGTCAAACAAAGAAATAATAAAAAAGTGACAAAAAAGTTATTTTATATAACGACGAGGATGACATTATTAATTATTATTTTCACCAGGCACTGATTATGATTTATGGTGCACTGGGGCCATGAATAATTTTCTATGGCACTTTGGGGCAGTAATTAGTTTTGTATGGCACATAGGGGGCATTTTTATTGGCTGTGTAATGTGCTGTTCAATTGCATTTTTTTTGTTGGAGTAGGTTGCAGGGAAAGGAAGGGGAGGGGGTGGCTGGAGTTTGAGGGGGGTGGGCATAGCAAATTTTGCTATGGGGCCCTGTGATTTCTAATTACGTCCCTGTTTTCGCCCCCCCCCCCCGTAGGCCAGCCATGGATAAAGGCAAGAAGAGAAAAATTTCTGAAGAAAACAGAGTGTTTAATGATACATGGACAGAATCATTTGCATTCACTACTGACGAGACTGGTTTACCAGTATGCTTAATATGTGGTGAGAAATTTGCAAACAACAAAAAGTCAAATATTGCAAGACATTTCCAGAATAAACACACAGCCTTTGCTGAAAAATATCCAGATGGAGATGAGAGACGAAAAGCCGTTGCAGAACTTATGAGGAAGGTTGATAGGAGCAAAAATAATTTCAAGACGTGGGTGAAGTCTGCAAATTCCACAACATATGCTAGTTTTTTGGCCACTCAGGAAATAGTCAAGCACGGGAAGCCATTCACAGATGGAGAGTATATAAAAGAAGCATTCATTAAGATTTCAGAACATCTATACGTGGACTTCAAAAACAAGAATGAAATTGTGCAGAAAATTAAAGATATGTCTCTCTCTGTGAAGACTGTCAAAGACAGAACCCTAAAAATGGCAGAAAACATTAGCAAACAGCAAATTCAAGACATTAATTCAGCTGTGGCGTACTCCATCGCCTGTAATGAGTCCAAAGATAAAGGTGATATTGAACAAATAGAGCTGTTCTGCCGATATGTGAACTCTTTTGGGCCACAGGAAGAACTGATTGAGCTGATACCACTAAAAGACCAAACAAGGGGTGAGGATGTCTGTAAGGCTGTCCTGGACTATTTAAGTGCTAAAAAAATAAACACCAACCACCTGGTCTCAGTGGCTACTGATGGGGCACCGAGCATGAGAGGAGCACAGAAGGGCTTTGTGGCTCTACTGCAGAAGGCGCTGGGTAGAACGCTGCTGTCATTTCATTGCATCCTGCACCAAGAGGCGTTGTGTGCTCAAACATTTCCCCCGGAATGCACAAAAGTGATGGATGTGGTCATTCAGATTGTTAATAAGATAATGGCAAAGAGTTTAAACCACCGCCAGTTCCGTTTGCTATTGGATGAGGTGGAAAGCACATATTCTGACCTCCTGCTCTACAACAAGGTCCAGTGGCTGTCCAGAGGCGAGGTGCTAAAACATTTTGTCACATGTTTAGAAGAAGTAAAAACCTTCCTGGGCAGCAAAGAGCTCACCTTTGCTGAGCTGGAACAGCCAGAGTGGCTGGAAAAATTACATTTTATAGTAGACATGACAGCACATGTAAACATGCTAAATACAACCCTTCAGAGGAAAGGAGGCACAGCCCTGCACATGCTGGAGGAGGTTTTGGCATTCGAGCACAAGTTGACAGTGCTTGTCAAAGATTTACAGGGAGGTACACTGTCTCACTTTCCCTCTTTGAGAGAGTTCAAACAAAGACATGATACGATAAATTTGGAATATTTCAAGTCTGCAATCACTGCAATGCAAAGCTCGTTTGGGAAACGATTCTGTGAGTTCAGAGAGGAAAAAAACACATTATCCTTCCCTGTCACTCCCCTGGCGATCGATCCATCACTATTGAATATGACTGCATTTGCAGGTGTAAGTCAACCTGATCTTGAGATGGAACTGGCCGATATAGCTGACAAACATATATGGGTGTCCAAGTTCAAATGCTTGACCGCTACTCTTGAGGATGTTGCCCGTCAGAAGGCAATTCTGGCTCAGAATCATAAATGGAGTGATATTGAAAACCTTCCCAAACAGGACAAACTTGTATTCGAAACATGGAATGCCATCCCCAACACTTATATAAACATGAAAAAGTATGCATTTGGAGTCCTGTCGATCTTCGGCTCCACATATGTATGTGAGCAGGTCTTCTCCAACATGATTAAAAACAAATATCGATCATGCCTCACAGATGACAGCTTGCAAGCCTGTGTGAAAATGAAGGTGACGTCTTACAGCCCTGATGTGCAGACACTGTGCACTGAGGTTCAGGAGCAAAAATCCCATTAACCAGGTAAATTAAATATTTTAATTAGCTATTAATTTGCAAAAAGATATTTTACATTGTTAAGTGAAAAAGTCCTTTTTCTTCTTCAGATTGACAGCGGACTGCACAATCTTGTATATAGCATTAAGGTAAGAAACAATATATGCAGTGTTATATTTGTTTTAAATGTCGCAATGGTTTTGCGGCTCCCAGTTTTTCCCCCCGTCGGAAACGGGTCCAAGTGGCTCTTTATGTCTTAAAGGTTGCAGACCCCTGCACTAGGTTGTTTCAGGATGTTGAGGAACATGATGGCAGCTGGGAAATTCAGAATGAATTTTGAATGGTGGAAATAAGAATTAATTACAGATTTATTGTCACAACAATACTAATAGCAAAAAAAAAAAACAAACAAAGCACACATACAACCCTGGGGAGTTAAATATAAACTTCCTAATAGGGGGAGAATAAAAATGCACTTGGACTAAGTGACTGGGGAAAACCAGAAGCAAGATGGGAGCCAAGGTGGAATCACACTGGTTCAGTTGAGCTTACTTACTTACTTATATATCTATACCGCCCCCTTAGTAATAGCTGCACTAACCATGGATGGGTGTGTGTCAAACCCTATCTCTTCCCCTCCTCCCACCTTTCCCCCCATTTTCCATTATTCCAACTGGGAGTTTTCCCTTTCCTTCGGTATCTGGTCTTCCCTCTTTTTCCCTTTGGGTTCCCTTGCAAGGCAGAAGGGGCAGCACTCAGGAGAGGCATGTTGGTCTTCTCCTTTTCCTCTCCTTACCACATTTGGACATCAGTGGCTGATGTGAAGTAATATGATCCTAATATATTACTTGTGAAGCTCTCTGTATCTGAAATTATATACCTGCATCTGGTTTTTCCTGCTGATAAGCAGCAATTTGAAGGTAATAAGCACCATAAATTGATATGGAAGAGGTATGAACACCCAGTGTAGCTTTCTGTGAGTTAGATCCAATATGATATAAAAATATTATATGAAGGTGTGGGGAACAGGGTAAGTGGTTATGAATATTTATTAGTTCTTATGAATATTTATTAATGTAAGTACTTTAGGCCACCAAGCTTGTGAGTGGGGCTAGTGGTTATATATATCATTGAAACCTTAAAGTGGACGATCAGTTAGCTGAGAGTCAGTGGAATGTCAGTTGCTTTAAAGAAGGGTATTGTAACTGACTAGGGTCTGGCGGAAAGAATACACTGTAGTAATAAGTGGTTGCATTAAAATACATTTTTATTAAAGCACATGATTGCATTCGCCTAAGGCACTATCATAAAAATATTGAACATCTGATTGCAAAACAATAAACTTTACTTGGTGCCTAACTCTCTATTATAATACCTAAGGGTCCAGAGAACTGGTGGTGTTAGAGTTTTAAATACCCAGCATGTGATTCTCTCACAGAACGCTATGGAACAATTTGTGTCCATTTCTTAACCCTGGATCTCACTAGGCTTTTCCCAACATGGAAGAGAACCATTTTCTCACAGATTGTCACAGGAGGAGTGTGATAAATCCCCTGGTTTTCCTCAGCATCTTCATTGGAGCCCCGTGGTGCAGTGGTTAAATGCCTGCACTGCAGGTAAAACTGTGCTCACGACCTGGGGTTCAATCCCAGGTAGGTGGCTCATGGTTGACTCAGCCTTCCATCCTTCTGAGGTGGGTAAAATGAGTACCCAGCTTGCTGGGAGGTGGGGCAATGTGTAGCCTGCAGACTATAATTAAAAACTGTAAACCGCCCAGAGACTACTTGAAGTGGTATGGGGTGGTATATAAGCAGAACGCTTTATTGGTGGCACAATCAGCCTCCTCACTGATGTTGGTGGAGGTGGGTCCACCCTAGAGATGTGTTTCATTCCCACGCATCCTCCATGGCAGTTCATTGGGTTTGTTACTTGATATCAAAGTTTCTTTTTCGTGGTCACTTATACTTTGCCTCTGTTTAGCAGGTAAGATTTTACAGAGAAGAAATAAAAGAGGAGGACACCAAGCACCAGAGGAAGGAATTGAAAGGTCAAATACAAAAGATAATGTTAAGAATCACACCAGAAGGAAGAAGCTTAGAGGAAAGCAGATAGATAAAAATATGGAGAAATCTATTACTTATCAGGAGGAAGATGAAGTGGTTCCAGAAACATCCAAAAGAGAGGAAAGGTATGAGCACACCAAGTGTGGAAAATCTTCTACTAGTACATCAGCATATAATTTCCATAAGAAAATTCACCAAGTGAAAAAGTCATTGAGATGCCTAGAGTGTGGAAAAACCTTTAGTCAACATGGAAACCTTGCTGTGCATCAGAGGACCCACACAGGCGAGAAGCCATTTGAATGTTTTGGGTGTGGGAAAACTTTTAGTCAACATGGAAACCTTGCTGTGCATCAGAGGACCCACACAGGCGAGAAGCCATTAAATGTCTGGAGTATGGAAAGAGGTTCAGTCAATCTGTAGACCTTGCTAGGCATCAGAGGACCCATATAGGCGAGAAACCATTTTGATGTCTAGAGTGTGGAAAGAAGTTTTGTCACTCTTGTAGCCTTGCTAGTTATCACAGGACCCACACAGGCAGGAAGCCATTTGAATGCTTTAAGTGTGGCAAGACTTTTAGTCAACATGGAAACCTTGGTATCATCAGAGGACCCACACAGACGAGAAGCCATTTGAATGTTTTGAGTGTGGAAAAACTTTTAATTAGCATGGAAGCCTTGCTATGCATCAGAGGACCCACATAGGTGAGAAGCCATTTGAATGCTTTGAGTGTGGAAAGAGGTTCAGTCACCAGACAGGGCTTTCTGGAGTGTGGGAAGAGGTTCAGTCAATCTGGAAACCTTGCTAAGCATCAGAGGACTCACACAGGCGAGAAGCTATTTGAATGTCAGGACTGAGGAGTGAGTTTCTGTCATTCTTGTTGCCTTCCTACACACCTTAGGACTCATGTATTCAAGAAGCCGTTGAAAAGTCTGGAGTATGGAAAAAGCCTCAATCACCACAAAAACCTTGTTAGACAAAAGATGGATGTCAGAGGAAAGAAGCCTTCCAAATGCCTGAATTGTGGGAAAATGTTCGGGGAGAAAACATTTGACAGGGCAGAAACCTTCGGGGAGAAAACATTTGACAGGGCAGAAACCTCCCTTTTGCTTGTGGTGTTGTTCTTTCCTGAGGCAACCTGATGAGAATTCCCTTCGCTCTCTGATCCCATTTCATCCCTTCCCATTTTTTTTTATTTTTTATTTTTTTTTTATTTTTTTGGCTCTGTAATGGTTTGGAATTGCTTTTATTCAGTCTCTCTGTTTCTGTATTGCTTTATGTAGCAAACACTTTAGGAAGCAGCACAATTTGAAATATTTTAAATGAATTGTTTAGAAGGCAGAAGGGTTTCAGCGCCATTTACCCTGTCCTGGGCAGGGGGCCAGTGGGAGGGAGGAAGAGGAGGACACAAGGGTGGTTCTCTTCCCTCCTGAGCGAGGCTCTTTGGGAGGGGGGAATCTCAATAGGCCAAGGATTTAACCCTTTTAAAAAGGAGGGTGTTGGAAAGACACACCTGAGAAGCAGAAAAGAATGAAACATGGTTCCATAGATTTGTGTAAAATTTCTGTGAGGGAATAATGGGAAACCCAGGAAAAAGACTAGATTGGTTCAACTGATGTAGGTATCAGTCAATGATTCTTAGGGCCAGCCTTAGAGATGTGAAGGCTCAGAAAACTGGAAAAATTTGGGGGAGATATGTTACCCTCCCCTCTTTTTTTCCCCCTGAAGACTTTTTGGGTCCCCCCCCCCCCTTGAAAAAATGGAAAAATGGAAAAAAAATGATCATGGGATGTTTTATTTTAAGATGATGAATAAAATATCTTAAGAAAGTGTTCAAATATTTTCCAAATTATTTCTAAAACGTATGCATACTATCAGATTATTCTAAATTCTATGCACTGAGGACAAGCAAGTCCTAGGTTACAAACTGAACTCTCTAATCAATGCAAGAACAAGATGCATTTCTTATCATACCTATCAAGTTTTCTTTGCCGCCACACAGAGTGGGAAGAGAGAGGGATAATGTGGGTGTACACACACACACACACACACACACACACACACACACACACACACACACACACACACACACACACACCCCCTCCACTGCTTTGCCTCTACCACCCCGCCCAGCTGCCACTGCCACACCAGCTCGTCCCCTCTACACCAGCCTTGGATAGCCAGTCCCCTGTGGTCCTGGTGGCTTCCCCTTGAGGCGCGTGGTGGCAGCTGTTAAGATGGTGGGCTGCCAATGGGGCTGTGCGTGCCCAGCCGAGCATGATGGTGGGAGGGAAAGTACAATTCCCACCATGCCACGCAAGTGGCGTGCCCGTGCTGTGTCATTACAGAGGGGGAAAGGGGCAGAGCCAAGAGGGAGGTGTATGCATGTGCGCACATGTATGTGTGCACAGAGGGGAAGGGGTTGTCGGCTCTATCTTTCACCTGCCGTGTCCCCTTTTCTCAGCTCGTCGCAACTGGCTATACTCCCTGCCAGTTGGCAGAGCCCTACTGGCTAGCCTCACCACTGGCTACAGTGAATCACCCCTCCCAGCACAGGGCTGGTCAGAGCTTGCCTGGAAGGTACCAGATTTTTATAAAATAATGGCTATTTCCAGGAAAATATTTATTCCAGGAAGACAGCGGGAAAGGGGGCTGGAAAACATGGTTTCCACAGCCAATATGGGGCACTTGACAGGTATGATTTCTTCCTTGAGGTGCTGAGGCAAAGACAGGAGCGCTTCCACTGCTCCCCTGAAGATACAGCCAGCTCCTTTAGATTGGGTGAAGGAAGGTTTGCAACGTGCTGGGTCCCTGCAAGCAGCATGTCTTCAAGCAAGCAGCGGAAGAGCCCTGTCTTTGCCCCCGCCGGTCAGTTCAGCTCATTGAGGTGGAGTTTTTGCCCTGTGTGTTGTGCTTGTGCGGGGGGTGAGGCAGGAGCTGCTGACCTGTGGAGTTCCCCAGAGTTCTGTTCTGTCTCCTATGTTATTTAACATATATATGAAACCACTGAGGGAGATTATCAGATCTTTTAGGGTTAGGTGCCACCAGTATGCCGATGATAACCAGCTCTACCTCTCATCACCTCCGGACTCTAAGGAAGCTACTATCTCAGCTTTACATGAGTGTTTAGCTGCAATAATGAACTGGATGAGGAAGACCAAAATGAAACTTAACCCAGACAACACAGAGGTTCTCTAGTTCAGTCGAAAGGGAGAACAAGGGATAGTGATGCAACCTGTACTGGATGGGGTCACCCTCCAATTGGGGGGAAAAGGTACGCAGCTTGGGGCTGTTCTTGGACCCATCCTTGAGCTTGGATGCCCAGGTCACGGCTGTGGCTAAGAGTGCATTTGCACAATTAAGGCTAGTACACAATTTACACCTCTTTTTTGAGAAACCAACCCTGGTCATGGTGACACATGCCCTAGTGACATCCTGGCTGGACTAATATAATGCGCTGTATGTGAGGCTACCAATGAAAAGTCTCAGGAAGCTTCAAGGGGTCCAAAATGCAGCAGCCAGATTGCTGACTGGGGTGGGGTGCAGATATCACACATGCCCCTATTAAAGTAGCTCCACTGGCTGCCAATCAGCTATTGTGCTCAATTCAAGGTGCTGACCTTGACCTACAAAGCACTATACAACCTGGGTCCTAGCTACCTCAAAGATCGAATCTCATAGTATGAACCGACTTGGATGTTAAGGTCATCAGGAGAAGCCCTTCTTCCATCCCGCCACCCTCACAGGTACGTCTCATGGGAAACCATGAAAGGGCCTTCTCGACTGCTGTGCCCAGACTGTGGAACTCCCTCCCATTAGAGGCCAGGACTGCCTCATCTCTGTTGTCCTTCCAGAAACAGGCAAAGACCTTTCTCTTCAGGAAAGCTTTCCCTGAATGATGGACTACCTTGTGTCTTTCATATGAATCTATAGGTTCACATAGGCTTTGCGTTTATAACTACTTATAACCGTGTTGCTTTAATGCAATGTTGTCTATTAATGCTGTAAGATGTCCCTCAATTCCTTGTTTTCAAATACTTGAACATGTCTTAATTGTACTGGACTATATTATCCTTCATTCCTGTAAGCTGCCGTGGGTCCTTTTCCAAGGAGAAAGGCGGGGTTAAAAATACCCTAAAATAATATAATAAATACTACCTATCAGGTAGTAAAATTTGTTTGGCAGCAAAGAAAATGCATGTCAGGTATGAAAAAATTTAAGGAGGAAAACTGTCATCCTATATTTATGTATAAATATGTTATCTCAGTGCTATATATGTTTTGTGTTGCTATGGATAGATTTTAATGACCAGTGGTTTTAAGCAATAAAGCTTGTTCTGATTTAGAAAAATGAATGAATTTAGCAATATATGGAGAGATTTTATAATATTTGTTCTCACGAAAGGGAAAGATCAATGGCCAGCACAACAAACATGGCAATTTTGGAAAGGACAAGGGCTTTGCAATGAGAATTGGAGGAAAAATTAATAATAGAAATAGTAAAAGGATTAATACCCCGCCGGCTTGGAAACCATTTGTCTTAGTTATTGTAATGTTGTTTTGTTATTATTGTTGTAAACCGCCCTGTGTCCTTTTGTGGGAAATAGAGCGGTATATAAGCGTAAATAATAAATAAATAAATAAATAAACAGTAATAAAACCGCTAACGCAAACGGTCCCAGTGATAGGGAGCACTAAGTACATTGTATAATAATGATAGTTGTGGATTGAGAGGTGTTATTTTGTATTAATAATGATGGGTTAATTGAGGAGGTTAAGATGGATGTTTTGTGGTGTGTTGAGGCCACCCTCCTTGCAGCCAGGACAGAGCAGGGAGGCTCTCCAGGAGGCCACGGGAGAAGCAGAACACAAAGGAGGGGGAAATAGAGATAGACATGTGGAAGCATCATGAAGCTTGCAGCAACACCCATTCCTTGGAATCAGCAAAAGAGGAGGAAGGCCTGGAAGGAGGGGGACACTGTAGCCCTGCTTCTTCCCCTCTGAGATGCTGACAAGGTAGGTGTAGGCAAGGAGAAGCAGGCTGGATGCTTTTCCCTAGTTCCTCTTGATTGGAAATGCAGGTTTTTTCCAAGACAGCAATTAGATGGAGGAAGGGGCTTTGGCTGCTGCAGCTGGTTTTAAGTCTGAGCAGTCATTAAACAGGTAGGTTGTTAAGCGAGGAGTGGCTGTATACAAATATTAAAAAGAATCAAACAAAGACCACACTTTAAAAAATGGTAAACAAGAGCAACACTGAAAACACATTCAAAGCTATAAGGCACAACCATCCATGTTTAAAAAACCCTGTCACTTAGGGAAAGCTGGCTGAAGTTAAGTAGCCAACGTGTTGCTTTGATACATAGCAAAGGAATTATTATTATTATTACTGACACCTATTTCCCACTACAGTACTCCCCCGTTTATCACAGGGGTTACGTTGCTGACCCAACCTGCAATAAAGGAAAATCCGCATTATGTGGTTGGGCTGGAACCGGGAGCTTGTTTGGGGCCTCCTGTACTTATTCTAGGCCTGGGGCAGCCCGGAAAGGATCTCCCAACGGGCTTCCTGGGCCTGTCCAGGCCTCAGAAGTGGCTTCCAAAAAAACCAAAGTGACTTCTAGGCCACCAAAAAAAAACTTCTGAGGGTTGTACAGCCCTGGGAAACCCACCAGAGGCCCGTTCCAGACAGCACTAGGCCTAGGGTAAGTACAGGAGGCCCCACACAGGCCCACCAGTACTGACCCGCAGCTTGCCCCGGGCCCAGCGCTGCCTGGCCACTTCCCTGCCACCCTCCTATACCTGCTGTGCTAGTAAATTCGCAATATACCGGGACTGCAGTATATGAAGAGTGATATGGCAGGGAAGTACTGTATCAGAAAAAGTTGACTTAAACGAGGATGAGCAAAAATGCATTTTTAGGACATTAATCAACTTTGGTGTGTAGATGAAAAAGTGATTTTTTTCCACTTCTGAAGGACTTCAGTAGCAATTATTTTTATATTTGTAGGTTGGGGACCAGATCACCCAGAGCTGAAATGACTGGAATTGCCCTTCTCTGGATTTAATAGTATATTCTCTGCTGGTTGAGTGCTAGAAGCAAAAAGATGCACATCCTTGCCCTCCACTGTCCTTTACAAACCCTCCTGGACATTCTTCTCTGCACCAGGATGTGCTTAAGATGCTGGAAAGCTCAGCTGAAGTTTTGCTATCAGTAGGAAAATCCCAAAGCTGCTGCTGTCAGTGACCCGATCCAGAGCCTGAATGACCAGTCGCCCTGGGCTGGCTTGGAGCCATGTTGCTGCGACAAGCCATGTAAGTAAGCAGACCAGGCTGTGGAATCCAGCAGAGCAGCCGCCAAGTTTTGAATGAAAACCATTCTAAGCTTTCACGGGGCTCAGAGGTGGTTATAAGTAGGCCAGTCTGCCAACTGCTTTCCTGGCCTGGCTCCTGTGCCTAGGAGAAACAGCCTGACTAGTAGAAAGCCTTCTTTGGCAAATTGCTTAAGGAGCATATTCAGTTTGCAAATAAATAAATAAATAAATAAATAAATAAATAAATAAATAAATAAATAAAAAAACAAAAAAAAAAACAAAAAAAAACCACAACACCAGTCCCTCTTTGCTTGCCTTCTCAGCATCCTAGGGTACTTTGCTTTTCTTTCTCACTTTCACTTATAGCCCATTAGGAAAGATCATCCCCAGCATCTCCCAGAATGCAGGTTCCTGAGTTAGCAAGGGTTGATCCTGGATATCCTGGATCCCTTCCAGTCTGGATTCAGGCCTCTTCGCGGGACCGAGACCGCCCTGGTCGCTCTGCAGGATGACCTCCTCAGGGAGGCCGACAGGGGGAGTTCCTCCCTGCTCGTCCTCCTTGATCTCTCAGCAGCCTTTGATACCGTCGACCACGGTAACCTTCTGGCCCGGCTCGCTGAGGCTGGAATTGGTGGTCAGGCCTTGGCCTGGCTCCGTTCCTTCCTCCGCGGCCGGACTCAGCGGGTTCAGCTGGGGGATGTTTTGTCGGCTCCTTGGACTCTCCCTTGTGGGGTGCCCCAGGGGTCGGCAATCTCCCCCGTGCTGTTCAATGTTTATATGAGGCCGCTGGGGGAGGTCATCAGGAGATATGGAGTTCGCTGTCATCAGTACGCTGATGACACGCAGCTCTATATCTCCTTTTCTACGTCTGCAGAGGAGGCGGTTCGCTCCCTCGATCTGTGCCTGGAGGCCGTACTGGAATGGACCAGAGATAACCGGCTCAAGCTTAATCCGGAGAAGACGGAGGTTCTGTTCTTCAGGGCGCCCTCGTCTCGGTACAATGGCCCCCTCCCTAGTCTGGGGGGTATTTCCCTCCAGCCTACAGACAGGGCCAGGAATCTGGGCGTGGTCCTGGATTCGGCCCTCTCCCTGGAAGCCCAGGTGATGGCCGTCGCCAGGGCCGCTTTTTTCCATCTCCGCAGGATCGCCCAGATCCGTCAGTACCTTGATGAGTCCTCCCTGAGGACAGTCGTGCAGGCCCTGGTGGTCTCGAGGATCGACTATTGCAATGCCCTCTACGTGGGGTTGCCCTTGGCCCTGGTCCGGAGGTTGCAGCGGGTGCAAAATGCGGCGGCCAGGCTGGTGGTGGGTGCTCGCAGATACGAGCACATCACTCCAGTCCTGGTCCGCCTGCATTGGCTCCCCGTTGCCTTCCGGATCAGGTTCAAGATTTTGGTCTTGGTTTTCAAGGCCCTCCACGGCTTGGGACCAGGATACCTGGCGGAGCGCATCTCCCTGAGGGCATCCGGATCCAGACCCACGAGATCGTCGCAGGCGCGCTCATTGAGAGTGGCCACACCCAGGGAGGCGCGGAAAACGCGTACGCGGAACCGCGCCTTCTCTGTGGTGGGGCCCTCGCTCTGGAACCATCTGCCTCCTGAGCTGCGCCTGCTGGAGTCCCTGCCTGCCTTTAAGAGGGCTCTAAAGACCTTCCTCTTTAAGGACGCATATGGTGACCTTATTGTTTAGTTCCTATTTCTATTTCCCAGCCCCATTGTTTGCCGCCATCTTGCCCCCCGCTGCCCTTGTCTGGTGGCTCGGCTATTTTTAGCTTTTAGCCTTTTTGTTTTTATGTTGTTAGCCGCCCAGAGTTCCCACCGGGAAGATGGAGCGGGATATAAGTACCTAAATAAATAAATAAATAAATAAATATCTGGGCTGGGCTGAGGGTGGTGGTAGGGACTCCCCTTATTTTTCCCACCAGGCAAGCTAAGGATTACATGTCTCCTGGGTAACCTTCAGAAACCCTCTGGTCTCTGCCTCTGCATGAAGAGTGAAGACTTCTACTCCACTTCTGCATCCCAGACCTCGATCTGTCACCCTGTTAGGATTAGCTAGCTAATATTTTTTCTCCTTTTTCTTTTTGTTTTCTGACAGCATGCTCATCTGCCCATACACCTTCTCACTTTCTTGAAGTTTCACAAAAAGAGAGGCTGACAAGGATCAGGATCTAGGTAAAATCAAGCTGCCTTTTACTGTTGGTCCATCTCGAGCCTCATACTTACTTAATTTGAAGAGGTTCCCTAAATGTCTCTGGCAGAAATCACTCTCATCCCTTCTGAAGAGGTCAGGAATTGTACTTAGGGGAACTTCTCCTTGCAAATTATGTGTTTACCGAGAATCCCCTCCACAGGTAGCTAAAACACCTGTGCATGTCTCATAACTAAAGCAAGGTCTATACTGCCTGCAATGGAAATTATATATTCAACTAATATGAAAAAACCCATACATGGACAATTCAATTCTACAATATGCACAAACCACTCAGACATTTTTCTTGTGAATGTTAATTTTAAATGCCACCTTTCAGTGCATAGAAAAAGAATTAATGGTTCTGTTCTTGGTTTATTGAGTTGCAGTGACACCACCTGGCAAATCTATGGCAGACAGCAAATCGTTTTTCTTGTAGGTTTAAAGGTTATGCATTGAGAACTGCAACTGTCATTATTAACACAACTACTGATGCAGACCTAAGTAAATACTAAGAGAATTAGTATAATCTAAAATGGACTGTTCTTCAAAATATGGTAGTTTTAGTAGCTACTGAATTTTTGGCCCACACCTATAAAAGCTTATTAGTGTACAGTATTGTATAGATCTTACTCCAGAATATACAGGTATATGCTTTGCAGCCTTAATATTTCATTTCTTAATTGTGACTTTGTAGTAAACCGTGGCATTTCTCTCAAAGATCTGACAGAAATTTAAAAAGGTTTTGATACTTATATTTTGCTAAAGTTCACTGGAAGGACATATTTTGAAGCTGAGGCTTCAGTACTTTGGCCACCTCATGAGGAGAGAGGACTCCTTGGAAAAGTCCCTGATGTTGGGAAAGATTGAAGGCAAAAGGAAAAGAGGACCGCAGAGATTGAGATGGTTGGATGGTGTCATTGATGCAACCAATATGGATTTGACCAAACTCTGGGAGGCAGTGGGAGATAGGAAGGCCTGGCGAGCTCTGGTCCATGGGGTGACAAAGAGTCGGACACGACTGAACAACAACAACAACAACAACAACAACAACAACAACAACAACAACAAAAGTCACTCAATTTTATTCCTGGTAGAAACGAAAAATTTATCATACACTGTTATAAACTACAATATTTGAGCATACAGCAAGAGAGAGAGAGAGAGAGAGAGAGAGAGAGAGAGAGAGAGAAGACGGACAATTTACAAAACTAGAAAACAAAAGTCATTTGGAGTACATGAAAAGACAAGTGCCTGCCTCAAGCATGTTCTGATATAAACTGAAGACAAGTGTCAACAAACTTGCTACTTTGAAAGCCCAGAAGAGCATTTCCAGAGACAGAAGGCTAATTCACATTTAGTTAACTATTTGATGGAGTATATACACAACAAGACCACATTTACATAGAGGCATCTTTAGTGGTACCCAGTGCGATGTTTGTTTGAATCTCCACTTAGCCACCAGAATTCAACAAGGAGGTGGCACTAATAAAACCACTACTTAGATGTCACCTCGAAAATCCTAGTTGAGTGTCTATAAATCAGAAGCAACTGGACTACACATCACACTCACCCACACTTTGTATAGAACAGTTGTGGTTTGGGGTGGGTTATATATGTGATAATAGCCACTTGCACAGTTGATTTCCGCAACTTATTTTGGACACAAATACAGCTTCCACCAATTCACATAAACAGTACTCCTACATCAGCCTGGGCCAGACATGATCTTCGTGGTGGCCTTATCCTCTTCAAGTATTCTTATGTGTACTCACTCCCAGGGGGTGTACTGGCTGAGAGAACGGCTGAAATTTTCACAAGTTTTTCATAATGGCAGCCTCTTTGGTTGTTTGTGACATGGGTTCCATCCTCTCCTCAACCACCCTGTGTGGTGCATCAGGCAAAAAGAGTGTGAAGTTTGAGGCCACTTAATAGGGTGGAGACCTGAGTGACAACGTGAACCCATGTCTCCCAAGACTTAGTCCAGCATTTTAGGCATTACACCAAACCCTGTGTTCTAACATCCATACGTCCCGTATAACAAGTTAATGCTTCATGACAATTTCATGAAAGAGGCATTGTTTCATTTGATATCTACAGATACAAATTGCTTTTGTCACTTCAGATTTTTCACTCATTCTTTCAGCCATCTGGCCACTGTACCAAAAATACTGCAATTAGTTCTGTAGCTTTCCAGGTTTCTCCCATGACTTCTCCACAAGGCATACGATGGCCAAAATCCTGTTGCTTTCGGTACTGTGGCCAGATGACTGTTGCTTAGTTAAGTTAGTGTATAGTGGAGAGTTTGAGAGCTACTGCCTTAGGTTTATCAAGATGAGCTCTCTGGTCCCGGTGATGCAGGACCAAACTGCCCACCTAGTCTGGAATGTTCAAACACAGCTCCTCTGCTAATATTCTTTTGTTGTTGTTTGCAACAAACACTGAGAGGAATTTAAAGCTGACATCATTGTGAGATGTCCCCTGCCTTGTGAACAGTTGGAGAAAACTGAGTCAGGAGAAGCAAATCAGCAGACACTTGTTTCATTGTCCATGGGGGCTACTGATTTTGTTTCTGAATTAAGTGAATAAGAGGTGTGGGCTGTAGGCAGATTAGTTGTGAGATGTAATGGGCCTAGTGTGGAGCTGAGAGTAAGTCTCTGGATGTGTGAAAGAGAAACAGATAAAGAGCAAGTGAAAATCTATGAAGCACTTCCTCCTGCACCAGTAGTTCTGTCCCGCCAGTACCCCGTAGGTCTTTGTTTCTGTGGTTCCTACCATCCTGTTGTTGAATGTGTGTGAGGAGACAGGATTGTCATATCCTCTCTTTGAGTCTGGATGTAAGTTTTTTCCCTTCCCATTTTTATGCCTGTTTGTTTGCCTGTCTCTGTCTTTCCTCTTCATGGGTCTGAATGAAAGCATTTTGTGAACATATATTCGTGTGCTGGTTTTCAGAAACCCTCAACATTCCAAATGTACATGTGGCCCCATGAAGGTTGGTGACCCCGGTCCAATTCAGGGATGCTTTTGAATATAATTAAGTGTGGGCTGTTCTTGTTGTTGCAACAGATATACACATGTGTGGGGAAAGACACTGTCTGGACAAAGTGAAGAATATACAGTACTTTTCCAAGTCATTGTGATGATCCTAGTTGTTTTATGCTGCCAACAAAATTTTTTATCTAACCCCTTCCAGGTATTCATACAATAACGCCACCAGGTCACTAGACACTTATATATTAACAAAGAGAGTCAGGCATCAAAGGTTTATGGTTTCAAACAAAACAACTTTATTGGTTTATGGTTAGATGTTCAAAGTTATTGATATGATTATGGCCGATGTAATTATGTGTTTTAGTAAAGATGTATTTTAATGCAATCACTTCCTGCTAATACAGTGACTTCTTTTCACCAGACCCCGGTCAATTACAAAACCCCTCTTTAAAGCAATTGACATTCAACTGACTCTCAGCTAACCAACTCCCTCCTCTCTAAAGTTCTATAGGTACAGTATATATAACCACTAGCCATACCCATCAGCATGGAAATCGGCAAAGCTCCACACATTCATAAATATTCATACATATTAATAATCATAACTGTTCCCCTATTCGTCACAGGCATGTATTTGTACCTATCTCTGTATGTGCATGATTGTGTCATGTAACACTTGAAACTATGGATACTGTCTTATAAAGACACCTTCATTAGCTGCACCAAAACATGGCAAATTAGAAACATCAAAATCTAATGTCATTTAAGAGCTTTTTAGCTTTAAGCAGCACTTCTATGTACAAAGCCAAACAAGACTTACTTCCAAGTAGGTTGTGCTGCTATTTTGAATTAAGATTTGGAATAGATTTGTATTCATCTGTCATTTCCACTTGGATATCAAATTCATTCTGGGTTCCTTTATAATGTTCCAACACATTTCCTGCTCTGTTATCCAGTATCTCTTTGGGAATACAGTCTGAAGCTTCACTAAGTGTTATTTTGGTCAAAGCTTCTGGGAGAGGTACACTAGTGCTTACTTCATCAGGTATCTCACCCAACTCATTCTTGGCAACATTGAAATTTCCTTGATTCGTTTTGTTTTCCAATGCTTCTTGTTTTGATACGGCTTCATAATCTTCTGGAATCTTGACATCTTGCCCTCTAGCTATTTTCTGTTAGAAATCAATTCATACACATGAGAATAGGACCATGCCACCCTACTCTTTCAAAAACAAATTGAAAAGGTACATTTACAGATTTGAACGTTAAAGCCAGCCAAGTGTTATTATTAATGCATAAATAGTTCTGGTAATTGGATTAAGTGTAGCCATAGTTTTTATTGTTCCTGGACATCAGAAACAATAGATTATTTTAATGAATATATTTATTTATTTAATTTTGAATATTTATGCCTCTTTCTGCTGCTTTTCATATCTCCAAAGTAAAATTCTGCTCCCTCTGAGGACAGAAAACAAAAGTCTTGTCCAGAGGATACATATTCTTCTCATGGAAAATAAAATAAACTGCCCCTCATAACTTTTTCTCAGAGGCTTTTCACCTTTTATATTAACTCTTCACCAGTCTTGGGAGGTTGTCTTAGGGCGTTTATACACGACCCCTAAACTCCGGGGCAAATGGCTCCCAGCTCCGGAGCTTAAAAATGTTTACCCACCAGCTCCGGAGTTAACAGGAAATTAAGTGCGACTCCGCCCACTTTAGTGCGTCCCAGCACAGCTTTCAGGTACCTGCTTTTTGGAGGTGAATATTATTTGATCCGGTGTAAGGATAGTAAGTGCTGGGCTCTCCTTGCTTCTGTTTGTTGTTTTTTGGCTCCCGCCCCTTTAAGAGCTACTTTTACAGAGACGAGAGGCAGAATGAGGTGAGCGGCATGCTTTTCTTTCTCTTTTTCTCCCTCCCTCACGCAGCCAGCAACCAGGAAGTGCGGAGGGGGGTGGGAACACCCGAAGAGCGACGAACCCCTAAGATCTCTGGTCCGAATTTAAGTGGCCAGCGGATCTTAGGGGTCGTGTAAAAAGGCCCTTATTCTTGTGCTCCTTGTGCTCCACAATTCTGCAAAGTTTGACCCCAAGTTTTGGTTCATTGTTTCCAAATACTCCCAGCCACCAGGCTAGACTAGCTAGAAGGTTCTAGAAATCATAATGTTTAAAAAATTGATTCATTATCCCTGAATGTATGGCTGTGCCATACACTCTTCCATTTAAAGATACTCTAACAACCACCTTATGGCAATTATGTTTCCAGTTCCTATAGCCAGCTTCAAGGCTGACTCGAAGCTTCTGCTTTCTAGGAGATGGCTTTATCCAAAAGACTGAGACTTAATCGACCAAAAATGTTGGGACCCGATTCACCAAGTAATGTCATTTGCCAGAAGAACACAGGTTCACCAGATAAAGCATTTCATTGTATCGTTGCCTGTCTCATATCAGACAAGTGGTAAAGATACACGTTTGAATATTTTGTATGACTATGGAAAATACCCTAAATAGTGGCCCCAAGAAGTTAACTAAAGCCAAGCAAGGAGATTTACCTTCATTCAAGAAGGACTGTACCACACTGAGAATGACAACCTCCTCCAATCACTACATAGTACTCTTTATTCGGCCCAAGTTGACTATTTAATTGCCTAATGTGCTGACTAAATTTAATCTCCCAATTTCCTGTTCCAGGGATAACCATGTTTTTAGGCACTTCTGCTCCCAGCCAGTCAAAAGTTTTATACCCAAGTATTAGGCCACGGGAACAATAAAGTAGACTTCTGTCAGTGAGGATGGGAAAAGACAATGAAAACTGTAATCCTTGAAGTGAAACCTGATACCTCAAGCTGATTCTACAAGTTTGCAGCTTCTGTTTTGAGACTCCACTTTGAATTATGAGACGTGGTCTTTAACCATTTTTCATGGATGCTGAGGGGGAGATTAAATTGTTTTATGTGACTGTGAGGGAATTAGAGAGAGGGAGAACAAGGTAAGGCAGAAATTTATTTTCAGAAGCACCTTGTTTCCAAATCTGCAATCTATATTCCCTTATACCCAAGTAAGCCTTTTAGGGTAGCACTTTGCCTTCTGCCATTCAGAGTGTGAGCTGAAAACAGTAGCAAGACAACACAAGAGAAATGACTAGAACAGTGGTGGCGAACCTTTGGCACTCCAGATATTTTGGACTACAACTCCCCCAGTTCTTTGTTATTGGCAGTACAGGCTTGGAATTCTGGAAGTTGTGGTCCAAAACATCTGGAGTGCCGGAGGTTCACCACCACTGGACTAGAAGATGTAACAATGGTCCCTATAGTAATAGGGTTGGAGTGGGTGTAGAGGAGTCAAAACCCTTTTCTACCTAAGGCCGAGCACCAAATGAGGCCTCTGTTCACCCACCTCAAGATGCTGTATTGTGACTAATTCCAGGCAGCTTGTTTTGCCATGGGAAACAGTACATTCCACAAGCGCCTCTACCATTCCCTGCAGTAAAAAATAAGAAAATAAATAACCAGTTGCCATCCTCTCCACTGCTTTGCAGAATGGCTTGTCTTGATGGGTGCTGGGAGAAGAAAAAGATTTCAAAAAAGATTTCCAGTAAAATGTATTTGTATATCAAGCTGAGTGTGTGTGATTTTGATATGATCACCAAGTGTATTTCATGGCCAAGTACAAGTTTGGCCTTAGATCTCCTAATTCAAAACCCTAATTACCACACTCCACTGGCTCTCACTGTTACTCTGAAAAAAAAATCCCCATCAAGTAATAATTGTACTTTTTAAAACAAAATATTCATAATATCTTTTCATTGACCATGGATTACAGTGCAAGTAACTTGAGTTATTCTTCTCACTCTGTCTAGATGACAGCTCACCTCAGTTATTCCAATGGTAACCTGAATGTAATGCTTTTTTTAAAAAAAAAGTTTCCATTAAAGAATCAAGATTCAGACCTTTAGCTGCTTTTCAAATTTCGGGGCAAGCAGAAGAGCTTCGGCCTTTAATTTTTGTGCCTCTTCCAGTTCTACATGAGCTTCTTCATTTTCACATTCCAACTGCATCCTCTGCACTTTTCTCTAGAAAAGCAGAAAGCAAAGGAAATTTGAGAGGCAAAGGAAGAGGAATGGGAAGTTAGTAGCTTCAAGAATGGCTTCCTTCCACGTTTGCATTTCAAAAAGAAAAGACATGTCACCTTTTCTTCTTCGTTTAATTTTTTCTTGTAGCTGTACATCCAGTGTGCCAGGAAATTGATTGGATCCACTGGCTGGCGGTCTGCTATCTCAGCAAGTCCCTCAGCCAGGCATTTCCCAACACTTCTCTTGAGGTATTCAACATCCATTCCCATCTTGAACAAAACCCTGCATGGATAATATGTATTGGATTAACTCTTATTCCATTATCGTAATGTTCCTATCAGGCAACTCAAATTGCACCTGTTAAGATTATTCTAGAGATAGGAACAACATTGTGACTCAACGCAGTGATACCTTTGTGTGTTCCACCCAGATGTTTGTCTGCGGCAAGTGCTAATTTCATACCAGTGCTTTCAGCTATAAAGCTATGTTGGACATTCACTGCCTTTTTAAAGCGCACAGCTTGCTGTCATTTTACTACCAACACAGAATTGGGTATGCATGCCATCATGAAAGTGGAAAACAGGGCTGCTATCATGAGATTCCCACATGCTGAGAAGCAAATTGGAAGATAAAGGGGACGATTCAGCTAGTCCATATTTATACAGCACATAGCATGCTATCAGACTGGACATACATATACAGTACGTGCTAGCTCAGGGAAGATGTTACAAAAGGTGAATTGAGTAGGACTTAATACAAAATGAATGGTGGCTTCTGTGATATCATGCAAATAATTACTGAGGAGACATTTCCAAATACTATTCAACATTCTAAAGCTTGAAGCTTCAAGAAGTTATGGTTTTAGGTTGCATCTGTGTGCTAATCCCTAATAATAAATTTTAAATTTTAACCCCACCTTTCTCCTTGGAAAAGAACCCAAGGTGGCTTACAATAATGAAGGAGAATATACAGTCCAGAACATTTAAGACATATTCAAGTTAAGAACAGGGAATTAGAAGAGGCATCTTATAAGATTAAAAGGTAACCTTAGAGCTACAAAGAGCACACAAAAATAAAAGAAAAATCCATTATGAGGGGTGGAAAGTAACATGCAAAACACTGGTGTTCTTATGAAATTAGTCAGTGCAATCATGCATGGTAATCGATATAAAGCCACATAGTAGTCCTTCATTCAGAGTTTTTTTTTAATGCAAGGTTTCATGTCCTGATTCCTCAAAATACAAATCCACTTCTAGCCTCAGAAATGTTTTCAGGCTAGATAGGCTAAAGCTCTCTGTTGCATGTATGTGTAAAAAATAACAAAAAAGCATAATCTTTATTTTAGACTCAATAATACATAGTAATATGGAGCATTCTTGTTATGGCTGAAACAGTTATCTTTACTTTTTGGACTCAGAGTATCCCAAACAGCAATTCTTATAATTTACCACAGAAAAACATTTTAGCAGCATATAACAGGTGAAGGCCCTGAAACTACAATATATATAAATTACACAAACACCAATTATAAATGTGATAAAACATAAAATGGACGAAGACCTACCTTTCACCTGAAACCAGCTCTTGAGTGTGGAAGTGATAAGTAAGCAGATAGAGAGAGGGCTTCAAAAAAAATTGAGCATCATCTTATTGTAGTTTGGAGGAAAGTTACAAAACTTGGAATTAAAAAAAAATAGAAAGTTAAAAAAAAAAAAGCAAACACGGCTCATCCGGATAACTATATAAATCCGTCAATTTGTTCAGAAATTCATGTGGCACAATAATTCCATTTTTTAAAACAAGATTATAAAATCACATAATAGGCTCAGCCTTGATGTATATTGTATATTGTATATCGATCAGGCTCAGCCTTGATGTATATTGTATATTATATATACTCCCTCTTTCCTTTCCCTTGCGTCTCCCCACAAACCACAGTGTCCGGGGTGAGTTGCAAAACGCTTTTGGCCCCCTTTTAAAGTTTCTTGGCTTAACTCTTCGCGGTTAAAAAAAATAAAAATCCTCACCCCGATTTTTCGCGAGCACGCTAGAACTCCGTCTTCCCGTTGCCTAGCAACTGGACGCATCGCTCCTGTACGTCCCACCCACCCCCGCATACGTCACAAACGCTTCATTATTGACTCGCAGGAGGGAGAGGGTGCTTGCGGCCATCGGATTGGTTCAGCGGCCGAAATGAACCCGCTAGCCGGGAGCCGGGCCCATTGAAAACAAAAGGACTCCCTTCTGCGTAGACGCGTCCATAGGGAGTGCCTGAGAAGCCGTGCGTTCCCTCTTTTCGCGATAGGAGAGAAACGTGATTGTTATACAGTGGACCCTTGTATAACAAACAGTTCCTATAACATAACATCTGTACAACATAAAACATTCCAGAGATAGGGGAAATTTTCTTAACATAATCACCTATGGGGAGAATCCGTACAACATAAAAATGGGATTATTTCGTTTTCAGTGTATTCCTGTGGGACTTTGTATAAAGGAAAATTTGCTTAACATAATTTCATTTGGAACGAATTAATTCCTTTATACAAGGTACCGCTGTACTTTCTTCTGCAGGCTAGGAGACGAGCAGGACGCTTTTTCCACTCCGTGTTACATATTGAAGAGGAAGAAAGTACTGTAAACTCATAAAAATAAATAGGATCTGGAAGTATTTGTTGCCTTTGCAAGAAACAAATTTAAATGATTATCTGCTGGCCCAAGTGTGTTGTGCTTCGTTTTTCAAAAGGTCTCAAACAGACCCTTTTTAAAATTGAGGTGTTTCTGTCTGTGATAGTTTCCACCAGAACATCTTCATGATCTGTTTACACTTGCGATAAAAAAAAGAAGCCATGTTACTCTGCAGGAATTACAAAATCCATGATGCATCTAAAACTTCTTTAATCAGGTTGAAAGTTAAGGGGATGGAGGAGCATAAGAAAACTGGCTTGATTTAGAAACAAATAATTCTCTGTCATTATTTTAATATGAACTGCAAGAAACAATAGCCACGGTTTTATGCAGTTAGCTGGCTGAATATAACCCGTTCAGTGCAATTTTGAAATGTTTTAAATCTATGATGACTTTAGACAAAATACCACCCTCTCCAAAACATGGGACAGAGAGGAGGCATTGCGATCAAAAGCAAATAGGAACACCTCTCCCTGTGGAAAGCAATTACGAGTCCAGTTCTTTGATTTATGTTTGAATCTATGGCTTCTACACTTATCCATCAATGAAAAAATACATGCCCCCTGGTTATAATTTACCAGCGGAGATTTAAGCTGGCTGGCAGAACAAGCAGCAACTTAATGCCATCTGATTGTACTCTTAACCACTTTTCTAGGATTCTCAATGCAAAGTTCTGTTCAAGTCGAAAGCTTTTTAAATACCAATCCCATATACACTGAGCTGAATTTAAAAATCACTATATCATGTTTGTTGTAGAAGAAAGCACAAACATGGAATAACTGGAAAATCTACATTAAAAATATATCCACGACGGATAAATATATTGTCTATAATATGTATATCTCAACTAAATCAACAGCCAACCATGGATATTAAGACACGCAGGATAATATATTTTTAATTTAGATAAGAGAATACCAAATAAGTATGCTTTCTCAGCCCACAATTTTGGATCACATGATTAAATTTTAAAGAAAAAAATAATCTCCCTTTGCTGCAACTCCAGAAGTCATAAGAACATAAGAGCCATGCTAAATCAGGGCAAAGGCCCATCTACTCCAGCTTCCTGTATCTCACAGTGGCCCCACCAAATGCATCTGGGAGCGCACAAGACTAGATATCTGTCTCCTGATACCACTCCCTTGCATCTGGCCCTTGACCCCGGTTTTAAGCCTGGAGATTACACATCTCCATCATGGTTTGTAACCTGTGATGGACTTTTCCTCCAGGAATCTGTCGAATCCCCCTTTTAAGGCATCTAGGCCAGATGCCATCACCACATCCTGTGGCAGGGAGTTCCACAGACTAACATGCTGGGTAAAAAATATATTTTCTTTTGTCTGTTCTCACTCTCCCAGCCCCTCAATTTGAGTGGATGTCCCCTAGTTCTGGTATTTTGTGAGAAGGAAAATAGCATCCCTCTTTCCACTTTACTCATGCCCTGCATTATTTTGTACGTCTCAGTCATATCCCCCTCAGGTGCCTTTTTTCCAGACTAAAGAGCCCCAAATGTTTTAGGCTTTCCTCATAAGGGAGTCCCCCCCCCCCGCAGCCCAGTAATCATTTAAGTCACTCTCTTCTGCATCTTTTCCAGTTCCACTGTCTTTTTTGAGATGTGGTGACCAGAATTGTACACAACACTCCAGGTGTGGCCTCACTATCCTTTTGTACAATGGCATTATAATGTTGGCTGTTTTATTTTCTATCCCCTTTTTGACAATTCCTAGCATGGAATTTGCCTTCTTCACCAACACCACCCGCTGGTTAGACACCTTCACTGAACTGTTCACCAGCACACCAAGATCTCTTTCCTGATCCATCACAGATAGCTTAGAGCCCATGAGTTGATAAAGCTTTGATTTTTTTTGCCCCAATATGCATTACTTTACATTTTCCTACATTTAAACACATTTGCCATTCTGCAGCCCATTCCCTCAGTTTGAAGAGATCCTTCTGGAGCTATTCAGTCTACACTATTCAGTTTTGGCAAAGCCTGATTTTGCTCCTTAAAGCAAAGCAGACTGGTAATTAACTCTTTGTTTAGCACTGGTGAAATGGCGTTTGCTTTTCCATGGCACCTCATTTAGGGATGTAAGGCCAGTTGTATGGTCCATGTGGCCCTCCCTTTAAAAATCATAAATAACTGAATTACTTGGAGGTCTATTAATAGGTTACAGATGAGTTGGCAGAACCACCGCAGTTAAGGTAAATGGAATTTCCATACCAGTGCAATCCTTTGTGAGTGTGAAGAGGAACAGTCAGTTTATTCTGTGCCCATCAGCATGTGCGAAAGGAAGGAAGGAAGGAAGGAAGGAAGGAAGGAAGGAAGGAAGGAAGGAAGGAAGGAAGGAAGGAAGGAAGGAAAGAAACCGCCAGCTTAACCAATGGGTTGGGGGCAGCTGGGGATCCTTCTTGGGAAATAGTTGTCTTTCCCTCCAGGCTTCGGGGGGGGGGGATATCTGCCCCTCAGCAATGGTACCTTGGTACAGTCTCATCCTGATGTGCTAAAATCACTTGAGACCCTTTCATCAGTTGATAAAGTCATGTGTGACTCTTTTGTCAGTTGACTATAGAGATGGGCACGACCAGAAAATGTTTTTTTTCGAGTTGTTTTTCAGGACGGGTCCGTTTCAGCTCGTTTCCGTTTTTCGTGAATTTTTTTTAAACTTTGTCGTTTCGTCATGTCGTTTGTCATTTGTTGTTACCGCCGCCGCGATTTCACGCGATTTGACATCCCAGCGAGTGGCGTCCCGCCGGCGCTAGGTGTTTTTGCGCCCTAGGCGGCAGGCGGGGTGGCAGGGGGGCATGGGCGGGCGGCGGCAGCGGCAGGGGGGAGGCGTGGGCAGCGGGCGCGGGTTCCGCAATGACCCAAAGCAGGCGGAAAACACTTTAAACTGACTTGCTGCACAAGACTACATCGAATAAAGCAATTGCAATTTTTGCAAACAAAGTGGGCAGTGCACCCACAGCAGAGCTGCAGGCAGGGTATGAAAGGACCTTGGCTTGCCACCAAGCAAATGAAATTTTTAAAATAAATCCACACCTCCCCTCCCACTCAAACCTCCCCCCCCTTTGAAGCACTATCAGAAAAGAAATCCTAACAAACTGCAGGAGAATAAAAAAGAATAAACTGCGTTGCTATTCCCCATAGCAGACAGAGAATGAAAGGAATTATTATTATTTCCTAAAAATTCAATTGAATCAATTCCCTCCCTGCCTGCCTAACTGAAATCTAAAGGCTCCGCGAAATCGAAACTAGTCTAGCACAGCAGCCAGCTACACACAGCCCTCTCCCACCCACATCCAAGCCCGGACTGCGACTCTTCTGGGAGTGCCTCGGCTTTTTATGCCCTCTTGCACATCCAGAAGTGTCAGTCAAAACCTGGCAATGTGATTGGTAGAATGGGTCCAAAAATTTGCATGGTCCCATCCCATGGCCAGCCCATCATTGTGCAGGTATAAAAAAATAAAAATAAAAATAAAATAAAATAAAATCAGTGCGACCTTTTACTGCTATAAAAAACCCACTGCTGCTACTGTAAAAATTCAAGCATTTAAAATAGCTAATTTTCGCATGTTTCTGTGG
The DNA here is from genome assembly GCA_037367245.1 of Phrynocephalus guinanensis. Taxonomy (NCBI): domain Eukaryota; kingdom Metazoa; phylum Chordata; class Lepidosauria; order Squamata; family Agamidae; genus Phrynocephalus; species Phrynocephalus guinanensis. The sequence goes on along the minus strand of CM074735.1, from coordinate 24,190,571 downwards.
TGCTTTGGTGGTTTTTTTGGACCACGATTTCAAAAAAAATATTGCGGATGCCATTTTGGATCCCCCCGCACCGCATGGCAAATGGAGACGCCGAGGATGCCCCCTCCCAGCCCGGTACCAGCAGCCCAGGACAGGGGGGGAGGCTGGGGACCCCCCCCCCGAAACCACCCCTCTGGTAGGTGTCCTCAGGCAGGCATATTTTCGCCTGCTTTTTTGGCCGGGAATCGGGTTTTTTTTAATTTTTAAAACTTTTTTTCTGTGCCGCTTGGCATCACGCGATCGCCGCGCGATGCCAGGAACGACAACGACAAATCAGACCCAATTTTTCTTTTTTCGGTTCGAGTTCGAGTTCTGACAGCTTAATTGTCGTTACCGTTTCCGTTACGTAACGGAAACGATATCCGAAAACGGGAACGACAATTTCGTCAAGTCGTGCCCATGTCTAGTTGACTATATGAGGACCAACCAGTTGACTATTGGAGAACGAACCATTATTTTGTTTTGTTTTGATATATACTATCATGTTTTAAAGCATCTCAGGTTGTCTGGGTGGATGCTTTTACAACAGTAGGGAAAAGAAAACGAATCTGATATTTTCAATGATTGTAGTACCGGTACCAATGTTACAGGTACATTACCTGTATAAGAAACTAGAGGGTTTTTAGAACTGCCTTCTGCTGAAAGAAATTTTAAAATGTTCTAAATTATTTTCACATATAGAGTAGAAGACAGATGCACATATCGCTTGTGCTCTGTGTCGCACTCACATAGAACAGAGCAGGTGCATTTTTTTTACTCTATAGGTACAGTATATGATAAAAAATTAATTCAACAGAACAATTTCAGCCTAGCAGAGAGGGGGGAATCTATAAAATTATTAGATGTTTAAAATGTACACAAAATAAAAGCAGTATCAGGTAATGAAAAGAGAAGGAGATACAAAATCTTCAGGGAGATTACTGTTGTCCCAATGGAGCAGTGGTCCGTTGCTAGGATACCAAAAAAGCTTCCATATTTAACTGCTTCTCCAGGTACTCACAGAGCTTAATCATTCACATGAATCTAGATTGAAGAAAACACTATTAGTGTTTGAAGCATCCTTGAAACCTCTTCAGAGGGGTGTGAGTGTCCTTTTAGATATGTACTCTTTTCATATTTTACATACATCTGCTGTTCTAATTTATTCTAAATATGTTCCTTTTTCCTTCCTTTCTTTTTTGAGTGCATTTAACATCTGAATACATTTAACTCTATTTTCACCTGTTGCATCTGTTTAAAACCAACTGTTTGTCCTTTGTTGGCTCTTAAAACCACTAGTTTTTTTGTTATTGTTGTTGTTCACAACTGCCACCGGCATTGACTGCTGAGGTGTTATTGTTACAACTGCCATTGGGAGCTGACTACTGTTGAGTTTCATCATGTCACCATTTTGCTTAACTTGCTGCTAGTTTTACTTACTGCCTCATCGTTGTCAGTGTTGGAGGAGTAATACCCCCTTAAAAAACCTTGGTCCAGCTTCCTGGCTGGTAAGTACCTCGTAAGGGCCCCTTCCCAGGGTTACAGGAGAAGATGGTCAACGGTTTTGCAGGCGGAAGAGGGCTTTTATGCCCCAATGGTAGAGAAAATGTAATAACCATCTTCTAGGAGAAGGAAAACTCTGATTTTTAAACCACCACTACCTTGTGGCTATATCCATTTCTGGAAGAGGCTTCAGGAATCAATCTTGAGGCAAAATCCAGAGCCGGAGTCCTAGAGGCAGTTCATAGTTGTGTCCAATTATATCCTGATAACTCCTGTGATGCAGCTGGAACTAATTGTATCAGCTCTGCTGTTCCATTTAGACTATTCCAGCAATGTGGAGAGAGGGGTTTTGCTGCTTGGGTAACAATTTTAACCTCCATATTAAACTAGCCAGGCCCCTTATGCTCTGAAGAGGCAACTTCAGCTTTCCATGCAGTGTGGAAACAACACAGCTTCTATACAGAGCATGATACCATAGTCTCTTGAGATTGAAGGGTGCCTATACTATATAGCTGTTCTAAACGCTGTTGAACAGCTTCTGATTTGAACAGGCCACTTGGGAAACTGTAGTGAGAAGACTTCAAAGTGAGAGTTCACAAACCAATTTCTAGTGTGCTAAAGTCACCATAGGACAAATTAATCCTGAAGTATTACTTCTATGTTATCACACAGATTCTATTCCTTTTAATAGGATGGGTAGTGTTAAACGAGTACATTGATGATGCTTTTTTTCTTGAAAGCCTTGTGGCTTTTTTATTCTAAAAATAAATTCTTTAATTTGTCCCCACTTTGACATCCACCCTGATTTCTTGTCCCCATTTTGACACCAACCCTGATTTCTTAATTTATTTCAGTGTGCCTTTTTTAAAATAATCCACATAATTGCTTGAAGCAGCTTCTAGGCTGTTAAAAATATAGAAGTATAGGTGAAATCTGTGATTCAGAATTCTTTTTTGCTTTCAGATCTGTAAGTGCTAATCTCTGAAAAGAGGCTATGGAAACTGCCTATCTCAAAAAACACTTAGGCAAGTGCTTAACAGAGGGTCTTGCTGAGGTGGCAGAACGTCGACCTGCAGATCCAATACAGTACTTGGCCTTCTGGATTTACAAATATAAAAAGAACATGATTGAAGGAATACAGGTAAGGCTTCTGTTTCTAAACTTCCTATTGTTTGTCTCTCCAAAGATTACTTGGGGTGGGCAAAGTGACTCTTTGGATGTTCCTAGACTATAATACTTGGAGTTCTTCATTACTGGCTTGATAGGGCTGATAAGAGTTGTAGTCCAACAGTATTTGGAAGGCCATACGTTGTCCATTCCCTGTTATAAATGCATAATCAGAGGTAAATCCCATTAAATTCAGGGATTTACCTCTGATGGAGGAGTATACATATACAGAACTGTACTACATGCCTCCAGTACTCTCAGCCAATCTCTGAAAGGCAGTTTCTAGAACTTTCTGATATTCAGGAATATGATACAATATGAGATAATGTCCATTTTCCTCTTTTTTTTTTAAAAAAAAAAATGCATTGTTAGAGGAAGCTGGAGAGGGAAGAATTGGAGCAAATGAGGCAAGAGGCCCGAAAAGAAATGGAAATGTTAGAAAGAATGAAAGAAGAAGAACTTTGGATTCAGCAGAAACTTGAAGAAGAGAGGCAGGTAAGGTAAAACATACAAGTATATCATCACTGTCTTTAATTTCCACCAATTACACTATATAACTTCAGACTGCTGGGGAATTTTAAAGTTTTCCTTCATACCAAACATTTTATTTATTTATTTATTTTTATATTTGTATACCGCGCCATTTTCCCAGAGGGAACTCTGGGCAGTTTACATAAAAGACATAAGAAATCAAAATAATAATAATGATAAATATAATAATAATAAAATTAAAGTGGGGAATAATACCAACACAACAAATAACATTTAATAAAATAATGTATATGCTTGATCGGATCCCTCAGAAAGATCTTCAAAATGATTTTCAACATTAAACAAATAATACTATTAACACAGAAAATTCATGAAAATAAGCCCACAAAATTAATCTTCAATGAGCATGAATTACAACCAATTTTAAAAGATGTATAAAAGAGTCTAAATTACTTGTTTAAAAATTGTAAGTGATAATAAATATCTTCAAACTGCATTAGTTTTTTTTGGGGGGGTACTATCCTTGTAAAATCAATAATGTAATAATACTGTATATGAAAACAGGGGAGCTTTTTGAGTTTTTTAAGAAAGTCCTACAAATAGGGTGTCCCAACCATGCTCTGATATTTTAGAAATAAACTAGACTAGATCTTTCTTCATGGCAAAGACAAAACTCAAGGAGCAAGTCGGAATGTAGGCAAATATCAGTATAAATATGTCTGTGAAGATTTTCAGTGATCCAAATGAGGTTACTTGGGAGCTGAGTCATGGCAACTGGACTTCTTTTCTTGTGAGATCAAAACACTTCAGTACTCATCCAAGCAGGTTTGTCAGTCAGCTTCATTATCAGCTTTGTCAAGAAAATAAGTCCAGTTGCCATGACTCAACTTCCAGATCAGTATAAACAGCAAAACATTTCACAACATTTTCAGTAGGTTATAGGAAATTAATTCACTGATTACATGAGATTTCGTCTTCCCTACTACTTCAAAGCATATATCACAGAACATAAAGGAAACTGTTAAATGGGGAAATAGACTGGAAAAATGGGACACTTTCATTTTGGCAAAGATGCTTTTGGCTTGCACATGAGTAGAGTGATCTGAATATTCTCTACCTGAACAACTCCTGACAATGGCCATCATAAGTCACAACTGACTCAGCAGCACACGATGACTATTATTCATCATTCTACACACGTAGCAGAGTGAAGAGACAGAACCTTCAGCTAGCAAAGTGGATCATCCCACTTCAAGTTACAGGTAAAAAACAAAACTCACTTCCCACTATACCAAATCCTAACATGTAAAGGTTTTGTTTTTTTTAAATCTGTTTGGGAAACCCGTTCACCTTAGTTCCTAGAGCTCCCAAGTGATACATTTTGCTAACCGGACTCTTGCGTGAAATGGCTGCAGGCACAGATGGAAAGAGAACAGGAAGAACGGGAAAGGCTAGAAAGGGAGAAAGCAGAAGAGCTCCTGCTGGAACAGAAGCGACAAGCAGAGATGGAGGTAAGATAAGCACCTTGATCAGGATATTTTACTACATCAGTTCTAGAGATGGAAAGTCTGGGCAATCTTGGTTTTCCTAAGATTCTGTTTTTCCCCACTGATAAGCTAATTCAGTTCCAGTTCTGCACTTTTATTTTCTGTAAGGTTTTTGTTTTAAAAAAAAAATAGTCTGCACAAAGTGACTTACGTATTTTGGTGTGGAATTTGCCAATGTACACATTTGATGCCTATTTTTGAAGCATCTGTAGTTTTGCAACTAATGTTTTTAAAAGGATTGCACACTCCTTTTTCAGCTAAAACTTTGGGTGTGAATTTCATATATTTGCACACAAATACATACCTTCAACCTTTCCACTGATGCTAGTGAAATAGTATTTTCTAAATCATATTAAGGGTGGCATATACTGTATTTGGCAACTCTTATCACCGTGATCACTTGCTATTTCTTCGACAGGTCACCTTTTTGTCGTACAGTATTTATAATCCACTTTTCAAGGTGTTCATACATACATGTTTATCCCATGCGAAAGAACACAGTATGACGAGAGGCTAGGCTGGAGTAGAGAGCCTCATGGCCACACAGGCACCTGAAATCAGAAGACCTTTTAAAGAGCAAGCCCCAAGGAGAACAGATAGTACAACAGAAAATCCACATAAATGCACTGATAAATGGTTGGCTTTTAGAGAAAATGACAAAATTGCATGTGCATTACCATCTTCTTGTTTCCCTTCGATACTGTCATTTCTCTTCAACTTCCCAGTCAGATACTTTGGTGAAAATGAAAGCTTAATTTTTAATTTAAGTTCTAAAAAAGTCATTTGGTGGTCATATGTCTGCCCTCTGGAAATATAAAATGGTGGATGAGGTTGAGTGCCAAATTTTGTTTTTGTAGCACTTTTATTTAGCTATCGTAACAGCTATATGATTGACTGGAGCTGAATTTTCTCACCTCATGTACCTTACCCTAGCCTGGTATACATCCAGTATTGGAGCCAGTGTACCAGAGGTCGCTCAGCAACTTTTGCGTCCCAGCCTCTTCAAATGTAACAAGTAGACATGCATATTCACAGTTTTATATGTAAATGGTACTAATACATAAAGAAGCCTTCATTGTAGCTCTTGTTATGCCTAGTTTTGTTCCACGACCTGTACATGAATTAGTAGAATACTTCACTGAGAGGCGTAGTGAATGTAATGACCCCTGATATTTCTGCTTCAGGGTTTAATGCACACTCAGTCCAGTACCAGCAACATTGCCCTATGCCTTCAGAGGCCATACAAAACAGCTTATAAAGCCGGGGTCTTCCTATCTGAATGGTCTACCTTGTTCACTGGGCACATGGGCAGTCATCAGTAAAGCTGGCACTGAGATGGTCGTTGTTGAGCAGTGGAACAGGTTAAGGTTTTATCTTGGGAATTTCTTTCAGTAGAGTCCTGAAGAACATACCTATACATTCAGTTTATAAAATTCATCTGACTACCAGGAATTATCTGTACCGTCTATGGAGTCTCTCTCATATTGGAGAGGGTACCATGGGAAATTCACTGAATTTGTATAGGAAAAGTGAATGATGTATACACAAGAACACAGCAATGCCCATATACATATCCAATTCATATTTATGATGTTTACAATGGAGAATGCTTGTTTACAGGAGCTAGTACCCATCAATTCAAAGGCCTACAATAGTTATGGAATGAGTTACGCCCTGTCAATGAGTGCATGCTGCGTCGGCTTTGTTTGGTTGAGCACAGAGTAGTTTCCTAACTCCTCATGGCACTGAATTTTGAATTTTAGGCGAAGTCAGCAGCAGAACAGGAGGCAGCATCAAAGACCTTAGCTGAATTAACTGATAAATATGGTGCTCCTCATTTGAGTAGAGTGGATGAGATAGATGAAATGGAACAATCTGAGGTAAGTACAGTTTTAAAAATGCAAATCAAATGTCCATACCCAGCTGGAACACCAGGTCCGGCATCCAGTGTTCTACAGAAATCCACCTCACGATTAAAGAAGCCCAGAAATAGGCCATGAAAGCCCTTCCGTTTCTTCAACTCTTTGTGAAGAAATTGTGTGTTGCGCACCATGAAGTTGATGCATTGTAGTTCACAGGTGTACAGAAGCTGTAGTTGTTTTTAGTCAAAGAGGTACCCATCCCCACTTGCCCTAGAACACTCTTGCCGACATTCTACTAAAATATGTAGCAGCTGATTTATTTAGATTGAATAGTTGATCAACTGCTACCTATATTTATAGCAAGCCCTTTAGAATGCAGGCCTAAGTCCCATTTGGAATGCAAGCTACAGATTTAGCTCAGGAATTTCTAGAAAGCAAAGCAAGTTGCAAAGCAAAATGTGTGGCTTATATCCTGCCACATAGTGGTTAAAACACTCTCTGGGTGGTTTCCAATTTGAATTATGCAGGCTACACATTGCCCTTCCAACCCCATTAGCTGGGTAATCAATTTACCAATCCCAGATGGAGGAAAGGTTGAATCAACCTCTAGCCAGCTACCTGAGCCTTTCAGGATCAAACTTAGGTTGTGAGTAGTTTAACTACTGCACCACAAGGCTCCTCATACTACAAACTAGATTCCAAGAAACTCATACTGCTGACCTCGCCCATTCTAGTGGTTTTCACATAATTTATTCCAGAGAGCCCTTTCCATATTGACATGTGTGCGAAGGAATATTTGCATGTTATAAATGATGTTAGAAATCTGAATCTAGAGGATGTGGTCACCTTACAGAGAGCCACTCTTTCCAGAAATCTCTAGAAACGACATCATACTGAATAAAGCCAGGGCCAACCGACAGAGAACATTTAACACTATTACCAAACTACAGTTTACTATGTGTTAGTGAAAATCCATGGCAGTAAAAATGATTTAAAACAAAGACAGGCATGAAGTGCAGATTTGACTAAAGTCAATATTATGAAAACAGGTCAATCTACTAAATATTCTTGTCCAAAGGCACAAATCCCTTTGCTTCAAAGAAAAAAATGTAAAAGGGTTTCTGCCCTTTTATTTTTTTAATGATCAAATGGTTTTAGTCCTTAACCAGTTTATAAACAAAGGGTTGTTGTTTTTTAAAAGCACAGATTTTCTGTAGTTGAACTTCGAATGTCCAAGATGTTGGACTTTATTAAGTCCAATGGATAGGTGGAGAACTCCTGTGAAACATTTACTGAATAGTAGCTGGTATTAGCTGGTATACAGAGAGAAACTCTTTGTTCCCTGAGCTCCTTGCCCTCTGAAGATGCTGGCCACAGAGTCTGGCAAAATGTCAGGAAGAAAAATTTCCACAACATGGCCAAACAGCCTGAAAAACTCTCAACTGCTATCAGATCCCTGCCGTGAAAGCCTTCGGGAATACATGGTAGCTGGTATTATTTATTGGAAGTCCCAGTCATCATGACTGTTCATTTAACTCTTTTTGCCCTGGGCCTTTTTCCATTTTCTAGCATGCTCTTACTGCTATAGCTGAGTCTGAGGATGAAGAGGAGGAGCTGGCATTCTGAGAAAGCATCCCCCCCTCCGCCGCCCCATTTGCTACTCCCAGTTCTGAAGACTTCAAAGTTTTCTCCAGACATCAGTGCCCTACATCTAGATGTTTGGGTCTAACAGATATAGTGAGTTAATGTCCTTAAGAGGCAGAATCTTCCCCACTCCTTTGAAAATAAAAGCAGGTAGTATAAGGTAGTTCTTGCTTATTTATTTGCTGGAAGAGATTGACCGTGTAACCTAACTGCTGGATCTTCTTAACCGGAGATCTGGCTCCCGTAGGGTATGGCAGAGAGAAGTGGACCAAGCTAGGATGGTCCTCTCTATGTTCGTCTCAACCAGTATTGTGATTGTTCCCAACACTACCAAATCTTAAATGTCAGAAATATCTGTTTCAGGCATGTTTGCCTAACCCAGGTAAAAAGAGCCTGAACCAGCATGGAATATTTGTATATATTTTCCCCAGCATGGAGAGGTCTGCCTCTTAAAACCAGTTCTCAAGGCAAATGGGGGGTTATTATGCTCACATCCTATCGATGGATGTCATGCAGGGTTCTGATCAACTTCATGGAAACAAAATGGTAGACAAGAGAGAGCTTTGGTCTTATTAAGCAAGGCTTTTGTTTTGTTCCTAATCTAATGAGTCATAGTTTAGATTGGCAGAAACTAATAGGGTGTGAGCAGACATGGCATTCCATCCATCATCAACCACAAATCCTTCCTGGTATGTTATCTTCTCTGTCTTTGTAATTATTGCAGCAGCCCAAAGCTACTACTGTGGTTTTGTGGACTATACATTCAGCTCCCAAATATACTAGAAGCATTTTAGGGGTTTTTTTGGGGGGGGGGTGTTTCTGCATCAGCTAATTGAAGTATAACTGGCCACAATGCCGTTTCTGTGACATTTTGAAATAAAATAAAGTACACAGAGATGGATAGTATAATTGAGCCCATTATGGAAGTAGGGGACAGCCCCCCCCCCCCGAGATAAGTTTATTTTTAAATCCTAAAGGTGGCAGGGTTAAATCTGGAAGAATGTGATTGACATTGCTTTGGTGTGTGTTTGTGTGTGTGTCACCCTTCTTTCCCACATTGCTTTATATATATATGGGGTGGGTGGGTGTGGGTGTGACCCTCCTTGCCCACAAATAACTCATGCAGGTTTATTTAGCTAAACCTGAGAACCCTTCTGCAGCCACTGTAGATGCTGGGTTGATAGTAATATGCCCCTCACAGCTGTTGCCATCCTACTAGATAGAGCTGAAGGAGGTATAATAATTAGAAATAGAATCAAACTGAATCAAGTAGTGTAACCAACAAGGCCTTTAGAACAGTAGTTCATTATAATACAGGAAAAGTGTATGTGTTTGTGTGGAGAGAGAGAGAGGGAGAGGGGGGGGAGAGAGAGAGAGAATTAATGAATTTTATGCTGTATACTAATAAATACAGTACTGTACTAATATCACTATACAGCAAATCTTACTAACAACACAAAATGGTTTCCAAACCAAAATGGTCTTGTATTTGCTATCTAAAGAGGGTACACTTTTTATCTTCATTTTAAAAAAGAACTGATTTTGTAAACCTCACCAGTACCAATGGGAACTACATGTCCTAACAATCTGTGGGTGAAGGGTAATAGGCAACAAGTGCTGGGGTTGGAACCCCAAAGCCTGTCCTTTTCCAAGTACAGGAGTTCTGACGGATTGTGGTTCAAGCCACTAGACCGCTGTGATAGCTTAGCCACCTTCGCAACTGGGAGCAAGCACAGGCAAGACTGCATGTAATCTGCTTGTCCCAGGTTCGAGGAATTTTGATGGGCAACACAGATAACAGGTGAGAGATAAGCTTCAACACTGTCTCCCACAAAAGTTCAGCATTTAGCACTTTATAATTCTTTAACTAGTAACATTGACATCTAGATGTTTCTAACTCTCAATCAAGGAGCCTTAAGACACTGAGCGTTTTTGTGATCTAATCTCTTCAGTCTTCATTTATTTATTATTTATTTATTTGTTGCATTTCTATACCGCACCTTCTTCCAAACTGGAACTCAGGGCGGTTTACAACTATAAAAATGTGAGAATATACAGTTTAAAAAACATACAATACAAATAAAGTGGAGGACAAATCCAGGCAAGAGACATCAGGAGATAGGCAAATGAAGAATGAAAAAAAAACACACACCCTAAAATAGGTTGCCATATGCCTCCTTAAAAAGCAAGGTTTTCAAGGCTTTTTTGAAGGCAGGCAGGGACTGTGCAAGGCGCAGCTCACTCGGGAGATGGTTCCATAGGGATGGGCCCACAAGAGAGAAGGCGCGGCTGCGCGTAGCAGACCTCCGCGCCTCCCTAGGAGTGGGCACCCTGAGTGAGCACACCTGCAACATTCGAGTGGACCTGGCCTCAGATGACCTCCGGGAGAGATACGCTACGACAGGTATTCAGGGCCTAAGCCGTGGAGGGTTTTGAAAACCAAAACCAGGACCTTGAACCTTATCTGGAGAGCAACGGGTAGCCAATGCAGGCGAGCCAGAACTGGGGTGATGTAGTCATATCTACGAGCACCCACCACCAGTCTGGCCACCGCATTCTGCACCCGTTGAAGTCTCCGGACAAGGGACAAGGGCAACCCCACATAGAGTAGTCAGTCCTCGATATCACGAGGGCCTGCACAATCGCTCTCAGGGAGGACTCATCAAGGTATGGGCTCTCATGGATTAATCTCTCATCTGTCACACCCTCTTCAGTCTCTGAGGCTTCCTCTTCCACAGTCCTGCTTCTGGCAGAACACCAAATTCCCTCTCTGCACCAGCCCCTTCCAACTTTGTGAGCTGTTCCTCTCCCTTTCAAGATGGCTGAGCAAAGTGAGGACATGACACTGCATAGTATACTGCCATTACAGTTATGGTCCTCTTTTATATTGCTGCACACTGCAAGATGATTTCTATGGTACAGCTAAACTGAGTGTTGGTCCTATATTGTTAAAGATATACAATCAGTGTATGGTGGGACCCACAATTCTTCTGAATACTGAGTGATACTTACAGCTGATGCATCAATTGGTATAACCCCCAAAACTTGCATACATCTTGTTAATGGAACTTTCCATACTGGGGTTTATATGGATACATGTTGATTAAATGCTGCATCCTACCCGGAGAGGTGAGATGAATGTATACTTGGGTGGACATGCCCAAAGCCAGGAGAAATAAATTGATATGATTCCACTGCCCTTTTGTGTGTTGACAATGTCGACTTTGTTCACTGCATGGTCAGACAAAGTAGCCATGGAAGCCTTTGGATTCCCATATATTTGGGGCTCCACAGCCAGTACAGCTAATGATAAGGGGATATGGGACATTTAAAGCATTCTGTAAGACAACCATCCACTCCTAGAGAAAATCATTCCCTTGCCTAACCATAATGAAATGGGTTGAATAGTTAGAAAAGTAAATTTCAGACTCCATGGCTTATTCGTTGTTTCTCCTTACCCCATGACTTTGCAGAGCTATTCCACCTTGGACTTGAAAAGTTTGAGTTAGCTGGCAACCCTGTAGACACACAGATACCTCTGACTGCTTGATGGTATAAGCTGTTTCATCCCTACAATGCAGGGATCGATGTCCTTCCCTACATACCTCTCTTCCTTTCAAATGGTAAGGGAAAGCTATGGTTAGTGTCCTGTGAAGTTAAATGAAGCATCTTTAACCACCAATCAGGCACTGGTGTAAACATTAACACATTATGTGGTTAATATCCCGTTCTTTCACGGCTTGTGGACAACAAAGCAAGAGGTGAGCAGAGGAAAACAGATTCAATTCAAGTCGAATCAGGTTGAAGTCAGTTGGGTTAGGAGATGGTAAGCTAGGACATGGCATGTTAAGCTAAATTACACGGAGCCAAGTAAGTCTGAGGTAAAGCAAAGTATGAAAACTCAGATCTACAAGTAGGTCACAGGTGTGTATGTGTGTTGTGTCGTTACAGTCGTGACCGACTCTTCATGACTCCATGTCCATGGAGTTTTCTTGGCAGGAATACTGGAGTTGTTTCCCAGTTCCTACTCCAGGCGCCTACAGCACCTGGTATTCCCTGGTGGTCACCCATCCAAGTACTAACCAGGGCCAACCCTGCTTAGCTTCCAAAATCAGGTGAGATTGGATGTGCTTAGGGCAGGCATGTCCAAACTTCAGCCCTCCAGATGTTTTGGACCGCAACTCCCACAGTCCTTTGTCATTGGCAATCTAAGCTTAGAGTTCTGGGAGTTGTGGTCCAAAACATCAGGAGGGCCAAAGTTTGGACATGCCTGGCTTAGGGCATCTAGGCAACTTGGTCACCGGTGTAATCATAGTGGCACTGGCAACTATCCAGGGTCCTGACTACTCCTCAGCTAATTTGCTATGGTCACAGGTGTAATCATAGCAAATTAGGTGAGGAGTACTGTAGTCAGGTCCCTGGATAGTTGCCACTACCCTTAAACATGTTGGTGTTGTCTCAGCAAAGCGATAAAGTAAAGTGAAGCCCCCAAACAGAACCTCTGTGGCACTGACCCATAACAAAAAGTATCTATGATCCTTAAAGACACTGAGGTGGATTCTTCAGTGTCGTGCTCCCATTTGGCTGTGGAGCAGGATAAGGAAGTCGTCCTGAAGGTTTGAGAACAGACGACTACATCCTCAAGCGAATAAGATACAGAGGGATGTGTCAGGGGTTCTGATCTGTGATTCACCCCCATCTGCTTGCTAGGTCAATGCTGGTAGCTGCAAAGCAGACAGGACAGCTGACACCGATTTCCCTCAATTACAAAGCAAAAAAGCAAAGTGTTCTGCTTATATACCGCCCCATACCACTTCAAGTAGTCTCTGGGCGATTTACAGTTTTAATTACAGTATGCAGGCTACACATTGCACCCCCCCCCCCCGAAAGCTGGGTACTCATTTTACCAACCTCAGAAGGATGGAAGGCTGAGTCAACCATGAGCTGGCTACCTGGGATTGAACCCCAGGTTGTGAGCACAGTTTTACCTGCAGTAAAGGCATTTAACCACTGTGTCACTAGGCTCCTAACAAGCAGTGCTTTCTTGTCCTCACAAGAATTTTGAAACACATCACCATTACTCCCATTACTCAGATGGGAGACTGAGGCTTTTACCCAATGTGTTCTGGACATCAATTACATGGTCCACAACACAGATTTCAATAGTGTTCCCTCAGCACCTGGCAGCTGACCATAATGGCTGAATGCAGCAGCCATTTGGCACTCATTACTTAACAGGCAACAAACTGCACATAAGAGCTCAGTTCACACAAACTTTATGGCTTGTAGATGCAACTGATACAGAAACACCCCTGACATTGCTATATTTCTCCCTATGGCTTGTAGAATCTTCAGGATGAAATGGTTCTACACCAGCATCTGGGCATGAATGATATGACTGTTCAGATGTAGTTGGATTGCAACTCCCACAACTCCTGTTGACCAGCCTGTGGTGAGAAATGTTGGGAGGTGCAGCAAAGGAACATCTGGAGCAGTGCACTTTTTCCATCTGTCGTTTACACTGTTAGTGGGTAATTGCTCAAATAAAGTCTATCGATTCAACTGTTTTAAGTGTTTTATACTCCACCTAGATAACACAATCTTTCAATTCATCTAAATAAATGTAGTTAGACACATGAAAACCAATGAAACAATAAAAACTATTTAGTCTTATAGATGCTACATGACTATTTTCTGCATAAATTGTTACAACAGATTAACAAGGCCACCTACTACATAACCATTTAAGAGCACACATTTTACTTCAGATTATAGATTCTGCAGCAGGGGTCTATACGTGTGCCCTCTGTTGAATACACATCGTATACACTGGATATCTGAATTGTTCACATGTGAGAAGCTATTAATGTAGGTTTCTTATTAAGCAACACATGGGAAACTTCTGGTCCAAATATAGATCAGCTACTTCATCCCTAATACCTCACCATTAGTCAAGCTTGCTGAGGCAACCGGAAGTAAAACAACATCTGGAGGGGCATAGGTTCCCTGTTCTGTTCTGATCTGTGAAGTCTTATCCAATGTATGGTGACCTTAATACACAAATCCCTGTTAACTTTGTTTTGATTTACACTGTATTGTGGACAAATATTATGCTTTCTTCTTAAATAAAATGCATCCCTTTGGTGCCTGAGGAGGCAAATATATATATGGTTAAATGCAAGAGCTTTGATGGAGGGAAGATCTGCTTGTAGCAGACTGAAAACAAGAAGAGTCAAGCAGGAAAAGCTGACACGTTTGGGTGCCAAGGAATTCCAGTGCCCTGTGGCTTTTTCTCCTAGGAGTTTCTGGGTGTGTAGCAAGAAGCTGTCCAACCATTACTCTTCATTTTTGCCCCACCTCCTAAGCAGTCTCCCTTATGCAGGCTATTGGCTGCGCAGCAATACACCTCTTGGGTTCATTCTTATCTCAGACAATGTTGGTTTTGTCGTTGCAGTCTGTATCAGTGAGAGGCAGAAGCAAAAATAAAAGGAATAGGGTGGGCGTATTTATTAACTGCTAACTGGAAATTTGCAAATGAAACCTCTGTGGGTAACATGTCATAAGAGGTAGCATTGCTTAACAAAATGTTCACTCATGATAGCAAATAAAGAAGCTTAGCCAAAGGGAGAGAAAGGGTGTGACTCCATCACAAGGACATTTTGCACAGGAGCAGACAACCTGTGGCTCTTCAAATGTTGTTGGGCTGTGAGGCATAGCAAATGGCAAGGGATGATGGAAGGTGACTTCCAAAAATACCTAGGGGGGCACAAGTTACCCACCTCTTAGGATGTGATCAGACACATTTAAATTCCATTTTGGAGCTCTGATGGTCTAGTCTGGCTCACTCTCCTTGCTAGAACCCAGACAATGCACTGCAGATCACCAACTAGCCTAACCCTCTTCCATCCACTCTCCAGACCTTTTTGGTCCAGTGACAGGGCTGCTCTTTCTTTAGAGTGGGTTGGTGCAATCAGCACAAGATGAACTGCTTTAAAGGGTCCCTTTTGAAGCCACAACCCACTGTGATCTGTATGTCACGATCTGAACGCACCCTTAGAACACCCCACAAGTGATGCGAGAGCCTACTTGTGCTTATGGATCTGTGAAATGTGTTTTGCTGCACTCCCTGCTTTGATTCTGGAGTTCTGGCACCTCCTCTCATCATGCCAAACAGCTAGAAGGGCTGCAAAATAAATACCATAATCACAGTGGGAAAGGAGTAAGCCAAACGTATCTGAAGGATTCTCTCAAAGTCTCATATATGCTCATTAGAAACAGTGAAAATTGGCAATGGTTCTTCCCTTCCTCTCACCTGGTTTTTGCAGGCCAGCACATCTGATCTCGCCTGATTTCGGAAGCTAAGCAAGGTCAGCCCTGGTTAGTACTTGGATGGGAGACCACCAGGGCATACCAGGTGCTGTAGGTGTCTGGAGTAGGAACTGGCAAGCCACTCCAGTATTCCTGCCAAGAAAACTCCATGGACATGGAGTCACAAAGAGTCCATCACAATTGTAATGACACGACACACACACCTAGTGTGTTGTGGGTCTCTTTAAAACTGAAGGCTGGTTCTGGACCCAGCCCTCATTTCTAGAGAATGGGAAAGTTATTTTTTAGTACTAAGTGTTACAGTCTACAAAAAAAAACACCCACACCCTTTTCCAGTTTTCCTTTTTTTGCGGCCTAAAGACAATCAGAGAGTGGAGCCTGGATTGTGCTCAGAAGCCATGGTTTGAGACGGCTAACTCTTTGCCCCCCAACCCATCTCAGCCACGCCCTCAACAACTGGATGTGGCAACAGCTATCAGCAGGGTTCCCCATACAGTATGGAGCAACAAAGCACAGAAGTAGGGTGATGTTGTCCTTTAGAGTGGATCAGGATTTCCAAATCCCTCCTTGGCTGTGAAACTTACTGGTCAACCTTACCTGCCTGACAAGGAAGTTGTGAGTTATAAGAGGGCTGAGCACAGCCAGGTATGCTCCCTTGAGCTCACTGGAGGAAAGGGGGCAATAGACATTTTGTTGTTGTTGTTGTTGTTGTTGTTGTTGTTGTTGTTGTTGTTGTTGTTGTTGTTGTTGTTGTTGTTGTTGTTGTTGTTGTTGTTGTTGTTGTCGTTGTCGTTGTCGTCATCCTCATCATCAAATTATCACACAGCAGACAAGATAACTATGCTGGATTTTGTATTACAAATAGCTAGTTGAACACTTCCCAAGCATTTAGGACTACGTGATGTATCAGCAAATTCTGCGAGCAGATCTCAGTAAGGTGGCTTTCTGCAGATTATTATTATTATTATTATTATTATTATTATTATTATTATTATTATTATTATTATTATTATTATTATTATTATTATTATAATAATAATAATAATAATAATAATAATAATAATAATAATAATAATAATAATAAATGATATAAATAATAAATATAAATATAAATAATAAATAATAATAAATTCAATTTATACACCGCCCATCTTGCAGAAAGCCACGCCCGGCAGTTTGAGCCTTGTGGCACAGTGGTTAAATGCCTGTACTGCAGGTAAAACTGTGCTCACGACCTGGGGTTCAATCCCAAGTAGCAGGCTCAAGGTTCACTCAGCCTTCCATCCTTCCGAGGTCGGTAAAATGAGTACCCAGCTTGCTGGGGGGGCAATGTGTAGCCTGCATACTGTAATGAAACTGTAAACCGCCCAGAGACTACTTAAAGTAGTATGGGGCGGTATATAAGCAGAACACTTTGCTTTTTGCTTTTTACAACAACAAGCATGCAGAGGTTACAATAAATATTGGAGACTCCTTTCAAAAGGGGGATTAATTCGTCTCTAGCCTGTGGTTCCTAACTCCCTAGGAAACACAAAATCAATCTCCAGTCAGACACACCCCTGGCAGGTCACTACAGGGGGATTACCCCAGAAGGAGTGTTTTTAAACTTCCCAGTTAGGGCTGAATGTACCACAGGCCAGAGCAAGTCTTAGCTAGCAGATTTGAGATGTTATAAAAGGGGCATCAAATGATAAGATTATGTGTGGTTGCATTTTTGTTAATTGGAACAAGAGAGGTGCCTGTGGGGTTTCTGCTTCTCATGGCAAAATAAGGGGCCTGCCTTTAGGCACGGTAGTGCACCTATAGTCAACGGGGACGCCATTGGGTGCTCTGCCTTGCTCAAGAGACCTTGGGCCAGACTTGCAGCTGCTCTCTCACTTTCTGTTGTTTATTAACAATGGCCATGTTGTGACATCCTCTGGATGTTGCCCCAATTGCTGTTTTTCATGGAACTTTTGAAGCTGAACTGGCCAAAGTACTACCATTATACAACCTCGCAAAAAAACAACAACACAAAAAAAACCTTTCTTTTACCTCTGTCAGTGTTGCTCATATGGATTTTCAGCAAAGTAGTATCATTATATAACTCTACTGTTTATTTTGTTCTCTGTTCCCTGCCTGTGACTTTGAAACGCAACTTAGCACTTTCTTTCCATTCACGTAACCAGTGGCATAACCCTCACATTGCAAAAGATCATTCTGATCATTTATTGCCCAATAACTGCTGGTAGGTATTTTGGGAAACTCTCCCCTTTAACGCAGTGGTTCTCAACCTGTGGGTCCCCAGATGTTCCTGGACGGAAATCCCAGAAGTCCTCACCACTTGCTGTGCTGGAAGGGGCTTCTGGGAGTTGTAGTCCAGGAACATCTGGGGACCCACAGGTTGAGACCACTGCCTTAATGGAACGTCTTGTGATTCGACACTTTTCCCGTAATGCTGCCCCCCCACTTTCAATTGTTTTTGCTGTGTTGAATTGAATCTTTTTTTATTGTTATTGTTTCCTATCATTTTGAAGACTACCGTGATTCATGAATATATAAGTGAACATAGGAGAACCACGGGGCAGATAGCAATTTTTATTAAAATGGCAACTATTCTCTGTTAAATATGTCTGCTAGAACAGCTATGAAAAAGAGTTTGGTTTTCCTGCACAAGGAAGTGTCCCTGGCCGAAGCTCTGGGTAAAAAATCTCCAGCTGGTGCTCTGACTGGGTTTCCAATAATTTCAGGGCTCAAGGATCTTGTGCACGATCCCTGATGCCATCTGTCCCAAATAAGGTTGTGGGGTGGACAAGAGTCTCACAATATGGTTCCCCACCTAACATGTTTGCAGTTAACTTACATTTTAAAGAGGATAGAGTGCAGCCCTTGAAAAGTAGGGCTGCTACCTACAGGCAGGGCAACACAAACCTTTACCTCGCCACTCTGGTGCCGGAAACTTGCTCCTCCAAAGCTGCTGTTTCCCTGATGCTATAATGGACATTACTGGTTAATCCCTTGACTTCCTTCAATAAAAGACACCACCTCTTAGAAAGAACAGTACAGTGGATCCTCGTATAACAAACGGTTTGTATAACATAAAATCTGTACAACATAAAAATTTCGGAGATAGGGGAAATTTGCTTAACAGAATCGTCTATGGGGCGAATCAGTACAACATAAAAATAGTCGCAATTAGGGCTTACTCTGTTTTCAATGCATTCCTATGGGAAATTTGTATAAAGGAAAATTTGCTTAACATAATTTCATTTGGAACAAATTAATTCCTTTATACAAGGTACCCCTGTAAGATTAGACCATATTGTTGTCTAATATAGTTAGACTGAAAATTGTGGGTCATCTTATACACAGAAGTAAGCTGAGGAGAGAACCGTGTGATTGAACAACTGTAATTTTGGGTTGGAAAGTGAGGGCGGGTCATCTTATACACGGGGTCATATTATAGGTGGGAAAATATGGGTAATTGCTTTCATCCTGAATGCAGCTCTCCAAATGTTGCAACTAGCACGGTTACCACAAATTGTTCTGAAATCTTGAATTTTTTTCCAAACTGTCTTGATGTTTGCAGCTGGCGGTGTTCTTCAAAATACCTGGGAAAAGCATGCTTAATTCTGATGACAGCAGGGCAGATGTCTTGTGGGAAAAGACTGTTTTTTGGAGGAAGCCATTTCCTTTACTTAAATGAGAGGAATGGCACCACTACCCACTTTTTGGTGAAGTGCAACTTTGCCCTGTTTTACAAATATTTAACAAACGGATGGGTCAGGGTGAAAAGCCAAATCAAATATTTTGTTTGGCGCTTTAGGAGGTCAGCAGCACAGACCTCCAAAACAACCATGCCAAGAGCCCGTGATTACAAAATGCTTCCAGAAAAATACTGGCCTGGACACCTGTCAAATTTCATTCACCAGGTAACTTCTGGAAACCTGGTCACAATGTGCAGGGTCAGCATGCCACTGTTTTCTATCCCAAGAGGGACTAATAGTTCCAAAATGATCTACAGTCTACCCTGGTTTACCTGGGAGTTGAGTCATGGCTACTGGACTTCTTTTTTGAGAGATAGAAACGTTTCGCTTTTCATCCAAACAGCTTCATCGATGAAAAAAGCGAAAGTTTCTATCTCCAGTAGCCATGACTCAACTCCCAGTTAAACGAACCTGGATGACTGAGAATCTTCATAGACCCTGGTTTACACACAGATGCACAGCACTGGATTGCGATTAGGGATGGACACCTTACAAAAAATGACATGCTGTTTTGTCGTTGAAACCTTACAAAACTAAATGAAACTGCAAACAGTGTGTTGCCAAGAAATGAAACAAAACACCATTTCTTGTTTCAGAAAAGAACCAATTTGCCCTAGCCTCTTGATCCAGCCATCATGAGAACAAGTTTATTTTTTTTTAAAACTGATTGAATTGTTTTCCTTCCTTCCTGTACCTCAGCTGTTGAGATAGCTTATCTCCGGTCTTGATTTGCCTGGCACAGCTAGCCAGGAGCTGAGCTCTTCCCTTTCCTGGCTGTGTCTGTAAGATGATTTAAACTGATTTCCCCCCTAACATTTCCTGATTAAGTAGGAATGTGGAGGTTATTTTTTTAAAAAAAATCCTTCCTTCCTCCACGCCGCCGATCAGCTGTTGAACTTATCTCTTTAATGTTTCCGTTCAGTGGCTAGCTATTAGGTTTCTAGCTTGTTTACAGAGTGTTCTTTGCTTGAAAGAAATTGATTGGAATGTTTGAGGGTATTTGATTTAGGGCAGCGGGCTCCCTGTTAAATAAATGAAAAGCTTTATGAAGCGTTTCGTTTCATTTCATTTTGTGATGAAAATTTGTTTTAAAAATCCGTTATTAATGAAATGAAACAAAATGAAGACTAAAACGAAACAGAACGCTATATTTTTGTTTCGTGCTCATCTCTAATATGTGGGGGAAAGGCACATTGATTCAGTTGAACTGCTATTTATTCATATTTTTTACTATTTATTTATTTATTTATTTATTTATTTATTTATATTTATTTATTTATTTATTTATTTATTTGTGTTATTGGTTGATTGTTCACTGCCTAGAGTTCTCTTGGAAAGCCATAAGGTATACAAATGGAAATGATAGATAGATAGATAGATAGATAGATAGATAGATAGATAGATAGATAGATAGATAGATAGATAGATAGATAGATAGATAGATCATTGACTTAAGTATCTGGCCACAGTATCAGAAGTTGGGAGTTCAACATTGTGCCTTCTTGAGAGGTGCTAGGCTCGATGAGCCACTGGTCCCTTCCATCTCTGCAGTTCTAAGATTAAATATATTCCATTTTGAGGTAATACAGGAGTGTGCCAAACTACAGTAGTAATCTGCATTTCCTTCCCTCTAGTAAGTTGCCGAGCACCTATATTTCTAACAGATGGATTGCCACCTGCTTATGTGTGTATGCAATAAATCTTATGCCCTCAATCTGTGAGAAATCAGACTTGCACACATTTGGAGAAGGCAGTACCCTTTAAACTATTTATCAACCAAGTTGGCCAGCGGGTGCAAGAGAATCAGTTCTAGATACTGTACTAATTAAAACCATTTCTTAAAGAACAAAGTAAAGGGAGCCTCAGCATTGTTGCATACTGTATTTTCAAAACAAAACAAAATTCATTTGCTGGCTAAAGTTAAAAATTCCCTGTAATGACTCCCAGCAATTTTTTCTTTCAGCAGCAACCTTCAGAGGAAAAGATGGTGGAGCATACTTTTTAGGCCAATGCTAACTTCATTACCTGCATGAAACCAAATGAAAACTCTTACAATTGACAATTAGAGGCAGCTACTTGAGAAGCAAACTCAAATAGAAAGTAAAATTACACAGACTGATCCATAGCTTTAGTGTATCTATAGCACCGTTGTAACGATTTTTTTTTGCTTTTTGCTTTTAAATTTTATTGACAAAAGGAAAAAGACAAGGGACAAGAGAAACATTAACATAACATAGTGACATACATTGCACTCTTACTTATTAATTAATTAACCACCTAGGCACCTGATGTTTACCAGATTTAACAGGGTTTCATTTACTCCCCCAATTTCATCCTACAAAATAAGAGACCCACAATCTATTTCCTAAAGCATGTTTTTACTCAATTAAGTCATTCATATAATTTAGTAAAGGTTTCCAGGTTTCCATGAATTGACCATACTTTTTTTCTCCTTTATATATTCTAATCTTATTAGTCAATTTCTCCATCTTCACTGTTTGCTATGCCCTGTTCATAAATGCCTGTAGCAAAAAATCCTGTGTGTTTCTCCAACATTTAGCAATCTCACACCTTGCTGTCCCTATTAGGTTCACAATTAGCTCTTTATTAGTCAGCTTCTCATTTCCACCAGTAAACAGTGAAAATAACAACACCCAGCAATTTTTTCTTTCAGCAGCAACCTTCAGAGGAAAAGACCGATACTAACTGCATTACCTGCATGAATACCAAAGGGAAAGTCTTACAGTTGACAATTAGAGGCAGCAACCTGAGAAGCAAATTCAAACAGAAAGCAAACTTACACAGACTGATCCATAGCTTTAGATGACCATAACACCCAGGAAGTGTTATCTACAGCACAATTGTAGCGATTTGAGACCACTTTAAGTTCTGCATAGAGATGGGCACGAAACGAGCAATTGTTCGTTTTCGTTTTCATTTTTTCGAAACATCGTTACGTGGAAACAAAAAAAACGAATTTTGTCTCCAAAATGAAACGAAATGAACCTCAACCGTGTGTTTCATTTTCGTTTGAATAACGAAACTGCAATTTTTCAATTTTTTCGTTTCATTACGTAACGAAACGAAACGAAAATGATTTTTTTTTGCAAAAAATTCACGAAAAACGAAAACGAACCGAAATGGACCCCCTAAACGACAAACGAAACACCATTTTTTGAGTCGTGCCCATCTCTAGTTCTGCATCCTCATCCTACTGAATCCTGAAATTTATAGTTTGATGAGGTGCTTGAAACTCTCCACTAGAGATCAGTCATTGCAGAGAACTGTGGTTCCTGGAGGAACAGCTAACCTATGTGGTCACGAGTAAGCTACACAGTTCCAGATAAAACCACTTTTGAGTACTGTATACCTCGGAAAGGGTTGCCATAAGTCTTAATTGACCGGACAATGTATTATCAGTGGTGCCTCCATCATTTACATATAACATTCAAATACTGTATAACAGATGTGGAAAATACACGACAGACAGAGCTGTTACACTCATTGGTTCTGTGGTTCTTCCCACAGCCAACAACCTGGGCACTTTGTAAACAGAATGTTGGACTTGGTAGGCCTTGGTGTAATCTTCTGTTTTCATAAGATGGCTCAAGAAAAGACCATCTCCCTTTCTCAGCATGTAGAACAAAAACAGATATACCAGACAAAGTGGGAACAATAATTGCCTAAAACTGGATTTTCTTCTGGGTGAATATAAAATGAAGTAGCAGAATAAAATCTCCTGCAAAATTTCTCACCAAAGGGAGACACAGATTTTTAATGGACTGATTACATTTGCAATGGACTGATTTGAGCCCTATCTTGCTTTCTCTAATCATTCCCTTACAGGTTTGGTTTGACGACATTCCACAGAAGTCCTGACTTCACCCACAAATATTTTGTTCGCTGGTCAAGACTCTTTTAGACTAGGAACTGTAACATTTCCAAGATACTTATAGAAAAAGAATGGCTAGAGTCAATTGACATCTAACTATGATGGTTTTAACTACTGCAAGGTTTAGAAATTTTGGAATCTGTTTTGAGTGATTAAAGAGAGAGGACAAACCTGAGGAACCTGAAAGAGTAGAAGTTATTATGTACAAACTTAATTAAATTTTGCCTGTATTTATTTGTAATTCTGAATGGCTACCTAAGGGCTGAGTTGTACATACGTACTAATAACAGCACACACAGGAGCTGCTTCCCACACCAAGAATGGTAGTTTTAAAGATTGCAACATTGAGAGTCCTTCATTTGGAGGGTTCTGTAACATTCCCAAACTGCCCATGTTTCTCCAATAATGAACAAGTGGACACACTCCCAGGGCTGGCGCGTCCATTAAGGCGAACTAGGCAGTTGCCTAGGGCGCCAAAATGGACAGGGGGCGCTGCCCAGCCAGCTGCCCCCCGCCGCCGCCCGCCCCCCTGCCGCCACCGCCTGCCCCCCCTGACGCTGCCGCCACCACCCAACCCCCCTGCCACTGCCGCCACCACCGCTGTCCGACTCCCCTGCCGCCGTCACCCGACCCGCCCTGCCGCCGCCGCCCGACTCCCCCAGCCGCCAGCACTGCCACCTGACCCGCCATGCCGCCGCCGTGTGTGTGTGTGGGGGGGCGGGGGTGTCCTTACAGTCGTGACCGACTCTTTGTGACCCCATGTCCATGGAGTTTTCTTGGCAGGAATACTGGAGTGGTTTGCCAGTTCCTACTCCAGGCGCCTACAGCACCTGGTATTCCCTGGTGGTCTCCCATCCAAGTACTAAGCAGGCCTGACCCTGCTTAGCTTCCGAGATCAGGCGAGATCGGATGTGCTTAGGGCAGTGGTTCTCAGCCTGTGGGTCCCCAGATGTTCCTGGACTGCAACTCCCAGAAATCCTTGCCAGCTCAGCTAGTGATGATGACTTCTGGGAGTTGCAGTCCAGGAACATCTGGAAACCCATAGGTTGAGAACCACAGGCATAGGGCATCTAGAAATGCCCGTGGGATGTGCTTGGATGTTTCAGGAGGAAGGGCGAAGAAGCCACCCCCCCCCCCAAAAAAAAAAAAACCCTGCGAGGCGCGAGCAGGGTGACGTAAGAGGGGCCCAATCTCTGGGCAAATTGCATCAGCTCTGAGCCACCCGCCTCCAAGCGCTTCCGACCCAGCCAGGATCCAACCGAATCCCGGGAACGTGGAGGGGCGGGGAAAGTGGTGGGTGGGGGAAAGCCGAGCCTTCTCTAGAAGCTCCTCCCCCTCCTCCTCCTCCCCCCCCCCAGCTCCCAAATGGACTCTCCCGAGGCCCTCACATGACGATGGAGGCACTTTCGCTTTTCCAGGGAGAGCGCGCGGGAGATCTCTAAAAAGGCCCGCCCGCGCGGGACTTGACAGCGCCCAATATAGATATATATATACTGCCCAGTCAGCCAGGAGTGGCGCGCGCCCGCCCGCCCGCCCCCATCGCCCGCCCCCAATCTCCTGGCTAGCCCGCCCGCCCGCCCTTGCCCTGCCACGCGCGTGGCCCCGGAGGGAGAGCGCGAGCTCCCCCCGCCCGCCCGCCCGCGAGGTGTGTAACCTGAAGCCCTCCCACCGCCATCCCGGTTTTAAAAAAGAAGCCCAGCGCCTTTGTGCCTTAAGAAGGAAGAGCGGGCAGGCGGACGGGCGGGCGAGAAGGCACCGAGCGCGGCAGCTGCGGGCAGCTAAACCCCCCCCCATCCAAAAAAAGAAAAAAAAAGGAAGGAAGGAAGGGAGGAAAATAAAGGAAAGGAAAGGAAAAGAAAAAGAAAAGCAAGAGCCAAGCAGCACCAGCCAAAAACCTCGACCATGAACGGGACGCTGGGGGACCTGCACGACTTCATCCTGAACGAGGACGAAGGGGCGTTCATGTTCACTTCCGAGTCGGTGGGAGAAGGGCACCCAGGTACGAGACGATCGAGGTCCCCCCTCCCCCGGCTCCACCCCCCTCCGCCGCCGCCGCCGCTCAGCCCCGCGGACGGTGGGTTTAGGGGCGGCCAGGGGGACCCAGATCCGGGGAGGGGGGCGACGGCGGCGGTGTAAGGGCTCCCCAGGCATTATTGCATTCCTCCCCTTCCTTTCCTTTCCTTTCCTTTCTCGATGAAGCCGGGCTTCAGTAGCCAGACACCCCCCCCCCCACCCCCGTCCTCGATCGCCGCTGCGGGCGCGATTGAGACGGCTCTCTTCCCCCCCCCCCATGCCTCCCTTTTCCATGTGCTCCCATGGCACGCTTTTAGGATCCCCCCCCCCCAAGGAGCCCGAGGGCGATGACAGCGGCGAACGCTCCGGTTTTCTCCCAGAGCAATCCGAGGGACCTGGGGGTGGGGTGGGGTGGGGTGGGGGGCTTGCATTTATTCCTAGGCTTGAGACAAAAGGCTCTTTAAGCCTTGGGAGAGAAGTGGGGGTGGGGGTGGGGGGAAGGAAGCCAACCCCGTTCCCAGTTGGGGACTCTTGGAGCGTGCAGGATCCTTGCTTGACCGACTTTTGGATCCACAACCCAGCCCACCGTTAGTAGTAAGCACGTGGCCTGCTTGAAAGGCTCATCAATGACATGTGGCCCAAACATAGGCATGCTTACTAGAGGATTGCCTTATTCAATGTCACCGTCTCTCCGTGTTGCCTCTGATGGGATTTAAAAGGGCCGGGCATGGGTTGGCATCTATTGTAGCGGCCAATCCAGGGCACAACATATTAAAATGATGATAGTAGAACAGGACCACCTGCTCAGATTTTTATAGATTTTGGGGAAGGTTGGCTGGGGCATTCTGGGAATTGTAGTACAAATTCCAAGGTCTGAGCCTTTTATTGGTGAACAGACAGCATACACGTCCCTTTTTGAGCCAACGAATGTGTACACTTTGTCTTCCTGCTTCTTTAGACAAAACCTTTTAGCTTCTAAAGAAAGCTCCTGTGTAATGGACAACATTTAGGTCTGGAAGTTGAGTGTGGTGTTAGGCCAGCACAATGGGGCTTACAAGGTACACTGGAGTTCTTCTGTAGTAAAGGTGGAGGTTATTTATTTTTTGGGACTGTAACTTCCAGAGTAACCTAGTCTGTGTGTAACTTCCTAGCCTCTGTCCTTCTATAGCTTTAGGTGGGAATAACTTTCCCCATCTTTTGCTTGTTTGTACCCTGATACAGGAATGGCACTATTTTTTTAAAACTCAGATTGGATATTCTCTTTGATTTGTGGACTTCTTCCTCACACTTACTGTACTATGGAACTGTAAATCATTGCCCCTAGCAGCTGCAGGGGGTGGTAATAGATCAGGTTGTCTGTCCTCCCCCCCTCCCCCGCACGCTTTCTCAACAACTGGAGTTGTGGTGAGATCGGCTGGTTTGGGCTCATTTCCTAATACTGTACCTGGAAAAAGCAAAGCAAACCATTGATTTTTTTTTTGAAACAACAACACAGAATTGCATAAGCAGGCACTGCTCTTTGCCAAATTCCAACTGCCGACATTGCAACTTGAATGCATTTTATCTGCAAAGTATGAGAACACCAGGTACCCACCAACAGCAGATGCAAATAGACGGATGTTCCTTTTTACAAAGCTAACTGGACAACTGGCTGACCGGAGGAGGTGGGTGGGGGGAGTAATCAGAGTTGTTTGACATCCTCCAATGTGCATTTTCTGGGCTTGCTGTTGGATTGCGTTGCAGTCAGCAGATGTTTATTTTAAAAAACTGAACAAAAACCTAAGGACTCTGTCAGGGGGCAGCCTGGGGCATGGTGTTCCAGGCCAATAGCATTTGGCTGATCACATCCCCTGCTCCACAGGTTGACAGAGGGAGAGGTGGCCTTGGAAGGTTTCTTCCAAGCCATCTGTCAAGGAAAGCTTCAGGCCCATTGCACCTGTGCCCTCCCCCAATCTCCCAAAAGTGTTTATTGGGTTTGGTTTGGGTTCATATGACCCCACTCCACCAAATGTCACTCCACACACCCACATTCCCAAACAGGAAGGGAACCGTGGTAAATAACTCAGAAATGTGTCCGTGAAGATTCCCAGTCATCCAGGTGAGTTTATCTGGAAGTTGGGTCATGGCCATTGGACTTCTTTTTCTTGAGAGATAGAAACGTTTCACTGTTCATCCAAACAGCTTCATGAAGCTGATGAAGCTGTTTGGATGAGCAGCGAAACGTTTCTATCTCTCAAGAAAAAGAAATCCAGTAGCCATGACTCAACTTCCAAATAAACTCAGAAATTGTTCTTCCATTTGCACACTGGTTTTCACATCATTTAAATCTGGCCTTCCTTTTTGATAAACCTAAAAACCCACATGTCCTGCTTCAAATATTGTGTCCTCCAATTTTATTTGAAATATTTCAGCTCAGAACTGATCAAAGGGTTGCAAATTAGATGTGTTGGTGCACCTCACAGAATGATGCAATGGTATTTTGTACTGCAAGAGCAATTGCTTATTTTTCAAATTAGAAAAAATGTTGGCAATTTTTTTTCCATAAGGTACATGTGTCCTTTTGAAATCTTGGTGTGCCATCTGATGGAAGACAGACTGTAGGTTGAAAATTACCTCATGATACGAAAGAATAAAGTTCAGTAAGAAAAAATGTAACCAAAAGTCCCCCCTTAAGAATCAACACGTAGAACCTAGCTTCTGCCATGTTGCAGCCATGTTTAGATTTAGTGTTCATTTTTTCTTTCTCCTCCTCAATGGGATGACTCTGGCGTGTTCTTAGTGAGACACTGAAGTTTGCCTAGGTTTATTATTATTATTTTTCTACTTCTTGTGTGTGTGTGTGTGTGTGTGTGTGTGTTGTGTCGTTACAGTCGTGACTGACTCTTCGTGACTCCATGTCCATGGAGTTTTCTTGGCAGGAGTACTTACATATATTAAGTGGACCTTCGATACTTGGTCTTCTGATTGGAAAAAAGTAAAAAAATGTATTTTTCTCAGTATTTGTGAGGTCAGATCTGTGATGACACTTTCTTATAAGGAAGTCATTAAGTGATGAATCTGAGCATATTGATTATACTGTAGATTTGAAGTGGTCTTTTGAGACATCTAAGCTCAGATGAGGGTGCAAAAGGTTCAAAGAAAGCCAGATAACATACCTTTCACTTCTTTTTCTTTAGTGTTTGTCCCATTTGGTGGTGGGGTCTGCTAGGCAGATCCATTGTTTTGATGTGACTTTTGGGGGAAGTTCAGCCGGTATACAGCACCTGGTATTCCCAGGTGGTCACCCATCCAAGTACTAACCAGGCCTGACCCTGCTTCAGATCAGGCTTCAGAGTAGGATGGCTGCTGTGGCTACCTTTCACAATATGCAGTTTATCCAAATACAAATCAGTAGCAGGGATATCAGTGAATTAAGTGTCGTGTGGAATAAAGAGTTTTTAAATCTTCTGTACATTTTCTTTTCTTAATAACAATGGAACCTTGCAAAATTATTGACATTCATACGAGTGAGGCCATTGCTAACAAAGCTCTTCTCTTGGTTCCCATCGATCCAACAATAATGGTGGGTTAGAGAGCCAATTCTGTGAGATTGATCTCATTCATGGACAAACTGTAACAACAATGTATGGAGTTTAAAGTAGCCCCATGTCTTGCTTTTTATGGCAGCTCCAGCCCACTGACGAATCCACATATGTTCCTGGAAATTAATGTTTATCACCAAATGAAAATCAAGCTGTTTTTTTAAGGGTGTTTATTGTGTTGGGAGAAATACAGAAAGGGCTTATAACTAGTGGCATGGGATTTTACTATGGTAATACATAAAGGGAATCACATTCTAATAAAAAAGGAGTAAAATAATATTTGGATAGAATATTAGGAGAACTTATTTGAAAAGTGTTTGGGGAGAAATGAGAGGAAATGAAAAGAAATCTTTTTTTTTACTCTTCAGCTCATAAAAGTTGCTCTTGAGATGGATTATACATTTGTGTCTAAAGATTTTATCTTGAGAGTAACGAATATTGAAGTAGGAATTATAAAAGTAGCTGATCATGTTTTCTTGAATGTAGATATTAAAATGAAATGTGATTAGAGAGAAGCCAGTAGGCTAGTTGAATAGCTCAGTGGTTTAGGCGTCTTGGCTGTGGAGCCAGAGGTTAGAGGTTAAATTCTCCATTGTGCCTCTTGGAAGAAGAGCTAGCCTATGTAGCCTTGGGCAAGCTGCACAGTCCCAGGGTAGCCCCCAGAAGAATTGGATAATAAACCACTTCTTAGTATTTTCCGCCTGGAAAAGCCTGGAAAGCTTACGGAAAGTCACCATAAGTCAGCGATGGCTTGCTTGCTGTGAGGGTTCCATGTGTGAGGGTTCCTGAGGCAATTCTTTCCGTATGTCTGATTGGGGTTCGAACAAAGACAAGGACTCACCCATTTTCAAACTGGCCACGTTTATTTCATATATTTCTAAGAAACTATGAATGCCAACCTGAATGTCTAACTTCTCTTCCTTTCTCTTCGCCACTTTCCTATGAGGCGGGCGGTGCACCTCGCGTCAGTTCTTCATTGGAAGGACGTTCCTCACAACCTCCCTGATGCCTTGGGCTGTCTCCCTCTTATACCCTAAAAAAAATCTCTTGTGTTTCTTGATAGAAAGAGGCTTCACACTGGCACATGATTATTACAGAGAAACGAAAAGATGCAGGATATAGTGGACCCTTGTATAACAAACGGTTTGTATAACATAAAATCTGTACCATGTTTCCCCGAAAACAAGACACTGTCGTATATTATTTTTTTCTCAAGAAGACACACTAGGGCTTATTTTCAGGGGATGTCTTATTAAGTATAATATGCTTGAATGTCAGCCCTGCGCAAAACCAAAGCCTTTGCTCTCCTGTAAGCAATCCATTCACAGATTGTGTTTTCCAGCTCAGGAAATAAAGGTTGCTGACCTGAACCACACTTGCACTTCTTAACATTTCCTCTGTCCACATGTAGACTGAGGTTATCGTGTTCTGCACGCCATTTGGATATCCAGCTTCTTCTCTTTTCTTGTCCTGGGAGTCCTCGACATTTTCTTTCTTGTACTCAACAGAATAGCTCTTTGTTTTTGCCCTCACCTTGTCTGGGGGTACAGATACTCAGGAAAAGCAGACCCACAGACTGTTGCTGGTCGGTGGGGCTGTTGCTAGTGATGTGTGAACTTCTTTCCCCTAGCCATTCGCACGTGCGTAATAGGTTGCCTGCGACCACGGTTACCACATGTGCACCCATGCATGTGCGAATGGCTAGGAGAAAGGAGTGATGCGTTGCCACCCGCGCACCCGAGCAAGTGTGAATGGCTTGGAGAAAGGAGCTATGGCAGATAAAAGAGATTCAAGTCTTCCTTACCGCTCCACGCCGAAATGCATTGTATCTGCATATCCACACCCACCACTAGGTCTTATTATCAGGGTAGGGCTTATATTTAACAAATACATAGAAATCCTGCTAGGGCTTATTTTTGGGGGAGGTCTTATTTTCAGGGAAACAGGGTACAACATAAAAAATTCCAGAGATAGGGGAAATTTGCTTAACAGAATTGCCTATGGGACAAATCTGTACAACATAAAAATGGTCACGATAAGGGATTACTCCATTTTCAATGCATTCCTATGGGGAATTTGTATAAAGGAAAGTTTGCTTAATAGAATTTTATTTGGAACAAATTAATTCCTTTATACAAGGTACCACTGTAGATACAAATATTTTTCAGTACAATAATATAATAGATAAAAGAGAAAAATAAATGATGGAAAATGGGAAATTAATGATAGAGGGTTTCAGCAAGGGTGTTATGTATTATACTATGGAAGCGATTGTGAAATTAATTACCATAGGACCCCGGTATCTCCTGGGGATTGGTTCCAGGCCTTCCTGTGGATAATGAAAACCGTGGATAAGAGAACACCTACCCACCCACCTCAAAACTGCTGTTTCCTGACAGCAGCTTGTTTTATGGCTGCTGTTTTGTGACAGTAGCTTGCTTTACAGATGCTATTTGTGACAATAGCTTGCTTTTTGGCTGCTGAATTATTTAATTTTTTCTCCTCTGCCAACCGTGGATAACTGAATCAGTGGATAATGAATCAGTGGATATGGGCGACCTATTGTAGTATTATCGAATAATATCATCATCATCTTAGAACTGCGGAGCTGGAATGGACCCTATGGATTCTCAGATCCAGCCCCTGTCAAGGAGACATAGTGGGGAACTGAACTCACCACCTCTGGCACCACAGCCAGATACCTAAATCACTGAGCTGTCCAGCAGTTAGCCAAAAAGGCAAAGAAAAAAAAATACATGAAAGGGCTTGAAGAAGAAATATGACTGTTGGAGGGGAAATACATAATGGCTAGAGATTTTTAAAAAACGTAATTACAAAAACAAGCAAAAAAGAAACAGCAGGAGTATACTGAAATGAAGAAAATTTAGAGAAATTAAATATCTTTGAAAATAATGTTTTTGAATTTAGTAATAAGAATTCAAGGGTGTTGGCTAGAGCCACGTAAGTTAAAAAAGCTAAGATTTTAATTTAGAGTAGGTAGAATGAAATGGGCAGAAAGTATGATTTGATGAAAGAAAAAAATGGAAATCTTTCAATATTTATTTCAAAAATTATACACTGGGCGAGAGCTTTCTTTGGGGAGAACTGGAGAACATATTGAGAAAAATTAGAAAAGTAGACTTCATGATAAGTATAGAGATTTACTGGAGGAACCATTAGAAAAGGAGAGATTGAGGAAATTTTTTAATAAATTAAATGTGAGATAGGCTTTAAGAGTTGAAAGGTTGGGACTGGAGTATTATAAAATGTCTAGGAAAATGTTGGTACTTAAACTCTCTTTTTAATAAAATAATTGAAGTGCAAAATATTCCATTATCTTGGAAACACTCTTTATTCTCTTTTTCTGAGAGCTGCCCTGTCTCTAACACCTCTATGGCAGGCAAGTATAATAGAGTAGGACCCCAGTATCCACTGGGGATTGGTTCCAGGCCTTCCCATGGATAATGAAAAACGTGAATAAGAGAGAATGCCAACAACCCCCTCCCCTCCCCCAAAAACTGCTGTTTTGTGATAGTAGTTGCTTTATGGCTGCTGTTTTACAACAGTAACTTGCTTTACAGTTGGTGCTTGTGACAGTAGCTTGCTTTGCATCTGCTGAATTATGTATTTATTTTTTCATCTGCCAACCGTGGATAACTGAATCAGTGGGTAATGGATCAGTGGATATGGAGTTCCTACTATATGGTGTTCTGCCTCCTGGGAATAGCTGTACCCACTGAATTATGGCTGGTGGAAATGGGAAAAGATTTAGTTTCAGTTTGTGTTAAACAGGCTTTCTCAAACTTAATCAATTTATTAGGAGAAGTCAATTGAGGTATATAAGGTACAAATGCAGGAGAAAACAAAGCTGATGGATTCCCTCTTCCAGCCATGATGCAGCAGAAAAAGAAGTGCTGTTTTCCATTCCATGTACAAAAGCCAACCAGATGGACCAGTGGCACTTATTTCAACATGAAAGCAGAGACAGCATCCTGCAATGCACCTGAGTAAGCTCTCGCTGGATTGCATAAGAAGAGTATTTGATTATGTACCTTGTTATGTTGTGGCTTGGCCTGAGAAAAGCCACAACTTAACAAGGTAGATTTGCAAAAATCAAGAACATTCCCCCCTTCTTTTGACACCAGCCTAACGATGCCATCATACAACATTTCTACAACTGACAAGCATTTTTAAAAAAATATTGAGGAATGGGAAAGTTGGCTGTGGGTTGTTGTTTTTATTGCAAAAGATTAATGAAGAGTGTAATTTCAGCCTACAAAAGGCCTTTCTGCAATAATGGAACACACATGCCTCCTAGTCACAGAATATCTGAGAACAGCACACAATGAGCATGAGCAAACATATTGGCTGGAACAATTGGTCTCTCTAAATATCTAGAGATATTTAGTCTCATTCCACTTTACTGTGGCATGACCAAGTTGCTATGTTTTTAGAAGTCAGACACTCACATAATTTCAGTTTAGACACTACCACTGCTACCAAAGACACACTTCCATTTGAATTTCAACAAAAACAACACTAGTTTCCCTTTTCATAATCTATACAAAAATCACTCTTCTAGAGGACATTGGGCCTCTCAGGTGTTTTGGACTGCATTCCTCATCAACTACAGCCAGCTTCACCAGCGTTAATAATTTTTGGAAGCTGTAGTCTAAATCTGGAGAAACTAGATGTCGTCTACCTCAGTCGACCTGGACAGAAAAACATATGACAAGAAAAAATATGGGTTGACAGTTTCATGGATGAGAAAATAAGGTTACTTTCACTTGTTGAATGCAAAGCATTTATTCTGACTGTTATGCAGAGGTAGGTGATGCATGAGCAGTACTCCAAGCTACTTGGCCAACTGTTGCGGATGCAGCCGCGTAAGAGGGGGAAGTGTTTTGCTCTCACCATTATCATCAAGAGAAGAACATGAGCGAAAAAAAGTGTTTTGGGGTTGGGATATATGAAACAAAATTGTGTTTAATACATTTGCTTCGATGCAAATGATACTTTAACACAAATTGTGCACCATGCCCCAAAAGACAAAGGTTTCTGCTGTGCTACATGGAATGTTAAGAAGCAGAAGCATAGGAGATGATGCTTGTCAAATCAGATGCAGTTTGTCTTTCTTTGCTTGCAATGTGTGTGTGTGTGTGTGTGTGTGTGTGTGTGTGTGTGTGTACATCTGTGCATGCATGCATGTGCACTTTTCAGAGGGAATGGACACGGTTTTTTGATGTTTTGTGGAAGTGATGGAGGTCTTGACAAGAAGAAAATAGCCTTGTTTTTTGCTTGATGCTGAAGAATCTTGCAGGGCTTGAAAATTCTTCATTGAGGTTTTCTTCAAGTCAAGACAGCCGGACACATCTTTTTTTTTTTTAAAAAGGCAGTGCTTTATATATTCATTTCCACATAGATGTCAGTGCTCTACATGTCAGAGAAACACAGTGCAACTGAACTTACAGTAGATGGCAGTTACTGGTGATTTAATGGCAATTGCAGTTGCTACTAGTGATTTAAGGGCAACTGCATTTTGCAGCTATACCTCGTGTAACAGCTGCTCATGGCATGATACATTCAATTTATAAGCCTTAAAATAAATAAATAAATAAATAAATTTTAATATGATTGGGATTTTTAAAAAATGTCTGCTTATGCCATCTTCTTTTGTTGCTATTGCAGTGGTTTTAATGCTTTATGTTATTATTCTATGTTTTTATATTTGTTTGACCATCCAGAGTAGTGCTTTTGGTATTAATGGGAGAAGTATAAAAATCCAAGCAATGACTAAATAATTTCATGCAATTTTTGCATGTTCGTAGCAGCAGTTTCTCACGCTTCTCACGTCGGTATGTGTCTTCAGAGACCTAATGGATATGGGGTGATTTGCCACTATGCCTATTGGTTTCCCAAGGGCCTGGTTAAGATAACTGCTGTTAATAGCCACAGTTCTTAAAAGTGAGACCATAACTGTCAAACTACAGTGGTGCCTTGTATAAAGGAATTAATTCGTTCCAAATGAAATTCAGTTAAGCAAAATTTCCTTTATACAAATTTCCCAAAGGAATGTATTGAAATTGGAGTAATCCCTAACTGCGACCATTTTTATGTTGTACAGATTCGCCCCATACGTGATTCTGTTAAGCAAATTTCCCCTATCTCCGGAATTTTTATGTTGTACAGATTTTATGTTATACAAACCGTTTGTTATGCGAGGGTCCATTGTATTGAGAAGTGACTCAAACATTATGGCAGCTGGAATGTATGCAAGAAAAGCTGTTGTAAACATAAACACAACTGCTATAATAGTACAAATAGAGATAATTCAAACTTCAGTGTGCAGAAGCCTCAGCTGGTGTGATCAGTAGGAAAGGGCTGTGGGAATTCTAACACCATCCCGAAAATGTTTCTTACACCTTTTCTAAGGGAATCATAAAACCTATTAGGATTTTTTTTCTTCAGTGGGTTGGTTTTGGATGTGATGAGAGGTCAACATGATTTTTCCCTGGAAACCAACCATGTTGAGAATTTTGGGAAGCAAAATACAGTACATCCACATGTTGGGCCACTTCAAATATGATGATCTTTAGGTTGTCATATAGCACAACTCTCAATCCACTAACCTACTTGCATTTTTTTTAAAAAAAAATCATTATTTTGCACAGACTGAAATCCACCACTAGAGACTCATCTCTTGGGATGATACGTTAGGCCCTTGTTTTGCTACAGAGAGAGGTATCGTTGAGCCTCACGTGGACCTTACACAGAATCTTCTTCTGTGTGAGTCCATCTTTCTTATTTTTCTTTGGCAAATGGCAGCTCAGGGGAAGGTTCCTTTTGCGTTTGGCCCTCTGGCTTTTTTCTTTGAGGGAATATAGGAAGCCACCATGGCACACTGTCAGATACTAGGAGCTGTAGTTCAAAAATAGTCTGCCAAGCCCTTTAGGTTCTGGATTTGATATCTTTTCAGGTACCCGTGTTGTGACAACCATTGTCCACTCTTGCCCGACTTTTCTCTCCAAACACTGCCTTTTCTCTTTCAGACAAGATCTGCGATCAGATTAGCGACGCTGTGCTCGATGCCCATCTGAGTCAGGATCCAGATGCTAAGGTTGCTTGTGGTAAGAGGCCAGTGCCTTCTTTGCTTAATTAGCCCTTGACTGCATTTGCCGACAAAATACTTGTCATGCAAATGGGAGATCCTATATTATGTAGTGTAGCAACTGTCAGCAAGAGCTTCCTCCTGCCAAGCTTTGTGCCAGATTTCACCTCCCTTACCTTTTGTCCTTGTAGCAATCAATGGGAACCATTGGAATGCCAAGGCACAGTTGGTAATTGCACAAAAACAAGTTGGGTTTGCACCCAAAAATCATTGGGAAGGAAGAAGAAAAGAGGCAGGCCAAAGAGAAGGAAGTGTTTCTTTGGTTGCTTCATTTGCACCCCCATAATTTCTTTGCCGGTCTCCACCTTTTTTTCTTGAGCTCAGCAGAAGATTTCCCCTTTGATGGTTTCCACCTAAAGCTTATCTTTCTTTGGCTCTTCAGCCA
This sequence comes from Phrynocephalus guinanensis, assembly GCA_037367245.1. Classification (NCBI taxonomy): domain Eukaryota; kingdom Metazoa; phylum Chordata; class Lepidosauria; order Squamata; family Agamidae; genus Phrynocephalus; species Phrynocephalus guinanensis. The sequence goes on along the minus strand of CM074735.1, from coordinate 24,154,224 downwards.
TTTTTTGAGGGAGGGGAGCTTGGCTTGGGAGACAAACACAGCTAGTTTTGCTGTATATGTGAGCATTTGTTATCGTCTTACTTGTTTGTTATATTGCTATTCTACCTTTCTTCTGAAAAATTTAAAATGGAGCACACGGTCTCTGTTTCTTTTTTGTTTCACAACCATCATATGAAGTAAGTAAGGTTCATAGTGGCCTGGCCAGCATCAGCCAGTGAAATTGCTCTGAACTCAGATCTCCTTTTTTTCCAACACTCTAACCATGCCATCACGATGCCTCTAGTGACCAGGCAGTATATCATGGGGAGCACATTATTAGAAACTGATGACTTTTTGTATTTGTGTCATTGGAATCTTATGGTCCTTTGCACCTGAACAGTCATACTTGCAAATGAACTCCATGCTTACCTACTGATTACCAATTACAAAACAGTTAATTTGCCAACTGTGGGATGTGTGAAAACTCTGTGCCCTGCAAATCACACATTTTCAGCACTTAAGGAATTCCTGCTTCTCATGGCATGCTATCTTTCTCATATACATTGATCCTAACTGTTGGATGCATATAATGGAAGACCTGGATTAAAAACTTACCCAGCTATGAAACTACACTAAAATCAAGTCGCTGTGTGTCAGGAGTGAGAAGCATGTGGTCCTCCAAATTATGTCATCCCTAATCCTTGGCGTTGCAGGCTGACAACATTTGGAGGGGTACAGGCTTCCCACAACTGATGTTACAGGATTGTGGTAAGCATCAACACAATGTGACCATTTTAGATAAAGCTGTTGTTTGTGTCTCAAAGACCAGCCACAGAAACAAAGCAAACTACAGTAATGTTGCAAACTGTGTGATACAGGAATAGCTGACAAAAGGACAATCAGGTACTGCCAGAATTTAAGACATTCCCATTTCCGATGGCATGTTTACAGAAATACATAGCTTGACCTTTAGCTATTTATGGAATTCAGGGGTAATAAAAAAATTGTGATATAGAAGGAAAGCATGGAGCCAACAGGAACGACAAATTCCCAGGAGTGCAAAGTATTTTTATTGTTCTTGAGTTCTCCAGCCACCATAATAAGGGTCTCTTATTTCCTTCCCCTGCAGAGACAGTTTGCAAGACCGGGATGGTGCTGCTCTGCGGAGAGATCACATCCAGAGCCGTGGTGGATTATCAGCAGATCGTCCGAGACACAATTAGGGATATAGGTTACGATGATTCAGCCAAAGGTTGGTGAGAAAAGGAAGGATGCCTGTTGTAGAGAGGCAGGCTACTCTGGCCACCTCAATGTTGTAGAGCAAGTCCATCTGGGTTTGCTGAGCTGGGTTGGGTTGGAGGAAGCCTGATGCAATTCTACCTGAGGATTGCTAGAAGATTTCCTCCAGATGAACTCCAGATGCTTTCATCAGGAAGATGAAAGTATTTATTGGGCTGGTCAAAGGTTATCTTGGGGTCGAAGTCATGGGCAATCCTTTGCCGCTGACGCATTTTGTAGCATCCTAGCTATTTGTGTTAGACTTCACTCCATCAGATTGTTTGTTCGCCAGGCTTGACCAACAGGCTTCAAGAGATGCATGGATACCAGAAGCAAAAGCAATGTGTTATTGTCAGATGTATATTAATGTGTAGGTGTGTTGGCCAGTGGCAACTTGTGCTATGGGATGAGGTGTACACAACATCATGATATCTGGATCTTAGCAAGATACTACAGAAGGAGTGAAACAAATATTTTATTCCAATTTTTGTGCCAAACTTGCATTTAATCCAACATGGCATGTTGGCACTAACTTATCACATTTTCTAATTACGTACTGTGTAGCCAATGCATAGAGACAAAATGATAACCTCTTTAGACTGCACAACTTTACATAGGGAGTAGAGAACAGAAAATACATGAAACCTTGTTTCATAACTTATCCTGTGTTGACATCCTCAACCACAGTTACTCTCCAGAAATGAAAAAAATGTTCAATTTCCACCCTCCTTGTTCGTTCCGGGGATCTTATGGGTTGCCTTTCATTGTGGGGAAGATGTTGAGGTGAACAGGACAGGGAGAGGCATCTTTATTTTCTGGAAATGGCCCCAAGTGGGGTGACTTTATTGGTGGTGGCAATTTTTGGAAATTAAAAACTCCGTCTCCTGCATCTTACAGTCCCCAATTTCTTCTCTGCGATGGAAGAGATCCTATGGAAGCCTCAGGACTTTTTCTGGAGGGGGAAGCATTGGAAATGTTTTGATTTCTGGAAAAGAGATGAGCCGGATAACATCATTGGTCATAAGGTAGCCCGGTGTAAACATAGCCCCTGTTTGGTGCTTCGCTTCCACAATTGGTGAGAGCAAAGAGTGTTCCTCGCTCAACCCTGGACCTTGGGAAGTTGTGGGTGATGCTGAACAGGCTGAAATACCTGATATGGGGACATGGTTGGGCAGCCTGCCAAGAGATCTGCTTGTGAGCAAGGGCACGCACGCAGGTCAGCTGCTGGGGACAGAGCTCAGTTTCCCAGGCAGCTGGTCTAGGCCATTGCTTCACCAGCCCAGCGGTGAAAGCCTGCAGCAACCCCTTCTCTCTGGGCTGTGTTTCAAAGGTAGGAAGGACAGAGCAGTTCACGAGGAACAGAACCCCTGTTTGGCTCCCTTCCTCTCATCTACTGGGTTGCTTCCTCACACGTAGCACTTTCACTGTTTCCCGTCTCTCCCTTGAGAACAGGCAGCCTCCAAGGCATCCTCAGCCAGGGGTGCTGTGTCAGAGAGTCAAAACAACCCCTTGTGTCAGTCAAAAGGGGAGTGACACTTTTTAGTGCAGGAGTTTGCCCATGATACTGCCAGACAGAAAATCTCCCTTAGCCCTGGTCCATGGTCCGAAATACCACGAGTTGCCATCCATTCGGTATCGAGCAAGCTGCAGTTTGCTGAGCCTCCTTTAGAGCAAGATAAATGAAATTAGACTAAAGGCTCCCCAGTTGAATGGTTCTTAACAGAGTTCTTGGTTATTTTAAAAATGGAAACTTTAAAATGCCACAAAGTTTCTCTCTCTGTCTCCCCCACCCACCCCCAACCTTCTTGGTCTGATATATTTGCACAGACTAACAGCTACTCTGCTGAAAATGGCAATTTTAAGAAAAGGGCATTTTAAGTCTGCTCTTTAAAGCTATTCCTAAAAATGCTTAGAATACTTTTTCTTTCTGCTGTAACAAGACATAGGCTTGAGAGCAACCTAAAAAGGACAGGTGAGGGAACAGATGATAAACCTGAGTGGCCTAAATCAAGGTCGTTAAAAGATTTTACTCAGTAGCAATGCCTTCTCCCGATACCCTAAACATCACGAGGATACCACCAGGTAGGTGTGTTTGGAACAGCTCTAATGTAACTCGAGTGCCACCACCCCAAAACCCTCTTCCTGGTAGTTTAGCTTTATTTAGCAGGAACAGACCTCTAAGGGAAAGGTGCCTACGACGAAGTCAGTTTTTAAGATTTTCTTATTCCAAGCATTAAAGTTGCAACCCAGCATGTGGAACTGGGCTTCAAAACAGATCGACAAAGTGCAGGTGTCGTATTGTCAAACTGTTCAGTCCCATTTAGCAGCCGAGTTTTACATCAGCTTCAGTTTTACGAGTCTGCATTATTGCATCAGAGAGTCCTTTCTCTCTCTCTGAAGATGTTCACGCCCTCCTGAAAGCTAGAGTCTGCTGGGGACGTCGCTGTGCGGTCTTGTAAAAAATGCTTTATCAAGGCTTGCAAAGTAGGTTTTGAATTTGTTTTTTGGGGTTTTTTTTTAAAAGATAATATAAAGGTAAGCCGTGCTTTGAAACTTTGCTCTACAGGCTTTGACTACAAGACGTGCAATGTCCTCGTGGCATTGGAGCAGCAGTCGCCTGACATTGCCCAGGGGGTCCATCTGCACCGGAGCGAAGAGGAAGTTGGTGCTGGGGACCAGGTAACAAGTCTGTGAACTATTCCAAGGGTGTAAAACTCATTGCGCTGTTGTAGATATTTAACGTTTGTAAAGTGGCAGCAAGTAGTTAGTCTTTTATTTCCTTGAAGCTTTTTGATGGGACGGCGGGTGGGGGGATGTTCAGAGATTTTCTGGCCGCCAGGGACACTTCTGCCATGTTGGGTGGGTGGATTTGTCTTGCTTGCAGATGCTGCCTGTATGTGGGTTTGCTTCCTCCCTGCTGAACCAGTACATTTTGTAAAGTGTATTTGTTATGACCAAAGGAACAGTGTGTGTGTTGTGTCGTTACAGTTGTAACCGATTCTTCCTGGCTCCATGTCCATGGAGTTTTCTTGGCAGGAATACTGGAGTGGTTTGCCAATTCCTACTCCAGGCGCCTATAGCACCTGGTATTCCCTGGTGGTCTCCCATCCAAGTACTAACCAGGGCCGACCCTGCTTAGCTTCTGAAATCAGGCGAGATCAGCTGTGCTTAGGGCATCTAGGAACAGTAGACCTCTATGGTATTTTCCCCCTGCAAGAAAAGTGGAAATGTGAAAGACAGCTGTGAAAACACCTGCCTCTCATGCTGTGATTACACAGGGGGTGGGGTGGGGGAATGTAGGAAGTGGTGCAGGTTTGAGGAAGGCTGGTTCACTTCTCTTTTTAATTGATGGCATGACACTAATTTCCTTCCTGTTGCAGGGCTTGATGTTCGGCTATGCAACAGATGAGACGGAAGAATGCATGCCGCTGACCATCATGCTTGCTCACAAGCTGAACGCGAAAATGGCTGATCTGAGACGCAACGGAACCCTCCCTTGGCTTAGACCAGACTCGAAAACCCAGGTACGTCTTTAGGATTTTGCCTGTTTTTCCTTTCTTCACAAAACAAGGGCCAAACAAAATGACTCCATTTGGGTGACAGGTCAAAGAAACGCTGTTTCAATACTGGTCATATCTCATGGGCTGAGTAGTCAAATGTATCATGAATACAGTAATATCTTATATTACGAAATTAACCCGTTCGAATTGAATTTTCGTAGTTCAAAATTTTCGTAGTTTAAAACGCGGTTTCTCATAGGAATGCATTGAAAACCAATCAAAGACCTGTACTTACAACCTCCCCCTTTCATGGCGTGCCTGTGCTGGTCTTTTAGAAGCAGACCCTGCTTGCTTTGACAATCAAGGGGACGAGCAGGTCCAGGAGAATCAGTGGGGACAAACCTCCCCCCCCCCACTGCTGTGTTTCCTTCGGCTTCGGAGCACCCGAAAAGGAGCTGATTTAAGTGGTGGCGAGGAGGGTTCAGCTCCTTTTCGGGTGCTCCGAAGCCGAAGGAAACAGCCTTCCACTTTCGGGTGCCTGAAAAGGAGCTGATTGAAGTGGTGGCGAGGTTGACAGCGTCTACCCAATGCAAGCGGTGGCGGTGGCAGCAGTGATGCCATAGCCACATTGTAACTTGAAAAAAAACTTCTTAACTTGGATCTCACCCATACTGGGGAATTTCCTTTTCTAATTCAAGGCATCGCTGTATTCCAAAATGTCTACTTTTCACAAAGAGTCACTCTCCCTCATCCTACTTCAACTAGAATTTTTTTGGCTTAGGGTGGAGGTGTTAAATGCAGGAGGGCTCGAAATGGGTGTATGCTTTTGTAAGTCTGATATTATTTATATCAGTTGGATGGAAGTTCATTACATTTACTTGGCTTTTTCATTCCTTCCTTCCTTCCTTCCTTCCTTCCTTCCTTCCTTCCTTCCTTCCTAACTAACTAACTAACTAACTAACTAACTAACTAACTAACTAACTAACTAACTAACTAACTAACTAACTAACTAACTAACTAACTAACATTTTCCACTTCCTTTCAGATCACAGTTCAGTATATCCAGAAAGATGGGGCTGTTATCCCTGTGCGCGTTCACACCATTGTCATCTCAGTGCAGCACGATGAAAGTATCTCTCTGGATGCCATGCGCAAGGCCCTGAGGGAGCAAGTCATCAAGGTGGTGGTTCCTGCCAGATATTTAGATGACAATACAGTTTACCATCTTCAACCCAGTGGCCGATTCGTTATCGGAGGGCCCCAGGTATGTGTTTACTACTGTGAACCTTTGGGAGACCATAGAAAGGTGTGGACCTGTGCGGTTTCTGTGTGGAATGGCATCTTTCCAGCAGTGGAAAGTATAACAGACTGTGTAGAACCTGGCAGCTTTTAATGCAGGAGAGCATGTTTCTTGCACAGATGTCCCCAGCATCTTCCACTGGTTTCCCCAGAAAGGGTGCTGAGCCATTAGATTGCCATTATAATGAAGGATGATTATTTTAATCTGTGATGATGGTAGATTTTAGTACTGGACAATTTCTACTAGAGAAGCGCTGTGCCATGTTTGTAAGAAACTAGCTAACCAATAACTCGATCCTGTGTTTGATGTCAGCAACCACTTATTTACAGGTAAGTTTGTTTAAGATTCCAAATGGATTAATCTTCCTAAAAGCATAATTGGCACGATTCTTGACACATGGCTCTGGAGCGAATAAAGTGTATACAATTGGTTAAAATAGACTTCCCTGCCTCTGTGGGATATTCTGGAATATGTAACTCATGAGGCCCTATGCTCAGGAATGATGGGAGATGCAGTCCAAAATATGAGGGGAATCCTAGCTTGGGGAAGACTGAGAGAAAGAGGGGAAGGAAATTCTTTTGAAGACATTTGCTAAATGTCTTCCAAAGAGGATTTTCTTCATAAGACATTGGCTAAATAGCTTCCACTGTGTGGGCTTCTCCAAGTGTGGTGTGTCATGTGGAAATATTTGGACACTGTGTCGTGGCCACTAGACTCAACTTCCGGATAACCTCACCTGGATGACTGAGGATCTTCACATACATGGAAATATCGTCTCAACATCTTTCCCGGTCCTTTTGCAGGGCGACGCTGGAGTTACTGGCCGGAAGATCATTGTGGATACTTATGGCGGATGGGGAGCTCATGGAGGAGGGGCCTTTTCAGGAAAAGACTACACAAAGGTTGATCGATCAGCAGCATATGCAGCCCGCTGGGTTGCTAAGTCTTTGGTGAAGGCAGGTCTGTGCCGTCGTGTGCTGGTCCAAGTAAGTGCCACTTTGATCTCTTACACCTCTGCCGATCTTGCAGTCATAAAGCCCAATGAGATATGATGTGTCTACCTGCCACTAAAACCGGCAGGTACACACTGCACACCCCATTGTCTATTGATCATATGGCATTAGCCCCCTATGTGTACACCTGCACCAATTCATCACCCACTGTACATGGACAGAGCAGGGGAACCTGCACCATAATAAGCTTTATTCAGTTATTATTATTACATCCAACATTGTCAACAGGGCTAAAGAGGAGTCTCAAGCCCCACTCTTTTCTGTTGTCCTTTTTTACTGTTCAAGCAGTGATGAGTATGAAGATGTGTTTCAGCTTTGCAAACAACAAAACAGATTTCCAGGGCTCTTGCTAATGTGTAGAGCCTACATATGACCAGGAACACCTGCTATTGCTCCATACAGAAAGTGATGATGGGGGAGACAGGGCTGAACACTCTTCATGGTCCATACTGATTTCAGTGGATACAGTAATGCTTGACTAGAGCTAAAACTAGATAGAGCTGTGACTAGATCAGAGTGGCTGTCCAGGTGCTTTGGCCAATACTGCACTATCTATACAGTAAAGACATGAACCAAACTAAGTAGATGTAAGCCAGTGGATTATCAGCCTCACTTGCCAACTCATGTGCGTCAGGCAGTTTCTTGCCTCCACTCTCCTCTTCTGTCGCTGTCACAACGCTTCCCACTCTCTCTCTGTCCAGTTGTCTGTCCCTCTTCCTCGCAGACTTCCCTTATTCTCCAGTGGCTTTCTCTTTTATAATCTCTTCTCTGTAGGGGACACTTAGAGCCAGAACTTCCCTGCTTTTTACACCCTCCCGGCATTCAGTCCCCCTAATGGCTGGGGCAGATAGCAGTCCGGCTTGTTGGTGACCTAGAAAAGGAAGCCACTCATAGACTTCACCAGTTGTTCTGTTGGTGCCATTATCTGGGAATCTGGGGTGGCTTGCTGGCATCCCGAGCTGTTGACCAAGACACTTGCATGTATGCTTAGGGCCTTTTCACACGACCCCTAAGATCCGCTGGTCCCTTAAATTCGGACCAGAGATCTTAGGGGGTTGTCGCTGTTCCTACGTTCCCACCCCCTCCGCACTCCTTGCTTCTGGCTGCGTGAGGGGAGGGAGAAAAAAAGGAAGAAAAGAATGCCATTCGCCTCCGTTCTGCTCTCCCGGCACTTCATTCAGATCTCTTAAAGGGGCGGGGGGCAAAAAAAGAACAAACAGAAGCAAGGAGAGCCGAGCAGTCACTACGTTATATCCGCATCAGGAATTTTCACCTCCAGAGAGCAGGTACCTGAAAAGTGCGCTGGGACGCGCTTAGGTGGGCGTGGTCGCACTTAATTATCTGTAAACTCCGGAGCTGGTGGGGAAACAATTTTAAGCTCCGGAGCTGGGAGCCATTTGCGGCGGAGTGTAGGGGTCGTGTACAAAGGGCCTTAGTTTCTGTTTTCTTGATCAAAGTGCTTTGACTCCATATTACCAACAAGGAATAAGTTTTAGTTCACATTAGCTTCCCTGGGAGAAAAAGCAGCAGTTTGTTACCAAGCAATGAAGAAAACATGCTATCAAAGCAAGATTAGATTTGGGGATGGGGGTGGGAGGAGTTGGCAGATAGCTATACAGTCTTTATCCATGGTGTTTTGCTCTTTGAAGTCCCCACTTCCCACATGCAACTGCCATGCTGTGGTCATCCCATGATGTAGACGGAGCATGTGCACACCAGTGTCATTTTTGTTCCTAGGTTTCCTATGCCATTGGTGTGGCTGAGCCACTCTCCATCTCACTCTTCACTTACGGTACCTCCACAAAGTCTGAACAAGAGCTGCTAAACATTGTGCACCAAAATTTCGACCTTCGGCCAGGAGCCATCGTCAAGTAAGGACTTTATAAGATCTTCTCTCTGCATGAGGAAATCAAATGATGACCGTCTTTCTCTTAAAGATGCATGCACCCCAAAGTATGAGTGTTTGCATTTCCGGTTATAAGGCAACACACTGGTTGATGCTTTTTCAAATTGTTATCATCAAGCATGTGTCTGTGTGTGTGTGTGTGTGTGTGTGTGTGTGTGTGTGTGTGTGTGTGTGTGTGTGTGTGTGTGTGTGTTGCATCATTACAGTAGTGACCAACTTTCAGTGACCCCATGTCCATGGAGTTTTCTTGGCAGGAACACTGGAGTGGTTTGCCAGTTCCTACTCCAGGCGCCTACAGCACCTGGTATTCCCTGGTGGTCTCCCATCCAAGTACTAACCAGGGCCAACCCTGCTTAGCTTCCGAAATCAGGCAAGATTGGATGTGCTTAGGGCATCTAGGCAGCTATCATCAAGCATACATCCTCCTCAAAGCACTATAGGTGGCTCTCCATCCCCTGTATTTTATCCCAACAATAGAGATGGGCACGAAGCATGATTGAGTGGTTCGATGCGTTTGGGCAGTCTTACACAGCTGTTCTCTGGATGCCGTGACTGCCCTTAGCCCTCATCCTTTGATGGGTGCCCAGTCAAGAGTCACTGCTTGGAGGACACTGGGCTGGGAATCTGTGCTGCTGCCTCTGAGTTGGCGACCACTGAAGGAAGCAGGGCAAGGGAAGTCACAGAACAGCAGTGCAACTGAACTGCCCAACTGCTTCGAACCACCGAGCCATGGTTTGTGCCTATCCCTACCTCACAACAATTCTGTAAAGTAGATTGCATGGCAGAGAGGTATTGCTTCAGTTTCACCCAGTGACTTCCATGGCTTATTTATGGTTCTTCTGCCTCCCAGGCCAATACCCGACTACACTACACAGACTCTCTGTTTTTTCCCTACTCCCATTGCTTGTACAGCCTTAAAATCTTCCTCCAGGTTAACTAGATTGAAACTGGAACTGGGATATGTTTTGTTATCTTGTTTCCCTGCTTTTCACTTTCTCATCCAGACTGCTACTGTTGTGGCTTTTTGGAAGTGGGTAGTTTGCCATCTGGTAGCCAGACTTCACATGAATTGTAGGCAAGAATCAAAGAAAAAGACACAAAACATGTGGCACCTTAAAGACTAACTTTCATATTTTAATGTAACATTTCGTGGACACGTCCACTTCTTCAGACACGTTTTGTTTTTCTTTGATTGTTGCCCGCAATTCTTGAAAGGACTAACACGGCTACCCTCTCTGAGACTTCACATGACACTCTGAAGTGTCTGACCATTTTTTTCAAGACAAGCTTTTAACAATTAATTGGGAAGTGTTTAATTCTCCTTGTGGGTCTGAAGGTATTTTTACAGGTGTTTTAAATACGTTGGACTAATTATTTTCCTACTGTTTGGTGTTGAATTTTTTTTTGAGTAATAATTTATTGTGATTCCATTCGGTTTATCTTTCAATAACTTGTAAGCCACCTTGGATCCCTTAGGAGGGAGGGAGGCAATGTGCAAATGAAAATGAATAGCTCCTTGAAGAGGTAAATTATTAGTTCTCCTAGCACAAGTTTTTTTCACCTCCACAACACAGATATTAGTATACTTTCACTTATGATTCGTCTGGAAGTCTTAATTACTCAGACATCAAGTCCCAAGAAAGCCCATCACTGAGGGACAAACATATTTTATTTTATTTTAGAGTATTTTTACCCTGCTTTTCTCCCTGAAAAAGACATTAAGTTCTCATTATGAACTGTCTGTGTTGGGCAGTTTCACTCTGAGTGGCCTCCAGCTTCTTGCTCAGAATAAATAGATTTATATTAACGGCTGACACAGCTCTGCCTGTTGAGAAGAGAGGCTGAATTTGAAGCAGGAGTTGAGTTTTAAATTTGAACTTTGCCTCAGTGGTGGATCCACAGGGCCTACGTCAGATCTTCCAGGCAGGGAGCATTTCCTCTTGATCAGGAGCCCAGAATTTTCGATGATAGCAGATTGGAAGGTCTACACTACAGGATAAAAATGCATTCTACGTTGTTGCAAAAATTAGGTTTGGACACCTGGTAGGCTAATTCCACTTACCTATACAGTGGAAAGAAAAGAGAACATTCTTTTTAATTAAAATTACGACGTATTTATTCCCTAGGATACAAAGAAGGATTCTGCCTCCTTCAGTTGGCTCTAGAATCCATACCAAATTCCATCTACAAGATGCTTGTTTTACAGTGTTGTCACACAAAGAGCGATGAACAAGCTACGGCCGAGTTGCAGGCACTTCCTGTGTAGTCTGTTTCTTGGAGGTTTTAAGAGACAAAAAACTGGTCGGGCAGAAATTGTTCCTAAAATATTGATTGTATTTTGGCTGTGGAGGTACGCTGCTGTTGTGGCAGCCATTTTGAGAGAAAATGCTCCGTGCTTATGCAGGCTGTGCTGCTGAGAGGCAGAAGTGACATAACCTGGTTGGTTATTTGGATGGCTTCCTGGGGGTCGAGCATGGAATGGATGCTCTAAAAATTATCAGTAGGTTCAGAATACACAAGATTCCTGGAGGAAAAGTCCATCACATGTTACAAACCATGAGGGAGATGTGTAATCTCCAGGCTTAAAACCGGGGTACTTCAAGGGCCAGATACAGGGGAGTGGTATCAGGAGACAGATATCTAGTCTCATGCGCTCCCAAACGCATCTGGTGGGGCCACTGTGAGATATAGGAAGCTGGACTAGATGGGCTGTTGGCCTGATCCAGCATGGCTCTTCTTATGTTCTTAGGTTATGTTCTTATGCACATTTAACCCTTCCGCTAGCCTTGCATGGAGTGGCAATTTTAGATATAGTCAGTTTTCCAGAGGATCAGGGAGAACTCACTCAGTGTAAGTCGGGTATTGCTTTCCCCCTCCGCGTGAGTGTTGAAAATGGCTCATACTGTACTTTCCTTCAAATGCCATTAAGCAGCTTCTGAAGTAGCTTCTGAAGTTCCCAGAAAATAAGGTGACCTACAGGCACGCTCGTAACAACCTATGTCGATAGCCGTGATGGTGCCAGCTGCTTTGTCTGACCCATATGTGGCCCCCTAGCTCACCAAACAGGCATCCTTGGATTCCAGAGCAGTTCTTGGCAGCTGCTGTCACTTCTCTCTTTTCCCTTCAAGGGTGCCTCCATTCCATATAGAAAATGCAAAATGGCCGCCTCATCATTTTATACTGCACCTGTTAATGCCGTCTTCCGTTTCTTCCTTGAAACATTAGGGATCTGGATTTAAAGAAGCCCGTCTATCAGAAGACCGCCTGCTACGGTCACTTTGGAAGAAGCGAATTCTCTTGGGAGGTCCCCAAGAAACTGGCGTTTTAACAACCATCGGGCTGACCTGATGAAATTATACGGATTTCACGACAAAGGGTGCTTCCACTGACCATCCTCTTAAACTGAGAAAACGCAGAAAGGATATTTTCATGGAACTGCCGTTGTTTATATTCTCAGCGTCTCACCGCACACATTTACGCACATGCAGATGATCAGAATCCAGAGGAATACCATTTTTAAATTTTGCCCGTGGCTGCTATTTTGTGTTTTGCCCCTCACCCTACCCCCCCCCCACACACACACACTTAGCAAGACAACATAGAATGTGGACCTTGCCATCAAACCATGAAATGTTCGCCTTCGTTGCAGCTCGTCTGTACTTGTACAATCAGATGGAAAGGAGGTGGGTTTTTTTGGGGGGGGGGGTTGGAAGACTCCTCAGATCCAGAAAACATATTCACTGCCGCTGGGCAGTTAAAAATCATGTGGACCAGTCTCGGTGCAAGTGTTGGTAGGACAATGATAGGCTGTTGGCAAGGAGGAGATTTACGGGCCTTCAGCCAAGTCTTCTCATATCCAAAGGGTGTCCTAGGCCCTCAAGATTTTTTTTCCCCAGCAGGCTTTTTTGGGGTGCAGGGAAGACTCTTTGCTTCATCTTTTTACATTAGCCTTGCCAAAATAATAATAATGATAATAATTTTAGAATGGTGCATGCTTGGTGCCTTTAATGTATACTCTTACATTTAGGTAAAGTTGCTACAGCCCGTTCTAGGCAAGGCTGTTCTTAATATGTATCAGGCCAAAAAAAAAAAAAAATAGTAGAAAACTGTTGCTTGCAAGCTGCCCATCTCTGTTGTTAGCTTTGCTGCTGTGATTATGGGGTGGAGGGGGACGTTATCATGACATTCCAGTGTCTTAGGGCAATTGTCATTTGTGGAGTTACCAAGATATTGTGTGGGGAGTGAACATTGTGGGGGGGAAGAGCCCGCAGAAAGCCCGAGTATGAGAAGGGCTGTGTGGCATTAGCAAGAACAGTTACCACAGGTGTGAGCAAGGGAAACAGAATGGGAAGCAAGCCTACAGGCCAGGTGGATGGAAACACGAAGGTAAGCTAGAGGACAAAAAGAAGAGGACTGTGTTTTAAAAATAGGAAAGAGTTAGAAAAAAGGTTCAGAGGAAAAAATATATATACTTGAGAGGTACTGTATAGTGTTATCTAAGAAGTAGACCAGCCCTGATACGAAGCTGCTCAAAATGGCCTCTCTCAGATGGCATGAGGAGAGGAAAAGTTTGGGAAAGGCTAGAATAGTTTTCTGAGTGTTGTTGAAGCAGGGTCGATTAAGGAATAAGGCTGTCTTTAAGTCAAAAATCTCTTGGGCCAATATGAAAGGGAAGCTAGGGTAAAACCTGCATAAGGCCCAGAAAGGAGACAGGCAAGGCAGTGTGTGTGTGTGTGTGTGTGTGTGTGTGTGTGTGTGTGTGTGTGTGTGTGTGTGTGTGAAGAGATGATGGTTTAAGGAGCCAAAATGGGTATGGAGAGAGGCCGGAAGTAGGGACGGGGTTAAATTTAATATTGATGAATTTTAATACTGGTATCTATGGCAGTGATGGCGAACCTTTTAGAGACTGACTGCCCAAACTGCAATTCAAAACCCATTAATTTTTCACAAAGTGCCAACACAACAATTTAACCTGAATGCAGGTGGCTGTGAAGGGGCGATGTTGGGTGCCCACAGAAAGAGCTCCGGGTGCCACAGGTTTGCCAACACTGATCTATAGCTTCTCCTTTGGTAATCCCACTGCAAGAAGAGGCTTTAGCAAGCACAGTTTCCTTCACTGCAGCAGCACTTAGGAAGAGTCCTGCTGCAGTTAAAGAGTTATCTTTCTGCCTCAGCTCCTAAGTGGGGCAGAAGCCCTGTCTGGAATGGGATGTGGCACTTCTGTGTATCCGCACCTCAGAATTTTTGCTCAGCATTTTACTTGACCATGTATAGCAGTGCTCCCCAACCTTTTTGTCCCCACGGACCGGTAAATGTTTGATGATTTTTCCGTGCTATGGGGGTAATGGGGGGTGTGGGGTGTCGGGCAGGGGGGCAGGGGATTGGGGGGGGGGGGGATGGGGGAATAATAACGGGGGGAGGGCTTGGCGTGTGTGCCTTGCGGGGGGGCCACGGGAGCGGCGGGCGGCGGCAGCGGTGCTCACCGGCTGGGGGCGTCGGGCGTGCCGCTCCCCCCCGCGCACACGGGCGGGGTGGGGGGAGCCGGTATCCTGGGCGGGCGGGCCCCCGCCTCTTCCTCCTGTCGGCGGCCGTCGCCCGGGTTTGGCCGCCGCCGCTGCCCGCCTGGCCAGCGACGCACACTCCGGTTGGGGGGGACTCGGGGGGTCCGGCCTCTCTCTCCTGTACCAGCGGCCGCTCCTTCCTTCCTTTCCCTCTCCCAGCGGAGCGGTGGTGGTGTGCGGTCTTTCCGGCTCCTAGCCCCCCACCCTGGCCTCTCCTCTCCTCTCCTCTCCTCCAGCGGGGCCTGGCGGGGGCTTCCCTCGTCCCTCCCCCGTTCCTCGCGCCTCCCGCGTGCGCCCCCTCCTCCCCGCCGGCCCCCGCGCACCCTCCAGCCTTCTTCCATTGGCTGCCTGTGGGAGAGAAGAGGAGGAGGAGGAGGAGGAGGATGCGCCGCCGCCGCGAGCGGCGGCGGGCAGAGGAGGGAGGCAGAGGCAAAGGCGGTGGCGGCGGCTCCTCCTGCGCTCCTCCAGCCTTCCTCCTCCACCGGCCGGCTGCGGGAGAGAAGAGGAGGAGGAGGAGGGCGGCGGAGGAAAAGGGGAGGAGCCTCCCCAGGCGGCCCGGTACCGACCGGTCCACGGACCGGCACCGGTCCGCGGCCCGGGGGTTGGGGACCACCGATGTATAGCACCATATATATTGGATGGTGCTATGTAAATTATTGCCAATAATAACAGGCTGGTGCATCAGCTAGCCAATATCCTAGCTCAGTTGCTGTGGAGAGCAGTATAGTTTCTCCACCCTGGAAAAATGCAAACCCTACCAGTGCCTTTGTAGATATGTCTCTTTGCATCAGCGTTCCACAGCTTATTTCACATATAAGCTTTCCCCTCCTCCCCTCTGTTATTTGCGTGTCAAAAATAATGTATTAAAATGTACAGACTGCTGTTATTGTAGATTTGAAAGGAAAAAAACCACTTACGTGTCATAATTGACATTTGGACTATAGATCTTGGGTACAAAACAAGTAAAGAGTGTTAATCTGGTCTGAACCCTCGAAATAAATTCAAGTCTCCTGTGTCTGTAGTGTAAATAAAGAAGCATTAACTGAACTGCCCACAAGATGGCGGAATTTCCCACATTAAATCAGTCAGTGTAAGAAAACATGCTGTAGGGGTCCTAAATGATTGAAAATTCCTGTTTGCTACTGCCACTGTTTTTAGTGCCAGGAGTAGTAAAACAAGCTTGCACGCTGCAGGGGCTTTGTCCTGACAACAGTAGCTGAGGAGAAAGCCACATGTGTACTGACTGATGCTTTGGAAGTGAGGATTGGTAGAAGCAAAGAGGTTTTTGAAAAGTAAAACAACAACAAAACAAGCTTGCCAGCAGAGACAAATGAAATCCATGCCTCCTTACTTTTTCTGTGTCTCTCAATCAAAAATGCCATTCTCGTTAATGAGTAATGCTTTGCTTTTATTGATGGCACTAAGATTTTTTGCAAAAATGTATTGCTACAAACAGTATTCTAGGTAGAGAGAAGGAAAAGGCCCCGTACTGGCATTTAGACACCAGGCTTAAATTTGGCATAACAGATGTTTCTTCACTTTGGGGAAAGGTAGTTCCTGCTTATGGTTGGAACAAAAGACGTCTATCAAGATTTCAGCAGCACCTCCATAGTTTCTAGGCTTCATGGAAGTAAAGCCATTTTAGCTTAATTCTTAGAAATTAAGAGCCAAAACAAGCATTGCAATCTAGATACCACTTGAACTTCACATAGCTTCTAGGGTACTTCATCTGACTTAGAATCCCCCAGACAGTCCTAGGAAGCGTAGTTATTGAGCTATATCTCTTCACTACAGACCCCTAATTATAGTTTCTGGGTTTCCTAACAACCTTCCTATGGCTTCCAGATGTTAGAGGGAATCTAGTTTGCACTTAAAGCCACATTGCTAAGGGGAAATGTAGTGGGGAGTTGTTTCCAAGTAAAGATGTCTAAAGCTGTGCCCTGAGAGAGCTTGTTGATTTCCCTAGATTGCCAGATACACAATTAAACGGGTGCTAGCTTCACTTGAGCTTGGACTTTCCCTAGAAATGAAAACGACAACACTGAGACTGTCGTCCTTTGAGTACATCATACGATTCACAGTAGAAGACCAAAATTCTGGGAAGAGCAGAAGGCAGTAGGCAATAAAGATCAAATTGGAGATGGGTTGAATCAATAAAGGAAACCACAGCCTTGAGTGTACAAGAACTGGGCAGGGCTTTTAATGATAGGGCTTTCCAGAGTTGACTCATTTATAGGGTTGCTGTAAGTCAAAACGAAAAAGAGCTTAACACCAGTGGTGTCCAAACTTTTTGCAAGGAGGGCCAGATTTGGTGAGGTGAAAATGTATGGGGTCGACCATTCAGCTGCATTAGGACATGCAAGGAGGTGGGGAGGATGCTGCAGCAATGGAGCCGGGGGTGGGTAGGCTGGGCAGGTGGCTGGGAGGATGCGCGGAGGCAGGGGAGGCAGGCAAACCATAAAACTGCAAGCTGATGTCTCCATCCAGTATAGGGACGGTCCAGCTGGCAGGGATGCATGGCAGGCTGAGCAGGCAAGGAGAACAGGCTGTGGGCCACTCAACATTTGAAAATGGGCCGCATTTGGCCCCCGGGCCTGACTTTGGACATGCCTGGCTTACACAACATCACCGTACATGTGCCTGTAAGTAAGCAACAGTGGACTTGGTGTCTCTTGAAATAGAAATAAGCTGGACTGTACTTATAAGTTTGCAGTACAGATGCTGTTGGTGTTTCATCTTCTTTGGCTTGTACTCATGCCAACACCTCAGACTCAAGTAAAACTGCTTCCATTTTTTTTAATGATTTGCTAGCCACAGTACTATTTCCCATACCCATGAGGGCAACCATATTGTAAAGGTAAACAGAGGTAAAGCAAGTAAGGATTTCAGCAGATCCAGCTTTCCCCCTCCTCCATGACAAGCTGTACCCACCTGAGCTCCCATCTCAGAGAACAGGAACCTTGCTCGGAATCTCCCAT
Source organism: Phrynocephalus guinanensis (assembly GCA_037367245.1). Lineage (NCBI taxonomy): Eukaryota > Metazoa > Chordata > Lepidosauria > Squamata > Agamidae > Phrynocephalus > Phrynocephalus guinanensis. The sequence continues at coordinate 24,136,709 of CM074735.1, read as the reverse complement.
CTAAGTCATGCAAACTAGACACTCTGGACGTTCATTTATCCTTCTAAAATGCTGGATTTGCACAACCATAGATCCCTGATTTTTTGCCATTGTTCTCTTGCAAATACATTGAATGAAACTGTATGTGGGGCCACCAAGAAAGAAGATGAAATGCCCTATAGTTGGCTAATACTGGAAACATGATGCTTTGCCAGAGGGAGACAAGAAGGGCCGGCTCTACTGTTGGGCAGGCAGAGCCGCATGCCTCATTTCATGCTGGGTATCATGTATTTATTGGAGTGTTAACTGCAAGAGACAGGGGGACACTAGAGGGATATGTGATTTGTCAAGTGATTTGCCACAAGGAGGTAGTGTTTCCCTTGACTTGAAGGCAGGCAGGAACATGCTGCTCTGCCACAAATAGCTAATTCCCTCAGTTGGGTTGCGGAAACAAGCAACTTGTGCAGTATTTCAAAGAGAATGCAAAATGTGAGTTGGAGGGTTGAGCCCTGGAGAACTGCATTTTTTTCCTTTTTTACAAAAGAAAAGTTATAACTTGCTGCAGGAAACATGTGTTTTGAATAGCAAACATGGCCCTCTCTTTGCCGGAATTTCCCTTTCCATCAATGTATTGAAAAGAAAATACAAACCACACCTGAACAACATTTTTGAATCTGGTCCCACGAATCTATTCCATTGAATAGGTTTATATACTTGAAATATGCTTCATAGAATCATAAGAGTTGGAAGAGACTTCAAGGGCCATCCAGCCCAACCCCTGCCACGCAGGAACCCGATCAAAGTATTCCCGACAGATGGCCATCCAGCCTCTGCTTAAAAACCTCCATAGAAGAAAGACTCCACCACCCTCTGTGGCAGCATATTCCACTGTTGAACAGCTCTAACCGTCATAAAGTTCTTCCTAATGTTCAGATGGATTCTTTTCCTGTAGTTTGAAACCATTGCCCCGAGTCCTAGTCTCTGAAGCCATGGAAAACAAACCTGTCCCCAACTTCATTAATCCATTTCCTCTCGGTATCATTCCAAACAAGATTGCTTTCTAGATATCCCTCCTCAACCTATATGGGCCCTTTTCCAATCTCCCTACTCTTTCCCGGGATGAGAGTTCCCCCCCCCCCCACACTGCTCCTTCCGCCTGTTATCCCATCTAAAGAGCCTTGTGGCGCAGTGGTTAAATGCCTGTACTGCAGGTAAAACTGTGCTCACGACCTGGGTTCAATCCCCGGTAGCAGGCTCAAGGTTCACTCAGCCTTCCATCCTTCCGAGGTCGGTAAAATGAGTACCCAGCTTGCTTGGGGGGGGGAATGTGTAGCCTGCACACTGTAATTAAAATTGTAAACCGCCCAGAGATGACTTGTAGTCGTATGGGGCGGTATATAAGCAGAACACTTTGCTTTTGCTTTTTATCTTAAACAGGCTACTTCCTTGTTTTTTGTTTTTTAACTGCACTCAGGGGGGTATTCCTCACCCAGCTTCAGCAGCAAGGGGAAGAACAAGGGCAAATGTTTTAATGAGGGCAGAAATGCTCCAGTTAGCAGCCTTCCAATCACTGTCATGCCTGTTAAGCCAACCAGGCTCACCTCTTGTCCATACAACTTATTTTTAGGGAGTGGGGGGTGGGGACCCAAACATCGAAATGTTTAAAAATGCCAATTTGAGACTCTCACCCAGGACCTTTGCTGTTCCTGTTGGTGGGGGCTCACCGTAACACCTCTGCTGAAGCATGCTGGAAGAGGGAGGGGTGACGGAAACTGTTGAATTGGCTCTCAGGGCCCCATGGGAAGGTCCTGACCCTGCAACAGCTCTCCATTGGGCAGGAGTGGCACTTCTCTTCCTTCACCTATAGGTGGAGCCAGGAGGCACAGAAAGAAGCAGTAGGATGCAGTCAGAGGGGCATGAAGAGAAAACATATAACATTCAGATGGGATCTTGATTGTAATGTGTGTTGGTCATACTCTCAGCCATACCAAGAACTTCATGATGCTTAGAGCTGTTTGGCAGTGGAATATACCATGTTTAAATATCTCAAAGGATGCCATATTGAAGAGGGGGCTGGTTTGTTTTCCATGGCTTTAGAGACTAGGATATGGAGCAATGGTTTCAAACCACAGGAAAAGAGATTAAATTTAAACATTAGGAAGAACTTCTTGAGGGTGAGCTGTTCAGCAGTGGAATATGCTGCCATGGAGGGTGGTGCTCATTCTTTGAAGAATGAAGGGGAAAAAAAAGATTTGTCTAAGTCAGGATCAAGTGTAAGGAAAATGCCTGCCTATGCAGCTTTAAAGGTAAATAAAAATGTATGACAAATTGACCTCTTTTCTTTCCCTTCCTTTCTTCTTCCTCAAATGTTCATGTTGGCAACTGGCGTATGGTGCTGACAACGAGTTTGGACAAACCCTTCTTTTCAAATAAATTCTGTAATGAATGATGGATCACTTGTCTGGCCTTTTCCTATTGTGAAGCCACAGAGCATGCCCGGGGGGTCAAACAGCCTGTTTGCCGTGCTGCACGCTCGGCCAGAGAAGCTATTGTGCATGGTAGGCTGCTTGGTCTTATTTTGTGCTTACACTGGAGATCGGAGAGCGATTAAGTTCTGTCACGCCACTCTGCACCTGCCTCAAGGTGGAAGTGAGAACATTGGAGGCTCCAGGAAGTCTTCAGCGCTGCAAATGCAGCCGCTGTGGTCTGCCCCTCATTTACGTTGCAATCTGACATAAACAGGCCTCTTCCTGCATCTTTGTGCCCCCAAAGAGACAGCACTTAAGGCCTGTGGATATCCAAAGTGGGCCTTCAACAAAGCAGTGTCCCAACCCAGAAGAACAAGGGATCAGTCTGAGACCCAGACCCGACGGAAGAACCTGGTCATTCCTTACATGGCTGGAGTGTCTGAGAAGCTTAAAAGGGTTTTTAGCAAACACCACATCCCTGTTTATTTCAAACCCACAAACACACTTAAGGCAGAGGCTTGTCCACCCAAAGGATCCGATACCAAAACATAAAAGGAGCAATACAGTATATGCGGTCCAATGCAGTGAGGAGTGTTCAGACCTCCACATTGGAGAATCTAAACAGCCATTAAACAGAAGGATGGCCCAGCATAGGAGGGGTAGCAGCTCAGGACCAGAATTAGCAGTATACCTCCATTTGAAGGAAAAAGGGCACTCTTTCAAAGATGAGGATGTACACATATTAGACAAAGAAGATAGGTGGTTTGAGAGAGGAGTAAGGGAAGCTATTCATGTGAGCATCGAAACCCCCTCCCTCAACAGAGGTGGCAGCCTCAGGCATAGTCGATCTGCTACTTATCAGGGTGTGCTTTCCAAAGTATCCAGACAAATCAAAAAGCCTTCACCACCAAGGCCATAGCTAACGACCCATTCTTGATAGGTTTCAGCACCTTAGGCCACTGTTCACCTTAAGGCTATGGATACTATTGTCTCCCTAACGAGCCTATTCAGGCCATTGTTCATCTTATGAGCCTAATTCAGATCAGGGTGGCAAGAAGTAAAAGCTGACTGTTTGGATGAGCAGCAAAATCTTTCTATCTCTCAAGAAAATGAAGTCCAGTAGCCATGACTCAACTTCCAGAACAACAGTTTTGTGCAATGACAAAAGCATTACATATTGTGCCTACAATCCTTTTGAGAACTGCACTCTTGTAACAGTCTTGGGAAGGGGATCATTTTCAAGGTGGCATTGCTTGCACCCACCTGATTAAATCTCAAAGGCTGAAATCCAATAGTAAGTTACAGCTCGAGTATCCATGAAACTTATACGGGAATTGACTCTCTCCTACATGCACATACACCCTGATTCCATTGGCCTTTTCTAGTTGCATTGCAACTCCGTTGCTGGATTTCAGCCAAAGAGTTTGGACCTTATTATTAATAGCAATATAGTCGTGTTTTTCTAACACTTGTGAACCACTTGATTCCAACTCGGGCCACCGAAGCACAGCATTGAGAGTAAAAGAGAAGGTGATGTCACCAGGTGTCTGCCCAACATCGGATGTTCAGGGCACACCTAGAAACTGGGAAAACTTATAGAGGTGGTGTGGGGGCCCCAGCTTCAAGGATTTGTTTGACTGTGACCTGGATTGAGAAAAGCCATTGATCAAGTAATTGCATTAGTAACCTTGGTTTACAAGCATAATCCATTCTGGAAACATGCTCGTAAACCAAAATGCTTGTACAACACAAAGAATTTTACATAGAGAATAATGGAAACTTAAACGATTTGTTCTGGAAATAATTTTCCATTATTTCCTATGTGGAAATGAGAGGCCAGAGGCTTTGGTGGCAAGGAACCAGGAAGACGAGCTCGTTAACCGGAACAAAAATATTCCGAATTTTTTTCTCGTCTTGCATAATGCTCATAAAACGGGGCACTCATAAACTGAGGTATTACTGTAATTGCACCCTCCTTATCATTCATTATTTATTTTATTTATTTTATTCCTTTATTAAATGTGTATACCACTCCATCTAGCTACATGGCTACTCTGGGTGGTTTACAAAATTGTGCAAATACATAACATAACCAACATACAGTACCATAAATAAACAATCCAGTATAATAACACATAATGGTTTAACAAATCAATAACACCAAACCATCAAACAAAAGGCAAGATGGGTTAGGGATGGAGCAATAATAAATGACACTGAAACTGTCAGAGTATGTGCTATTTGATCAGCCAGCAGAAGCAATACTTATTGAATAAATTGTTAGCCAGAGACAGAATTTTTCTTAAAACCAAACAGCTATATTCCAAATGTACAAAAATATATCACAGCATCACAGAACTTCTACAAAGTTCAACAAAGCATAGAGGGAAAAGTCACATTAGTACATTGATACAAACTTCAACAGCACAACAGCATAATAGCATACATTACATTGACAAAATATATGACTAAGAAACAAAGTGGGTGCCTTTACTCATGGAAGGCCCAATGAACAATGATTTACAGAACATTTTTATACACGTCTGTCCAATCATAAATTACATTACATCATAGCTATTGCAACCTCTTGCATCAGCCAAAATTCATTATGTTAATTCTTAACATCTGTACTCCATTTGGAAAAACTCTATATTGAGTCACTGTGACTTTGCACTTTTTGCAGACTCCATCTTTAAATCAATTAAATACATATCAAATATATAGAACAACCTGTCTAATACATGTATTGCACTAACAAATATCTGACAGAAACACTAACAGAATAAGTTAATACCCAGGGAAAGCCTTTCTAAGTAGCCACGACTTCAGATGTTTATTGAAGACCGGGATCAAAGAAGCTAGACCAGTCTCAGGGGGAAGTTGGTTCCAAAGGGTTGCAGAGGGGCCACCACTGAGAAAGCCCTGACTCTTCAGTACAAGGGGAAACCCCATTCAGTGTGGGAGACTATATTTCTCAGACTTATATGTCCATCTTGTTGAGGTTAGGATGGAATCATTCCATGTCCCGCTCCAAATCCCTCTTATTTCTTAGATGGCGCTCATTTTTATTTACATTTACAGTAATACCTCAGATAACGAATGCCCCTGATACCAAATTTTTTTGATAACGAATCACAATTTCCAGGTATAGGGCTGCCTCGGAATAACAAATTTTTCCTATGGGCTGCCTTGCATGACGAATCGCAATTTCTAGGTATAGGTCTGCCTTGGATAACGAATTTTCTCTATGGGCTGCCTCAGATAATGAATATTTCGTATGGGCTGCCTCGGATAATGAATTTCCAGCATGCATCAGTAAAAGAGAGTTATCCTGGGCTGCATGATATCTGTACATTTAAAGTGCCCTTTATAAAGAGTTTTGAGCAAAAAAAAACAGTTGTCTGTGTCATTTTCCTAGGCTCTGGGACGAATTAATTGGTTTCCCATTCATTCCTATGGGAAACCGCATTTTGGATAACGAGTTTTTTTCAGATAACGAATTACCTCGGAGAACGAATTAAATTCGTTATCCAAGGTACCACTGTATTTGCTTTTATATAGCAGTGTTTTGAATGTGTAGCTGTTAGCAAGTGAAAGTTACTTGTTTAAAAAACACTGAGCCTGCTTTTGATAAAGTTTCCATGGGCAGTCTGTAAGTTATTGTGCACATAGTTGTGCTAATTCAGTTGTGTTAATTCAGTTCACATGGCAGGGACACAGTTTGCTTCCCCCATAATTCTTCTTATGTAATGTCACATAAACAAACATAAAACATACTACACAGACTTAAAGTATTAGTGCTCCTCTCCCCTCTGGGACCTTATATCTTGCATACATTTTCCATATTCAGACTTCTCTCTTTCTCTCTTTTCCACCCCCCAAATCCTTCCAGAAATGCATATAACCATTGCCTGTTTCCCCTGCTTCCCTTTATATCAGGCATGTCCAAATTTCGGCCCTCCAGATGTTTTGGACCACAACTCCCACAGTCCTTTGCCATTGGAAATACAGGCTTGGAATCCTGGGAGCTGTGGTCCAAAACATCAGGAGGGCCGAAGTTTGGACATGCCTGCTTTATATAATACTGCTCTTACAAATTCCATATTTCAGTAAATCTATTAATCTTTGTTTCTCTCTTTTTGAATTTAATTTCTGAAATCATTTATCATTAACTGTTATATTCCATATTTCATTACACCAGTCTTGTAGGTATAATGAAAGTGCCAATTTGGCTTCCAATTCTTTGCTATTAACAGTCGAGCCGTAGTCATCATATTGATCACCATTTTTTATATTATCACCATAACAAATTTCTATCATCAATAACAATGCTAATTTTGGAACCATTTCAATATTAATTTCCAACGATTCTCTAATTTCATCAAATGGCAGAGCGGATCTCCCAAAGACCAGTGTCAGCCTGGCCCACCAGGGCATCGCTGGCACTCTTGCTCCGGATGGCTACTCCTCAGGAGGCCCGTAAGGTATCTACCCACAGTCAGGCCTTCTCAGTGGCAGGCCCAACTACGTGGAACAAGCTGCCATGCAACAATTGCCAAGTCAAGCCCCTAACAGCCTTTTAAAAAGCTTTTAAAACCTGGCATTGAAAGGAAACTTACGGCAATCTGTAATTTATTGTTTGTTGCACCCCCAGTGTTTGTTGTATCTTCTGCCACTATTGGCTTTTAGTCTCTTGCCGGTGTTTTGTGTGTTTCTTTGATTTGTATATAGAGCAATCTTTTTGTTTGATCCTCTTGGTTTTCCCCATATTTGTTTTGAATTACTTTGCAATTCTATCAAATGTAAAAATATGTTTTGACTTCTTTGTGGCATCTCCAACATTTTTTAGAGTACTGGAGATCTATAGTACAATGGTACCCCCACTTAAGAGCAGCTCGGCTTAAGAGAAATTCGACTTAAGAGAAGAAAACTGTTGGCATTTTAACTGCCGCCTTACAAATTTTAGATATGGTCTGCTTGACTTACATTTTTTTTAATTTTTTTTAATTTTTTAACTTACTTTTTAAATTTTTTAGATAGGTACCCTGACTTAAGAGTAGTTTGACTTAAGAGCATGCATTCAGAAAGGATTAAATTTGTAAGTCGAGGTACCACTGTATTTAATTTTGCCAGTGTTGAATCTCCATAAATTCTTATACCCATTTTCTTTTTTCCTAATTGACACGTTTTTAAAAACAGAAGACAAGGCCTTCCTATATAAAACATTATAGAAGAGACACAGTGGAAGAGATTGAAATACATAAATAGAGCAATCACTCCCTCACCAAATTTTAGGGTTAAAGCTTCCAATGGAACCCTGTGTTGTTCCTTTGTATCCATCACCTACTTTTCCATCAGCACAGGGAGAGATTTTGCACCTGCTGCCCTAAATTTGGTGACTGTACCAAGAACCTCTATATTCATTTATTAAATTCCAAATCACCATGATGCATACTGATGACATACAAAGCAAGGCCCATAACTGAAGTAGCAGGTACCCTGAAGCACACTTCAAGGAATAGGATATTGGCAATTTCACACAAGAATATTGCTTGGAACATTTGCAGCCAGGCTAGTCCTTGGGTGACAGCCAGGGTTTGCAATTAATGTGTGCTGTGCAGGAGCTTCCTTATCTCTGGCTGCACATGCATAAATGTCAAAATGTTCTACAAATTGCACTAATATATATATAGTTAGTCTCATGTCAAGAACTTACCAGAAGATCATTATTCCTTCTGCTTAGTTCAATCTTAGCATCAAATTCAAGCAGCCCTTGTTTAGGTTTTCTTACATCCGTAGTGAAATTAGTTATCCAATAAGGAAAGGGCTGATTCTGCATCTTTTTTTAAAAAGTATTAAATGCTGAATGCTTTGTACCCAGGGCCGGCGTGTCCATTAAGGCGAACTAGGCAGTTGCCTAGGGTGCCAAAATGGACAGGGGGCGCTGCCCAGCCTGCTGCCCCCCCGCCGCCACCACTGCTGCCCAACCCTCCCTGCCGCCGCCCTACCCCCCGCCGCCGCCCTACCCCCCTGCCGCCACCGCCGCCCGACCCCTCCTGCTGCCGCTGCCCGACCCCCCTGCAGCAGCAGCCGCCGCCGCCCGCCCCTCACCTAGGGCGCAAAAAACCCTAGCACCGGCCCTGTTTGTACCATTACTTTACTATAAATTTGATATTTTAATTTCTAAATTATCCAACATGTTCATTACCCCCTTCTTACAAACCATTTATGTGATTGTGTGAAACACAAGAATTTCCAGAACCTTTCTCAACAACCCAAAACAGGGAATGTCTGTGACAATATTTACTGAGCTTAACTTAACACATCACAGCATGGTGCTCACGGATGCGGCTGCCAATGCTGCTGACGCTGACACTGATACTGATGCTGCTGATGCTGATGCTGATTTTTTAAATCTCTGCATCCCATTGCAGCTTCCCTGGTTGTTGATTTGAAAAGTCTCAGGCAAAGAGCTGCCTGGATCTTAACAAAAGTGGAGGAGCAATAGCAGGAAATTCACTGTCTTCCCAGTGACAGTCAAAATACAATGAGCAGCTAATGGCCAGAATCTTATTCCAAAACCTCAGGGTTGTGAATTTCAGCAGTGACGTGCTTCCAGTTAGGAAGTCGCTGCTATGTGACAACAAAAACAACTGCCAACTTCTAAACTGCCAGCAATTTGCCCCTGGAAGCCATGTTCTGCCGGTGGCTGTAAGTGAAAAGAAACTGTTGAGCAGTTGCTTCTTTCTTTGACACCAAAAACATGCTGCCTGAGCCCACTGCCTTGTTCTGATGATAGAATGGTCCTAGTTGAGGCGGTTCCCTATAGCTATCCACTAAGCTTATCTCTGCTGAGGCTACCAACTCTCAAATTATTTATGTTATTTTCCCCCCTTACTCATTTTCGTGTGCATGGGTAATACACTGCCACCATTTAAATTAACACTTATTTGGGCTGTAGTCCCCCACCACAACATGGTTCATATATTACAGTCTCAGTATATTGTGGTTTTTTTCCTTGAGAGAAGCAAGCTTCCAAAGAGAGGTTTTTAACCCCCTCCCGGCACCTCAGCAAACAGACCTGGGGCTGCTCCTGCCAACTGCAATTGCAAAGATAGGTTTTTAATCCACTCCTGACAGCTGAGGTGCCAGGAGGGGGTTTAAAGCTTCTTTTTGCATGCGGAGCCGGCAGGAGCAGCCCTTGCTGAGGTGTTTGCATTTCATTTCCAAAGAGAGGCTTTAAACCCCCTCCTGACATCTCAGCAAACAGAGGTGGGGCTGCTCCTGATGGCTGCATTTGCAAAGAGAGGTTTTTAACCAACCCCTAACACCTCATCAAACTGACCTTGGGCTGCTAGGCTCCTGTTTCCAAAGAGAAGTTTTTAATCTCCTCCTGACATCTCAGCAGACAGACCTTGAGCTCCTGGCAGCAAGGTCTGCTGAGGTGTCAGGAGGGGGTTAAAAACCTCTCTTTGAGCAGCCCAAGGTCAGTTTACTAAGGAGTCTGCATTTCATGAATTTTCCTTTATTGTGTGTGGATCAGACACCAAACTCCCGCAATAAGTGAGGGAGTACTGTATCACTTAAAATTATGGAGTCTCACACAGTCTATTCTTTTTAAAATAAATAAGAATAGTTTATTGTAAAATAACTAGTAAATAAATGCAGGCTTTCAGTTGTTGGCTCTGGTTATTATTTATATATATTAAACATACATCACATTATCAGGTGCTGACTTGACATTTACTGGTCCCTATCTCTGTCTAACATTTGTCAAGACTTATCCATCCCTATCTAACTCCCTGAAGGCATGCACAGATGTATATATACTTGTTGTCTCCTCCTGCAAGCTCTTCCAATGGATTATGCTAATAGAAGACATTTTCAAAGTTCTAAACAATAAATATTCTTGGGTTAGGGCTGCACATTACACTCACTTTTGCTTCTTAATGACATTACCAGTGTTAGTTACTTAAGCTGGAGGCGCTAGTGACGAGGAAACAGACAGATGGTTTCCACTAAGGAGATTTCCATTTCTGCTTCACATGACCAGATATTTTTGTATTTTTTTTAAAAAAAACATTCCAGTTGCAATTTCTTTGCAAACCTGACCTAATATCAATATGAAAATTCATACAGTCTGTGCTACTAATAAAGTCTGGGCAGAACAGCAAACAAGACCCAGTACTTAACTGAATCAATTCACATAGTGGTCAAAGGTGGCCAAATTATTACATGACCTGAGGCAGAAAATCTCACAAATGCATCTCTTCATCCCTCACAGCACAATTACAATAGTATAATTAAATAATCATTTGTTACCTTTTCATGACACCCAAAATTTGCTAGTTACACCAAGTGAACTAGCTGCACTTAACCTAATGACAGGCCATAGCTTACTGTGGTAGGAACCGAGTGCCTAGTAGCTCTGAGATACAATCCAATTACTGATTCCAGCTAGAGTGGTCCAATTGAATGAGCTGGACTTTTAAGACAGCAATTACGTAAATTAAATTGATTCAGCAGTTCAACTCTATTCTGCTGTTGCTCATTTTTGGAGACAGATGGCTCAAGATCCTCATTGGTAATGATTCAATGAGCAAAGCCAACGTTGGTGGCAGAGTAAGACTTGGTTCAGTTCAGTATATAGCTCCTTATTTTTTTAATGTTCCACAGAAGTAAGTGCTACCTAGTAAATAAAGCTTCTTGAAAAATTAAAAACCAATGCCCTTCCTTCAACACTGTGAACTCATGTGATCTATAAACCATGATATTTCAATTTATTTATTTCCCAAATGCAATTTAAAAATTTGAAAACATCTGGCTTTATTTTTTAATAATGGGAGGAAATCACAACCCATTTTATATCAGTCACTGTAAAGAACTGGAGTTTAGTGTTATAAAATTAATTCAAAGGAAAACTGGAAAATACCGAATAATTAAGAAAGCGAGATGGAGTATTGTTTAAGGACCTTCGTGTAAGTTACAGATATTGACTTCCTATTTCAAATTGTTTATCTGTACAACGTCAATCCAATATTTGCTTCGGATTTGTTTTGTTATTAGGGTTCATAAAGAACAAGTTTTACATCACAAACGCACACTCGTACTGTCTAACACGTAGCACTTACACTTGTGTTTGCTTTTCTTTCTAGCACTGTGTGAGAGTGAAGTACATGAAACAAAAACACACCAAGACAGTTCAGTTCTTTATAGGTCTGCTCAGTGGTCAGTCCGACTGAATTCAAGTGGATTGACTGCCAAGTATGTGGCATGATACAAAAGTGCCGTCCAAAGTGAATTAGAAGGAATCACATTTGTCAGCTTTCCACTTGTTTCTCTTGGATGTCCTTCCATACAATCATCTTCATAAACAGATAATAGATTGAAGCAAAGACACAGCTACCGGGCATCAAATGGTTCATATCCAGCTTCTTGAATGTCTGCATCCTTTGCTGCCAATGTGTCACGTGAGCCTAGAGTGTTGACATTGGCACTGGAATCCCAGCAAGGAGGTGGGCTACACGGCTCCATCCAAAGAGATCTCAGACACTGCCTTCACTCTCCAGAACAGCACCACAGCAGGAGGGAGAAACATGAGGAAGCTCATTAGCAGCACAGTGGCAAAAATAACCAGGACTATTGTCCATGGGGCCAGGACTGTATCCACCATAGCTTGCTTTCTCCTTGGCCTTCCAGTCTTGAAAAAGAATCTATAAGCAGACGAACTCCCAGAGTTTTAGAGTCATCACTTCCAGAACTATCTGTGAAAACATAGAGAGAAAGAAATGAGGTCACCATATTGCCTGAAATGCTGTGGTATTTAGTGCAGTAAGATAGAACTAGAGTAGGCCCACTGAATCAGTGGGACTCACAGAGTTGTCTCACAACAAAATTCCCAGTGGTTCAATGGGCCCGTTCTAGTGGCAACTTACCACACTAGCCTACAAGATTTGAGTCCCCAAACCTTAACCTATCTGGGGTTAACAGCAGCCCACAGCATTGCCAAACCAAACAAACAACACCCAGAGAGACATAAACAAACAACTGCGAAAGAAACACCCTCTCTGTAGCGTCTTATAGAAGCACAACAAAATAGAAATAATAAAGTGCACTAGCAAAATATACTGGTACAAACATGAGTATGTGTACAGTAATAAAAGCCAACCATCTAATTCAAACATGTTTCTTGCAATAAGGGATTTGGGAGTTGTAGTCCAAAATATCAAGAGATCCCAAAAGCCTCCTTCCAATTTGAGTCTTCCACCTCCAGTATAAATATATTATGAAATAAAACTGTATAAACATGACATAAACATGTAAAGGGAAGGAAGATTTAAAAAAATGGAGAGACAAATCCTGTTCCAGAAAACCATAGTAGGAAAGAGTGATTGGCTTTTCCCGTTGAACAGAGCGAGGTCTCAACATCTGCTTCTGCTTCTGCTTCCAGACACTGTGAGGCAAAAAGGAAAGAGATAAATGAAGCACTGCCAAGGTGTTTTTGTTGATAAAGCCAGCTGTGAGCTGTCAGCAAAGCAGTGCTTTTGAGACTGTTAGCTACCTGAGAAACCATTTCAGGGTAGTGCCCCAAGAAGGGAAATGTCAACACCTGCTTAGATTTTAAAATGCGCCACCACATTTTACAACAAGACAAAAAAAAAAAAAAAGGAAATTTTTTTTCCTAAGGGGTAAATTAGGGATATTATGCCACATGTACGGGCAGTGGAGCTCTTGTTTGCCTCCTGCTAGGGAGTCTTCTGTCTAAAACTCTCTGAGACAACATTGTACATCTGAAGTCCATGAACACAGATCTTGTTTGCTGCTTGGCCACTCTGCTTTAAGAGCGACTTCTTGATACACAAGAAACCAAGTCCAGTTGCCATGACTCAGCTCCCAGATAACCTCACTTGGATGGCTGAGAATCTCCACAGATTTATTGGCACCAGAGATGGGCACGACTTAGCGGTATTCCCGTTTCCGTTTCCGTTACTCGTATCCGTTACTCTACGGAAACGGAAACGGGAATTACTCCACCAGACTTCGAGCTCGAACCGACGAACGAACAATTTGGTCTGATTTGTCGTGCTCGTTACTTGCATCGCGCAATGCCAAGCGGCACAGAAAAAAAGTTTTTAAAAGTTAAAAAAAAACCCGATTCCCGGCCCTAAAAGTAGGCGAAAACTGTCTGAGGGCACCTACCAGGCCAGAAGGGTGTTTTATTTGGGGGGGGTTTCCCCGCCCCCCTCTCCTTGGCTATTGCTACTGCTGCGCTGCTGGTACCAGGCTGGGAGGGCGCATCCATTTGCCATGCAGTGCGGGGGATCAAAAATGGTGACCGCAATATTTTTTTTTTTGAAATCGTTGCCCAAAACCCCACCAAAGCACCACAGAAACATGCGAAAATTAGCTATTTTAAATGCTTGAATTTTTACAGTAGCAGCAGTGGGTTTTTCTTGCAAAAAAAGTCTCCGTTGATTTTATTTTATTTTATTTTATTTTATTTTTTTACACCTGCGCATTCGCAATGATGGGCTCGCCCATGGGAGTGGACCATGCAAAGTTTTGGAGCCATTCCACCAATCGCATGGCCAGGTTTTGCTGACTGTACCAGGCTGGGAGGGCGCATCCATTTGCCATGCAGTGCGGGGGATCCAAAATGGCGACCGCAATATTTTTTTTGAAATCGTTGCCCAAAACCCCACCAAAGCACCACAGAAACATGTGAAAATTAGCTATTTTAAATGCTTGAATTTTTACAGTAGCAGCAGTGGGTTTTTCTTGCAAAAAAAGTCTCCGTTGATTTTATTTTATTTTATTTTATTTTATTTTTTTACACCTGCGCATTCGCAATGATGGGCTCGCCCATGGGAGTGGACCATGCAAAGTTTTGGAGCCATTCCACCAATCGCATGGCCAGGTTTTGCTGACTGTACCAGGCTGGGAGGGCGCATCCATTTGCCATGCGGTGGGGGGGGGATCCAAAATGGCGACCGCAATATTTTTTTTGAAATCGTTGCCCAAAACCCCACCAAAGCACCACAGAAAGATGCGAAAATTGGCTATTTTAAATGCTTGAATTTTTACAGTAGCAGCAGTGGGTTTTTCTTGCAAAAAAAAGTCTCCGTTGATTTTATTTTATTTTATTTTATTACACCTGCACATTTGCAATGATGGGCTCGCCCATGGGAGTAGACCATGCAAATTTTCCACCAATCGCATGGCCACTTGGCCAGGTTGACCACAGAGACTTCTGGGATGTGCCAATCGGGCATAAACAGCCCACTAATCGTAGCCCAAACCCGAACCCTAAGCCTAAGCCATACGCCAGTACACTGTCCTTCTGAGTGGGTCAGAGAGGCACCCAGAGGTGCACCCCAATACTCACCCTAACCTCACCCGTAACTAGCCTAACCCTAGCCGTTCCGCTAACCCGTCTTAACCCTAAGCCAGATCTACTTGCATTGCACTACATGCAAGTACGTGAGACACAGCGGGTGCAAAGAGTCTGCCAGTCCGTCACTTGTGGCTCTGGCTGACTCCTGCAGCTCCCTCCAGGAGCCCGCTACCCCCTCCCCAAACCAGTACTAACGACAACAAAAAAACGAAAAAACGAACCGACTAATTTTTGCCAATTTTCACGAAAAACGGAAACGAGCCGAAACGGAACCGGCCCGACTAACGACAACTCGAAAAATTTTTTTTCAAGTCGTGCCCATCTCTAATTGGCACACAGAATCCCTGACTGTCAGGGTGGACTTGAGGGGTGGAGAGAGGCATGTTTCACATTATAAGGTTCCTGGCTGTTCTGTTTCTGTGGGCAGATTGTGCAATGCTATCCTTCAGGAAGAAAGAGTTCCTTCTTGGTGATCAATTTACATCCTGAGGCCTAAACACAAAGGGCATCTTGGCTAGTCTGTTAGTACTCACTCACTTACTGTGGAATGCTTTCTTTCAACCATGGCGTCTGTGAAGATTCTCAGTCATCCAGGTGAGTTTATCTGGAAGTTGAGTCGTGGCAACTGGACTTCTTTTTTTTTTTTTTGAGAGAGAGACTAAAACATTTTGCTGCTCATCCAAACATTTCAATCTCTCAAGAAAAAGTGGTCCAGTTGCCATGACTCAACTTCCAGTTCAACCAAGGTGCTTTTCCTTTCCTGCTCTATATAACTTTTCAGTCACCTGAGCCGCACAATGTTTTTGCGGTAGTGCTGTATTGCCACAAGCACTTGCCTGTGGCCCAACAGGATATAGTGAGGGTCATAACAGGTGTTAAGAGGCCTGCATTCTACATGTTCCCAATGATTCAGCCATTCCTCTCCTGTTAGGTTTCTTCATAGATTTGGGCCTAACAATTAGACTAATGGACTAAGGGACTAATTACGCCTCCCAAAAGAACCCCAGTTATACCATTTTTTCCATACCTCTGTTGCACTGATACATTTATTTTCATGGTCACATGGTATCTATTAGAAATGGACACGAAACGAGCAATTTTTCGTTTTCATTTTTGTTTTTTCATTTCATTATGTAACGAAACAAAAAACGAATTTTGTCTCCAAAATGAAACGAAACGAACCGAAACAACAGAATTTTTTTCGTGTGTTTCATTTTCGTTGCGGCAAATACATTGAACTGTAATGAATGCTAACGAAACAGCAATTTTTTGTTTTCGTTTTCATTTTTTCATTTCGTTACGTAACGAAACGAAAACGATTTTTTTTGCAAAAAATTCACGAAAAACGAAAATGAACTGAAACGGACCCCCTAAATGACAAACGACAAACAAAACACCATTTTTTTGAGTCGTGCCCATCTCTAGTATCTATACCAGCAGAAATGTTCCCAGTGGTTTTAATCATATATTGATTCATTTCTTCCTATTTGGAACATTAGGGCCAGCTACACCATGGAATTGATTTATTCTCTCTGATGTTTCCTGGGACAGCGCTGCCCCTACATTGTTTTTGTTTGTTTAAACACACACACACACACACACACACACACACACACACACACACACACACACACACACAACTGATACATATGTTCAGAAATGTTTGCTCTATATGCCTGTGACTCTGGAAGCAATATATTGCTCACCGTGATCCTGTTCCCCGCCTGTAAGGCTGTGCCACTTGGAACATACAGTCGTAGGTGGAGTTAACAAGCAGCAAGCAAGACAAATAGCACATGGAAGTCAATCACTGGCTGTAAAGCCAGACACCTCAACTTATCAATACATCAATATACTGGCCAAAATTTGGGGGGTTTTAATTAATTGCAGGGCAGCCACACTGCAATCATGGTGGCCGCCTTCTCCAGGGTTCGAGGATGGGAAAAGAACTGATAGGAACATGCACACATGTTACACCAGTAAGGAATGAATCACTACATTATCAGTACAATTTAAAACCACTCTCTTGGCGATAGGAAAATAAAGTGGAAATAATCTACTGTCTTGGAAAATGGCATATATTACCTTATGTGCCTGGAAATTTATAAAATACAGTAATCTGAAAATACCTGTACATTGAAATCTGTTAATGGTATAACTGGGGGTCTATTGCCAGATGTGATCAAGCCCTAAGTCATGTTTGCCTTCCAGTGATCAATCACAAAAAAATGTGCTGTGACAAGCAGCTGTTGTTTGCCATTGGGGAGAACACTTCAGCAACAACTTATTCTCTGCATTGACTCACAAGCTTGATTTCAGGCCTCAGTTTTAAGAATTATACAAGACGTGCTGTAGCTCTCCTTTATAGGCATAACAGATGCTGGAGCTATGCCAAATGCTACCCCTGTCAGTGTTCTGAAGGAGAATGGGGCTTAGAGGGGGGGGATACTTCTGAGGGGATTCTGGCAATGTATATGTGCAGCATCCACCCTTTTAAAATACAACACAGTGGGAAACTGCCAAAAGGAACAGAGATATGTGTATGCACTGGATTTATGTACAGAATTTTCTGCTTTAGCCTGATTCCCTCCATTATTGCTTTTAAAAGCAAAGCCTGCTTTCAATTTTGATTTTGAAATGGTTTCATCTGCTTTCAAGGAACGTATTATTTTATTTTATCATACTCCACTGTGTTGTATTGCTATGTAAGGTCTCATGGGCTGAGTAGCAGTAAATAAATAAAAAAGGCATGTGGCACCAGAACTGACCCATCCAGACACAAAGCAGTGGGGAGAAGAAGTGGACATGGATTAGACCCAAGGTCCTGGTTAGGGGCAGCAGCTAAAGTCTGCTGTTTCTGTTGCAGATAAGCATAAATGTCAGGCAGGGATGGAATCTGGATGAAACACACAGACACGCCTGCCTTGTGTGAAGAGATCAGATTCCACATAACAGCCTTGGCTTTCCATGTGAAATAAGATCTTTGCTTACCTCCTGTAGTAAAAAAAAAGTTTTCTTATTTTAAAGGCAGTAATGGGCTGACTCTTTGTCATTTCATCTACTTTTTAAACTTCCAAGGACTTGGACTATATTTAGATTTTTGAAAGGTCATATGGCTTTATTTCCTGCTGACCAATGCCCTCTGGCTAGGAGGACAACAATTTACCATGCATCTCCTTATACAACTTTTATACTAATCTCTCTCTCTCTCTCTCTC
Source organism: Phrynocephalus guinanensis (assembly GCA_037367245.1). Lineage (NCBI taxonomy): Eukaryota > Metazoa > Chordata > Lepidosauria > Squamata > Agamidae > Phrynocephalus > Phrynocephalus guinanensis. Next base: position 24,118,651 of record CM074735.1, on the reverse strand, counting down.
TCTCTCTCTCTCTCTCTCTCTCTCTCTCTCTCTCTCTCTCTCTCTCTCTGTGTGTGTGTGTGTGTGTGTGTGTGCGTGTGTAAAATCTCAAAGGAATGTGTTACAGAATTTTGAACATTTACTTTTTGGACTAGAAAAGCCAGAATCTCCTAACCAGCATGGAAAGTGACTAGACTCCCCTTATGAATGCTTGAAGCTGTCCTCAAAATAGTAACTAGGTTTTGTTCACTCCTTTATGACATGTCGAGCTGACATTGTTATCCAGTCTTCTTCATTTCAATTTAGCTATTTAGTCTGCTACAATTGTTTTTCTCTGAAGCCCGTTCCTTTTTGGAAGGAAGCCCCCTTCCCCAACTCTGCTACAATTTCTCTGCTTTGGGTCATAAGATAAAATTGTACAAGTGATCTGGACGAAGAAAAAAATACAGTTTGAATATCTAGGCTTACTAATGATTTCAAGAGAGTTCGCAAAAGTTGAGTATTAGGTTATACCTTGTTGCTTATTTGGCAGCTAGACTCTGGTGGCAAATAGGGTGCAGAAGCTGAATTTCAGCAAGTCTAGCTGGCTGTCACACATTACAGACTGGCGGGAATTCCCCCTTCTTACACAAGTATTAAAGGTTATTGAGTCATGTCCACTTCTGCCCCCAGGCACTCTCTGGTAAAACAGACTCCACACCAGAAGTGCTTTGAATAGATGCCTATGTCCAACAGCTTAATACTGCTGATTAGAGATGGGCACGGAACAAACATTTTTTCGTTTCCGTTACCGTTTGTCGTTTCCGTTACGTAACGAAATGACA